>OZ017790.1:6052655-6142298 GCA_963969325.1 Lycopodina hypogea
ATAGCTTCCAACTGTCCAGCTTTTGGTAGGACAATCCCTAATTTTTTATTCTTATCCCATCACTGTCCTGACATTTGATTTCCACCAAGCAAGCTAAGGTTAAAGTGCAATTTATGACATCATTGTGTCAGGCATCTGCAAATGCCTCAATGCCACAACTGTGAAGCACTGCAGCAGGTATGAAGCTAGCTTCCGTTGTTTTAGAATTGGCAGTGATAGTGTAATCTAATTACTGAAGTTGATTTTGATGACCAAGTGACTGAAGAGCACACACCCTGGCTGAAAAGGGAAAAAAAAGAGTCACAACTAAAATTATTTTATATATTTATTTAATTAGCAACTGAATGTGGTGATGAACACTGTGTGGAAAATAATTCCTTTAATTATTGAACTGTATTTTAATTTAATTACTTTTTTTAAGCCAGCTATTTCCATGTTACTAAACACCCACGGTAGTAGCATCAAACAGATTTCTCTAATACACTTGGCTTAGCCTGTTTTATTGAAGTGGTCCAACATTTTGGTTGCTGTATTATTGTCAATAATATACGTAAAAATGTAAGATAAACTGTATGTATGTATGTATGTATGTATGTATGTATGTATGTATGTATGTATGTATGTATGTATGTATGTATGTATGTATGTATGTATGTATGTATGTATGTATGTATGTATGTATGTATGTATGTATGTATGTATGTATGTATGTATGTATGTATTATGTAGTACTTATGTTTATATATATGCATGTGTATATGTACGTATGTTTATATATAGCATGTATATGTATGTATATATGTATATATATGTATATATATGTACGTATGTATATACGCATATATGTATATGTATGTATATATATATCTGTATGTATGTACATATGTGTATGTATATATATGTATATATATGTGTGTTGGTGTACTTGGTTTGTTTAGCCTAATGGAATAGTATGCACTTAATACAAAAGGGGGGGGGGGGGGGGTTGGTATGCAGGAAGCTGTTGGCAGGCCTTCATCATCTCTCTATCAGGTATTTACAATTTCTTTAGTGGGAAGTGCAAGCTTGATTGGCTATATTGTTCATCCTCAGCAGCTCACGCTGATGAATTTCAGTTCTTCTTTACTTACTCTTCTTTTTTTTTAAATATTTTTGTTGGCTCTGTACTTGCCCTACCATGTCAGCTCCACCTATTCCTTTTTTTTGTGAACAAAGTTGATTACAACTAATGGTTTTGGTTGCCCATAATTTTTTGTTAGATTCTTTTAGAAAATTCTAAAACCTTTTGCAGGGATAACAACGTAGGGAGCAGAATAAAGTATGAATGGTAGTTTGTGACCCATTGTTAAAATATATTTTCTGACAGTTAAGCAGGCAGGAAGGCATGAACACAGAGAGTTAACACAAATACTAATATAGTTCATGCAGAATTTGTTAGTGTAGCATTGTGTGTGGGGGGGGATGTGGTTCACAAAAGAATACAAACAACAGTCCATGAGCTCACGTACATTCTCCAGTGGTGAAGTTGCCCTGATACTGATACATAGTGTTGGCAGTCAAGTTGTCCTGAGTGATGTTGACAGTCAAGTTGATGTGGTAGTAGTAGTCAGTGTTGGGCTGCAGGTGAGGCAAAGTGAAGTTGGAGTTGAGAGGACCATGGAGGATGGGGTCCTGAGCTTGGATGGAGGGGTCCAGGCCATACTGGATGCTACACACTCCTTCATCCATGGGGAAGGAGCAGAGGACAATGGTGGAACAACTGTCGGGGTTCATAAAGTGGCTGATTTCCATGAATCCATCTAATAACATAACATACAGCATCTATACTATAAAGTACGAATAGTCTGTCAGCCCGTCTGTCTGTCTGTGTATCCTCGATTCATGCTTTGAATGATTCAAGTTAGACCCACAAACCCGTATATATTTAGAATCAGCGTCACCAGGGGAATGTCTTAAGTATATCTACATGGCCACACCACTTTTTGTATTAAAAAAGACAAAAATGGTACTTTTGCCAGGAAAAAAAGAAAGAATGGAGCTAGAGGCCTACAACTTGGCATGCAGACACTACTCGACTCTGTGAATAACATGGGGTGGGAACCATCTGGCCACACCTCTTCCTCTTTGTAAATAAGGCTAAAAATGCAAAAAATGTTACTTCTAAAAAACCGCTTTAACCTAATCACATGTTCACTTTTGTTTTAAAAGTCTATAAAATGTTTTCAAAGAAGACAGTTTTGTGAAAAACCACCCTTAGGGCGGGTTTTTAGCTAGTATATATAAAACAATAATAACAAACATAGAAACAAATAGAGGGTAAAAGGACAGTGAGACATGCAGTTGGAGCGAATAGGAGACTGTAACTGCTGTTAGACCACAGACCCATATATTTAGAATCAGTGTCACCAGGGGAACATCATGAGCATGTCTATATGGCCACACCCATTTCTGTCTTAAAAAAATCCAAAAAAGGTACTTTTGCAAGAAAAAAGAATGGAGCAAACCCATATATATTTTGAATCAGTATCACCAGGGGAATATCATAAGCATATCTATATGGTCACACCCCTTTTTGTAATCAAAATAAAGAAAAAAAGGTACTTTTGTCAGAAAATAGAATGGAGCTGCATGCCTAAACCTATGAACAACACACCGACACACATACATAGAATTTTTTTTTGTTACTTATTGATTAGGGATCTGAGTATTTATTATTTATTGAATTGATTTTTACATGAAGATTATTTGCCTAAGTAGGAAGAAGCATGCTTGCACAAAAATACACACATGTAATTGCAATAGATGAGTAATTATTGAATAATTTATTATTGTGTTATATTGTCATCTCCATTGAAGGGAAATCAACTTATTTAAAGGAGGCTGACCTTTGGAGAAGGTGGAGTAGTCTTGAGCAGTGTTGCCAGAATTAGTAATTTATCCCCAAAAGAAGTGATTTAGGAAGAAAAAAATTGGAAGGGAAAACGTCTGATTGGGCAATTGCCAAAAATCCTCAAAACACAGTGAATTTCCAGCATGAATCAGGGATTCCAGACAAAGTTGGACCAGAGCCAGCTGACTATGCAGAAGAAGTAGAGCCTGAAAGACAATGACTTCAAGTTCCTGGGGATGAGACTGCAAAAAGAATCAAGGTCCTTACTAAGGCAGCTTCAATGCAATTTCCACTGCTTGCAAAGTACATCAGAAGAGAAAATATCTGTGTCCACCACTCTTTCCAAGATATTTTATCCCAGGGAGAACTGGAGTCTAACTGGCCCATGATCAAGGAGCTGGCCTGGGACACAAGCAGCACAGAGGATTTCTGGCTGGATGTGCATTCACACAAGGATTCAAAGGGTAACTTTCCATTCCAACTGTTCTGCCTGATGTCCTGAAAATACTACCTACTTTGAATGCAGGGAAGTGGCACATGGAACACCAGTATCCATTGAATACCAACTATTCCATAGTATAAGGCAAATATTAAAGCTGTGATCTGAAAGAAAAGCTGTAGTATGTTCCCATGTAACCTGGTAATATGTGGTTTGAATGCTAGATATAATTGGTGTAAGCATTTTTATAGAAATGTTTTTGATAGCTGTAAAAAGCAGTCATAAAAGTAGTGATTTAGATCAATTTTGTGGTAATTTTTGGCTGAATTCATCTGGTAACACTGGTCTTGAATCATGAGTTTTTCAATAAAACTTCTGTGAATGAAGATGCTTAACTATATTTGATTTGACTACTGTCTACTCAGTGTGGCGGTTCCTATTCATTCCTCTTCTTGTGGGGATGTGAGGCTAGAATTGCCAAAAATGGAACCTAGGACACATCTTGGACCTACAGACCTTTAACTTGGCATGCACACACATCATAGCACTGGGAGTGACATGGGCTGTGGTCCACCAATCAAATTTATTTCTCTGGGCATGGCAGGATGAAATAACAGAAATGGTTCCTGATGAACTCTTTGACATAGACTGAGTGTCTGGGTCACACCTGACCACACCACTTTCCTGCCAAACAACCATACCAAATATAACTCTATCTCAGGGTAGGTACATCTTACACAGTGGATGGTTTTTACCCTTAAAAAGATTGGGACACCTGACAATATCTCTTCCTGTGGACATGTCAGGACAAAGATGCAAAAAATGATGCAATCCACATAAGGTATTTTTGGATGTCCAATTTATGGACATAGAGATCTGAAAAACACAACTTAGTTCTGGTAGAAAAATTGGCTGGGTCACTCTAGGCTATACCTTTTCCTGTGGGCATGTCATTATAACATGGGCAACGCTGGGTATATCTGCTAGTCCTACTATTATTCACAACTTGTTATTTTTTCTGTCTGTCTCTGTCCGTGGAGACTCTAACTCCCTCCAAATCACTGTAGGGATCTCCATGAAATTTTCAGGAATTCATTTGGGTACCACATGGCATATCCTAACGAAAATTTCATTTGAATCTGGTGAAAATGTGTGGTTTTGTCAATGGGTGTGATTTAGTGATATAATAGCATAAATTCCCTGGAAAGACTCAACTAATGACCAAGTTCAATGAAATTTAGCATGTGGTCTCCACAAGACCGGAAGACTGTTACTATCCTCCTATGGGTGTGGCTGTAGGTATGGTTTTTGTTAGCCATACCCACTAGAAGTTGTTTGCACTGTCAAAAATAAATGTTACAATCACAAAAGTGTTTATTATTTGTATCATGTTAGTTTGGTTAATGAGATTAGTGTCGATAATCCCTACATGTTATATTGAAAAACTTAAACAAGTTTATTACTATATGAAGTTGATCAAAAAGCCGCCCATAGGGTAGATATTTTTTCCTAGTATTACTAAACAGCCTCATAGTAGCATCAAACAGATTGCTCTAATACACTTGGCTCAGCCTGTTTTACTGAAGTGGTCCAACATTTTGTTTCCTGTATTTTTGCCAAAAATACAAAAAAATAAAAATAAAACTATATATATATATATATATACAGCTTCATGAGCCTAATATCAAGACTGATATTATAGCCAGCATACTGACACTAACCCAGCTAGAGCAATGGATCCATTACCTAGTTCTACTTGAAAACAAAAGTAGTTGAACTTTGGCTTAGCTAGTCTCATTTTATAACCGGCTGACTATGTACCTATTATCCCAAAAGTAATCCATTATTCAACATTGCCTTAATCAATTATAATTGTCTTCACTGTTCTGTGTGTGCACTTTGTAGAAGGGGGCTTACACAAAAACTGTTGTCAGGCTTTTACCATTTCTTTCGTGGAGAGTGCCAGTTTTGTTGGCTATATATTTTTTCATCCTCAACTGATCACATGGGTGGATTTATTGGTTTTTTTTTGCTGCTCTTGTACCCGCCATTTAAAAGAAGGGGTTGGCACAATGTCAACCCTTTACTATTTCATGCACAATATATACCAAAAATAATGATTTTAATTGGTCTTTTCAGAAAATTATAAGACCTATGGTTCAAATGTCACACAGGCAGGCACACACACGTGCACATAGGGAGTTAGCACTAATAATAATATAGTTACACAGAATTTGTCAGTATAGCATTCTGTGTGTGTGTGTGTGTGTGTGTGTGTGTGTGTGTGTGTGTGTGTGTGTGTGTGTGTGTGTGTGTGTGTGTGTGTGTGTGTGTGTGTGTGTGTGTGTGTGTGTGTGTGTGTGTGTGTGTGTGTGTGTGTGTGTGTGTGTGTGTGTGTGTGTGTGTGTGTGTGTGTGTGTGTGTGTGTGTGTGTGTGATCCCTGTATGGACATGTGTGCATGCATGAGGAAAGAGGAAAGCTCTGAGTAAGTTGCAATGCACATGAAGGAATACAAACAACAGTCCATGAGCTCACGTACATTCTCCAGTGGTGAAGTTGCCCTGATACTGATACATAATGTTGGCAGTCAAGTTGTCCTGAGTGATGTTGACAGTCAAGTTGATGTGGTAGTAGTAGTCAGTGTTGGGCTGCAGGTGAGGCAAGGTGAAGTTGGAGTTGAGAGGACCATGGAGGATTGGGTCCAGAGCTTGGATGGAGGGGTCCAGGCCATACTGGATGCTACACACTCCTTCATCCATGGGGAAGGAGCAGAGGACAGTAGTAAAATGTCTGTCAGGGGTCACAGAGTGGCTGACTCCCTTGAATCCATCTAATATCAACATAGCATACAATATATGTATAAAACACACCAACACAATAAACATAGAAACAAATAGAACTTAAATAGACAGTGAGTCATGTAGTTGGAGCAAACAGAAGAATGTAACTGCCAATATTAATAAGGAGGTAAAATGCAGTTATAAATTCATCTATTTGAGAACCATCCCAGAAAGGTACTGTTGGGATCACATTGATTTAATAACTACTCATGCATTCCATTAAAGATCGAATGCATTTTTTACCTGTGATACACAGGTTTAGGAACATTTGGAATGGTGGGGGGGGGGGGGGTTGGATACATCCACAACCTTTGCTCAACAATGGATTTTATTGTCTGGAAACACCAAAGTTAGTGGTTGCAACTAATTGGTTAAATTAAGTTATTTCACTGTGTGGAAACCTGTGGTTATGACTAATTACTTTTTACTATTTAGAAACCCAAAAGTGGCAAATCTTACCACAAATTAAACTTCATTTTAAGCGTTCTGAACAATTATTTTGTCTCGTCTAAAACACTACCTTTTAATAAATGTTATAGTAATTAATTACCACAGGTCTAAATGTGAGACTGCTCTTGCTTATTTTTTTTTTGCACTCCAAATCCAATTTCAACCAAGTTTACTACGTAAGGATATTGTCATATGATAATGGCTAGTTCTACAGTTTCCAATTATAGACAGTTACACTTGTGTTTATTTGTGCTATATATGAGTCGTGATGATGAAAGTTGTGATATTTAATACTTTTTTTTGCATTATTGTAAAATCTATGAAGTACACAATATTCTCTGCTATGTTTAGTCCAGCAAATACAGATAAACCTACTGCATATTAGTATTGCTACAGTTTTAAGATTGTGTCAAGGCTGAAGTATGCCGTTGTGTAAAGGATAGAATGTTTCCCTTGCATTACATGTATACAAAATCATTCAAGTGGACCAGAGTGATAATGGTCCTTAATAAAGATGAAATAAATACATGAATTAATATACACATCCATTCCATATGGTTGAGGAAAGCCATAAAAATGTTAAAATGGTCATCAAATATGTAATCATATAAAATGCTTCATGCTTTGTTTCTGATGAATATACAACATATTATACTTGGTTAATACCTAATCAAATAAAAAACACAACACAGTTTTCACAAACCTATTGCTTCTGACAGGTAAGTACTTGAAGAAGGCTCTCCATAATCATTTATTGCAATGATTCTGACAAAGTACATCTGACCAATGGATGAAGGAGAAAAGTCGATAGAGCAGTGTGTTTCCTTCCTGCATCTTTTGAGCGCCTGGTCCTCAACCCCTCCAGCATTATTCTCCAGTGTCACTTTATAATTAACCTGTGAACATTCTGACTCCTACGACAACCATGACATTGACATAAAATTCATTTATCAGGTAATGAGAACAATTAAAAATAAAATAAAACAAGACTGTTGAAATTTTCAGCCAAAAACACGCTTGCATATGATTTAATGTTTTGACTTAATACTGACTTAAAATTTTAACTTCCAAATCCACTGAATTTCCACTGGAAAAAAAGCAGTAAAAAAAAGCCATGACCAGAAATTGAACCAAAGAACTTAGCACAGGCTGGTAAAAAAAAATTCGAGGAAATGTCAAAATAACAATAACAACTACAATAACAACAACAACAAAATAATTTTAAGACCCTGTGAGCTCCACATCATGGGTAAACACAGGAGGGGGAGAAGGGAAGAGAAGGAGAGAAAATTAATATATCTTAGCTAACAATTAAAGTGTACATCAGAAATTTATCTCTTCTACAAAAGCAATGCATGCAGATGGTGTTGGTGAGAAAATATGTAAGCCACACAATGTCTACCAACTATAGAAGTAAAGGTAGGCTGATAGATTGAATTGAACCAGTCATCAAAATTTTTCTTAAAATGGATGAACAATAGTTAGTACAATCTATAAGGAAATACCTCTGTTTGTGGCAGGTTTCTGTTAAAAGATACAGAGATAGGCAGGATAAAGAGAATGCCTGAAAAGAGGTTGCTATTCAGGTACAAAACTATATAAAGAGGTTAACTACCAGCAATTTGATACATCTGGTTGTATCTTCAGAACTGCTGAGTCTGTCATTGCATATAACTTTTTGTTCTACACAAAACTTCGAAATGAATTGACCAAAAAAGGACAATGAAATGCAATAATACCAGGTAGATATCTTCTAGGAGGAGATCAAGGTTATGCCTGATTCGTCAGCTTGAACATGGTTAGTGCAACAAAGTTACTCCTGCCAGGGCCCCATGTCCTGTTAAATGTGTTTGGGGGAGTGAGGGCCAATCACCCCGCTCTCGGTCTACAACCTATTACGAGAGTAATTGAAGGAACCAAAAGCTATCTCGGGCATCTGTGAACCAGCCTCAACAGGCTGTCATGACGGGCCATGGGCAAAGCCTACGGGAACCCAATGGTTCTGACCGGGGAGCAGGTGCTACGGAGAAAGGTTGTAGTTTCCGACCTAGAATGTGCTAACTCTCATCAGCCTGGCAAAATGGACCAACTTGTCAAAGAAGTCGACAGGCAACCATCTGTGGACATGGTTGGTATAGAGGAACATAGGTGGATAACAACAGACTCCCTTGCACACAACTGCATAGCCAAATTGTATAGAACAGCTGAGAGGATATCAGATTGCATTCTAGAGGGAAACCTTATGGTTGCTGTTGTTGTGGTTTATGCTCTGACCGAAGTGTCAGAACCAACAGCTTAAGACACACTCTACAATGATTTAAGAGAATGATTTCTGAGTCTCAAACTACAGAGCATCAGAGTTGTGTCAGGTGACATCAATGCAAGGCTGGGGACCAGACAAACACCACAAAAACCCTCAGTTTGTAGGTCGCTATGTCTACCACAACATAACAATTACAAAAGGGAAAAGGAAGGTTAACCTACTTCATCAAACACATATGAGATACATACCCTCTTGCTTCCCTCACAGATCTGGAAGGCAGTGGACATTTCTGTGGAAGCATATCGAGTATTTTCAACAGGCAGCAGCACCCAATTCTGCTTGTGAACACCAGAAAGCATAAGACCAAAAGCAATCCAGCTGCAAGTGTCCATGACAAAAGTGGAGGCATAATTCAGTCAACCTCTCAGCTTCTAGTTGAATGGAAATCCTATTTTAAAAACCTACTAAATGTCACACTTGACTCAGAAACATCCATGAACATCCCACCAGCTGTTGAAGACCTTGATATGGAGATATCAGACTTCACTGTTGAGGAACTTTAAAAATCCATCAAGCAGCTACACAACAACAAGGCTCCCAGGATTGACAGTGCAGTAACATCTGAAGCACTTAAGTATTGTGGTGACAACATGCATGGCATACTTCTTGGGATCATCAACAAAGTTTTCAATGGAGAACCACCTCCATCACAGTGGAGATCAAACCTCATCATTCCTATAGCCAGGAAGGGAAATCTCACTCTTATAACAAACTATCAAGGCATCTGTCTAATGTCTATTGCAGCCAAGCTCTTCACAAAATGCTGCTGAACCGGACCAGGAACATCATAGATCCAAAACTCACACTGAACCAAGCAGACTTTAGAAAGAGCAGAAGATATATTGAGCAAGTCCACATCTTAAGGCGCATTATAGGAGAAGGTGCATCATCACAACTGCCACTCATCCTCGTCATCATTGACTACAGGAAGGCATTGGATTCCATTGATATGCCACAAATGTTCAAAATCTTGAGGCACTATAATGATTCAAGAACTCTACACAGACCCTGCTTGTTCTGTTTTAGTCAACAATGTGATATCTGACCCTTTTCTAGTCAATACCGGTGTTCTACAGGGAGACACTCTTTCTCCATTTCTTTTTATATTTGTCATGGAATAGGTTTCAACAAATAGCAATTTAGAAGTACTGGCTTCATTACATCTATCACAAGGTCGCATCGACATCCACAAGTACGGCTGAGTGACTTGGAGTTTGCAGATGACATCGCCCTGTTGGCAAACTATGGGACGATCAAACACAGGCAACACACTGAAACGGCAAAAGAAGTTGGGTTGATAGTCAAAACAGGCAAGACTGAAGTCATGATAATTAACATCAGCTCCAGTGACAACATGGTCATCTCCAATACAACCCTTAAGACTTTATCGGACTTCAAGTACCTGGGTTTATACATAGCTAATACTTCTCATGACTTTAAAGTCAGGAAGGCATTGGCTTGGGCAGCCTTTTTGGAAGTTTGGAAAGGTCTGGAAAAGC
Source organism: Lycopodina hypogea (assembly GCA_963969325.1). Classification (NCBI taxonomy): domain Eukaryota; kingdom Metazoa; phylum Porifera; class Demospongiae; order Poecilosclerida; family Cladorhizidae; genus Lycopodina; species Lycopodina hypogea. The sequence continues at coordinate 6,063,098 of OZ017790.1, forward strand.
ATGGTTCCTGTACATCTCAAGATCAACTTGTGCAAGGTATCCTGCTTGAGTGTTCAACTCTACTGTTATGAAGCCTGGAACCTAACAAAGGAGCTATGTAAGAAACTAAATGCATTCCAAACATCATGCTTCAGAATCATACTTGACATTGTCTATCATGACCATATAACTCACTGCTCCATGACCATGTGACCCACTGCTTGCACTCAGCCCTCAATGAGCTTCCATTATCCCTTAGTGTCAACCAGCGTCAACTACATTATGTGTGCCACTGCCTAAGAAGACCACAGACAGACCCCATTAACGAGTATGTGCTATACGAACCAGTACATGGATGCAGAGGCCATAGCAGGAAGAGGTCATACCTCCAGCAGATTGCCTCCATTTTCAACCGGGAAATCCTGCTTACCCCAGGAGAACTGCGCCGGACAGCAGAGGACAGGAATGGCTGGAGGACTTCTTCAATTGTCACCTGCTAGTAACAGTCCCTGTGACTGGATGCTGCAGATACTGATGATGAGGATATGGACAGATTAGGTTTGACCTCAGGCAAGTGATGGCTGTGTTGTACCTGGTAGAGAACAGAGATCAGGAATTGGAAGGGTGCTATTTATAATGCCTGGCCAAAGTCAAAATTTGCTAGTACTCCACCAATGACTATGGTGATGTGAACCTCCAATATCTACCAGTGTGAATCTAGGCATTTACATCAAATTTTTATATCCTCAAACCAATAAATGGAATCACCTAATCCACCAACCTATAGTGAGCATCACACATTGCCATTAGGACAATATAGTGTGACCATTTAACTGACACCAATGGGTGCTTGTATGCCCACATGCTTCCATCAACAGCGCCAGAGTTGCATGCAAGGTCATCACATATCAACCAAAATAATTGTACCTCTGTATTTATTACCTATGAAATTTGGGGAATTCCACAATTGATCAAATTCTCGGCTGATCCTTTCCAGTCAGCAGCACATAGAGGTGGTTCACATGCACTTTTTTGGGGAACTTCCCAAATCACCTCACACATTTCTTTTTCCAAATTGAGCACACTGGATCTACCCAACCTGAAGCTGAATACAAGTGAAACTTAACAACTAAAAAAGGAGTGAAAAAAAGAGAGATTGGTTTTACAAATATTAATACAAACATATCAATATAACCTTCAAATGGACTGTTACCACATACCAAATAGTGAGAGCCAATCTTTCTGTAGGAAAAATCTCAGCTCTAACAGTACTGGTACTTCTCCTATATCTCAAGTATGGACTGACCTTTGATAAGGTAGATAAATAAATTTATCTTTTTGAAGCCCAAGGTAGGCTAAGCATACCTGTGACAAACAGGAGTCAAACCTATCTCTTTCCATCCTGAGATATTTGTAAAGGTTCAGATAGAAGCATTTCTTCCAGCAGATTATGATATTCTCATTGAATCTCTTGATGAGTAAAAATAGAGTGAATCCACATCCTCCTTTCCTCCTCTTCCTCCTCAGGGACAACAAAAATATCAGTTCTTCCCTGATGCTGCTCGAGCTAGTTGAACTGTCACTAAGGTTCGGCAGCAGTTTTTATTACTTTAATCTCTCCACACAAATAAGGGCAAAGTTAGAAATTGTACCTGTCACAACTTTTTAATGTTTTTGAGTGAACCATAACAAATTTTCTGATATAAAACAATGATACGATATGGTGGGACATCATACTTAGCGGTGATGTGTGACATCTGTGAAACAACCTTAATACAGTAATTAAATGCTAAACACATCTTTGTATATTTATGTTTTTCTAAAGAAAACTATAAATACTGTGGTCAACATTTTATGAAGCACAAAATCATCCCTGCATATGTTAGCTAATCCAAAATTTCCAATATTATCACCACCCCATCATCTAGGCTTCCTTTCTGCCCAAATTTCCCCACCTTTTTTCAATCTCGTATCTGAAGTGTCAAATAAGGCTATCATATAACCACCAGATAACTTGCCTGCACTTTCCATTGCACATGCACTTGACTCAAGAATGAGTTGTTGACATTGTAAGTTGGTTCAATAACAACATCTGTTGGTGCCTCCGGAACTGCATACAAAGAATAGCAAAGATCATTGACGACAAATATTTCATATGTTTAAAAAAAAACAACTCTTGATTGATTTCTAAAAGTATAAAAATATACCACAAATTCTAGCTCATTAAACAAACAGTTTCAACTTTTTATAAATCTTTCGATAAAGTTCATAAAAAAAAAAAGTTCATTCGATATTTTCAACAGAGCAATCCTCTATTTCATAAATGATAAAGCAGTACAGAAAGAGAGCTTTAATGGTTCAGATATCTATAAACAATCATACTTTTCCTACACAGATAATGGTGATTTATAGATTGAATGGAGTGTGATTGACATTATTATAAAGCTATTGAATGTGCAGTAAAGTTTGTACGTGTGGAATAGTAAGCCAAGAGAGAAGGAGGGGAGGGGGGAAGGAAGAGGGGGAGGAAAGGGGATTTAAAAGGAAATTTGATGAAACTTGACCAGCAATCACCCCTCTCCTCCCCTTACCCTATCAGTTGGTTATTAGTATTGAAATATATGCCACTAATGACTACATCTTCCTATTGATGAAACCTGGCAGATCTTTTGTTTTGTAATGAACATTATTATTGCAAAAAGTACATTCTAATGGCTATGCAAAATATTTTATATTCATTTTAAATACAGTTGAGTGAAATAATATTTTTTATTGGAATCACACTATCGAGTGTGAAGTCATCTCCTATATATATATATATATATATAAGGAGATGTCTGTCTGTCTGTCTGTCTGCCTGTCTGCCTGTATGTTTGTATACCACCATTCTGGCTGAACATGTGGGTGGATTTCTCTGAAATTTGGCATGATGATAGATTTTGTTCCAACTTAAAATATCGGCTGAAAAAATTAGGAAAATGGTTACAATGGTAACAAGAAAAAGCCAAATATGTTATTTTTGCTAGAAAAACTCTTGGAGCTACAGATCTAAAACTTGGTATGTATATACGACTTCACTCTGGGAGAAACATGGGCTGGGTCCCACCTGGCCACACCTCTTCCTTTCCCTGTGTAAGGCTAAAATGCCAAAAATAGTATTACACCAAAAACAGTTGAACCCAGAGAGTTAGACCCATGAACCCATATATATTTGGAATCAACATAGTTGGGGAAATTTTTTTAAAGTACATGTATATAACCACACTCATTCTTGTTTTCATGTCAGGCCAAAAAGAGCCAAAAAATGGTACTTTGGTCAGCCCTTGAAGCGACAGACTTAAAACATGGTATGCATGCACAACTTGACTTTGGGAGTAACATGGGCGGGATCCCTCTTGGCTACATCTCTTTCCATTGGTGTGTAAAGCGGAAAAGTGCCACAAAAAAAACAACAAAAACTTCTGAATAATGCTTGGACCTAAGGAATTAGATCTACGAACACACTTTAATATATTTTCATTCGTAAATAACATGTATGTTTGTATGTATGTATGTCTAGACATCATGGCCAAACTCTTGGACAAAAAAGGCCGAAATTAGACATGTGCTTTCCAAGAACCCAGGTGAGCATTATTATTGGGTGTGGTGTCTCCATAGCCACACCCATAGGAAGTCATTTGGCTGAAGAAAGTTAATCAGAGACTAATCAGGCAAAAATTTGGCGTGTGATCTCTAAGTACCTGGGAAAGCTTTATTAACCGCATATGGGTGCATTTTGGCTAGAACCACACCCACTGGAAGTTGTTTTGACTATTGAAAGCTAATAAAATGACCAACCAGACTAAATTTTGGAATGAGGTTTCCAGGCAACTGGGTGAGCATTACTAATCGTATATACGTGTGTCAATGGGTGTGTTCTGGTCATTGCCACACCTTTAGGACGTCATTATGTCTGCCAAAATCTCATTTATGGACCAATCAAGCTGAAATTTGGTATATGTAGTTGAAGTAACGGGCGAGCATTATTAAACACATCTGGGTGTGGCAATGTGTGCAGTTTTTTTAAAGATTAGCCATACCCACAGGAAGTTGTTTTGGCTATCAAAAGCTAATTAAAGGACCAACCAGGCCAAAACTTGAGAAGCTTCTATAATGTTTCATGTTGACATTGGCCAGGCAACGCCGGATATATGCTGATAGTTCAACATAATACAACGCCATAATATCAGAATAAGTCAAACTAAATGTTATCTTAACAAGAATAGCAAGTAAATAGGCTCTTAATTTGTGGTATGTTACACTAAATATATGCTTATCATGTTGAGGGCTGTGTGATAATTAATGTAATTCAGCAAGTGGTTTACCTCGTGCTTTCACGTAATATCTTGCACTTGTCAAAAATACTGCTCCACACTCAACAGTGGATCCTTGGAGACAAGCAAACGTTCCTCTCAAAGTAGATGTGATATTCAGAAGAGAGTTGCTATCAAAATTAGCAAATGAGACAACAGCTTTAGCACACTCAGGGGCAGACATTGTGAGAGAGAGAGGAAGTGGAGGCATGATCTCATTATTGATGACAAAAGTCACAACTTTACTTCCATTGATTATCCACTCGAATACATTTGATATATTTGTTGCTTTGCAATGAAAATCCACCTCTGCTTCTGGACAGAATGATCCATTAGTAGGTGGTAATGATACCAGAGACACTTCCTGGCAATCTAATATAAAAAATTTAAAAAAATTTTAAATTGGAAAAAAAAATGAATTAAAAAAAATAATAATAAATTTTAAGAAATTATAAAAGAAGAATATTTAAAATACATAGTTATAAAGGTGAAGAAAAACTTAAGAAAAAAGAAAAAAGAAAAAAGTGGTATTCCATATATATATATATACATATATCCACTCCACTTGACCTGGGCTTAGGAGTGAATAAAAGAGGAAACATATCAGTTCTACCTTACCACACACTTACAGCATCACATGATTGATGGATTAATTGAACTTATTTTATATTTTCAGAAAGAGTTGCACAGGAGGTCAACAGAAAACCTATGAGATGAGCTTCCCAACAAGATAATCATATAATACTTGAACAGAACTAAGTGTATGCATAAACAAAAAACCGAGGATACATATTATTGATCTTTAAAATAAGGAAGGGAGAGATTGCATCATATAGGGGTAAAGCTTCAAGATAGAACAAGGCGTTAGCTTCTTATTAAATCAAGAGTAATATGGTGAATAGACTATTTCACTAGGTAAGCCATTCCAAATATAAGGAATACATACCAATTTTCAAATAATTACACTTTGTATTCACTGCAGATTCACTGATTAGACCACATTCTATGCCTCAAAGAGAAGAGAAGTTGAAAAATGTCAGTTGGAAGCATGGAAACAGAGAAAAATTTGAAAGAAACACCCATATATTGGAAGTCAGCTTTTGGAACTTCAGTTGTCTTAAGATTTTCTTCAATTGAATAAAACTTAAAATCACATCCACAACAATGGCTCTGAAAAGAGAAAGAGGATTGTTATCACTATGAGAAGCTAAAAATATATGCCTTGTGACAAATGAAAAACTCCAGCTTGTGTAGCTACTGAGTAAAAAGGAATGTGTATGTCCATGGGTATTGCTAAATGTATTTTTATTGCTAAATGTATTCGGTAATTTATAAAAGGTACTTACTGAGATCACAGGTATATGGTAATTGGCATGAGGATAGGTGAAGTGGCATAGTTAATGCCCATTTCTTAGAATTATGCTTACGATTATTTGAACCAAAATAATAGTATTTAGTGTAATTTGACAAGTTTTGGGGTCTAAGGTAAACTCACCCGCCCACTTCATCTCGATTTTTGGGTACTGAGGTCCCTAAATTTCCTCCCTGGGGTTATATCGTAGCCTAAATTACTCCCCTGGTCAAGTTGTGTACGCAAGGGAATATTCAGGTTTCCAGGTCCAAGGGTTTGGCAGTACATTAAGGAGGGTTCACAGATTGATGTTGCTAGTTCACTGAGTGCCCCTTAGCTTAGCAGTCCCCAGAAGAATGGCTCATTACAACACATTAGCAATACATTATCATTCTGTGAACCAAGAATTTGAATGTTAAAATAGAAAATAATTCTATTTCAATGTCAACATGCAGTGTCATTGACATCAGAAAGAGTTTTGAAATGGATAAAGAAAGCTGACAGAATCTGTGAGGAACTTCCCACTTTATTGCAGGTTTCTGCCAAAAGGTATAGAGATGTCACTACAGTCACTAGAACTCTTGCTAATAAAGCAACTTTGCCTGTGGTTGACAAGTCCAGGAGCAGTTTTCTTCTTCCCTTTTTTATCTCTCCACACATGGGGTCCAAGTTCAAAAATGTTCAGATAACCTTTTTAGATTTTTGTGCGAACCAAGATACATTTTTGTCCCAGTCTTAGATAACTGTGCGTGATGCTTGAACTCAACAGTTGGACACATTATCAATTAATTTTTAGTAGCTTCTGGTTGCATTTTCTTGGTCAGAGTTTGGAATCAACATGACATGTCTTGTCTCATCTCGTTATGAATGGGTGATGGGGGGGGGGGGGGGGGAGGAGGTGTGCACTGCTATGGTATATAGATCCATGTTAAACCGTAAAGCACTAACTGAATGTTGTGGTGGTGGCTGCTGGTGGAGTGGCTTCTACAGGAGATGATCAGCTATTGGGAGTGCAAACATATTCAAGGATATAGGATTGCAATTGACAATGCAATCATTTCATCAGATATTATGGATGTGTCTACACATAGTAATCCCATCTGGAAGATGAACTACATGGCATAAGTAAGATTGAAAAGGTTGTGCATTCACTAAAATAAAATGGAAAAATGTCCCCATTAGAAATTATGGATCAGCCTCCCTGTATCCTATTGGTGGGTGTAAACTGGAAAATATGGAATATTGGTTGGGTAGATTTTGAGTGTTTATGATATATTATTGATTTTTTTTAATTTTATGTGTGTTAACATTGTGCAGTTGATAGGTGTTAATTGCTTTTAGTTATAAGAAAGTAGTGCCTGGGAGCCTGCAAATGCTTAGTAGCCACAGGACAAATCGAGTGCTGACTCCATCACAGTGTAGTTGCAGCATATGTGGTCAGTTTTATAGTTTTAACAAACATATTAACATATTAATCCATTATGATGCTGTAACTCCATTGCTGAAGCTATAGTTCTCTAAAACACTTCCAGTATTATAGCAATCACATCCCATGATATTACTTTCTATTGTTTGATAAAAATTTCAGAATGATGTAATAAAAAATAGGATTTTTTGGGGTGGGGGTGCGGGGAGAGAAAATTGATATAAAATAGGAACTTCTTGAGGGGGAACCATGATTATTTAAAAAAAAAAAAAAAAAAAAAAAAAAACTATAGTAGACACTGAACTTACAGGAAAATTCCAAACTGCTCAACAGCATCACCACAGGAAGAACGCGGAGATGCTGAACAGTGAGAGGGAGGAGAGAAAGAGCTGGGGGAGGGGGGGGGGAGATTAAAATAATACCTAATATTATATGCATGCACAAATATGTTGAAGTATGTGGAAAGCTAAGATTAAAACAATGATAACTTGTACATATTTATGCAGAAATAATTTGCTTGATAGATAATATACTCATTAAATCTAATCTGTACCTTCTCAATTTTTAGGAGACAGAGTACATAAAACTACATAAATAAAATTGTAGTTCTGTCTGTCAGTCTGTCTGCCTGTCTGTCCGTCCATCCATCCGTCTGTCTGTCTGTCTGTCTGTCTGTCTGTCTGTTTGTCTGTCTGTTCGTCTGTCTGTTTTTATCATTCTGGCCAAACCTGTGGGTGGATTTCTCTGCAACTTGGTTTGATGTTAGGTTTTGACCCAACTTAAAAAATGGGCTGAAAATTATGGGTAAATGTTTACCATAGTAACAAAAAATACCAAAAATTGTTTCGCCAGAAAAACCTTTGCAGCTACAGATTTAAAACTTAGTATGCATATACAACTTCACTCTGGGAGTAACATGAGCTGGGAGTAACATGGGCTGGGTCTCACCTGGCCACATCTCTTCCTTTTTCTGTGTAAGGCTAAAAATGCCAAAATGGTATATCAGCAAGAACGCTTGAACCTAAGGAGTTAGACCATAATCTCATATATCTTGAATCAATATAATCTGTGGAATGTTTTAAGTACATGTATATGACCACACTTATTTCTGTGTCCATATCAGGACCCCCAAAAATCCCAAAAATGGTACTTTGGCCACAAATTGACTTGGGAGTAACATGGGCGGGATCCCTCCTTGCAACACCACTTCCTATTGGTGTGGAAAGAGAAAAAGTTTCAACAAAAAAAAAGAACTTCTGAATAAAGATTGGACCTAAGGAGATAGAATCACGAACCCATTTTAAAATACATTTTGGTTCGTAAGTATGTATTCATTTTTTTATGTATGTATCTAGTCATCACGGCCAAACACTGGGACCAAAAAAGCAGAAATTTGGCATGTGCTCTATAAGAGTGTGGGTGAGCATTATTAAACACATGTGGGCATGATAATAGGTGTGGTTTTGCCATAGCTACACCTACTGGAAGTTGTTTTGGTTATTCAAAGCTAATCCAACGACCAACCAGACTGGAATTTGGAATGAAGTCTCCAAGCAATAGGGTGAGCATTATTGATCAATGTGTGTTATGGACCAATCAGGCTGAAATTGGGCATATGGAGTCCAAGTAACCAGGTGAGCATTACTACATGTGGGTTTGGCACTGTGTGTGGTTTGTTATCAGCCACACCCACAGAAAGTTGTTTTGTCTGCCAAAAGTAATTAAAGGACCAACCAGGCCGAAATTTGAGTGGCTTCTATAATGATTCATGTTGATATTGGTTGGGCAACGCCGGGTATATGCTGCTAGTATATGTGTATATACACACACACATACATGCATATATATATATATATATAACTGCAATCCTTATCAGATATGCCTAATACAATTAAGATAAACAACAAAAATAGACACCTCATTACTTAGATTTATTACCATCTCATTAGCTCAATGCCTGTCAATTTGGTTTTGCTACACTATTGTAGATCCCATATATAACATAGCTATGCATACAACATCTAAAGTTGACTTCAGCAAGAAAACACTGGCAAATGTTGATCAGTATGAATCCAAACTGGCCAACAATTCTCTTTCTAAACCTATTTAACATCACATGACTCCAATAGCATACATTAAATATCAAAGAATTTTCTAGCTGGAGTGATAGAAAGAAAATGAATACTACATTTTGGAAGACTTGTAAAGTCATGAGAGTGTTACTGACTTTTAATACATAACAAAGAAGAAATATCATCTTTATTGTGATCTCTGATTAACACCAGCCCTGTCAAAAATGCCAATATGCATCCATTAATATATTAACACACGCACAAAAAAAAAAAACAAAAAAAAAAAAAAAATGAAGAAAAAAACAAAAAAATGAAGAAAAAAAAACAGCATTGAAAACACTAACACTAAAACAATTTTTTGGTCCCTCACAGTTAAACCATACTGTAAAAATCTGCTGAGATTATAGTTATAGTTAGTATTGGAATGCATCTCAAGTATTCGCAGTGTTAGTGAGCCTTTAAAAATACAATAAATCTCTCAGTAATATAAGAGTATTAAATTAAAATAATCTCTCAGCACACTCAAAATGCCACCAATGAAGAAGGAAAAGGGTATCCCATTGCCAGACTGTCCTAAGTAGTCAATGATAGTAAGGTGAAGAATAGTGCTAACATCAGCATTATCTTAGAATAAGCCGACAATCAAGAAGCAAGAGACACAAAAAAAGAAAATAATCAATCATGTTGGTCCATGTGTTTCATATCTATTGTCTGTCACATCTGTGGTTTTCCTATTATTGGAGGGAAAGGGGGTGGGGGAGGGAGGGGGGAAAAATCTAGCTAAATATTTCTGGAAATCTTGCTTTTAGACCTCTAGAAATAAAGTTGAAAAAAAAGGAAAAAAAAGAAATTCCATTATCAAGAAGGGCAAAAAAAAAGATTCTGGGGATCTTCCCTAGGAGTGGATGACCTTGAACACATATGTTTATGAGTCTACATCTTTATTAATGAAATTAAAAAGATTGTTGGATGATGCTGATGGTCTGACTATACTGTAGTAATTGTGCTTTAGCTTGTCATAATTGAAATTTTTAAAATTATATATATATATATATACAAACACATATATGCTATAATCAAGAAAAAAACAAAAAATAAATAAACACAAAAACATGATTTGTCATAATTTAATCATTATTTCAGGGCTGTGCATTAACACATCAACTACTTCTTTGGCAGGCCACATTAAATTTGTTAAAAAAAAAAATTATTCTATGTAAATTAATGAAATCACTACTAAAATCTATACATCTGCAATTAGATGATTAATTATTGAATGAGTTATTATTGTTATACAATAATATCCATTGGAAGGAAGCTAATTTACTTAAGGAGGAGGGTGATCTCTGGAGTAGGTGGAATAGTCGGAGTCTCATGTTTGGTGTTGTGAAGTTCTGTCAGTGGAGAAGCTTAATTTCATTGTCAATGAAATAATCTGGGAGGTGGCTATTCTAATTTATATTGTGTGGTGGCAGAAACTGTCAGACTTTGCAAAGGTTAAACACACGATTCACCTGGTAAAATGATGCTGACAGTCCAGAAGTATAAGGTTGCATGCAATAACCTTAAGTAGCATTAGTACCACTGTGGGCAAACTGGTCAAAATCCATAGAAATGCAGATTTAAGATCCTGTGTCTTTGAGTTGTGGCAGATTTGAGCACACAACCATAGCTTGTTATGTAAACAAAAAGCAGTTGAAGCATCATAGAATAGATAAGATGAACACAATAATGCCATGCTACATCTAAACAATGTGCTTGACAAGTATGAGTGAGGAGATTGGTTCATGGTGAGTGTCCCAAGTGAACACATGTGCAGTTATCATAGTGAATAGTGGTGTACACTGGGTCAACAAAGTAGACAGAGTGCATGAGGAAATGGAGTGTTTATCATAGAGATTAGAATGATTTCCAATTCTGTGTTAAAGTCTCATAGCTGAGGAACCTAAGCAAAGGAGCCAGCCTGTGAGACCAAGGAAGAACCTATATTATGAATTGTTCACTTTTGAAAGACATCTATTTATTCTTTCATAGCAGATGGGGTGATAGACATTTGCAAGGTGGTTTCAAAAAGTATCTGTGTTCATGTGTAGCAAAAATGAAATGTTCATCTTTCTTTCATTGTAGTAAGAATAAGGAAACATTTTGGTGAGCAATGGATCATAAGATTAATTAAATGACAAGTGAGTGAACAGTGTGCAGCAGAGTTCAGAGAAACTCAGAGCAATTTTTGAAAAAATAATGGGATAGATTTCTTTAAAACCTGGACTGGGTGACTGGGTAAACCGAAGGTCACTACAGTATGACTGACTCAACAGTCAAGACAGAAAGCCATCCAAAAATTTTAATACAGAGAAATGTGTCTTTCATATTCAGCCTAAATTAGGGAAGGAAGCCATTGATATCTCTATAGTGAGGGAAACATCTAAAACATTAATTATCTTGATCAACCTCAAGGAACGGTGAGTGTGTGTGTGTGAGGATAATAAATTTATTTTAATCCTTGCCTGTCAAGGTAACACACACTCCCCAGAGTTGAAGGTTTCCAGACCATTAAAGGAGGAAACAAATTCTCCAAAATTGATTTAGCTCAGGCTTACAATCAAGTCAGCTTGGATGAAGAAGGGTACCTATATCTAACAATGATCTGCAAGTCCAGAATTAATACTTGGTGTATTGGACATCATATTGTAAAGATAATCACAAGAGGAATGTTATCTGAATGCCATCTTGATGAGTGGAAAAACAAGTGAAGACCATTTACTATGGCATCAAAGGAGTGAATACGTATGATGTGGAGACCACAAATGGTGGAGCAGACACTTGCAACACCAGTTGCAACCACATGGAGGTCGTCAAGACTGATGAGACGCTTGTTGGACATGTTAATGGCCAACTGATTGGAAGCAAAGAAATCAGCACTGAGGATGGAGTCTGTGACATCTGCCATGTGAAACTCCTGTATGAAGGTGTGTCCCTTGCCGAGTACAAGGGATGCTTCGCGTCTGCCCCATGTTTTAATGATTGTGCCGTTGGCAGCGACTATGGGCGCTGAGGAGGCACGGTGCCTCTTATCAGCGGCTGAGGCAGGGAAAAAAGATTCCTCTGCACCACAATCAATGAGGAAGGAACAGTCTGAGTGGCGGTCCAAAACTGACAGACTGCAGAGATTTTTAGTGGCCGGCCTGCCTGTTTCCTGACGCCGTAGTAGAGGAGGTAGAAGTGGAAGACGGGATGAGGCATGCCAACTTGCACCCTCCCTTGTCACACTTCCTGGCCTCTTTGTCGAACGTCATGTGATAAAAGCACAGGTCTTTGGACATTGCAACAGTAGTTGAGGACATCGGGTTGTGCACACCAGAGATGCCTGTGGCACTGAATGCCCTGGAGCTCACTTCCATGATTGCATCAGCATCCTTGGCTAAATCGTTGAGGTCAGTTGTGGATAACTCAGCGAGGATGTGACATACTTCCATAGGCAGCTGGGCAAGGAAGAGGGTGCGAAGGAGGGTCATGGGATCAGCATTGAGGGACTTCATGTGGTGGAGAAGGCTGGAAGGCTTTCTATATAAGGACCGAAGCTCCATGTCCTTAGAAGCTTGAGTTTTGCCAAAGGCATTGATGAGAGCAGCCTTCAGTGCATCATATTTGCCATCAGCGGGTGGGGACAGGATGATAGCCTCAACTTCTCCTGCTGTGATGTTGTCTAGGGCTGCAACAACATGATTGAACTTAGTCAAGTCTACTGTGATGGCTGGGATGCGGGTTGCAAACTGTGTTTCAACCTGGCGGAACCACACCTCTGGTCTGGTGGTCCAAAAGGGAGGCAACTTGATAGAGACCGAGGATATGGTGGCAGGTGGAGTTGCTGCAGCAGGGGTAGCAGGGAGAAGAGCTTGAAGGGCCTGAGCAATGGCCTGGACATCCTCATTGTCCAAGGGCATTTGGCTGACTAGAAACAGGAGGACAAGAGAAAGAAGAGAATGTCTGTAGTAAGTCTCTAGGATATGTAGCTGTTTTACTACCACCACTGCGGAGCTCCAATGGGACTGAAGGACATGCATGCTCTTTTAACTATTTAAACTCGGAGTCACCAATTGTAGCGAGCTAGCTACCAAATAATTTAATAGAGTTGAATAACAATTTCTTTTGTTAAATCTTTAACAATGAAAAAAATAGAAAAGATCGACAGATTCAATAATTACATAATAATGTTAATTATGTTCCATAGGATGCGTGCCACAAATACATTCAAACATCCCTATTTTTTTTTAAAAATCCTGCCAAGGTGTGTCAACTTAAACCTACCAATGCTAATATTGAAGTTTTAAAATTCTTCTTTTTCACTCTGTTTATTGAGATAATATGAAAACCTGGCTACCTATGTATTGATGCCAAGCTGTGGGTGTGTCGCTGAAGTTTTAAAATCACAGTGGTGGCAAAAACACTGAGGATGAACTATCAAGATGGTCCAGTGCTGGTAAGCAAGTGATTTCAGTACAGCCCTGGTCAGCTGCAGCTGAAAGATACTCAAAATTCTTTCAATGAAAGACAAAGCTGTTATTGGGAATATTATTAACTATTTTCCTTTTTTTGGCTGATACTTTTATGAATTTGCCTTTGATTTGAAGTGAATAATTGGTATTTTCAGAAGCACAATTGGTACTTTTCAGAAGCATAATTGATTAAAAATGGAGCATAAAAGAATAGCATAATTGGTCCAAAAATTAGCATAATTGGGAAAGGTCTAGTGTCCACACTGCAGATCACAGAGTGAGTGCAAGAACACGTGATCAGACAGATGGACATGGTTCAACCTTCAAAGGAATTCACTGTTAATTAGTTCTGGATGAATCATGTACATATAATTGGGATGTATGTAAAGTGGGCCTTCTTTAATGTCAAAATTACATGTTGGGGACAATGGGCAACCAACTATTCTAATTCTAATTATTGCATGAATAAAAATTAATGAGTTATTGGTATCAATTCTGTATTTGTGTTTTAGTATCAGAAACGAAGTTATTCTTGTATGAATAACAGCAAAGAAATTATAACCCAGGTAAGTTCAAGAGGATACTAATTACTAGAGGTGCATTCAAAATATTTGCTATTGAAATGCCCCACAAATCCCCCACCACTCCCTATATAAAACATTAAGAAAACTGAACAAAATTTGAAACTACAGGAGGCCGAAGTTTAGATGAATGCCAGAAAGGTCATATAATAATACTAACTAGCTATACAAATAAATAATTGCTGGTTATAATCTTTTAAAGTCCTTTTTTGGTTGTTGTCAAAAGAAGATTTTAAAAGAGAAAAATACTCTCTAGATGCAAATAACCAGGTTGGCAATGTGGCCAGGTGGTTCATAAAGGGGAAGCCTTTGGGATTTCCTCCCAACCAAAAGTATTCCACCACATGACGTACCAATGTTATTATTATAGTTGGCTCATTGCCCAAAACTCACCCGAATTCAATCAGAGCACCTAGTTTTAGAAAATTTCCTTGAGGAGCAGCCCCCAGACCACCTGGGATGTGCACCATTATACTTCTTTCACCCCGCCCCCCCCCCCCCCCCCCCCCCCTCCCCTCACTATACCAGGAAAAAATCCTATATTCTAGCCTGGTGTCTGATAATATTACAAAACATATCTTCGGAATCCACTGCATCATATTGTGCTAGCTAAACTTGTAATTCACTTTTTACACAATTACTAGTTGCAGTATTGTTCACGAGTGGAAAGGCAGTGAGAGAATTAATATCCATAGTTGGCACATTCATGCTCCTCACTTTAAATGGTAGAAAGTACATAGCAGCCTTAAAAATAGTTTTAATGGAGAAGGTTGGAAGATATCAAACTTACTATCAATTAAAGTAAGGAGCCATTTTGGACATAATTAAGGACATATGAAATCCATTGCTGTCATCAATCATCAACAAAACATACACAACAAAAAAAGCACTCTATTGTGCTGGCATTATGTTCAATATTTCCCAGTACACTGCTTTGCCCAGTGGCCCATAATTCTGTCAAGAAGGTCCTGACACAAGGTACTATAATACACATTCTAGGGGAATGCAACAGGATCAAGAATGGTGCTGGACTGCAACCAGGCACCTCAAAAGTGCTTTGTCTGGCATTCCAGACTAAGCCAGGGATATATCTGAAGCACTTGTGCTCCCAATCTTGCCTTAGCCTGCCTGGTCAAGTTCACTAGATGTGGTGACTAGTAAAGTAATTTATGCAACAATTAGATCTTGCATGGGGTCACAGCCACTTCAAGATTTGATAACTCAACCTCATCTAATTCACCAGTATTGATTACAGATTTCTAGCTATAGAATTATTGTATTTTTATAATGATTCCGGTTGTACTTGCCACGCTACAAACTTCAAAGTGTATAACATACTTTGATATTGAATTTGAATATCATTCCTCCCTTCCTCTCCTTCCTTTCTAGCCAAATAGCTAAAGGGGGTTGCTATATTTTCTGGTACCAGAGCTCTTCGCTTGTGGTGTGGGTTTGGACGATCTTGCTCTTCTTAGAATGAAGTGAATTAGTAGTCTCAGTCCCAGACCCCCTTATTCACAGCACTGGATTCGCACTGGATTCGCTGCACTGGATTCGTAGCACTGGATTCGTAGCACTGGATTCGCAGCACTGGATGCAGTGCTTCACCAGCACGCATGCTGGTGATGCATTACAACCAGTGCTGTGAATAAAGGGGGCTGGGACCGAGACTAATGAACTGTAACGATTTTCCAGCTTGCAATTGCCTGGCTAAGATTACGTATTACATGATAGAACGCAGACCTCAGTCTCCCGCATGGTGCATCCGGGTCTAACACTCAGATATTTATAAGGAAGCCATCTCAAGGTCACTGGTAATTGGTCAATATCTCCTAGATTGAAGCCAACAGAAGAATTACTTCAAAAAGTGAAACATGCAACCTAAGAATATAATAAAGGATTACCTAAGGCAAAGTCCAAATAAACTTATGCACTGGCACATAAGGTTCTTGATTACAAGTTCTACTCCTTACGTCTGAAAGTTTCAAATGTTAAGGTTTTCACTTATTTATGAAGTTTAATTCTCTATTAAGGTGCTTGCATGTAGTATTCTAAGATTTCCAGTATCGAATGGCTGGTAATATTCCAGTTCTGATATGATTCTGTACACAAGTATTCCATTATTTTGCACAGTATTGCTTCTCTATCAGTTCAGATATGTCACATGATAATTTACTTTATAATACAGTATTACAATATTTGTTTGTGTCAAGTTAGTAGGTAGGATTTAGGGCATTAAAATTTCAAATATCTGGTATTTTTATATATTTTTCCCAGCCCCCCCCCCCCCCCCCCCCCACTTTTTAAGTAACTGAAACACTCTCAGCAGTTCAACAAATCTTATTCTTTTATAATTCCAACACAACAAAACAATACAATGGTGTCAGGGTCAATATATATACTAGTCTCCTCATCCATCCTGTGAGGTAATATCATGTGACGTCTATAGAGTTATATTACAATTTAGACCACAATAGATAGTATCCACAAAGAACTTCAGTTGTTACATACGCTCTACCCATTCAAAGCTCGACCTCGAGCTTCAATTGCTAGCATAACCATAGCGAGCTGGAGGGTGTCGTTCACGTCGGGGATATTGATGTTCAATTCCTGGTGTATTCTCGGGCACAAACATATGCTCAACTTGTGGTGCACTCCAATTTCCAGGTGGTGGGATTGGAACACCTGGATTCTTATTAACTGTCTGAGGTTGAATCCGAGGTTGTAAACGATTGACATGTACAACTCGAGTTCGATCTCCGTCTGTTATTTCCAAGGTGATAGGAGTTTTGATGCTCCTGACAACCCACTTTCCCTCCCACCTAGGATCTAGCTTCCCAGCAGTAGGAATAGACAGCCAAACAGGATCACCTTCATGAAATAATCTTGTTTTGGAATGTCGGTCATACAATCCCTTTTGGTGCTCTGCTGATTGTGTAACATGAGTGTCCACAATGTCCTGTAACTCTGCCATCGCACATCAAATGCATTACAATTCGGAGAAGATGCAGGCAGTTTAGGATGTCTCCCGAACATAAGATAGAATGGAGAGATGCCAGTAGAGCTGTGTACTGCAGAGCGATATGCATAGAGTACTAGTGGAAGGTGTCGTTCCCAGTCCCATTGTTTGTCCACATAAGTTCGAAGCAGTTGCAGCAGTGATCGGTTGAATCGTTCAACCATCCCATCGCATTGAGGATGGTATGCTGTGGTACGTGTCTTGTCAGTATCAAAGGCCTGTAGTGTTTGCCGCAAGATGGTGCTTTCAAAGTTACGGCCTTGATCAGAGTGCACAATTTCTGGCATACCAAATAAGGAAAAAAAATTGACTAGTTCAGTGGTGATGTGTTCTACTGTCTGGTCTTTCATGGGAATTGCTGCCGCCCACTTTGTGAAGTAGTCCTGCACTACAAGCAAATAACGATTGTTGTGTAATGAAACTGGGACCTCCAGTATGTCAACCGCTATCATTTGCCATGGTCTTCCTATAGGTATGTTTGTGATTGAAGCTCGCTGTGGAAGACTGAGTTTAGCTTGTTGGCACTGAGTGCATTCCCGACAGTGTTTGTCCACATCCTGTGCCATGTTTACCCAGTAAGCAACCTGTCTGATACGATTCAGCGTTTTGTCTATCCCTTGGTGTCCAGGAGTAGGAGAATTGTGATTACTCTGCAGTATGGTGGGACGTTCACTATCTGGTATCAAAGGAACTTGAATAATCTCTGAAGTTGGGCCAGGTGCATACTCTCTGCAGATAACACCATCAACTATCTTCAGTTGAGACCACAGTTGTCTGTATCGCCTGAGTGGAGGTTTACGCCAGAAAGGTTTTGAAAGGCTGGGTCGTTTGTTAGATATTGAAAGAGCATGGCCAAGTCGTTTCATGATCGGATCCACCGATTGAGCATGTCTGAGGTGTTCTGTTGAAGTATGTGACATAGTGATTGTCGCAGCACATTGACCTGCTGCAGTCTCAGAGCGTGACAGAGCATCAGCATTACCATCTGGATATTAAATGACAAAGTCACATTCTTGGATAGCTAGTGCCCACCGACTAAGCAAACCTTCCATCTTCTGGGCTGATAGCCATTGCAATGGAGCATGGTCTGTGACAAGGGTGAATGGCCGTCCTAAAAGGTAGTGGCGAAATTGTTTCATAGCATAGACAGCTGCAAGGCACTCCTTTTGGATCACACTGTAGTTTCTTTCTGACTTGGTCAGGGTACGACTAGCATATGCAACAACATAGCCTGCTTGCTCTAACACAGCTCCCAATCCTGATGCACTAGCATCAGTCTGTAAGGTAAACTTGCTTGCATTGTGGTGGAATTGAGGATATACGAGGATAGGTGCATGAGTAAGCCGTTCTTTGAGTGTGCAAAATGCCCTGTTGCATGCTGATGTCCACTCAAACATGATTCCTTTCTGGGTCAGCTGGTGTAGTGGCCCTGCAATATCAGCAAACTTGTGGATGTAGCGACGGTAATAGGAGGCTAGACCAAGGAATTGACGTACAGCCTGAACAGTGGTTGGTACTGGCCAATCACAAACTGATTTGATCTTAGTGTGATCCGGTGCCATCCCTGATGCAGAGAAAATATGTCCCAGGTAACAAACTTTTGACATTCCTATACGACACTTCTTACCATTGAGTGTCAGACCCGCTTGTCTCAGATGGTCAAAGACAGTTCTCAGGTGCTGCTTGTGTTGTTGTTCATTTCCTGAATGTATGAGAACATCATCCAAAGAGATGGTGACATTGGGTAGGCCTCAGAGGATCTTGTCCATTAGACGCTGAAACGAGCCTGGTGCACCTGTCAGTCCAAAAGGCATTCTGCAGAATTGAAAGAGACCCATACCTGGTCCTGGGCAAAATGCCGTCTTTTCCTGATCCTGCTCACACACCGGCATTTGCCAATACCCGCTCTGCAAGTCCAATGTGGAAAAAATGGTAGATCCTGCAAGACGGTCTTGCATTTCATCAGGAAGTGGAAGAGGGTAGGAATCCTTGGTTGTCTGCTTGTTCAATTCCCTGTAGTCTATACACAACCTGATGTCACCAGACTTTTTTCTTACTATCACAGCTGGTGCCATCCAAGGACGACTGCTCTCTTTTATGATACCTTGGTGTAGCATTTCCTGGATCAATTGGTTGACTTCTTGGTGGTAGTGTGCTGGAATTCGTCTTGGTGGTACTTTAACAGGATTTCCCGTGGTTGGTATGTGGTGATATGCTGCTTGGGTCACACCTGGTGTATTTCGAAACAATTCTCGGTAGTCATGAAGGACAGTGTTGAGTTGAGAGGTTGCACACTCAGGATAGTCATAGCATTCACTGTCCTGAAATCTTGGGACAGCACAATCCTCGATCATGTCTGTGCTTGGGTCCTCCAGTGCCTTGACTGCACATATCCTTGCTCTTTTTTTTGTTGGCAGCTTCATACATTGAAAAAAAAACTGTTCTTGAGTACCTGATGATTTGGGGATACCTTGTGATAGATGTTTATTGCTGTGATGAACTGTGACTGGTGTAGTAGTAAAGTCCAGGATGAGACCATTCATGCACAAGAAGTCAACCTCTAATATCACAGGTGCAACCAAATTTTTCACAACAATGAAGTCATGCATCAGTTGCAAGTACCTAGTTGTATTGGAGCCCTTATGTGTCCAGCAATTGGTAGGTGTTCTCCTGCTGCAGTAACAAGTCAGTTTTCTAACTTCCGATAAGGTCTTGATATAGCCAGGATCATAGGGGACTGCTCCTTGTTGTAGTAATGACACAGATGATCCAGAGTCAAGCATCATTTCTACTTGAGTGCCACAGATAGCCACAAAAATAACTGCTGCTTTAGTCTTTACTGTAGCAACAGTGATGATGCTAGCATCTGAAGAGCTCACTTGGTGTTGGGACACCGGTAGCCCCACACGGGCGCCCCTCCGTCGTTTCCCTGATGGCAGTTCCTAGCAAGGTGTCCTGGCCGATTGCAATTAAGGCATACCAGACGTCCATCTGGTGGGCGTGACCTTCCACGATAAGTGCAATTTCTTTGCAAGTGTCCTGGCTGGTTGCATTTGAAGCAACATCTATAGGTTGCTGCTTACGTTCATCGTGCCTCTGTGTGGTTAGTGCAGCCACATGCTCGGTAAAGTTTTGAACTTGCTTACGCAATTGCTGGAGTTCGCTAGGATCCTCAGGTATTGCAGCTGTGTGCTTCTGTTCACTGATTGCCATTAGCAAGCGGGCACGCTCTACCGTTTGCTCAAGCTCCCTCGCCTCACCAGTCGCTCGAATCTGCCTGCTAACAGGCGGTGGTAAGCCTGCCAGAAATTGATGCAGGAGCAGTTGTTCCCTTGCTGCTGAATCAAGATTAGTCATTGCCTGGTTCAGTAGCTTCTTCAAGTTGTAAGAGAACATGGTCACAGCCTCACCAGGTTGCATCTTCCTCATATGGAATTCCTCAAGTGCTACAAATCCCATGGGCTTCATCTTTCCACTAGTTTTTCCTTGACCACCTTATAGTCAGCCTGTTCCCCCTCTGCTATGTCTAGCCATACTGCTAGTGCCTCTCCTTCCAATAGTGTTGGAAGCTTCAGGGCCATCTTTGCATTATCCCATTCATTTGCTTTGCTACAGATTTCAAATCTTGTAAACCATTCACTAGCATCTCCAGTTGCAAGTGGTTTGGGAACACTGGCATGTCTATCTGCTGCCATACTGTAGGTCTCTTACTTAGAACCGGTCTCTGCTACCAATGAAACACTCTTAGCAGTTCAACAAATCTTATTCTTTTATAATTCCAGCACAACAGAACAATACAATGGTGTCAGGGTCAATTATATACTAGTCTCCTCATCCATCCTGTGAGGTAATATCATGTGACGTCTATAGAGTTATACTACAATTTAGACCACAATAGATAGTATCCACAAAGAACTTCAGTTGTTACATAACTCTAAGTCAGAAAGTAGCATCTCAAATACTTTACCTAGATATACTGTCATACATTTTTGGTTTGCTTTTGTTCTTTTAATATTTCAAAAAATTTTTTACAGAAAGGTTAGATACTCCAATTCATTTTCAGCTAAACCATATATATATATATATATATATATGTATATATATACTGATATTACTGATTGTGTGTTCTAGATGAGTGCGTTGGTGTGTATGGAATGTGAGTATTGGTGTGTGTGTTAGTGTGTGTGAGAGGGAGAGAGAAAAAGAGAGAATGCGTGTGTGATGGTATGTGTTTGTTGGTGTGAGTGTTGGTGTGTGTGTGAGAGGATGTGTGTTGATTTATCTGGTCTTGCGTGCAGGGCTGCTGACACCACCAAACAAGCTCTGGGCATACTCCAGATACACTTTGTGAACCTTGCGCTCGCTGTCATCTTCAAGGATAAGGAATGTGTCTCGTAAGTCCCCCTTTCTCCCTCCCCCCCTCTCTCCCTCCTTCTGTCTCCCCCTCCTCCCTCTCTCTCACTGTGGATACAAATGTTGCATAAAGGATAGACACATTACCACACCCACAATCACAAGTAGTGTGTGATGGGGTGAGTCAGTCACATGTCCCCACCCACTCCAGTGTTTCATACAGAGAGAGGTGCCCTGGAATTCCCCCCTCCAGATAAAATCCCACTCCTCCCCTTCCAAAAGTATGATGTCATGTATGGTAACCATTTTGAAAAATTTTTAGCCCATGTTTTAAGTTGGGTCAAAACCTATCACCATGCTGAGTTTCAGAGAAATCCACCTACCGGTTTGGCCGGAATGATGGTACAAACATACAGACAGACCGACAGACAGACAGACAGACAGATAGACAGACAGGCAGACAAATAGACAGACAGAAAAATTCGGTTATTCCCAGACATGCCACCTGGCTTAAAAACCATCTCAAGGTGGGTCTCCTCCATCCCTAAAATTTTGGTCATAATCTAACAGAGTGATTTTGAGAAAATACCATTTTGGCTTTTTTTGTTACCATGGTAACCATTTTGCGAAAATTTTAGCCTATGTTTTAAGTTGGGTCAAAACCTATCATCATGCAGAGTTTCGAAGAAATCCACCTACCAGTTTGGCCGGAATGATGGTACAAACATACAGACAGACAGACAGACAGACAGACAGACAGACAAACAGACAGACAGACAGACAGACAGACAGACAGACAGACAGACAGACAGACAGACAGACAGACAGACAGACAGACAGACAAATTTTATTTTTCCCATACATGCCACCTGGCTTAAAACCATCTCGGGGTGGGTCTCCTCCATCCCTAAAAGTTTGGTAAAAAATCTAACAGAGGGATTTTGAGAAACGGACGAACATAGTTACATACATACATAGGTCTTCTAATATATGTATAGATTCACCACATCTAGGGTACATGACCAAGCTGGCTAAGGCAAGATTTGGAGCACAAGTGCTTCAGATATATCTCTAGCCTATCTCTGAGGTGTCTGGTTGCAGTCCAGCACCAATCTTGATCTTGTTGCATTCCCCAGAAATGGAATTATAGTGCTTTGTGCACTTCTTGAGGCATGTGGTTTGTTTAATGAACTATCCAGTAATAATTAAATATGATTTGAGGCTGAAATTCAATCTGCCAGTATTCAGCACAAACACTGGAATAGAGTGTGCCAGTAATTTTTTCTTTAAATGAGGTAATTGAATTCCACTTCAACAATGTGGGTGCATCATCCAAAACCAGCCCTAGCCTACCCTATGAGTGCATAGATATAGTATTAGCCCTAGTACCAGGGATTCATGAATACTAAAATAAGAACAGGTCCTAAAGAAGATATTATTGTTTTCGTGTTTTCTTTTGGTTACATATATTATGATATAATGAATTGAATGTACAATCATGACAAGTACTTGAAATTGTCATTTGGAACTTTATATGAGACCACATGGCATGGGTCTACAGTCATTCAAGATTATGACTTCTCAATATGAGTAGACATACTTGTTTCCCAAAGTTAAGAAAAAGAATTTAAAAAAAAAAATTCTGTTTTGTCATGCTGACAATTTTGAGAAGTGTTGTTTGTTCTGTGCAGGCATAATCACTTCACACAAGTGTTTAAAAAACCAATTGGTTGTTTCACATCATTTGTAGTGTTATCATATGATAGCACTACCTACTAACATACTATGTAATTTGCTATTAGCATGAATTGAGTGGAGGAATAATGGGCAGGGCTTCTTGGCACACTATGCCAGCATCATTTTGAGCATGGTAGGTGTGTTGATATATTGAACATAATGCCAGCACAATAGAGTGCTTTTTTATTGTGTGTATTTCGTTGATGATTGACGACAGGAATTGATTTTATATGTTCTTATTCATGTCCAAAATGGCTCCTTACCTTAATTAATAGTGAGTCTGATACCTTCCAACTTTCTCATTAAATATTTTTAAGGCTGCTATGTACTTTTTACCATTCAAAATGAGGAGCATGAATGTGTCAACTATGGATATTGATTCTCTCATTGCCTTTCCACTCGTGAATAATACTGCAACTAGTAATAGCATAAAAAGTGAATTACCAGTTTAGCTAGCAAAATATGATGCAGTGGATTCCGAAGTTATGTTTTGTAATAAAGAAAATATTATCAAACATCAGGCTAGAATACGGGATATTTCCCTGTGTTGTGAGTGGGGGGGGGGGGGGGGGGGGGAGTATAATGGGTAACACATCCCAGGTGGTCTAAGAGCTGCTCCTCAAGGAAATTTTCTAAACTGGGTGCTCTGATATTAATTTGCTGGTACATTCATACTTTTGGTTTGGAGGGGGATCCCGTGGACTTCCCCTTATGAACCACTGTACAGCTTGCCAACTTGGTTATTTGCAGCTAGAGAAATATTTAGGGGCACTTAGAGGATTATAACCGGCAAACATTTATTTATATAGCTATCTTGTATTATTATATGACTTCTGGCATTAAATTAAACTCTGGCCTCCTGCAGTTACAAACTTGTTCAGTTTTCTAGTAATTAGTGTTCTCTTGAACTCACAAGGGTTGTAATTCATTGGTGTCATTCATAGGTGGGAGGTGGGGTTGTTGGGCATTGCCTCATTTCTACAGTAGATAAAAATGCACCTCTAGTAATTAATGTTTTTAACTTTCAGTGTGGTTTGTTAACACAACTTCCTCTAGAAATGTCCTTTTGAACACAACTTCAGATTCCAATTTTGTGGTTACCCATGAATAGGAAAGTTTATTTAGTGGACCTATGCCCTAGCCATAACCATATTCTCCTAAATGTCCCAGTGTCAAGAAATTGAGTTTATGTACTCTGGGGTGCTATATCACCAAGGGAGTATCATTTCAATGTGTAGCTTGCCTCAATACCCACATGTACAATTTTCCTAGTGATTTGATACCAAGAGTACCAAATTACTGAGTTTACCAAATCACTATGACAACGCCGCCTTGCTAAAACTCTTTACAGTTTGTAAATGCTTTTCACTTGTTTTTCCACTCATCAAGATGGCATTCAGATAACATTCCTCTTGTGATAATCTTTACAATATGATGTCCAATATACCAAGTATTAATTCTGGACTTGCAGATCATTGTTAGATATAGGTACCCTTCTTCATCCAAGCTGACTTGATTGTAAGCCTGAGCTAAATCAATTTTGGAGAATTTATTTCCACCTTTAATGGTCTGGAAACCTTCTTCAACTCTGGGGAGTGTGTGTTACCTTGACAAGCAAGGATTAAAATAAATTTATTATCCTCACACACACACACTCACTGTTCCTTGAGGTTGCTCAAGATAATTAATGTATCTCTGAACCATATCTGCCAGGATATGAAGATGGCCTGAAGAAGTGGGTCTGGGAAGTGTGTGTTACCTTGACAGGCAAGGATTAAAGTAAATTTATTATCCTCACACACACACACACACACACACACACACACACACACACACACACACACACACACACACACACACACACACACACACACACACACACACACACACACACACACACACACACACACACTCACCGTTCCTTGAGGTTGACCAAGATAATTAATGTTTTAGATGTTTCCCTCACTATAGAGATATCAATGGCTTCCTTCCCTAATTTAGGCTTGAATATGAAAGACACATTTCTCTGTATTAAAAGTTTTGGATGGTTTTCTGTCTTGACTGTTGAGTCAGTCATACTGTAGTGACCTTCGGTTTACCCAGTCACCCAGTCCAGATTTTAAAGAATTCTATCCCATTATTTTTTCAAAAATTGCTCTGAGTTTCTCTGAACTCTGCTGCACACTGTTCACTCACTTGTCATTTAATTAATTTTATGATCCATTGCTCACCAAAGTGTTTCCTTATTCTTACTATGATGAAAGAAAGATGAACATTTCTTTTTTGCTACACATGAACACAGATACTTTTTGAAACCACGTTGCAAATGTCTATCACCCAATCTGCTATGAAAGAATAAATAGATGTCTTTCAAAAGTGAACAATTCATAATATAGGTTCTTCCTTGGTCTCACAGGCTGGCTCCTTTGCTTAGGTTCCTCAGCTATGAGACTTTAACACAGAATTGGAAATCATTCTAATCTCTATGATAGACACCCCATTTCCTCATGCACTCTGTCTACTCTGTTGACCCAGTGTACACCACTATCCACTATGATAACTGCACATGTGTTCACTTGGGACACTCACCATGAACCAATCTCCTCACTCATACTTGTCAAGCACATCGTTTAGATGTAGCATGGCATTATTGTGTTCATCTTATCTATTCTATGATGTTTCAACTGCTTTTTGTTTACATAACAAGCTATGGTTGTGTGCTCAAATCTGCCACAACTCAAAGACACAGGATCTTACATCTGCATTTCTATGGATTTTGACCAGTTTGCCCACAGTGATACTAACGCTACTTAAGGTTATTGCATGCAACCTTACACTTCTGGACTGTCAGCATCATTTTACCAGGTAAATCATGTGTTTAACCTTTGCAAAGTCTGACAGTTTCTGCCACCACACAATATAAATTAGAATAGCCACCTCCCAGATTATTTCATTGACAATGAAATTAAGCTTCCCCACTGACAGAACTTCACAACACCAAACATGAGACTCCGACTATTCCACCTACTCCAGAGATCACCCTCCTCCTTAAGTAAATTAGCTTCCTTCCAATGGATATTATTGTATAACAATAATAACTCATTCAATAATTAATCATCTAATTGCAGATGTACAGATTTTAGTAGTGATTTCATTAATTTACATAGAATAATTTTTTTCAATAAATAACCAATCAACTTACATCAATCTACATGTAATTATCAACTTAGGTCACACTATAAAAATAACTAACAAATTTAATGTGGCCTGCCAAAGAAGTAGTTGATGTGTTAATGCACAGCCCTAAAATAATGATTAAATTATGACAAATCATGTTTTTGTGTTTATTTTTTTTTTGTTTGTTTCTTGATTATAGCATATATGTGTGTGTATATATATATATATATATATATATATATATATATATATATAATTTTATAAATTTCAATTATGACATGCTAAGGCACAATTACTACAGTATAGTCAGACCATCAGCATCATCCAACAATCTTTTCAATTTCATTAATAAAGATGTAGACTCATAAACATGTGTTCAAGGTCATTCACTCCTAGGGAAGATCCCCAGAATCTTTTTTTTTTTTTTGCCCTTCTTGATAATGGAATTTTTTTTTCACTTTTTTTTCAACTTTATTTCTAGAGGTCTAAAAGCAAGATTTCCAGAAATATTTAGCTAGATTTTTCCCCCTCCTTCCCCCACCCCCTTTCCCTCCAATAATAGGAAAACCACAAATGTGACAGACAATAGATATGAAACACATGGACCAACATGATTGATTCTTCTATAGTGGTTTTCTTTTTTTTGTGTCTCTTTCTTCTTGATTGTCCAGCTTATTCTAAGATAATGCTGATGTTAGCACTATTCTTCACCTTACTATCATTGACTACTTAGGACCGTCTGGCAATGGGATACCCTTTACCTTCTTCATTGGTGGCATTTTGAGTGTGCTGAGAGATTATTTTGATTTAATACTCTTATATTACTGAGAGATTTATTGTATTTTTAAAGGCTCACTAAAACTGCGAATACTTGAGATGCATTCCAATACTAACTATAACTGTAATCTCAGCAGATTTTTACAGTATGGTTTAACTGTGAGGGACCAAAAAATTGTTTTAGTGTTAGTGTTTTCAATGCTGGTTTTTTTTCTCTCTCTTTTTTTTTTTTTTTTTTTTTTTTTTTTTTTTTTTTTTTTTTTTTTTTTTTTGTTTGTGTGTGTGTGTGTGTGTGTGTGTGTGTGTGTGTGTGTGTGTGTGTGTGTGTGTGTGTGTGTGTGTGTGTGTTAATATATTAATGGATGCATATTGGCATTTTTGACAGGACTGGTGTTGATCAGAGATCATAATAAAGATGATATTTCTTCTTTGTTATGTATTAAAAGTTAGTAACAGTCTCATGACTTTACAAGTTTTCCAAAATGTAGTATTCATTTTCTTTCTATCACTCCAGCCAGAAAATTCTTTGATATTTAATGTATGCTATTGGAATCATGTGATGTTAAATAGGTTTAGAAAGAGAATTGTTGGCCAGTTTGGATTCATACTGATCAACATTTGCCAGTGTTTTCTTGCTGAAGTCAACTTTAGATGTTGTATGCATAGCTATGTTATATATGGGATCTGCAATAGTGTAGCAAAGCCAAATTGACAGGCATTGAGCTAATGAGATGGTAATAAATCTAAGTAATGAGGTGTCTATTTTTGTGTTTATCTCAATTGTATTAGGCATATCTGATAAGGGTTGCAGTTATATATATATATACATGTGTGTGTGTGTATATATATACACATATACTAGCAGCATATACCCGGTGTTGCCCAACCAACATCAACATGAATCATTATAGAAGCCACTCAAATTTCGGCCTGGTTGGTCCTTTAATTACTTTTGGCAGACAAAACAACTTTCTGTGGATGTGGCTGATAACAAACCACACACAGTGCCAAACCCACATGTAGTAATGCTCACCTGGTTACTTGGACTCCATATGCCCAATTTCAGCCTGATTGGTCCATAACACACATTGATCAATAATGCTCACCCTATTGCTTGGAGACTTCATTCCAAATTCCAGTCTGGTTGGTCGTTGGATTAGCTTTGAATAACCAAAACAACTTCCAGTAGGTGTAGCTATGGCAAAATCACACCTATTATCATGCCCACATGTGTTTGAATAATGCTCACCCACACTCTTATAGAGCACATGCCAAATTTCGGCTTTTTTGGTCCCAGTGTTTGGCCGTGATGCCTAGATACATACATAAAAAAATGAATACATACTTACGAACTAAAATGTATTTTAAAATGGGTTCGTGATTCTATCTCCTTAGGTCCAATCTTTATTCAGAAGTTCTTTTTTTTTGTTGAAACTTTTTCTCTTTCCACACCAATAGGAAGTGGTGTTGCAAGGAGGGATCCTGCCCATGTTACTCCCAAGTCAATTTGTGTATCCATACCATGTTTTATGTCTGTCGCTCCAAGGATTTGAATGGCCAAAGTACCATTTTTGGGGTTTTTGGGGGTCCTGATATGGACACAGAAATGAGTGTGGTCATATACATGTACTTAAAACATTCCACAGATTATATTGATTCAAGATATATGAGATTATGGTCTAACTCCTTAGGTTCAAGCATTCTTGCTGATATACCATTTTGGCATTTTTAGCCTTACACAGAAAAAGGAAGAGGTGTGGCCAGGTGAGACCCAGCCCATGTTACTCCCAGAGTGAAGTTGTATATGCATACTAAGTTTTTAATCTGTAGCTCCAAGGGTTTTTCTGGCGAAACAATTTTTGGCATTTTTTTTGTTACTATGGTAACCATTCTCCATAATTTTTAGCCCATTTTTTTAAGTTGGGTCAAAACCTAGCATCAAACCAAGTTGCAGAGAAATCTACCCACAGGTTTGGCCAGAATGATGATACAAACAGACGGACGGACATATGGACGGACGGACAGACAGACAGGCAGGCAGGCAGGCAGACAGACAGACAGAGAGACAGACAGACAGACAGACTGAACTACAATTTTATTTATGTAGTTATACGTACTCTGTCTCCTAAAAATTGAGAAGGTACAGATTAGATTTAATGAGTATATTATCTATCAAGCAAATTATTTCTGCATAAATATGTACAAGTTATCATTGTTTTAATCTTAGCTTTCCACATACTTCAACATATTTGTGCATGCATATAATATTAGGTATTATTATAATCTCCCCCCCCCCCCCCCCCCCCCCACCTCCTTTCTCTCCTCCCTCTCACTGTTCAGCATCTCCATGTTCTTCCTGTGGTGATGCTGTTGAGCAGTTTGGAATTTTCCTGTAAGTTCAGTGTCTACTATAGTTTTTTTTTTTTTTTTTTTTTTTTTAAATAATCATGGTTCCCCCTCAAGAAGTTCCTATTTTATATCAATTTTCTCTCCCCGCACCCCCACCCCAAAAAAATCCTATTTTTTATTACATCATTCTGAAATTTTTATCAAACAATAGAAAGTAATATCATGGGATGTGATTGCTATAATACTGGAAGTGTTTTAGAGAACTATAGCTTCAGCAATGGAGTTACAACATCGTAATGGATTAACATGTTAATATGTTTGTTAAAACTATAAAACTGACCACATATGCTGCAACTACACTGTGATGGACTCAGCACTCGATTTGTCCTGTGGCTACTAAGCATTTGCAGGCTCCCAGGCACTACTTTCTTATAACTAAAAGCAATTAACACCTATCAACTGCACAATGTTAACACACATAAAATTTAAAAAAATCAATAATATATCATAAACACTCAAAATCTACCCAACCAATATTCCATATTTTCCAGTTTACACCCACCAATAGGACACAGGGAGGCTGATCCATAATTTCTAATGGGGACATTTTTCCATTTTATTTTAGTGAATGCACAACCTTTTCAATCTTACTTATGCCATGTAGTTCATCTTCCAGATGGGATTACTATGTGTAGACACATCCATAATATCTGATGGAATGATTGCATTGTCAATTGCAATCCTATATCCTTGAATATGTTTGCACTCCCAATAGCTGATCATCTCCTGTAGAAGCCACTCCACCAGCAGCCACCACCACAACATTCAGTTAGTGCTTTACGGTTTAACATGGATCTATATACCATAGCAGTGCACACCTCCCCCCCCCCCCCCCATCACCCATTCATAACGAGATGAGACAAGACATGTCATGTTGATTCCAAACTCTGACCAAGAAAATGCAACCAGAAGCTACTAAAAATTAATTGATAATGTGTCCAACTGTTGAGTTCAAGCATCACGCACAGTTATCTAAGACTGGGACAAAAATGTATCTTGGTTCGCACAAAAATCTAAAAAGGTTATCTGAACATTTTTGAACTTGGACCCCATGTATGGAGAGATAAAAAAGGGAAGAAGAAAACTGCTCCTGGACTTGTCAACCACAGGCAAAGTTGCTTTATTAGCAAGAGTTCTAGTGACTGTAGTGACATCTCCATACCTTTTGGCAGAAACCTGCAATAAAGTGGGAAGTTCCTCACAGATTCTGTCAGCTTTCTTTATCCATTTCAAAACTCTTTTTGTTGGCAATGACACTGCATGTTGACATTGAAATAGAATTATTTTCTATTTTAACATTCAAATTCTTGGTTCACAGAATGATAATATGTTGCTAATGTGTTGTAATGAGCCATTCTTCTGGGGAATGCTAAGCTGAGGGGCACTCAGTGAACTAGCAACATCAATCTGTGGACCCTCCTTAATGCACTGCCAAACCCTTGGACCTGGAAACCTGAATATTCCCTTGTGTACACAACTTGACCAGGGGAGTAATTTAGGCTACGTTGTAACCCCAGGGAGGAAATTTAGGGACCTCAGTACCCAAAAATCGAGATGAAGTGGGCAGGTGAGTTTACCTTAGACCCCCAAAACTTGTCAAATTACACTAAATACTATTATTTTGGTTCAAGTAATCGTAAGCATAATTCTAAGAAATGGGCATTAACTATGCCACTTCACCTATCCTCATGCCAATTACCATATACCTGTGATCTCAGTAAGTACCTTTTATAAATTACCGAATACATTTAGCAATAAAAATACATTTAGCAATACCCATGGACATACACATTCCTTTTTACTCAGTAGCTACACAAGCTGGAGTTCTTCATTTGTCACAAGGCATATATTTTTAGCTTCTCATAGTGATAACAATCCTCTTTCTCTTTTCAGAGCTATTGTTGTGGATGTGATTTTAAGTTGTATTCAATTGAAGAAAATCTAAAGATAACTGAAGTTCCAAAAGCTGACTTCCAATATATGGGTGTTTCTTTCAAATTTTTTCTCTGTTTCCATGCTTCCAACTTACATTTTTCAACTTCTCTTCTCTTTGAGGCAAAGAATGTGGTCTAACCAGTGAATCTGCAGTGAATACAAAGTGTAATTATTTGAAAATTGGTATGTATTCCTTATATTTGGAATGGCTTACCTAGTGAAATAATCTATTCACCATATTACTCTTGATTTAATAAGAAGCTAACACCTTGTTCTATCTTGAAGCTTTACCCCTATATGATGCATTCTCTCCCTTCCTTATTTTAAAGATCAATAATATGTATCCTCGGTTTTTTGTTTATGCATACACTTAGTTCTGTTCAAGTATTATATGATTATCTTGTTGGGAAGCTCATCTCATAGGTTAATCTGTTGACCTCCTGTGCAACTCTTTCTGAAAATATAAAATAAGTTCAATCAATCCATCAATCATGTGATGCTATAAGTGTGTGGTAAGATAGAACTGATATGTATGATGATGGAAACTTCCTCTTTTATTCACTCCTAAGCCCAGGTCAAGTGGAGTGGAACTATGTGTTATATATATATATATGGAATACCACTTTTTCTTTTTTCTTAAGTTTTTCTTCACCTTTATAACTATGTATTTTTAAATATTCTTCTTTTATAATTTCTTAAAATTTATTATTATTTTTTTTTTAATTCAATTTTTTTTCCAATTTTTAAAAAAAAAAATTTTTTTTTTATCTTAGATTGCCAGAAAGTGTCTCTGGTATCATTACCACCTACTAATGGATCATTCTGTCCAGAAGCAGAGGTGGATTTTCGTTGCAAAGCAATAAATATATCAAATGTATTTGAGTGGTTAATCAATGGAAGTAGTGCTTCGACTTTTGTCATCACAGACAATGAGATCAAGCCTCCACTTCCTCTCTCTCTCACAATGTCTGCCCCTGAGTGTGCTGAAGCTGTTATCTCATTTGCTAATGTTGATAGCAACTCTCTTCTGAATATCACATCTACTCTGAGAGGAACGTTTGCTTGTCTCCAAGGATCCACTGTTGAGTGTGGAGCAGTATTTTTGACAAGTGCAAGATATTACGTGAAAGCACGAGGTAAACCACTTGCTGAATTACATTAATTATCACACAGCCCTCAACATGATAAGCATATATTTAGTGTAACATACCATAAATTAAGAGCCTACTTACTTGCTATTCTTGTTATGATAACATTTAGTTTGACTTATTCTGATATCATGGAGTTGTTTTATGTTGAACTATCAGCATATATCTGGTGTTGCCCGGCCAATGTCAACATGAAATATTATAGAAGCTTCTCAAGTTTTGGCCTGGTTGGTCCTTTAATTAGCTTTTGATAGCCAAAACAACTTCCTGTGGGTATGGCTAACTTTTAAAAAACCACACACATTGCCACACCCAGATGTGTTTAATAATGCTCGCCTGTTACTTCAACTACATATACCAAATTTCAGCTTGATTGGTCCATAAATGAGATTTTGGCAGACATAATGACGTCCTAAAGGTGTGGCAATGACCAGAACACACCCATTGACACACGTATATACGATTAGTAATGCTCACCCAGTTGCCTGGAAACCTCATTCCAAATTTTAGTCTGGTTGGTCATTTTATTAGCTTTCAATAGTCAAAACAACTTCCAGTGGGTGTGGTTCTAGCCAAAATGCACCCATATGCGGTTAATAAAGCTTTCCCAGGTACTTAGAGATCACACGCCAAATTTTTGCCTGATTAGTCTCTGATTAACTTTCTTCAGCCAAATGACTTCCTATGGGTGTGGCTATGGAGACACCACACCCAATAATAATGCTCACCTGGGTTCTTGGAAAGCACATGTCTAATTTCGGCCTTTTTTGTCCAAGAGTTTGGCCATGATGTCTAGACATACATACATACAAACATACATGTTATTTACGAATGAAAATATATTAAAGTGTGTTCGTAGATCTAATTCCTTAGGTCCAAGCATTATTCAGAAGTTTTTTGTTTTTTTTTTGTGGCACTTTTCCGCTTTACACACCAATGGAAGGAGATGTAGCCAAGAGGGATCCTGCCCATGTTACTCCCAAAGTCAAGTTGTTTATGCATACCATGTTTTAAGTCTGTCGCTTCAAGGGCTGACCAAAGTACCATTTTTTGGCTCTTTTTGGCCTGACATGAAAACAAGAATGAGTGTGGTCATATACATGTACTTTAAAAAAATTCCCCCAACTATTTTAATTCCAAATATATATGGGTTCATGGGTCTAACTCTCTGGGTTCAACTGTTTTTGGTGTAATACTATTTTTGGCATTTTAGCCTTACACAGGGAAAGGAAGAGGTGTGGCCAGGTGGGACCCAGCCCATGTTTCTCCCAGAGTGAAGTCGTATATACATACCAAGTTTTAGATCTGTAGCTCCAAGAGTTTTTCTAGCAAAAATAACATATTTGGCTTTTTCTTGTTACCATTGTAACCATTTTCCTAATTTTTTCAGCCGATATTTTAAGTTGGAACAAAATCTATCATCATGCCAAATTTCAGAGAAATCCACCCACATGTTCAGCCAGAATGGTGGTATACAAACATACAGGCAGGCAGACAGACAGACAGACAGACAGACAGGCAGACAGACAGACAGACAGACAGAGAGAGAGACAGACAGACAGACAGACAGACATCTCCTTATATATATATATATAGGAGATGACTTCACACTCGATAGTGTGATTCCAATAAAAAATATTATTTCACTCAACTGTATTTAAAATGAATATAAATACATTGCATAGCCATTAGAATGTACTTTTTGCAATAATAATGTTAATGTTCATAACAAAACAAAAGATCTGCCAGGTTTCATCAATAGGAAGATGTAGTCATTAGTGGCATATATTTCAATACTAATAACCAACTGATAGGGTGAGGGGATGAGAGGGGTGATTGCTGGTCAAGTTTCATCAAATTTCCTTTTAAACCCCCTTTCCTCCCCCTCTTCCTTCCCCCCTCCCCTCCTTCTCTCTTGGCTTACTATTCCACATGTACAAACTTTACTGCACATTCAATAGCTTTATAATAATGTCAATCACACTCCATTCAATCTATAAATCACCATTATCTGTGTAGGAAAAGTATGATTGTTTATAGATATCTGAACCATTAAAGCTCTCTTTCTGTACTACTTTATCATTTTAAAATAGAGGATTGCTCTGTTGAGAATATCGAATGAACTTTTTTTTTATTTTGTGAACTTAATCCAAAGATTTATAAAAGGTTGAAAATGTTTGTTTGATGAGCTAAAATTTGTGGTATATTTTTATACTTTTAGAAATCAATCAAGAGTTGTTTTTTTTTTAAACATATGAAATATTTGTTGTCAATGATCTTTGCTATTCTTTGTTTGCAGTTCCGGAGGCACCAACAGATGTTGTTATTGAACCAACTTACAATGTCAACAACTCATTCTTGAGTCAAGTGCATGTGCAATGGAAAGTGCAGGCAAGTTATCTGGTGGTTATATGATAGCCTTATTTGACACTTCAGATACGAGATTGAAAAAAGGTGGGGAAACTTGGGCAGAAAGGAAGCCTAGATGATGGGGTGGTGATAATATTGGAAATTTTGGATTAGCTAACATATGCAGGGATGATTTTGTGCTTCATAAAATGTTGACCACAGTATTTATAGTTTTCTTTAGAAAAACATAAATATACAAAGACGTGTTTAGCATTTAATTACTGTATTAAGGTTGTTTCACAGATGTCACACATCACCGCTAAGTATGATGTCCCACCATATCATATCATTGTTTTATATCAGAAAATTTGTTATGGTTCACTCAAAAACATTAAAAAGTTGTGACAGGTACAATTTCTAACTTTGCCCTTATTTGTGTGGAGAGATTAAAATAATAGAAACTGCTGCCGAACCTTAGTGACAGTTCAACTAACTTGAGCAGCAGCGGGGAAGAACTGGTATTTTTGTTGTCCCTGAGGAGGAAGAGGAGGAAAGGAGGATGTGGATTCACTCTATTTTTACTCATCAAGAGATTCAATGAGAATATCATAATCTGCTGGAAGAAATGCTTCTATCTGAACCTTTACAAATATCTCAGGATGGAAAGAGATAGGTTTGACTCCTGTTTGTCACAGGTATGCTTAGCCTACCTTGGGCTTCAAAAAGATAAATTTATTTATCTACCTTATCATAGGTCAGTCCATACTTGAGATATAGGAGAAGTACCAGTACTGTTAGAGCTGAGATTTTTCCTACAGAAAGATTGGCTCTCACTATTTGGTATGTGGTAACAGCCCATTTGAAGGTTATATTGATATGTTTGTATTAATGTAAAACCAATCTCTCTTTTTTTCACTCCTTTTTTAGTTGTTAAGTTTCACTTGTATTCTGCTTCAGGTTGGGTAGATCCAGTGTGCTCAATTTGGAAAAAGAAATGTGTGAGGTGATTTGGGAAGTTCCCCAAAAAAGTGCATGTGAACCACCTGCATGTGCTGCTGACTGGAAAGGATCAGCCGAGAATTTGATCAATTGTAGAATTCCCCAAATTTCATAGGTAATACAGAGGTACAATTATTTTGGTTGATATGTGATGACCTTGCACGCAACTCTGGCGCTGTTGATGGAAGCATGTGGGCATACAAGCTCCCATTGGTGTCAGTTAAATGGTCACACTCTATTGTCCTAATGGCAATGTGTGATGCTCACTATAGGTTGGTGGATTAGGTGATTCCATTTATTGGTTTGAGGATATAAAAATTTGATGTAAATGCCTAGATTCACACTGGTAGATATTGGAGGTTCAGATCACCATAGTCATTGGTGGAGTACTAGCAAATTTTGACTTTGGTCAGGCATTATAAATAGCACCCTTCCAATTCCTGATCTCTGTTTTCTACCAGGTACAACACAGCCATCACTTGCCTGAGGTCAAACCTAATCAGTCCATATCCTCATCATCAGTATCTGCAGCATCCAGTCACAGGGACTGTTACTAGCAGGTGACAATTGAAGAAGTCCTCCAGCCATTCCTGTCCTCTGCTGTCCGGCGCAGTTCTCCTGGGGCAAGCAGGATTTCCCGGTTGAAAATGGAGGCAATCTGCTGGAGGTATGACCTCTTCCTGCTATGGCCTCTGCATCCATGTGCTGGTTCGTATAACACATACTCGTTAATGGGGTCTGTCTGTGGTCTTCTTAGGCAGTGGCACACATAACGTAGTTGACACTGGTTGACACTAAGGGATAATGGAAGCTCATTGAGGGCTGAGTACAAGCAGTGGGTCACATGGTCATAGAGCAGTGAGTTATATGGTCATGATAGCCAATGTCAAGTATGATTCTGAAGCATGATGTTTGGAATGCATCTAGTTTCTTACATAGCTCCTTTGTTAGATTCCAGGCTTCACAACAGTAGAGTTGAACACTCAAGCAGGATGCCTTGCACAAGTTGATCTTGAGATGTACAGGAACCATGCTTTTTCAGACCTTTCCAAGCTTCCAAAAGGCTGCCCAAGCCAATGCCTTCCTGACTTTAAAGTCATGAGAAGTATTAGCTATGTACAAACCCAGGTACTTGAAGTCCGATAAAGTCTAAAGGGTTGTATTGGAGATGACCATGTTGTCACTGGAACTGATGTTAATTATCATGACTTCAGTCTTGCCTGTTTTGACTATCAACCCAACTTCTTTTGCCGTTTCAGTGTGTTGCCTGTGTTTGATCATCCCAGTAGAGTTTGCCAACAGGGCAATGTCATCTACAAACTCCAAGTCACTCAGCCGTACTTGTGGTTGTCGATGCGACCTTATGATAGATGTAATGAAGCCAGTACTTCTAAATTGCTATTTGTTGAAACCTATTCCATGACAAATATAAAAAGAAATGGAGAAAGAGTGTCTCCCTGTAGAACACCGGTATTGACTAGAAAAGGGTCAGATATCACATTGTTGACTAAAACAGAACAAGCAGGGTCTGTGTAGAGTTCTTAAATCATTATAGTGCCTCAAGATTTTGAACATTTGTGGCATATCAATGGAATCCAATGCCTTCCTGTAGTCAATGAAGATGGGGATGAGTGGCAGTTGTGATGATGCACCTTCTCCTATAATGCACCTTAAGATGTGGACTTGCTCAATATATCTTCTGCTCTTTCTAAAGTCTGCTTGGTTCAGTGTGAGTTTTGGATCTATGATGTTCCTGTAGCTTTCAGACACCTGTTTTCCCAAATCATGCTACTTCTCCTTTGCAGCTCCTCTGTCAACTCGGTTGTTGCATCATCTCCAGCAGTTTCAGCAAGCAGGTTTGGTATCTGTTGAAGATATCAACCTTGAACTATGGCTCATTGTCCGGTAGTCTCTCCCAGTTGTACTATGTGCATTTGTATTTGGTACCCTTGGTGTCTCTGAACTTGATCTCAAAACAAGCACTGACAACCCGATGATCTGAGTCTTGTTCCTGCTTGCTGAAGGCTCTACAGTTGGTCATGGAGTTAACCCACTTGATGCAAACAAGACTTTGATCTAGTTGAGCATTTAATGTTCTGTGTGTACACAGAAATGTCCACTGCCTTCCAGATCTGTGAGGGAAGCAAGAGTGTATGTGTCTCATGTGTTTGATGAAGTAGGTTAACCTTCCTTTTCCCCATTGTAATTTATTACATTGTGGTAGACATAGCGACCTACAAACTGAAAGTTTGTGTGGTGTTTGTCTGGTCCCAAGCCTTGCATTGAAGTCACCTGACACAACTCTGACGCTCTGTGGTTTGAGACTCAGAAAGCATTCTCTTAAATCATTGTAGAGTGTGTCTTAAGCTGTTGGTTCTGACACTTCGGTCAGAGCATAAACCACAACAATAGCAACCATAAGGTTTCCCTCTAGAATGCAATCTGATATCCTCTCAGCTGTTCTATATGATTTGGCTATGCAGTTGTGTGCAATGGAGTCTGTTGTTATCCACCTATGTTCCTCTATACCAACCATGTCCACAGATGGTTGCCTGTCGAGTTCTTTGACAAGTTGGTCCATTTTGCCAGGCTGATGAGAGTTAGCACATTCTAGGTCGGAAACCACACCCTACCCCACAAAGTTGCACATGGTGTCATCTGGGTCTCTCCATAGCACCCGCTCCCCGGTCAGAACCATGGAGTCCTGGTAGGCTTTGCCCATGGCCTGTCATGACTGCCTGTTGAGGCTGGTTCACAGATGCCCGAGATAGCTTTTGGTTCCTTCAATTACTCTTGTAATAGTTTGTAGACCGAGAGTGGGGTGATTGACCCTCACTCCCCCAAACACATTTAACAGGACATGGGGCCCTGGCAGGAGTAACTTCATTGCACTGACCGTGTTCAAGCTGACGAATCAGGCATAGCCTTGATCTCCTCCTAGAAGATATCTACCTGGTATTAGTCCATTTCATTGTCCTTTTTTGGTCAATTCATTTCGAAGTTTGTCTAGAACAAGAAGCTATATGCAATGACAGACTCAGCAGTTCAGAAGATACAACCAGATATATCAAATTGCTGGTAGTTGACCTCTTTATATAGTTTTATACCTGAATAGCAACCTCTTTTCAGGCATTCTCTTTATCCTGCCTATCTCTGTATCTTTTAACAGAAACCTGCCACAAACAGAGGTATTTCCTTACAGATTGTACTAACTATTGTTCATCCATTTTAAGAAAAATTTTGATGACTGGTTCAATTCAATCTATCAGCCTACCTTTACTTCTGTAGTTGGTAGACATTGTGTGGCTTACATATTTTCTCACCAACACCATCTGCATGCATTGCTTTTGTAGAAGAGATAAATTTCTGATGTACACTTTAATTGTTAGCTTAGATATATTAATTTTCTCTCCTTCTCTTCCCTTCTCCCCCTCCTGTGTTTACTCATGATGTGGAGCTCACAGGGTCTTAAAATTATTTTGTTGTTGTTGTTATTGTAGTTGTTATTGTTATTTTGACATTTCCTCGAATTTTTTTTTACCAGCCTGTGCTAAGTTCTTTGGTTCAATTTCTGGTCATGGCTTTTTTTTACTGCTTTTTTTCCAGTGGAAATTCAGTGGATTTGGAAGTTAAAATTTTAAGTCAGTATTAAGTCAAAACATTAAATCATATGCAAGCGTGTTTTTGGCTGAAAATTTCAACAGTCTTGTTTTATTTTATTTTTAATTGTTCTCATTACCTGATAAATGAATTTTATGTCAATGTCATGGTTGTCGTAGGAGTCAGAATGTTCACAGGTTAATTATAAAGTGACACTGGAGAATAATGCTGGAGGGGTTGAGGACCAGGAGCTCAAAAGATGCAGGAAGGGAACACAATGCTCTATCGACTTTTCTCCTTCATCCATTGGTCAGATGTACTTTGTCAGAATCATTGCAATAAATGATTATGGAGAGCCTTCTTCAAGTGCTTACCTGTCAGAAGCAATAGGTTTGTGAAAACTGTGTTGTGTTTTTATTTGATTAGGTATTAACCAAGTACAGTTACAGTCTCCTGTTCACTCCAATTACATGACTCACTGTCTTTTTACCTTCTATTTGTTTCTGTTTTTATTGTGTTGGTGTGTTTTATACATATATTGTATGCTATGTTGATATTAGATGGATTCACGGGAGTCAGCCACTCTGTGACCCCTGACAGATATTTGACTACTGTCCTCTGCTCCTTCCCCTATATATATATATATATATATAAGGAGATATCTGTCTGTGTGTCTGTCATGTGTATATCTGTGTGTATGTACCATCATTTTGGCCAAACCTGTGGGTGAATTTTTCTGAAATTTGGCATGATGATAGGTTTTGACCCAATTAAAACATGGGCTAAAAATTCCGGAAAATGTTACCATGGTAATGAGAAAAAGCCAAAAATAGCATTTTTGCCAGAAAAACCCTTGGAGTTACAGATCTAAAACTTGGTATGCATATACAACCTTACTCTGGGAGTAACATGGGCTGGGTCCCACCTGGCCACATCTCTTCCTTTTCCTGTGTATGGCTAAAAATACCAAAAATGGTATTTTAGCAAAAACACTTGAACCTAGGGAGTTAGACCCATGAACCCATATATATTTGGAATCAATATAATCTGGGATATATTGTAAGTATATGTATACGACTGCACCCACTTCTGTTTTTATGTCAGGCCCAAAAAAGGGCCAAAAATGTTACTTTGACCAGATGAACCCTTGGAGCAAAAGACTTAAAACATGGTATGCATACACAACTTGACTTGGAGAGTAACATGGGCAGAATCCCTCCTGGTTACACCTCTTCCCATTGGTATATAAAGTGACAAGGTACCAAAACAAGTACTTTTGAATAACACTTGAACCAAAAACGTTAGATCTTCAACCACCCTTCAATATATATTTTGGTTTGTAAATATGTGTGTCTTAGCATCACGGCTTAAAACTGGGACAAAAAAAGCCTAAATTCAGCATATCCTCTCCAAAAACCAGGATGATCATTATTAAACACATG
The DNA here is from genome assembly GCA_963969325.1 of Lycopodina hypogea. Lineage (NCBI taxonomy): Eukaryota > Metazoa > Porifera > Demospongiae > Poecilosclerida > Cladorhizidae > Lycopodina > Lycopodina hypogea. The sequence goes on from OZ017790.1 coordinate 6,104,300, forward strand.
TGGGCATGTTCAAGGGTTTGGTATTATCATAGCTGCACCCACAGGAAGTTAATTTAGTAGTTGTTTTGCCTGCCAAAAGCAAATTAAAGGGCCAACCAGGCCAAAATTCAAGTGGCTTCTATAATATTTCATTTTGACATTGGCCGGCAACACCGGGTATATACTGCAAGTATATACATAACAAAACAGTCTGTATTCTTCATTTCATAAAACACATGTTTAATTATTATACCAATGTTAGCTATACTATGCATAACCTTTGAACCGTAAATAATGATAGTATCTCAAATATATAAATTTAAAACTGCAGTGTACCTTCTTGTTTATATCATCAATCTCTGTTGGCACCTCTAGCACGCAGTTGGAGTCTCCTTGCTTACTATATGCTATGTTGATATTAGATGGATTCACGGAAGTCAGCCACTCTGTGAACTCTGACAGATGCTTTGCCACAGTCCTGTGCTCCTTCCCCATGGATGAAGGTGTGTGTATCATCCAGTATGGCCTGGACCCCTCCATCCAAGCTATGGACTCCATCCTCCATGGTCCTCTCAACTCCAACTTCACTTTGCCTCACCTGTATTCCAACACTGACTACTACTACCGCATATATTTAATTGCCAACTATACCTCTCAGTTTCACGGCAACTTCACCACTAGAGAAGGTGCATGAGCCCATGGGCTATAGAAGTTGACAGTAGCTAAACCTAACCACAGTGTTTAGTTTATCTGTTATGCTACAAATCATGGCACAGTTGCTTTTTTGATTCACAAACTCTTCCATTTAAGTTTAATATTTGAATGCAATTAATTTTCCCACATGCATGCACTATATTATGTTGCCATTTTTTTATTGTCATCAATATCTACTTCAACCATTGTGTACCTCTTCCATGCAGATATCCTCAGGACTAACGGGGCATTTTTAAAATTCGATTCTGTATGGTCTTCCGTGTGGAGTTTTGTGTGGGGTGTAGCTACTTGGGCAGTAATGTTGGACTGCACTATCTTCTATATCAAGTGGACCAGGAGCAAGTGTTTTAAAAATACCATCCCATCATAGTTCATCATCTTTATTCTTCTTTTTTTCCTACTTTAGAAATTGAAATAAAAATTCTTCGCAACAGAATGTCAGTGCTTTGTTTTATCGTTCTGCACTTGTCTTCTTTTTGTTTTCTTCCAACACAGTTCTATCACATTTTTATCCTTTCAAGTAAGGAGAGCTGCCGCTCATGCAATGTTACAAAGTCATTATGACTAAACTTGATAGTTCTGTAATCACTAAACATGAAGCAACTAAAATATTAACCATTTGTTTAATCGTGTTTCTCCAATTTATTCCAGAAACATGTGATAAGGATTGGCTATCAAATTGGATCATTCTACTTTGTATATATTCAATAACGTTTTCCTACTATATTTTTCTAACAGTTCTATGGATCGTCTTATTTATAAAAGGTAAGTGATGCAATGTTCATGAATTTGTGTTATTATTCACCAAATGGTATTTGACGTACTGATTAAGGCCATTAAGCACATTTTTTTGTGTATTTATAAGTTAATGGTTGCCATTAATGACTTAGAATGTGAAGTTATGTGCTTCTATACCTACCATAAATCAAACAGCATTGCAGGTAACTTGTGGTAAGGGATTGACAGCTATACTATTAGACTTAAAACATAATGTTAATGTGGGACTGAGCATGCTGTTCCTCTAATTCTTGTACCTCATATTTCTCGAGTTTTATCAAGCACATTGAATGATATATAGCCGTACATTTTATCTTTTCCCCTTGTAGATTGGAAGAGAGCAACTCCTGCAATCCAATTAGTGCGGTTTCCCCTTGTATAGGAAGAAATCAACTCCTGCAAATGTTAATTGTCAAGCACATGCAATTCAATTAGTGAGTGAGGAATGAGATTAATATTTCTAGTCGTGGTTTTTATAGATTCATTTTGTTATACACTTAAACTACCCTTATCCGGACTCACCACATCCGGGTAGAGGGGTGCCCCTCTACCGGCACCCCCTTCCCTTCCCTTCCCCAGCTACAGATAAATGGACTGAGTTCCACAACACAACCACATACTGTACTGTTTTTTTTTCTTTTCTTTCATGTTTTGTTGTTTTTTTATTGTTCTTTTTATGAAGTTAGCTTTTTAACATGAGAAAATGATAACTGTGTCTTCTGCTGATTGTGCATTTGAAGAGCTACAAGTTTCATTTCATGTTGACCAATGGACACCAGGTCCACAGAAATGGTCTGTGATGATTTTAGAGGAGAACATAAAGTTGTTCACAAGCTTGAGAAAGTAAACTCTCAAAGGGTCTCTGCTAAAAGAATTGGGATTACAGTGAAGCATTCAATGCCTCAGATATCTCGCTGCTGTGACTGTACTCTTAATTAAGGCATTGAAACAGATCGTTTTTCTTCTAAAGAAATTGCATGGTCATCTAATTAGGATAAGACAGAATTCACTTCAACAAACAACAAACATTTAATCCATCTTGACGAATACATAACAGTAGCTTATTGAATCAAGGGGACAAGTGCATATTCATCCTATTTGTGACACATACTGTATTTATTTCGGGTGAACCAACTACCACATCTAGTGTGTTATGTGTTCCATTACAGACTCAGTGTTGCATTTAGTAGCAGCACTTTAAGGTTAAGAGCAAGGGGCATCATTAAACAAAATGTGTGCAGAAATCTTCAATAAGGAAATAGAAGGAAAAGGTCATGTACTGACAAAGTTTAGCAGTCTGACACCCACTATGGCTGACTTTACCCCTTTAGGACAGTTAGCTTCACCAGATGAGGTACTCCTCTGTGGCTGCACAACTGGATGCAAAACAGCACTCTGCTGCTGCATCAAGTTTACTTCTACATGAACATAATTCTCTAAATGCATAGGCCAAGCAGGGAACAAAACCTAATGGGAGCAGTACTACAGGATAGTGATGACAGTGATGACAGTGCTGGAGAATCCTTATAAATAGCCAATCAGGAAGAAATCTAAACACACATCCTCATTAACCTCAATGCCATACTATTATGACATACTTTACCCTTGATATGCATAGCATCATAATTTATAATTCTATAATTTTATATATGAACTCATTTTATGTTTATCAAGTGCTAAACTAATTTCAATACTTCCTTTTTAATGTATTGCTTAGCCAGTCATAACTAGTTACAGATTTTGTCTCGGCATTTTATATTTTTGCATTCCCATGAAAATACTCAATGTTTTATATTTGGTACTCATCACATTCAAACTAAACATAAAAAATTGATCAAGAAAAAAATTTTAAAAAGCTACTTCATTTTTTTTTTTTTTTTTTTAATGCAATCTGATGTCTAGCCTGGACCATACGGTGGAACCTCCCTGAACAGACTCTCTGGAATACAGTCAGACTCTATATAATGGACGATCAGTAAGGCACCGATCAATTCCCTACAAGAGAAAATAGATCAGTACCTCTGAAAGTGGATCCTCCTAACTCAGAACAATGGATAAAAGCTGTGGTAGCTTCCAATAAATCCAGTGAAAATGGACTTCTAAAAAGCAGACAAAAACTATGCCCCCAGCCTCCTTATGAAATTCAAGGGGAAAAAGTCAAGATAAAGTAGATGCACACACAGGATGAGACTCACGACTCTTGCTAAATGAGGTTTATGACTCCAGAAGATTCTCTGTAATTTTCTTTTGTCTTTCAACAAAGGATTTAGGTCCCTGCAGGCAGTACGTATATGGTGTTTCCAAGCAAAACCCAGCACTTCTGTTCACTTTTTTACAGCCAATTGGTATTGTTTCTCCAAGAAACAAAAAAGGGTGTACCAAACTGAGTCTTGAAATAGAGCTGGAAGACTCTATTATGAAGTATGTATTTCTAATTCCTGCCTTCTTTGCTTTTTTCCCCCTTCTCAATATTGTAAAAGAAAATAATCCTTGTATATGCTCCACATAATAATAGTAAGTAGATCCAATTAGCTGTAGTAACATGAGAGATTACTAATATGACATTAATGGATATTTAGTGGTTGATCTTGGGCATAACTGTGCACAAATGACAAGTCAAATATTACAGGAATGAGAGCCACTATAGATAATAAAATAATCAATTAGTTCCACTAACTCAACCCAACTAATTCACAAACACTAAACAACTCCACAATTACCACTATAACAACTCCACAAATCACTCCCTCTATAACCATGTTCTGTCTTATATATAATTAGCAGTTTGATGCGTCACTCAGTCAACCCTAGCCAATCAAATTTCTGTCTCTGTCTCTTGCAGTTTGGTTTCCATTTATAAATATTCCAGACTCCTTATCTCTTCTGGTTCTTCATCTGCACTTTGGTTTCTATTTACAATTGTTGCCAGACTTCTTGTTCTATATCTACATAAATTGTCAAAAGTTTCTCTGTCTACACCTGTAGATCTTGATAAAATAGCTTACACTAGCTTTTTACTTTGATTTTCTTTTCCCTGTGCACCGGACCTGTGTCTTCTGTTAGTCTACTCTTTGTGATGGAAACATTAGAAGCTGAGTACAGATAAGTTCTAAAAATATATCAATTCACTGTTGGTTGCTTTAATTTTATGCAGTGGTTGCTGCTAGTGACAATTTATATAACTTCACTTATAGGTGGAGGTGGAGGTGGAGGTGCATCCTAACAATGATGTTGAAGATGAAGATAAGAACTTAAGTCAAGCAAAAAACTGTTCAGAATGTTGAGTCAGTGCTGCTGTATACTATAGTTTGATAATGTTTTGTGTTTACAACATCAGAATCATTAGTTAGTGTGGTGATACTCATTTCCTATTGTGGTAAAACTGTTATTGATATATATTGTTCATTCGCCATTGATTCTGGTCACTTCCACGTGTATGCTTTAGCCTATTGAATGATTTAAGAATATACCATTTGAGTATCTATTGAACTAGTCTTACTCAGTAAGTGCTGATCGTTACAGTTAGCATACTCATACTAAGAAATTATATCAAGGAACCAGAATACATAAATATCTTATATCCAGCAATGATGCTATAAATTATTATTGTCCATGTAATTGATGATTTCCACTCCTCCCTGTATACACTATGCATAAGTGATGTTGTATTGTATTTTTTTACTTACCTTGATTTTTTTTTTTTTTTTTTGTATTGTGAAATTCGAAGGTGATAGAGGTTTTTGTTGTGAATTCAATTCGTAATCAGACATTATACTAAATTTAATTCTTTCATTCTGACAATAAGTTACACCAGATTGGGTGGGCATCTTACAGCCAACTTCATGGTGAAGCCACTAGTTGGGTCTATTCAAAACAGTCAATATAGTAATCATTTTAATGTTGTGGTTTCTGTTAGTTTCAAAAATGTGTTACTTACCCAGAGAGGGCTGGCTTCCAATGGTTACACAGCTATATCATGTAATATATGATTTGGGAACATTTATCATACTGTCATTACCATTCTTCGATCTTTCACAATCGTTCAGAAAAGATTATATTACCTCTCATATTATAATTCATGTAGTCTGTGTGTGTGTCTGTCTGTGAGCTACCATTTTCCTCCCAGATGTTTAAACCACTCATCCTGAAATTTTCAGGATTTGCTAACGGGGCCCTCCAGCCTGGTTTGGGAAGAATTAGCTATGGCTAAGGTGTAGGTCACTAACTAATCTTCCCTATTCATGAGTAACCACAGTTGTAATCTGTATTTAACCTGATCCCATTCAGAAGGACATTTCTAGAGGGGTTGTGTTTAAAAACTACCGCTGTTCATGCCAATGGTGTGTCTCCTGCAACTCATTCTCTATATGTTTTGGGTCAGGAAAATTATACAATAATTCAAGTACAACATAATAGGGAGATAACTCTAATGGTAGAATTGATTAGAATGTACATAATCTATGATAACTACCACCAGTAAAAAAAAGTACAATATACATGCCTGTAACTTCAATCATGATTTGATTTATTAAATGAGGACAAACAGGTAAATAGACTGTAAAATGTGTAATTTAAATTTCTGTTTGGGAGTAGCATTACTTGCAGATAGACAGCCACTTGCAAAGTATATGGTGGGAGATACAGTACTCCTTCTTTTGAGACACTCCTCCATTGGAAGGCCAATCTAGATGATAATGAACTTAGCCACACCAAATATATTTATGGTACTTACAACTCATCAAATTCATAGACCTAGAGGCATGCATACATACTTAGTTCTGGTAGGTACATACATGGGCTGGGTTGTACTTGGCCACACCTCTTCCTGTGGGAATTTTATTTCCCTAGCATTGTCTGTTAGTATATTATGTAGCTTATACTGTATATGTTGCTACAAAGAAAATAAATTGGTATATTTCATTGGCATTCACAACTGGTGTTATTGAATTGCATACAAATTAAACTATGACAAAATAAAACTCCATGATAGTATGCTTAACATAAATATTTTAAAAAATCATGATGAAGATTGCTATTAACAATACGATCCTGTTTACTCAATCAACTCTATGATAAAACAAAACATAAGCATTTTGTAGGACAAAGTCAGTGTTTAATTCATTTTTTATGTTTTCAATTGGAACAACAGTATGATCATCGAAATAATACCAGTGGTTGTCACTAATTCTGCAATAAGAAACATAGTGGCCGCATGAAGTTCTCTGTGACCCACTATGAAGACACACAGCATGGAGGATGTATAATATGGACTCTTGATTCAAGCAGTTGGAATTAAACTTAGCTTTCATAGTGTATGGAAAAATCTGCAGCTCTGAGAGTATGCCGATAGGCGTATTATTTTTAATTGCTAGATGGCGTGAGTTGTCATACAAGAAACGAGTTAGTTGGATGATTAAACATTTTGGGAGGACACTAAGGAGGGAAAGTCGGGTAGCGTTTGTTAAATGCTCTTCAAGCAAACAGGAGCAAGTGATCATGTTGTCCTGCACTAGTTCTTCAACTTGGTTGAACAAACTTATGCACTCCGCCAAGTTGCTTTCATTCTTAAGGGGAAGAGGAAGGAGTGTAAAATACTCACTACTCACTGTCAATTTGTTACAGTTCTGGCATTCTCGAGCTTCAAGGATTTGACCCATGAATAATTTATTAAGTGCAGATGAACAATCTAGCCAATGAAGTTGCCAGTCTATCTCTGACAGGTTACACATTGCATTCTCCAACTGTTGCATATCTTTGGATCCGACCTCTTCGACGACTTTTTCACAAACTTTTTTGAAATCAACCATATCCTGTTCTTGCTTTTGTCTTTCCATGGATGAAGTTACTTCAAAGGAGCTGCACTTTGACTGGATAGGATCTGCATGGTGAAGCTGATTTAGTAACCACAACAGGAATTCAGCCACATCTTGTTGGTGTTGATATTGAGCACTGCTTGCTGACACAACCAAATGCTGGGGTAGTTGTGACATGGATAGAAGCAATTTATCAGTATTTATGGCAGCATTGTCATTGGAAAAACTTCTGCACAATCCGATTGTGTGCTTTAAATTTTCGAGAAAGATAAATTCCTCGCTAATGTTTGAGGAGAGATTGGAAAGGATGTCAAAAAAACCTGGTGTCCATGCCAGACACTGTAAAATGGAGTTAACAAAACAAGTATTACCAGAGTTTAGCAAGCCCAGGGGCGTAGTGCTGTAGGATCCAGTGCTGGTTTCACCTTCTAGTGATGAACCAGACAGAAGTGTTGCATTATTATGGGTAGCACCTTGACTACTATAGTGGGGAGATGGATGAGGAATTGTCAAGTAGGATGACAAAATTGTATATCCACCATCCTTGTGAATACTATTCCTTTGGCCATTATCTTCCTCAAGATACCAGGTCTGATTACTGTCAGAAATTTTCTTCACTTGGCCTTTGACTGAATTTCCATTATAAGGTGAACTTCTTGCAATTCCACTAACTTGTGTGTGACATGGGTCATTTAATTTAAGTTGGAATTTTTCTGTTGTACTATACTTCCACCTTTCCTTCTTCTTTGATCCAACCTCCAAAGGTTTGCTAACTACTACTCTATTGGAGCATGGAATTCTACTGTTTGCTGACTCATATTTTAAACGAAGTGCTCGAATGAAGATGAATAGGGCAATAGAAATTAGTACATAAGCGTTGTAGTGAATAATGTAGAGGATGAAGATGATTAGCAAGAGGAAACAACACTGTGCCATGAGGAAATTGGCATTACTAAACAGTTCAGTTCTACCACCCCGGAATGGAAGGAGTTTCAGCAGCAGTTCCGATACCACATAAAGAGATACCTCAATAAACAGATAAAATAACTGAAACTGCATTTGGGAGTACAGAACTTCCTATTCAATTCAAAGTAGAAGCTATGTCGGAGCTAAATAGCCAAGCACTGGCACTATTAACTATTTTCTCCTAAGGATCGCCTATTTAGAGCACGCTATCCACTAATAATTAAGTGGGGGGGGGGGGGGGGGAGGGAAGGGGAATCTGGAAATTCGATAATTATGTGGGGTGGGGTTCTTCTGGGGAACCCCCTAAAATCTTCGTCTGACTCCCTTCAATAGATTCCACTGATAATACTCCAGCCGACTGACATGAGCGGTTTGTTTTCACTGATTTCCAATAAAAAGGGGAGTTGGAAACCCACTAGGAAACTCTTGGTTGACTTGTTACTGTTTTTATTTCATTAGTTCAGGATAATATCTTTTTCACTTTCTGTGTAGTATGAGCACTGCAAAAAAAAAAAAAAAAAAAAAAAAAAAAAAAAAAAAAAAAAAAAAACCATCTGCATAAAACATGAACTGGGTAGATTCTGAAATATATTAGATTCACTGTCCACAGTGCTTGTCACCTCCCTATTTCTGTAGCAATCTGAAAAGAAAAAAAACATCACTATCCATGGGCCAGAGCCTTACTCTGAATGAATGGGTGTGGCTATGTGAGACCTGTAAAAGTATATATAGATTTTGCATATATGTCAAACTCAATTCAAGCTTCACTTGTGTTAATTGAACAGCTCTGCCAAGCTCAGCTGCGGAACTGCCCGAGCTTGACTGCTTCGGTTCACCACTGCTGTGTTACCTGTTTCGGTTTCCACTGCTGTTTGGGTTCCCCCACTTCACTATGGCTGGAGCATGCTCAGTTCCCCAAACGCTCTCCCACAGTTGATAGAGGCTGGCCACGCCCAGATTATACTTCAGTGTATTTTTATCATTTTTATCTGGATTTCAAAATTTGATCATAATCTCAAATAAACTGATATCCCTACATGCACCCTCCCAATTATTTTAGAAATAATTATATGTAAGATTTGCTATTTTTTACAAACTGGTTCTTATGTTCTTGCATTATTTCTATGTGCACCATTTCCATTTACTGTACTTCCCACATTTTTAAAAGCTGCAATTTTTTCCTCTAATAGTTACAATGCAGTTTAGCTGTGTGGCACCTTGTATACATACAGAGATGACTAGATGTATTGTGCACATATTTTATTCAAATAAGTTCTTAAAGTCATACCAACAATGTTAAATCATGTTAAATTTATAATGCCAGATGAAGGTATGTGGGCCCTTTGTTGTCTTAAACATTGGCATCTGCTCCAGCCTTCAACAGCAACTTCACCACCTCAAAATGGCCCTGAGAGGCAGCTGTATGCAAAGGAGTGTGGGTGGCCACATTTATCACGAGGCATTAAATCTGCATTAGCTGTAGTCAGTGCCTCCACTACTGCAACTTTGTTCCAGAATGCAGTGAAGTGAAGGTAGGTCTTTCCACTGATTGATATGTATGATACATCTGCTCCTTTAGAAACTAGGAACTGAATGATGTGAGCATGGCCATTTGCTGAAGCAAGCAGCAATGGAGTTATCATCTGTGATAAAATTAAAAAGTTGGGTGATAAAAGTTTCTATAATGGTCTACCTCCACCCAATGTACCATCACAGTTTTGTGGTTTTAACTATCAAATATAACTTTTGATTATTCTGCTAGACAATTTCAAGATGATTAAGGGATTGATGCAAATAATTATTTTATTAAAACAAGTTTTGATTAATATCTGAATATTAGGGTTGATATTCTTTTGAGTCTTCTGTGATTCTTCCTACACAAACACAAATAATATTGACAAATTAAAGCTGTTTTCAACAGCCACAATCCAAAAAAAATCACATGGTTAAAGCATGGGAATAGGAACAGAGTGGTAGGTGTTTGGAAAATATACTAAAACACTGCCTGGTTCTCTCAGTTTTCTCAGGAGGAATCCAGCTTGCTAAGTCTTCCTCCTAATAGCAACTAATGTGAGGACATGAGCAAAATGATGCATGAAGGTTCTCCACAACAGCCGCAGCAATATAATAGTTTGGGGGGGGGGGGGGGGGGGGACTCCCCTGGGGCCAGGACAAAAACCAGAGCATGAAGAAATAAATTAATTGGAAAGTTGTTAATTAAAAACCGCAAGGGTCAGCTATTCCATACCATTGTGGTTCCTCAGGAATGGTGAGACCCTTTACCTACCCCATCCCTGACAATGGTAAACCCGTTTTCATTCGCCTGGCTACGGGAGACTAGGAATGGCCACTGAGAAAGAGAATCAGGAAAGTGGGGATGTAAAGATGAAAGCGATACTAATCGGTGCAACAGGCGCAACTGGGCGCTGTCTACTAGGTTCTCTTCTACGTGCTAAGGTAGATTCTTAGTTGGTCTTGAGCCCGTGTTGCTTCTAACTAAAGACGCTGTTGTCATTTTTCATTTAGCTAGCATGTGTAAGCAGATTATGGATCAAGTAACTTATAAGCCTCCCGGGTTGGAAAAAGGTGTGTAAAAGTGAAAGTAGCGGCAGGAAATAATTTTTTTTTAAAACAAAATAAGAATAAATTAAAAAAGAAGATAAAACTAAATTTAATAGCTACCAGTCCTTCACCGGTATAGCGCTAGCATGCCCAGGTTAGTGCTGTAATTCGGATCATTGCTGGGAAATTCTAACCTATTATACCTGCTGGTAACTGTTCACTGGCCAATACCCCAAAACAGCACAACTTGGGTCAAGGTGTGTTTGTGTGTGTGTGTGTGTGTGTGTGTGTGTGTGTGTGTGTGTGTGTGTGTATGTGTGTGTGTATGTGTGTGTATGTGTGTGTATGTGTGTTCATAAAATTTTTATTCCATCTCATAGACCAGATTTTTTTAGACTGAGCACAAAGGAAGGACTCCATAGGCATCCATAATGAAATAATTATATTGATCTGAATAAGAACACTATGGTATTGATCCCAAAATATTTTATTTTGTGATGGTATTATCATGAGTTCTTATATTTAATAAATGTGTGTAATCCCTATCAATGTCGTAAATTTAGTTCAGTCTTAATGCCACTCCACAAGGTTGAACACTTGATTGTGGTTTAGTCTCCAAGCTCTCACTACCAATAGACAACACTGTATTAGTGTATGAGGCATGGAGCCGGTGTGAAGTAATCCAGCCTTCAGCTGGGCAATATTACTTTATATGTGGAAGATAACTTCTATCTCATTAATTCACATGATGGGCTTCCTATGGTGTTATGTTGCAAATTCTGCATGTTTCAGCACACTTGGAATTGCATGTAATCAGATAGCCATGTATGTAATTAGATAACCAAGTATGTAATCAGATAGCCAAGTATGCAATCAGATAGCCAAGTATGTGATCAGATAGCTAAGTATTTATCGACAATACCTGGTGTGAGTTGTTTTGTTTTTTTGGTTTGTTTGTTTTTTCCCTCTTTCCCCCACCCCCTTTATTTTTAAATTTGTGTTCTATATATGTTCTAATGATGAGGTTTCTAATGTGCTGACCGTGGTGCACTAATTTAAAGATACATTCATTTTAACAGGAGCTTCTCTATATATATTTGGTGTTAGACTTCTGTGTCAGATTTGGGAAATTCCCAAATGTACATATTCTTAGCTGGTTTTATATTTTTAACAAAGAAAAAACTTACTAAATAAAGTCTCTCAATATGTAAACATTCTTTGGATTTGACAAAAGGAAATGTAGTATCATTTTGGAGGCTAGAATTTCAAACTTATCCAACCACAGAAACTTTTTTTCTTCAAATATCTGAAAGTTATAGAGAGATTCTCAAGGTGATTAGGTGTGGAATATCCAGATGGAAGTGAACCAGAGAACCAATAACTCTGACTATAGTGAGAGTGTGTGTGTGTTTATATCAGTTACTCAACTCTGCCCCTATATATAGATATCCTAATTAAGCACCCAAGGTTCCCGAAGCTAACCTTGGATATTATTCTTACAAAATATTCATGTTAAATGTTCCAAACCACACCTCCTAGCCCTTAGCCAAGCCCTATTGAATATGATATACAACACTACATGAGAATTATCAAGAATTATTATCACATAGCAAACATAAACATAGAAATAAAAAAAATCAGTGATTTATGATCTAAACAGGGAACTGATGTCCCAAGCATGACCTCTCAGTCCAGTGAACATAGAGTGTCCCTGTATTGCTGTGCTTAAGAAGTAATGTTCATATAGTCAGCTTGCATACTGAATTGCACCTCCATGTTTTGAAACTTGCATGTTGAAGTTTCTCTTCCCTCTCAATGGCTGGGTCCTCATATCCACCATGCTCCAAGATCATGACATTTTGACAGTCCATTGTCTCTCTTCCCCCTTTGCTGTCAGGATAGGATTATTTCAGATTTAAAGGCAAGCTGTCAGGAGTTGATACAAATTACTGAATTTTGAATTGTTAAAACTTGTGGTTATATTGCAGATGTAGCAGATATTCATTTGCCATAATTGCTGACACTACAGACGTAATTCCACACAGTGTTGTAACCAACTCTTGGTGAAATTCACTAACATGGCGTAGATTTGCTTAATTATACATTGCAATTAGTTTTACTCATTCATAGAAGCAATTAAGCATAACAATTTTTACGGTGTGTTGTTTATTGTTTTTTTATTGTTTTGTTGTTGTTTTTTATTCCTAGGACAAAGTTGCCAAGGTAACGGTGCTCACCAGGAGAAAGGTTGATTATGTTGAAGATGTTTATGGTGTGGATGTAAGTGCAGAAGAAGAAGGAGGAAGATTCATGCAGCATGTGGAAGGTCAGACTCCATTGCCACCATGAGTTACCATCAGCAACACCAATATTGTCAGTATTTATAGTCACCACTGTCTTCATACTCCCATCACCTTTATGTCATCCTCACAATCCTGATGACACTGCCAAGCTAATCCTGTAACCATGGCAATGAGTGAGTTCTTTGACTGTGCAGATCTTGATGCTGTGAGTGAAGACACTGTGAAGCAATTGTGCACAGGAGGTCATGTGATCTTCAACTGTCTGGGAACCACCAGAGCTCGTGCTGGTTCAGCAGTAAGTCAGTGTACTTGTGTTTGTACACAGTGCTACATACAGTAAATATGTATATTGGGGTAGATTATGTTAGTAAGGTACTACTTTTTTTTTCAGAGAGAGTGTGTGGGAGTGAGTGTGTGAATTGGTTATTTGTCTTCATAATATATGTTTTTTAGAATTTTGATGTTTCATCACTACAATCTCTGTTGTTGTTGTTTTTGTTGTTCACTTCAAGGAAAACTTTCGTCACATCGACTATGAGATTCCTCTCCGGCTAATCAAGCTGGCCAGGACAGCTGGTGTGGGGCATTGCAGCATGGTGACATCTAAAGGTGCCAACCCTAATAGCTGGCTTTTATACCTGAACACAAAAGCTCGGATGGAGGCGTCTGCTGTGGAGGAAAAGTTTGAGTATACCTCCATATTCCGTCCAGGTGCCATCAACAAAGAACAAAATAGGTCAACTATTGAGAGAATTCTTAGTAAGTCATTTAACTCACCATGGCCTGGCCCCTCCCCCCCCCCCCCCCCCCTATGTTGACTAATTTATTATGGCTTGTTGGGAAAAATATTAATCAAAGGAGGAAAAAAAGATTGTGTCCTTCAACTGATTCCTAATATAGTGATAGATAGTTGTGGAACAATATATTTGAGACTGGACAGTTCTGAAAATATTTTTCTCCCTTATATCTTCTGCTTCTTACGGGCAGATTTTTTGTCAACTTCCAGTGTCCAACAGTAGCAAACTTGTTCACTTTGCTTAATATAATATGTGGGGATGATTTACACTAATCTCATTAATCAACTAACATGATACAATTACTAAACACTTCTGTGATAATTATATTCATTTTTGGCAGTGAAAACAACTTCCAGTGGGTGTGACCAATTAAAAAAGCACACACACAGAATAATAACTTTCTTCCAATCATGTGGATAGCATATACCAAATTTCATTGAACTTGGTTATTTGTTAGAATTTTCCATGCCACCAAACCACATCCACTGACAAAACTACACCCATAGCCACCCAATCTGAACGAAACTTTCCAAGGGTGTGCAGTGAGGTGCTCTAGTTAATCCCTGAAAGATTCATGAAGATCTCACCAGCGGTTGGGGAGGAGTTAGAGGCTGCACATCAGACAGCAGACAAATAGTGAACTATAGTAAGATTTCTTAATGGTTACTATAAAAACATGCTTTTTTTTACAGATCACTTAATATGGGATAGAGTAATTTTATAAAGCAATTCATAATATCTTGTTCAACACTTCTAGCTTAGTCCATCAAGATCAACTTACATTCAGAAATTCATTTTGAAATATAATTCAACTCATGGCAGATCACACACTATAATAACATCACATCACTGAGTATTCTGTGGCGTCCTCTATTGACCACATGATAAAGTTTATAGGGGTTTTCCCCATTAGTAGTTCGTTGTTGAGGGATCTCTTAGTTGTAGTAGTCTATCTGCTAGCTATAGAATGGTTTCAGCCTTTCAATTATCTATTGTGAACATAACTAATATAGCACTTACTGGTCACACCCCTTGGGGAGGTGGTACACTATATTACAAACTTTTCCTCCATTCATTGGGATGGCAACCACATTTTGACTGTGTAAGGACTAAGAACCAATATAAATAAATTCATTTAAAGGAAATATTACTGTCTTAGGAAATACATCGAAATGTTGCTTTTTTTATTGCTTTTTTTATTGCTTTTTTGGTTGTTTTTTACTTCAGAGATATAAAGGTGACCAAGGTTAATTGAAGGGAAGGGGTTAATTACATACTACAAGTGATAATGAGTTGTAATAACCTTTTAATTAGTTTCCTTGATACTATTAAAATGATTCTGTAAGTATCAAGTACATTACACAATTACAATTCTCATACTGTGGCAAAAATTACTGATGGAATACAAGAAATTAATATATTAAGTTTATTTTTTTCCATCATTGTTGATGATAGTTTTTCTTTTAATTTTACATTAGGATTTTAAAAATTACTATTTTTCTAAAATATCAAAACAGATATTTCTCCTCCACCCCCATAGCTGCAGTGATCCCTTCCATCAAGGTGTCCACTGTGGCTGAGGCCATGCTGCAGGATGCCTGGACTCACCACAGTTACAGAGGAGACAGTGGGTCAGCTGCCAGCAACTCTGCCCCAATATTTGACAACAATGCCATCAACAGACTCTCTCAGGTAGGAATGATTATCAAATGAAGTGCTGGTATTTCTTATCATTTTTTTAATATTTTTCATGACTCTTAATATCCATCCGAATTTTTTTTTTTTTTTTTTTTTTTTCTTTTTTTTTTTAATTTGCTCGTGTAAAAGAATCTGTACAGTAATTCCTTGAAATCATTCAATTTTCCAGAAGTTAATGTAATTTGCAAGGTTCTATCTATACTGTGCACTGTCATCCAAGAATAGGCCTCCTGCTTTTATTTTATCATTTATATTGTTTTGTGGATCTCCTGCTTCTTCTCTTTCATTGAGTTATTATTGACTATTTCTTAACTATTTTGAGTATTATTTCTTGTTTTTTGGGGGAGAGTCGCTATTGACCTGTTCAGGAGTTTTAGGAATGTACGATTTTTCTGAAAATATAGAATGTTTCATTACTTAGAACTTTAGTATCTTGTATCAATTTAAGAAAAACTGTCATACAATTATTTTTAAATATTTTGTTGTTGCGTTTTATGATCTCTTTTTATTAAATTATGAATTTTTTTATTTTTTTTTTTTTTATTTTTTTTTGTAAAAGAAATTCTAGATGAAGAACAAGTTGACATTTTCAAACCATAATGGAAGATTTTGTGTAGACTCATAAACTCTTATAAAGCTCCATCTGAACTGTACAAAAATGGAAGCTGCTCTTCATTTGAGTTTAAAACATTTTCAACTGTTTAAAAATTGACAGCACTTCTATTATGCCTGTGGTTTCTTAGGGAATACCCCTAATTTGACACTTTATGATAGCCTTTGTATCTTACTATAATTGACAATTTTTTTTTTTTTTTTTTTTTTTTTTTGTGCTTGTTAACTACTCACAGTCACAGACGATCAGGCCCAAAGGACTCAAATTATTATGGTTTAATGGGAGTCACCCTGGGGACGTTATAATGAAGTTTGGTGAAGATCAGTTTATTCACTAACTCCTCCAAGATGATTTAGCCTAAGGGGTTCAAATTTTCAGCATTTGATGGGGGTCACCCTGGGATGATAAAAAGGAAGTTTGGTGATGATTGGAATAAAACCCTGACCATGGAACTTTTTCTCCTTTTTTTTTTTATCTCTTGATTGTTGTCAACTCTATGCCTGAGTAAACCACCCCACTTACTACAAACCACAATTGTGTAAATGCATAGGTCAGCAAAACTGTCCAAACCACTTCCAGTTCTCTCTTTTTTTTTTCTTTTTTTTTTTTTTTTTCTAGCTTCTTTTTTAGCCCTGTAGGCCCAAGCATTTGGGATGGCAGAGCAAACAACAGATCTACAATTATATTAACTAAGAGGTCCTTGTTGTCTCTGTCCATAGGATGGGAGCTATACTAGAAAATATCCTTCAGGAGGAGAGAAGGGGAGATGTTCTATTGCTTGCAAAAGTCCAAGCACTCACCATTTTCAACAAAATCCACATCATCCTACAGCCTTCAAATGAAGCTATACCTTAATAATGGCCTGCACCCTTTAATATTACATTTAACCTGAATCAAAATTGCCTTTTTTTTTGTTACTTTCCCCTTTTTTTCCCATCTTCTTTCCCTGTCCCCAGTGGTTATGTTCAAACAGGCCTTTATATTGAGGTCAGAAGTCAAGCTTATTTTTCCTTCCTATTTGTCTTTCCTCCCTATTCTCTGAGCCGGTGGGTTATGCAGCTGTTCTGCCCACTTGGTAGTCTAACTGTTTGTAATCCAATGAAGTCAAAGTGTCTACTCAATTTCAGATGAAAGCAAGTATGGTGCAGAGGTACTGGCTACCTCAGAGGTGCAGCTGCTGTTGTGTCTGTGGCTACAGTACATGTTCCCTCAGCTAGTGATAAACGGTTGTGTTCTACACAGCAGGCATGGCTGCCAGACTCTCAATGTGGCCAACTTACACAGGCCCTCATGTTGGAACACATCCGACTAGCCCTTCTGCACCACCTGAGTTAATTTGTGTGCAGAAGACACCCAATATACTTTGTGGGGGTGTGTATCTAGTCTATCTAGTTATATGCAGCTCCTACAGCCATTGCCCCCACACTGCATGTATTTTCCTCCCACTAACTTACACTATCACTGCAACACTTAACATTTCCATTCCTTTTTGTTGATTTAGGAAGCAGCAGCTGCCGCTAAGAACAACTGAAATGGGCGTGGCTAAATGAAAAAAAAAAACTTTAGGTACATAATAATGTTTTTAAAATAATTTCTGAGATGTTAGATATTTTCAGTCATTTTTATAACACTCATTATTTTAATTTAATAGAGTCAATATAGCTGATCATTCGTTGTGATTCCATATGGAGAAATGAACATTCAAACTTTAGCTGAACACATACATGAGCTAGAAAATCACTAGGACCAGCAAAGTTGCAATAATAATTGATTTACTTGTAGAAAACGTATCTTCTGTGGGTGGAAGGTCATCCTAAAAGGATATTACCATATCCAATTAACAAAAGGCAGCACCACTTCTGAGAATAGCATACTAAAGGTTAATGTTTACTGGCCATCCTGTTACCAGGGACACCCACACCACGCGTTCATGTTATTTCAGAGCTTCCAGGTCAGATCAGTAATACTCCATCAATCCCAGCTGATACTGGTATCTGGGTACATTCATATCTACCACTTCTAGAGATTCCATGATAACACTGTCAACTCAATGTTGCGCCTTCTGCTGAGGAAATCTCACAGGAGTGCTCCCTTCTCCCTCAAGACCTAGCTTTCAGCTGCAACCAAACATGGCTGCTGTTACTACTAGTTCACGAAGCACCTTATCTATCCCCCTATGTGTATTTACGTAGTATCATTGTAGTGCATACATCACTGTGTAAAATTTAACTGTACGCATGTGTTGCAAGTTACATACATAAAAACAAGATGTGTATTCCATATGCTTCTTAAATAATGAACAAACTGTTTATAAATTATGTATCAACTGACTTAAATATGACAATAGTAATTAAATGTGTGGCACAGATCATAGAATGATAAAAATCTAAATCATAATATCATGGCAGCCAAAAATAGATTATATCTGGATAAGTCACTAAATAATTCTCTGCTAGCACTTTTTGTTTTTCTTATTGTTCTCGTTATGGTAATTGTGTATTGTTTGTTGCATGGTTCTCTGTGCCTGTCACTGTAGCAGTGGCTGTGGTCTTCCCAAATATCCCCTCTCCTCTGGGGTCCTTGTAAAGGTCAATCATCTAGATATAATGCCCACAAAAGAAATATGTCA
Organism: Lycopodina hypogea; assembly: GCA_963969325.1. NCBI lineage: Eukaryota > Metazoa > Porifera > Demospongiae > Poecilosclerida > Cladorhizidae > Lycopodina > Lycopodina hypogea. The sequence goes on from OZ017790.1 coordinate 6,123,151, forward strand.
AAATTGAGTAGTAACAACTACATGCATTGTTCTTTATAATGCCCATCCACTCGATACAGTGATTGTTATCTCCACCAGGTCTCTTGCGCTTCAGGTTAGAATATTGAGTCAGTCACTCATTGTCACTCATTAAAAGATCAACATTGTTAACTCTCATCACATATACAGTGTTTGTTTGTGTTTACTTTTGATTAGACAAGCAAATTTTGTGATCAAACTTCTCTCTATTTGAGAAAAAAAAAATCATACAGTGGTCCTAGCTTGGCACTACTCCAGATATCATTTACTATTTAATTTAATATTCCAAGGGCTTAGGTTTTTGATCTGAAGTGTAAAAAAAAAAAAAAATTTTTTTTTTTTTTTTTTTTTTTTTTTTTTCCAACACGTAAGGCTAGAGTAACCAAAAGTGCTGATGGAGCTACCAAAAGTGATACAGAGAACTGTGGAGCTGAAGTCTGGTTGTTGCACAGACAACAGGCATCAAGTGTTTTGCAGCTGCAGGCTCAGGCACAGTGCGATGGTCCTTGTTGTCATGAGGGACATTACAATGACTTCAACCATTTGTGCTGACAATTGTGACATCATAGGAATGAGGTGCAACTTACTCCTCACACATTCAGTGTATCCATGTAGAGCTGCCAGGAAGTTCATGTGGACATGCACATCAGGCAACCGCTCAAGTGAGTCTGTTGCATCACTCCTGAGGGGGTCCTGGCTAATACTGACACTACCTCAGGCACTAACTTTGTTAGCATAAGCAACTTTTAAAATTATTTTGATCATTTCTACTTTTCTCAAAATATTACTTTACGTTATGAAAGAGATAGATAGACATGTTTCATACTTTGATGGTCTCTGGGAGAAAAATTATATATTCAAGACAAGTAGAAGCAGTGTTGAGCTGATCTTCGAAGAATTTAAGAAATTTTCTAGCTATTATGACTAATCCAATTATAAGCAACTTCAATAGTGGACCCTGTGGTATTGTCCAACTATAATGATGGAATTAAATTATTGATGACTGGACATTCAAATTCAAATGACCACTTAAATTACTCCCAGATCCAGTACTTTCTCACCTTCTATTTTCTCATTTACTCTGAGAGCATGAGTCAAAAGTTTGTGTGATATTTTTTCACTATGCTGGTCATTTGATTATCTGTGTTGCTCAATCAGAAAAAGATGAAACTGTTCATGTTCTAATTATCACACCTAGCAACAGAACTTACACCTGACCAGAAACTAAAGGTTTCCTTTGTTTTACGTCTGTATGTTTTCTCTAAATATTGAACATTACACATGTACTTATACCTGTGCATAATCTGTGAATGGCTATCCAATCTTACTAAGCGGAAAGATATTTTTGTTTGGTAATGATCATCACATATGCTATTTTCTTTCTTTTTATTAGAATTAATTTTGTTGAAAGTCAAAATGGCACCTTTTTTTCAAACTGAACTTATTTGAATCCTATGGAAACTCCACAAACAAACACATTTACAAAAAGAGAAAAGTTTTTCAACATTGTCGAGCCATAGTTGACGAGCTGTTCTATTGGAGAACTAACTGCCAGTCTGAACTATTAACTGTTTGCAATGGAGAGGGAGGGAACTGTCATTAGGTTCCTGGAGGGAGGAAAACAGCAGTGAAGGGAAAGTGCTGATGCTGCAATAGTGAATACAGAGACAGTAAACAAAAAGAAGGGCTATTGAGAACTGACCACCACAATTACTGATTCAGCATCAACAATCCTGCATGGGTTAAAAATGGTCGCTTAAGGCCAAGGAGGGGGCAACAGCCATATCCAATGCATTGGCAGGGCAGATTAGAGCTGCTGCATACCCCACAAAAAATATAAGCAGCAATGTGGAATATTAACATATAGGTGTTACCTTGGCAACAATTATAGATAAATGCACTATAGGATAGTACTAGTAATAAAAAATAAAGTTGTGTATTATTGACAGAAAGCGCAATGGCTGGCTTTACCAGGTGTTTGGCCAACTGCTTCAGCTCTAATGTCCAATGTGCCTCAATACTGCCTCAGCTATACATGTACAATGCTAGCAGGTGCATCTGGTGCTGCCCTACACTATTCTACCTGACAAACTAACATGGCACATTACAGCTTCACACATTTTCAAATTAGACCGGATATCCAGTCTCATGTGGTGCACTCTATATTGGGGCTATATCAGTAATATTACCAGTCTTTTGAACAGACTCAGAACAGGCACAACCAGAGTCCCTCGTGTGCCCACAGCAATCTTCTGGAGGTTGATCAACTCAATCAAAGGAGATAATATAAACTAATTATCGTCCATTTGTGGCACACACAGCAAATGCTGTAACTTCCATTTAAGGTAAAACCAAGTCAATTAATAGATATTTTAGTTTATTCCCACCCTTTCATTGTCTGGAGAGAGGGGAATTTATCACATGATTCTGGATATTCTCTTGCATCATGTAAAATTTCATTAAATTTGATATAGCTACTTAGATTATATATTGTTTTAAATGATGTTCCATTCCCATATTACAGTATATATGCATAAGTGGGATAGTAAATGATTTTAAAAATTACATTAATTTCAAATAAACTCACCTTAGGAACAAATATTAATACAAGGAAAACAGTGGTAGCGAGTATTATACCAAATCCATTTAGAACTTCCTGAAGAACCAACCGGGAATTAACAATGAAAGTGACCACACCCAGAACCAGCAACACTGTGGAAGTGGTGTATATGATGATTGTCATTTGCTTGGAGTCGTTTAGGACTTTTATTTTAACCTTTCGAGTGAGAATTGTTAGGATGACAGCTGCCACTTGAAGCACCAGGAGATAGACATACTCCACGCCCACCAAGATCAGCCCAATGGAGAAGCCAAAACATTCATAAATGCAATTTACTGTGGCAATGCCATCCTCCTAGAGAACACACACACACACACACACACACACACACACACACACACACACACACACACACACACACACACACGACTTAATTATTAGACATACAATACATTAAATTGTATAATATTACTGGAGAAGCCATTTAAATTCTTTCTTTTTTTTCACCTTTATTTTCTAGCACACTATCAATAAAATTATAACCATGATAACAGATGACTAATAAGTTTTGGGTTAAGTGCATTTATTGGAGGAATACTTCATATACTTTTCTAAAATCGATGTAAATATTATTTATTCTGAGGAGACACAAATCCTAAGCACCTACATTCACTCCAGTTTTCTGTTCAATGTCGTCAATTAGCATGGGATGAGGTCTCAGAGGAGGAACAATGAAGCCAAAGAGCACCACTACCAATATGACCAGCACTATGATGGCTGTGCCCAGAAATAAGTGCCAGTCCTTCACCGCCTGGAGAGAGAGAGAGGGAAAGGTACTGCAATGGGGGAGATTTGATTATTTCTTGTCCTTGCGGTATAAGTACACTGAATGATATTCTACATGGTAGACAACAGGAGTGGAAAAAAGAAAAAAAAAAATTATTAATTAAAAAAGACCAGATTTGGATATCATAAATCGCTTTTCAGTGCATGTTCTGTAAAAGTGTTAATATTAATTAATTATTTTGCAAAATTATTATTCACTGAAAAAGAAAGAGATGATAATGTAATTAAATAACAGAAAAAATGTATCAAAAGGTAATCAACTAACAATTTCATATTACATTCAAGAAGTAATACCTTTTTCTTTTGTGAAGGGCTTTGAAAAATGTAGAAAACTCTCCATGTTTTCATTAGAGATGGTGCAAAGCACAATGCATATCCCACACAGAGGAAGGACTGTATTGTCTGGTATATACAAAATATGATCATTTATATAAGTACAGTATACATTGAAAATTTTAGTTATTAGGAGTAAGATTTTTATGTTACCATACACTTTTCAAGGAATTTTTTTTATAAAATATACATCAGTGTAATTATAAACATACAGTGGAACCTCCCTAAACAGCCTCTCTAATAAGGGACAACCTCAATACAATGTGGACAAAAGTAAGGCAGCAATTTATTCCTTACAAGAGCTAATAGATCAGTTCTCTCAAAACAGACTATCCGAACTCCAAACAATGGACAAAAGCTAGGGCAGATTCCGGTAAATTCAGTGAAAACGGACCTTTAAGAAGCAGACCTAAGCCACGCCCCCAGCTTCTTTTTTTTTTTAATTGAATGAACAAATGTCACTTGCTAAATGAGGCTCGTGAGTGTGACCCTTGCTAAGTGAGGTGCATGACTCCAGAAGATTCTCCACCAGTTTCTTTAGCCTCTCAACATAGGATTGTGGTCCCTACAACTGGTAGATATATGGTGTTTCCAGGCAAACCCAACTTTCCATTCAAACCTTTGCAGCGAATTCCTTGATCTCTCAGTGGAAAAACAATGCAGTAATTGTTATTGTTTCTCCAAGAAATAAAAATAGGCATACCCGATTGAGTCTAGAAATAAGGCATATATACTCTATAGAGTGCCTAATTCTACATTCCCAATCACAACTACCTTGATTGCATTTTCCCCCTGTAAAAGCAAATAATCCTTGTATATACTACCCATGAAGGTTAGTAGACACAATTAGCTGTAGTAACATGAGAGATAATTAATATGACATTAATAGATATTTAGTGATTGAGCTTGGTCTGACCTCCTTTAAGAAAAAGAGCTGGAAGTGATTTTGGCACAGGTTTGCTGACGTACGTGTTCACACAATTGTAGTAAGTGGAGGGGTTTACTCAGACATGAGTTGTGACCACAACCAGGAAATTTTGGGTGAAAAATAACCCCACAGGCAGGGTTATCTACAATCTTCACCAAACTTCCTTATAACAACCCCAGGGTATATTTGAACCCTTTAAGCACAATCGTCTTGGGAGGAATTAGTGAACCAATCGATCTTCACCAATCTTAGTTAAACATCCCCATGGTGACCCCATCAAAACCAGAAAGTTTGAGTCCTTTAGGCCCAACTGTGTGGGAGGTAGTTTTCGGACAAACAAATAAACAAACATACATACATACTACTACTACTACTACTACTACTACACACACACACCACACACACACACACACCACACACACACACACACACACACACACACACACACACACACACACACACACACACACACACACACACACAATTAAGAATTATAGTCAGATAGTTTCTCCTTTTTTTTCTTCTCTTTTCTAAATATTTTTATCATTATTTGTGGGCATATTCTAGTGAGAGGAGGTAAATGTAGTAGTATGGTATGCAGTCTACACTTACATAGCAGCGGATGTTAGCATTGAGTAATGTTGTACTCGGGTAGATGCGGAAGTAAATTGAAGAATACAACAAAAATGCTCCAAGTACAACAAAGTAGTTGAGATTTGGACTAATCAACCTCACAATCCTATATACACAGAGAGACAATATACCCACACATAATATTAAAGGTAAATGGCACTTGTTCAATGAGTGAATGGAAATAGATAGCAACCAAGCACAGTTTCCTCATTACACTGCTCCTGTATATTTAATTGAACAATAAACAACTTGAAGTGTTAGTGTTCTACTAAGTAGAGCAAACAAGTAACATTCTATCTCTGTTTTGATGAGTGGATGGATACTTATAAACATAACAAATAGCTGGTTCAGTTTGGACCTGATCACAATTTTACGATGCTCATTTGTAGAATTTTCCTTCTTACCATCCACAACCTTTCTTATGGGATTATGGATGAAGACTGCAGCAACTATTAACATGAAAGCTACAAATTCATGTCAACTTACCAGCAAGCTAGTTTAGATTTTCCAGGAATAAATTTGAACCTAGGCTGCTATGAACATACCTAGTTCATGCAGTGGTGATTCCTCCTCAATGATGAAGCTGAACTTCAATAAGGAAATAACTAATTGCCAAACTTGTTCTCTCCACTCAAATGGGAATCATTTCCTACAACTTTTTTTTTTTTTTTTTTTTTGGTATAGAAATGTTGAATTCCTTTACTTCCCACCAGGGGTGCCACTTTTGGAAGAAAAAACGTTAAAAATCTAAGTTGGGTTCCACACACCATCCCCAGGAAATTTAAGGGCCATTTGACCAAAACTCCTGGAGATATTCGCAATTTCACAGACAGGCAGGCAGGCAGACAGACAGGCAGATAGACACACACAGAGAGACGCAGACAGAAGGAGAATATTGACAGAAAATGGATTTATTCTAAACACATTATATGGAGAGTTTTCAGGTCATATAGGAATCACTTTACTCTTGCTTCTTTTATGAAGTGATTCCAAAATGTCATTATCACTATGATGATATTTCAAAAGTTGCATGTCAATCATTTTGCATTTGAGTACAGACAAGTGGTAAACACATTTGAAGTGATCAGGCCAGAAAGTGGGTGTGTTATTAAATAAGCTAGTTTACCATTGTACTTAATTCTCAATGATTATCAAGAAGGAATGTTGCAGTAGTAAACAGTATCCACTAAACTTTATCCTCAGTTCATAAAGTGCTGTAATAAGAATGATATCATTCACCTGCATGCTTTATCCACACAAGACCTTAGTTATCTATAGAGGTTGGGTGTATGATAATGGTAATATATCTGCACATTGCAGTGTGGTTCTCCATAAACATCATGTATCCACCATTAACTCCCCATGCACTTACTTCCTCTTTCTGAAGATGATGTTGAAGAGCAAGCAGACCACACAAAATATGATCCCAGCTGCGGCCAGTGTGTAGTAGACTATGACCAATGGCAGTGGGTATGTTCTTATCACCTTTATGGGTGAGCTGTCAGCTGGGGCAAGTCCTGGGCAAATGAAACACCACCATAACCTCAGAGCTATAAACAGACTATTACCCACTCAACAGCCAGAGTGCCAGAGTAAGGCAATTAAAGTTCAGGGCCTCTGGAAGTCATCAGTTAATCACTGCAGTGACATAGTGCATGCTTCAGCCTATTAAATTCACCAAAAGTCATTTAAAGTATGCATTCGAGAAAAAAAAAATAAAAAAACTATAGCACAATTATGGGGACATGTTGTGGAGGTTTAGAAGTTCTTTTACTAAAACTCAAAGTCCTCATTTGAATTGGTAGGTAAGCCATGCTACAGTAGTCATATACCCTGCATAAATCTGAGCCAGTTTTAAGTGCAAGTTAATTGTCTAGAAAATTTTGAATTGTATAGTTAATGCTGACATATTTGTTGTTGCTGCTTTATTTATGAGATATGCAATGTGAAAGAACGTGATACTACCTAATTGGTGTTAAACTGTGCACTGAACAATATATGGAGTACAAATTAAAAGTGAACCTTAGCTAAAGAACCCTTTATCTTCCACTACCTCGCCTCACTAGAGCTGGCAAATTCATTATTGTGTGTATGTGTGCAGTGTGTTAATGTGTATGTGTATATACTTGTGTGTGTTTGTGTGTGTACATCTTGGTGTGTGTGTGTGTATATATTTTTGTGTGTGTGTGTGTGTGTGTGTTTGTGAGTGTGTGCCTGTGTGTGTGCTAGTGTGTGTATTTGTGTATGTTTGTTTGTGTGTGTGTCCTGGTATGTGTGTTTGCATATTTGTGTGTGTATATAAGTGTGTGCATTTGTGTGTGTGTTTTGTGAATTTGTGTGTATATTAGAGTGAATATTAGTGTGTGTATTTTTTCTGGTGTGTGCATGTGCGTATATATGAGCTAGTGTGTGTGCTAGTGTCTGTTGGTGTGCGCGCTTATGTGTGCTTCTGTGTTTTTATGTTAGTGCATTTATGTATGTGTCTGTGTGCTTGCATAAATACTTGTGTTTGTTTGTGTGTGTTTATCTTGGTGTCTGTGCTTGTATGCATGTATGTGTGTTTATATATGTGTATGTGTGTTTATATATGTGTATGTGCGTGAATGTGAGTATTAGTGGGTTTTGGAGTGTATTTGTGTAAGTATTTGTGAGTATTAGTGGGTTTTGGAGTGTATTTGTGTAAGTATTTTGTGTATGCATGTTCTGGTTTTTGCATGTGTGAGTGGAGTGTGTGCATGTGTTTGTATGCATGTTTGTGTATGTGCATATGTGTCTTGATGTGTGTGTGCATTTTTTTGTATGTGTATTTGTTAGTGTTCACATCTTGTGTGTTTGTGTGAGTGAGTGAGTGTATGTGTGTATTTGTGTCTTGGTGTGTGTTAGTCTAGTATGTTGTTTTTTTGTCTGAATGTGTTAGTGTTTGCATTCTTGAGTGTGTTTGATTGTGTGTGTGTGCTGGTGTATGTGTGTTTGTGTAAGTGTGTATATGTGTTTGCATTTGTGTGTGTTTGTGTGTGTTTATGTAAGTGTGTATGTGTGTTTGTGTGTGTTTGCATTTGTGTGTGTTTGTGCATGTGTCTATATGTGTGAGCGTTTATATTTGGGTATGTGTGTTTGTGTGTGTGTTGATGTTTATGTATGTTTTTATGAGTATTTGTGTGTTTGTAGTGTGTATATTTGTTAGTGTGCATATTATTGTGTATGTGTGTTGTTGGTGTCGGTTCATGGGTGTGTGCTGGTGTTTGTGTGTGTGTTTGTGTGTGTGTGTGTTAGTGCAAGTATTTTTGTGAGATTGCATATATTGGTGTGTGTGTTTATTATGTGTGTATGTTATGTGTGTTTCTGTAAGTGTGTATGTGTGTGGGTCTGTGCTATTGTGTTTATATTTGATTGCATCTGTGTGTATGTTTGTGTGTGTATGTGTACATCTGTATGTGTGTGCAAGATGGGAGCAAGAGTACACCTTTGAGTACTGTGTGAGAAATATCAAGCTATGCAAAACAAAGTAAATTCAATTTCAAGATGCAAACCTCTAAATATAGTAGTCTCATTTTCACCATCATTCAGTTCAAATATCACTCCACTGTTACTTGAAGTTACACTAATTCTCCCAATCAGTTCACCTCTGAGTAGACCTATAAAAAAAAAATTAACGAATATAAGATAACAATAATTAAATGGATAAAATATGGGGGAAGTATATGAGCCAAAAATATCACAATCCACATCAGTAGCTCATACGTCCTTTAGAAAGTTGAAATCACCCCTATTCATTCTATGGAACTTCATATAATGATAAATACTATGATTACTTCCCAAATGCTGTTCATATGTACAGAACATCTACATACAGTAACTGATGCTTGCTCTAAACCATCCGCATATATTTATCAATACTATTAAAATCTACGTCAACCATCTATCACATTTCTTTAAGATACCTTCATCCCTGTGCTGGAACAATCCCATTACATGCTGCTCCCTTTCTCCTCCAGGGTTGAAGGTTATCTCTCCCTGAAAGGAATATTATGTCAAGATTGCTCTAATTATTTTAACTGATCACAATTGATGTATTCACTTAGAAAACCAGTTCTATATTTAGAATGCTACTGATAAAATATTACCCTTTTATTCTCCTCAAAAACAGGAAATATAAACTTTACTTGCGTCAAATTTCCTGGTTTATTAAGGAGACACTCCAATAGAGATCAGTATGCAATCCTATCCTACCGTTAATCCCTGTATGTTGACATCCAGAAGTTTCTGCCTAACCATACACCTTTGAACAGATGACATGCTTCTTGCACTCTCTGTTTCACAGAAAGACAAATTGTTCCATCCAGCTTGAGTGTCACTGACAGCCTGGGCCAGAACAAGGACAGCATCAATGGCGTAGTAGGAGAGTGGGTAGCTGTCCTCTATATCTGGGGCATCCTCGGAATTCTCTATTACCTGTTGTAACATATAGATATGAAAATGAACCTTTATTATTAATCTTTCATGTAAACAAAATTGGCACAGTAAGTTTACAAAATTCCTTTAACAAAATGAATCAACCTACAGTGGTTATATCTGCAAATGGGCCACTGGCTATCAGTGCCTCACTGTCTGGTGCTGGCTCTATTGTGAACATTCCCTCCACAATGCTCTCCAGTTGACTAGAGTTGCAGGAGAATGAGGAGTTACCTAATGACACAAAGTCACCAGCGTAAGTGATCCACACATAGCCTGGGAACAGATATCCCATGTTTGCAGCCTGATAGAACAACACAGAGCAATAGGTCAGCAACTAAACATTTCAAATAACAATATTTTGACAAAGGTATAATTTGCAAATATATGTTTGAGGTATTGTGGTTTATTACAAAGACAAAAATTAGCATCAATTATATCATTTTCTGTTCAAAATTAATGTTCAATCTAATGCTGTGATAAGTGTTTGTGCCTTGTTCTTACTATAATTCTCAATCTGTTTTTTTGTTTTTGTTTGTTTGTTTGGTAACTACTCCCACATAGTGGGGCCTAATGGACTCAAATTTTTATGGTTTAATGGTGGTCACCCTGGGGTCATCATAACAAAGTTTGGTGAACATTGGTTTGTTTACTAACTCCTCCCAGACGATTGGGCCTAAGAGTTACAGAGTTTAATGAGGGTCACCCTGGTGGTTATAAGGAAGTTTGATGAAGATCAGAGTGAAATTCTGTTTGTGGGGCTATTTTCCCCCAAAAATGTCCTGGTTGTGGTCACAATTCTATGCCCGAATAAACCACTCCACTCACTACAATTGTGTAAACACATACATCAGCAAAACAGTGCCCAAACCACTTTCAGCTCTTTTTCTTTACTTCTTTTTTAGCCCTGTAGGCTCAAGTATCTGGGACAGGATAGCAAACAACAGATCTACAATTGCATTAAAAGGTCATTGTTGTCTCTGTCCATATGATGGGTGCTATGATAAAATATCTTGGGGGGTGGGGGGCTGTTGTCTCCATCAGTAAGATGGGTACTTTTCTAGTTACTCATAATACATGATTATGCACAAAATTCTATAATAATTATTTACCCAAAAGTGTCGGACTGGGTTATATTAATATTAAAATAGAACCAGAATATGCAGCAAAGAAAGGAAATTGAAATCATTTACCCTATACTGTATAATTTCATACAATGACTGAATAATTACTCCACTTGGGACACAATTATTGTGAATCTTATCAACATAAGCCTACATATAATTCAGCGTATACATTATACAGTTAGATGTGGGTTGGTGACAAATGTTACTATATCCAGCTGCAAACACCATAATCATGCTCATCTGAGAGATTATCTCCAACCAATCCCTTATGCACGGATGAATAACTCTATATCACTAGTTGCAATCACCTTAATTCCAATATTTTATAGTTTTGTACTTAATTTTTTTTTTTTATAGATTATTATCACCTTGGAAGTTTTTCTTTCTTTCAAGTTGAAATAAAATTGGCTAAATGCTACAACTTTAAGCATGGATTCAACCATATGTGCTAAATTACTTTGTTAATAATTAATGATTACACTGTATATTTACCTGACACAGAACTTCAGATGCACTTGATGTGTTCATATTCATGAAGATAATATGTAAATGCTCTGGCTAAACATAACAAGTAGAATAAGAACAACCAATATCATTAAAGGGTGAACAGTATAGTGTTTAATTCAATTAGTAGTGATTGTTTGTAACAATTAAAATTAATATGTTTAATAAATAATCATGAATGGACAACTGATGCATCATTCTTTGGCTGCACGGCTAGAGCTTCCCACTTTCCTACGGAAGTCTACAGCATCTCACATATGGTATACACCCATTTGGTTACATGAATCTTATGCTCAACATTTTGGTTGAATAAATGTTTTTCCAATGTAACAGTACACAAAATATCAACAATGGCATCCAGGGATGGAATCCCACAAGACATTGCCATACATTTATATTGTTGCTATTGTAAAACTCATGTATTTCACAGTTTTGCTAACTCATTTAGGCTATTCTAGAGTGACTTCATTTATTTACGTGCTTATACTGTCTATTTTTATTACAACTGTTACTTGTACTCCACATATATAATTGTAATTGAAATGAAGAGTGGAGACAGAAAAGTACACACAAAATGAAAATGTGGCTTGTGAATACAATGTTATTGAACTATTAGAATATTGTTTTTAAAAGAATTTAATATTCAGGATCCAAATTTCTTTAAATTCTCTTTCTGTGCTATCATTTTCAGTATTAAGTTACAAAATAATATTCTTTTTTTTTTCAGAAACAATTTATGAAGTACAAATCTGGAGAGCACAGAAGAGGTTGGCTTGGTAGAGGATAATGACTAGCCACTACATAACTTCAAGGTATCCTTTCAGGCCACTGAATAAGCAAGCAACAATATATAATGGAATGAACTGGCAAAATCCCTTATGGTAAGATTGTATCTCCACTAAAGCAATAAAGTGGTTTCTCCATTGTTTTCTTCAGCACTAATTGAAAAAAAAAATTATACTGAGAGATTAACATGGCACTTACACATAATTAAAATTGCAGTGCTAGACATATCAATTTTTAGATTTAGATAATTTGGCTTAGGAAAAGTGGGAATCTATTTTAAAACTGTGGCAATAAAACTGAAATGTGCAAACAAACTCAACCTACTTAGTAGCTCTTACAATGAAGAATCCCCCTATATCAAGTCTGCTTGACTCAAATATCTTCACATTGAAAGTTGAAGCAAGCTTCCTCATGTCTTGCAAAACCTACAGCAAGTAATACCATTTAAATAATGAATTATATAGTAATGATTAAAATAATTGTATATGCAGAGTAACAATCCAGTGTAATATACAAGAATTTGTTACAGAATATATTATGTATGATAATATATATATATATATTGATGATTGTCAATAAATAGCATAAAATTTCTAATTATTCAGACCCAGAATACAGCATGTTGCTTAGATTTATATCTCATCTATGCAGTGCAATCTCATCTATGCAGTGCACAGGCCAGCCTTGTTATGTTGTGGTCTGACACTAACAACCGCTGAGTATAATAAGTTTAATTCTTGGCCATTTCTCCAGCAGAGTAGGGGGAGGTGTATTGTACAATTGTGCAGGATATTTGGTGAGTCGAGGTCCTTTGTGTGGTGGAAATAATTATTGATCAAGTTTGTTGTAGCAGATAACCTTATCTGGTGGCGCACTACTTGCTCTCTCCTCCCAGGACCTCCTTCTCTTGCTCCACTCTCTCTCTCTCTCTCTCTCTCGTGCCTTCATTGATGCATAGTGTGGAGTTCTTATCAATGTGAAAGTGATTTATGATCCTCTCATGCCAATAAATAAATTGCAAACTGTATCATTAGTAGAGATAAGAATTATAGGTAGTTACCTAGAACCTAGGTTGGTCACATAAAAATGATATTTTGGGGGGAAAACCACTTAAAACACTGTTTTTCAGGAAAATCACATAAAAAAAGCTTATTTTTAGACAAAAACAATCAATTTTGGATAAGAAAATTAGAAACAAAACTCAACAACCGATATTTCTTTCAGAGTGCAGCTAATGTGCTCTGTTGATATTTTACTTTTCCTAGTCCCTCTGTTGAAAAATGGCTGCTTCTGGTACAAAATAAAGTGGCTCAGAGAATATAGCAATGAAGATGGCTCCTTCAAGTTCCTGAGGGACAAGATCTGCTAATATTGTGAGAAATCTTTTAATATTACTTAGAGATCATGGCTTAAGCAGCATATTCAGTCGCACATGAGGAAAAGCTGATGCTAGATTAATTGAATGATCTTTTCTTTGCCACCCACTGTCAAGTTCAATTATCCATGGGAGGGAGCTCTGTGAAACCTTCCTAGCTGCTGGAACAAGCTTGAGACACCAAAACTTTGAGATTATCTGGAGGACATCACCGTTTCCATATCTTCTCAGATCTATGCAATCCCAGTGGTGAGAGGAGAATGCCTAAAATCAACTAAAAAGATCCCTAAAGTGGTTTTCAAATTCACCTAGAAATCTTAGCTCTGATGGTGACTATGTGGAATGATAATGTTTTGGACAAGTATTTATTAATGGAAGATTTTTTTACAATATTTATCAAATATTTCAATAGGAATAAATTATTTAAACTTTATTTAAAAAGACATCAGATAACCACTGCATCAACAATATAATTCTTTTAAAATGAATTTAAAATGTTTTGTAGTCAGTATCTACAAATTTTCCTCTTAGAGGACACAAAGTGGATACAAGCTATATAGTATTTGGCTAACAGATTTAAAAATGATATTAAAGTGTATTCTTGTGACTTAATTAATAACCATCTTCTTCTGATCCAGATAAATCCATATAAGCTTTGAATAGACTACACAACAAATAGAACACTAACAAACAATATCTCTTCCCATATAAAATGGGTAGACCATTTTCATTTTTATTTTTAAATGAGGAAAAAGAGCCAAAATAATTCTGCAGCTTTCTGAAGACTGTGTTGGCCATAAATATGTGCTTGTCTAACAGTTCCTTCTATTTTTATTAATTTTATTAATCAATTATATTTTTGCTATGTGGTTGATGTGATCTGGTCAATGATAAAGTTAGTGTCATTATTTTTGCATCACATAACAATTATCAGAAAATATAGACACACTATTACAGACAAATATTTATCACAACAGGTTATATATCCAACTAATTAGCTGATATAATGACTAATTAATAATTACCCATGTAGTATACCGAGGAACATCAATGAATGATATAATGTACAGCAGCAGAATCAAACTCACATCCTCAAAGAAACCTTGGCCTTCAGTGACGATTGAGAGACGCTGCCAGTCAAACTCCTTCAGAAAACTAAGGATGGCTAGTGTATATGTGTTTGAAGTGGGGTGAACACCAAACAGAAAAGGTTTCTCACTGCTGCCAGATGAAAATCTCAGCTGATTGGCCGCAGAAGTGGGTGTGAAGTGGACCTAGAGAATGATAGCATTCATGGTTAATTGTATTAATATCAGGTGTACTATTCCATTGTGGTTGTGTACATATATGCTCATGCAAGTAAAATTGTTTCCAGTGAGTCATACAAAAATGACCATATTTATAGCAAAAGTTTGTTTGGTTCCAGTCTTTATAACATGGACCAGATTACTCTTCAGACTAAAATAATTTACAATATCGGTGGATTTGAATCCACTCCTGGTGGGGTGGAACTCTGGAGGGAAGATGAAGAGGGGGTGGGGTGTACTCTGGTAACCAGTTCTTTGCAACCTGAGGTCCAGGGGCTGTGAATTTCCCAAGAAAAGACAGGAAGGAGGAACATATGTACACACAATACTTACTTATTTGGTGAAATTGAATGACCTAATCTTACACATGATACATACAACTCCTAAATATAAAGCCCCTATTGTTGTTTTGTGGTGGCTAGTATACCACAGTGCTCTTTGCCCAACACACACATAACTGTCAAGCAAAATGGGCTCCCAGTGAAATAGGATGGTAAATTTGTGTCAAGCACTTGTGTATGTGTTTATATTTGAATATGCTATATTGACCATACATTTACATCTACCAACTCAATGCTTTTGTATGCAATAACAAGTCAATAGGAAGTAAATATGAAATCTCACATGGCCAACTATACAATACCATAACCATAATATTACCCACATCCTTCTGACATGAAATGATTTGACAATTTTGTCACATCTGAAAATTTCCATAAAAATGAAAATGACACAACCATTGCATGATTTTTAAAATTTATGCTCTGTGCTGGGGGTTGGGATAATGCAAACACAGCATATGAATGTAATCTATCTTCAAAGAATACTTAATTATTACATAACCAAATACAGCAAACAATTGAAATCCTCTTTAAAAATTTACGTCTAGATGTCAAAATTATTGCAGTGCACTTTATCTGGCTTGCTTTGTTTTTGAATTTTTAAATCACCAAAAAAAATCCATAAATTAATTACCTTAATTACTGGTATTGTTCTTGAAGCACCAAACACCATGCACACTACCCACCACTAACTAGTGCACTTTTATCTCCTAATATCCAACAGTACCTGGGCATTGACAGCAAACCTAGTTCATCACAAATAATCATTCCTACTCCTATTTTACATCCATGTGGGCCTGGATATGAGTAGTGAAATAGAAACTAAGTGTGGTTGTTTCTTGAACCATTTTTGACTGAAACTGACCAATATATTCTCATAGAAGTTAGGGTAAATTTCACATGAGCATAATGGAGAAAACTATTATAAGTTTGAGTCCTTTATATCATAGAAAAATACTTATTTTTCTTTAAACCAAAAAATATAAGAGGTAGAAGCAATCCAAGGAATCACACAAGCTTAGCTGTACATTCATACTTTTGCCATTGTGCAGTGTTCTTGTGGTTTATAGTTTATAATACCTTATTTAGGATATTTTAGAGTGATTGAGTATTTCTTGCATAGTATGGTTTGTAGGGTTATTGTACCACTTAAATAGTTATAATAACTAGTTAGGAATGTGTAATGCAATTACAAGTTCTGTAATTTTAACTTCAATTTAGTAATTGAAATTAAAAAATTAAATAGTAGATGAATGGGCTAATAGGAACGTGCACACACACACACACATACAAGGTGAAAATAAAACAAGCTTTCACCTCATTGTTTGCTATAAATCATTTTTACTTTTTTTGAACTGATCATATGACCTTATCTGACCTTAGGTATGAATTTCACATGACCCATTGGTCATGTGACAGTTATATACAAAATCAGGTTTCCTTGTGTTCCCATTTACAAGTGACTGAGCCTCAAGCAAACAGAGTAAGTTCCAACCATTTAGAGTTGTGGAAGGCAAAAATACTCTAGTTCTTCTCCACCTTGTCAAGCTAAGCAAACAGACATGACAATGACACAATAGGTAGCTACCATTTCCTCATTTATTGTTCTGTTTAAAGATGTCTGCCCTTTTGTGCAATGTCATGCATGCGATCAATAGTAGAATCACAAAAGATGATTGTATTGACAATGAAACTATAACTACTGTCAGACATTCCAATTTAGGAGGTAAAATACTATTAAGAAAAAAAACACTTGGAACTGATAGTGCCATGAACACAAAACACATTATATTAATCAAAAGATCAGTCTAAACGTTAATTTAATGGGAAATGTCTACATAATTACTAGAAAGGAGTAAACTCCAGCATAGGTCCAGAGTATTGCACCAAAACCAGATTTCAAGCCGAAGTTATGAGGGGGAGAAATATATATATATAAACTACTAAACAAACAGAAACCAGTGTGGCAAAGTTTAAAATAATGCATTAAGTATTTACATCAATGAGTCTATACTGAAATCCACAAATTCACATCATTTAGCCCAAATACATGCTAACTATTCTCATACCTGGAGCATGATGTAAAGAAAATACTGCTAGAAAACTTTTTCTTCACATATCAGTCCCTTGAAAACACACTCCCAGCTCAGCTCAAATCAGCACAACTGAACAGCAATAGCTAGCAGTCAGACTCAATGGGGAGGGGGAAAGAATTCTAGGAGTCCCAATTCTAATTTATTATTAAAATTGTATTGCATCAACATAGCTAACTACATGTGGAAACTCACAGCAACACCACGATGGTGGAACTGATTAATTATCTAAAAAACCCATTTGAACCTATATCCTTGTTAAATCAAACACTACTGCAACTGTCCCCAGTTTAATAGCTGCTGAGAATCACTGCATCAGATTGTCATATGACATAGGTATAAAGTCCATTGAAAATATAAAGATAGGTCTTTTCCCAATTGGTTAACATTATTTTCTTTACATTCGGAAATTGTTTTATGAAAATATTATCTTTGGATTTTGTCAGCTTAATAGCCTCTCGTATGAGAATCCAAGAGCTATTACAGACACTTGCATACTTGCAGATGCCTATTCAATCTGGTCACTAAGAAGGCCAGACCATAGATCATATATTATTGACATTCTCCAACTACTGCTGCCACTTTTACAGTGTTGAAATTATTGATTCGGCACTAGTGTCCTTCGAGAAAGAGAGAGGAGCTTTATGGACTTATCACTATTCATCATATGTCCAAGAGAGGTAAGGGACACGGGTTCACTGTTAGATAGGCTCAGAAGTGCAAATAACAATAAGTGATGACAGGGCATGGACAGAATGAACCTTGCAGCTTTGCACTGGTTTTGACATGGAGGCCAGTCAAAACCATCTCAAAACTGCAAGGTTTATTCTTGGCATGAAAATGTGTTATCTATATAAGTGGTTCTATAAAATAGGCAAAGCTATGCGTATGGCTATCAATATTAATTTTTCTCCTTGGGGGGGGGGGGGGGGGGGGGGGGGGGGAAGGGGGAGGAGAGGGAGTGAGAGAACAATTTAAAACACAACTTCAGCTATTAGCATCTCTATGAATTGGAGTTTTGGCTTCATGAATACATAATTTTTTCTATAATTTTATAGTTTAAACTAACCACAAATTTTGTACCTATTAACACATACTGGGGCAGACTATTTATTGTTTTTATATTTCCTGGCCCTATTGATGATTCACTAGCTGGGTGGTTCAAGTCGCCATGTCAACTGAAGCAGGCATGGATCCCTTCACAGACACAAAGTCTCGGCACTCTTCCTGAGGAACGTCACCTTTCTAAACTCCTTGGCTCATAGTGGTCATATTCATCACAATTATTCTCCCCTGGTTACAGTCGTCTGCATCACATGCTTAATAAGTGTGATCAGAGGATCCATCTTCCAGGCTCTCAAGTGAGAGCATGTATCAGGTACCCTATAGCATGATATTGGGCTTGCCTGCAATAATTTCGCCACTAACACAGTTCTATACTCATGAATCCACCTGCTTATTAAACCCTGTCCACACTGCACACTAAAACCTGTTTCACCCATGTCTGAAACGGGTTCCATGTGTCCACACTACACCCGGTTTCATCCCAACGGGTTTCATTTGAAACCTTTAGAAGGGTAGGCTTCAAGCAGCTCAGATTCATTTAACATCCCCGTGGCTTTATTGTTGATGGGCTCTATTAATAGTTTAGCTATGACAGCTTTCTCCCTCCTCTCTATCCTCCATTTGGGTGATGACATCATGGAGGGAAAAGGACAGAACAAAGTAGCACCCAGGAAAATAAAATACCCTGTTGCCATAGAGGGTAGAGGAGAACCAATTAATTAGCCCAGCCAATTATTCAGCCCACACATCTAATGTAGAGCTGGTTCAGCACTATACTAG
>OZ017790.1:6142498-6165664 GCA_963969325.1 Lycopodina hypogea
TAACCGCAGGTTAAAAATTCATTTTATGTCCAAAACTTGTGTATGTTCCCATCCTCACCCTCCACCATTTCAAGTGTTACTAGACCTGTGAGCCACAGATAAACACTGTGTACAGTCGTATACATAGCTGCTTGTCGAATGAGGTGGGGTAAATTCTAAAGCTTGCTTTAGTGTACAGTATTAGAAGTACACTCAAACTCCACTTATCCAACTCCCCACATCCGGGCACTCCCATTTGACGGGCAACCCCTTCCCTTCCCCAGCTGCAAATAAAAGGACCAGATTACCACCACACCTCCACTTTGTTGTGCTGCTGCATATAGCTTTGGTTTGGTTTGGTTTGGTTTGGTTTGGTTTGGTTTGGTTTGGTTTGGTTTGGTTTGGTTTGGTTTGGTTTGGTTTGGTTTGGTTTGGTTTGGTTTGGTTTGGTTTGGTTTGGTTTGGTTTGGTTTGGTTTGGTTTGGTTTGGTTTGGTTTGGTTTGGTTTGGTTTGGTTTGGTTTGGTTTGGTTTGGTTTGGTTTGGTTTTGTTACTAATGTTAGTTTAGCAAGTTGAGAGAGAGAGAGAGCTGTAGCTGCTGCTGGTTGTGTATTCTAGAACCAAAAATTTCTTGGAGTTTGGACCCAAATGGGCAGCTGGCTCTAGGAAATGGAAGAGGTCCTTGATTGCTTAGGGAAAATAAGATAAAAAATTGTTGGTGATCTTGAGAATGGTAACTAGCTCTCAAGTGTTATTGTTGAAATTTTTTGGATGGTAGTGAAGCATTCAATGCCTCATACACTTCTCTGCTGTGGCTGGAATCTCAATACACTGATCCAGCTCTTCTTCTTGTGAAGAAGTATCGAAATACTGAAGCCAGGATGAATCAATTCACCTCAATAAATATTTATTACAAGCAAAAAATAAATGAGCATTTCTGTTGCTTTTGAATGTACAGAAATGGGGTATGTTCATCCATTATATACATATAGGCATACAACAACTTTAAGCCAAATACCCATAAACACTGAGGAATATACGGCATGTTCCCACATATGGACGTTTCTGAGCTATGGATAGTGCCCAGTCCTAACTTGCCTGGATAAGGGGAGGAGTTTGAGTGTATTTTCTTCATCTTCAGTCATCGTTAAGTAAATACTTTCTTGTCTTTGATATTCCAGTTGCCATTGCTGTCCAACCAAGTGGCCAGTGCTGCTGTAGTGAACTCCCAGCCTCCTTCTCCTCTTCAAAATAGTTCCTCACGGAGGGTATGATATGTTTGGACTGTGAAGTCAGTCGTGTGCCCTGCCTGTCCTGGTTTCTTCCTCACTCTCTCTCTCATCAATGGATCCCTTGTGGAAGGACCTCACCCACTCATTACTGATATATATTGTTTTGTGTACATTTTACACCACTCTATTTTCAAGCCACATGCAAAAGTTTTTCTTTTCTCAGTGTGTGTGTATATTTATGTCTGTCCATCTGTCCGCTCTCTAATTTCAATTATAATGATTTAAAGTATAAATAAAAATAACTGTAATTGAATTTCACATTCCTTACTAGTTATAATTGATAATTGTTGAAGTGTTACACTTACCCTAAATGTGACACTATATAAACACACTCAGTCACTCTAAAATACCCAACAAAAAGTATGAACGCTGTACAATGGCAAAGGTATGAATGTACAATACGGCAAGTAGAATTCCATTCTTGGATGTCTTACAGTTCATTTTCTCAGTATCCCATAAATTAAAGAAACAATAACCAATAATAAAATATGTCAAAATTAATTATTCTGCATAAAATGTTCCAAACTATCATCTTGCACCTGCATGCCCAGAGTTTACAGGATCATGTGACTAACCACTGCATGACCGTATTTGTATGACCTTTTCCCTCTGGGAATGGACATTTACTCAACAACTAATATTTAATATTACTTGTTATGTACTTAATATTACCTGTTATGTACAGTGTAGCCTCTCATAATGGAACTTCCCAGAAAGTGGGGGGGGGAGGTAACAAACAAAACACACGTTGATTTCAGCATTTTCAAAATGTATTTCCTTGTGTTGTTAAACTGTTCCATGGAGTAAAAAGGTCCTATCAATTGAAAAGAGGGACTGCCTTACTACCATGCCCAGGTATATATTCTTCAGCTAAAATAGTTCACTAGTAATAGGATGTCGCAAATATCTATTACTACTGCATATCTATAGCTTGCCATCTAATCCATAGAAGGAGAAATGTCTGTCTGTAATTATAAGCCTGTCTGTATGTTTATACCATCTGCCTGGTAAAACAAATGGGGGATTTCTTTGAAGCTTGGCATGAGCATAAGTTTTGACCCAACTTAAAACATGTGCTCAAAAATAAATAAATTAATTAAAAAAATAAATAAATAAATAAAATATATATATATATATATATAATTGTTCTTGACAAGCATCTCTTACTGGTTCATACATATTTGGGCATAATGTGTATGTATATTCGTATATCCACTTTACTGCCAAAGCACCAATAACTCGCTTAGCCATAAAATTGTGGCAACATTGCTGCACTTCTTCCTGTGGGCATATGAGGGTAAAATGCTAAAAATGGTGCTTAGGATAACACACCTTGATACCTAAAAATTTGATACATACACACCATTATTCCGGGAGGGAACGGGGCTGGGTCACACCTCATCCTCTGGGAATGTCAGGCTAAATACTATTGGGCATGACCTGGCTCACAATTGGCCACACATCTTCATGTGGGTATGTCATAGCCCTGGTAAAGCAGGGTACAGTCGGGTGGGTGTGGTCAGTGGTCCTTAAAAATCACTAAAATATATTTGTTTTCCCTACTTGTTCTATTTACATGCGTAGTGTGTTACTATAGCAACAGTCCTGTGACAAATCATTTGCATGTTCTTACAAGTGTCCTCTCACCACAAGACGACATTTCCAGGTCATTGTCTAGTGAACCCAAGGATACCGATGCATGTGGGATGTAATATCATATAAGAGCAGTACAATCTCAAATAAGTGCAATAACTAACTGGTTCACTCTGATATTTCAAAATCTGTCAGGTGCAAACACAGAACTGAAACACAGCCTTTGGGATATTTCACAGCTAACAATAACACCCAGCTGGCTGGAAGTCTGAATCACCAGCTCCATACAATTACAGTAGTGCAGCAATACATGCATATCAGACAAAACTTCCCCTCCATCCCTACTTCAGGCTCCTCAACTAAAGCTGACTTGGTGCCAACATCGTGTGGACAGCTGTAGGATGTACCACAACTCACTCCCTGTAGCCAGCACAAATTATATAGAGGTGGAGCACTTCTCTATTGTCCACATCAAACAACTGTCCCACATGATCAAGTGCAAACTTTGAGTTGCTATGCCACAGCTTCTCAGTGAGAGTTACAAGCATGGCTAAGCCCTTCCAATGAACTACAGTACATGCATTTTGTTCCAATATACTCAAATAACACCAATGGGCTCATTGAAGTACAATTTTAACCACATGTGGCCAAACATGTACCCTAGAACAGTACCAATAAATACATTGTTACATGTAGTGGTGAGATCTATGCATAGTGAGTGTGTTGTGGTCTACTCCTCTTCCCCCTCCCCCCTCCCATAACAATAAAATAATTAAACATCACCATAAAGATACTCATGACACTTCATGTAAGAAATAATGCAGAGATAGATACAGGAAATGGCAGATGTCTGTATGATGCAGATATAAACAGCTAAAGAGCGTGTTATAATGAGACACTGAACTTGTGTGTGAGCTCGGATACCACCTGCCTCTCTTCCTCCTCCAGAGACACAAGGTGGAGTAAGTCTTCAAAGAGAGTGGATAGATCTACAGCACACAGAGGAACAACAAAGTTACATCACAAAATAGAGATATGGTAGAGGTTATATGGTTGCCACAACATGATGCTACACTATAACAATGTCAATCTCACTACAATTCACAATTTGTCTGCCTGTCTGTTTGTTTGAGAAAACTCTAACTTCTCCCAAACTGCTGGAAGGATCTTCACGAAACTTTCAGGGATTGATTAGGGCACTTCACTGCATGTCCTCATGAAAAATTCGTTCAGATCAGGTGACTATGGGTGTGGTTTTGTCAATGGGTGTGGTTTGTTGATAATGCACACAACCTCTCACAGAAATTTGGCATGTTTATTAATTGTATGTTTGGTTGATTAATGAGATTAGTATTAATAATCTCTACAGGTTACATAAAGCAAACTAAACAAGTTTGTTACTGCAGGTGGCCAGACTTAAAAACTGTCCATAGGGTGGGTTTACCGCTAGTAAAATTTAAAAAAAAATTGATTTTTTAAAACCCGCGAACTTGTTTTCGCAGAGTCTAAATGCTATTTCCTTGTTGATCTTGTTCGTCTTCTTACAAAACTTCCTCAGGAACACCAGTGCTCCATTTCAATTTCTGGTCATGGTTGAGTTTCCCCCCCCCCCCCCCCCCCCTTTTCCCCACTAATAAGTCATTATCAAGTCAAAACTTTAAATCATAAGTGAGCAGTTTTTTTGGCTGGAAATTTCCAGTCTTGTTTAAACAACGAAAATAACTGTAATAATGATATAAAATCTTATATATCATTAGATGACCAAGTAGGATGCACACTGACCACCCCAGGGCATCACATGAGGTTGGGTTGTGTGTAAATTCTCATTGAGGCAGTGACTTAGGGATGTAGAATCAGGCACTTCATAATCGGGAGTCCATGCCTTGTTTCAAGACAAAATCAGATAGCTACTGACCTGTTCTTGTTTCTGTACTTCTTAGAGAAATCTTAACTTTTTCCCATTTATTTATAAAAGGTTGTTAGTTAAAAAAAAAGAGAAAAAAGATTATATCACCAATTCCTGTACTTTTTTCTTCCATAGCTTCTAATTATTTTGGAATTATTTCCACAATCAGAAGTCACAGCTGCCAACCAGTAGCTCTGCCTGTAGTCTGTAGTGGGTTCTTTCAATTGCATTCAAAGTTAATAGGGGGCAGGGCGCTGTCAGCAATTTGATGATCCTCGGGTATGCACTATAAAACTAACATGGCGTCAGAAACAGATGACGTCATCATTTTATCAAGATATATGTTCGTAATTGCTTTGGGTTGTGTGGATGTAGACCACTGAAACTTTTACCAGATCATGGCATTAACACAGACAGATGCTATGTTACCAAATTATAAGATACCTGGCTCATGAAGAAAAACAACATAGGGTAGGAGATACTTTTCTCATTTCCCCCCTTTTTTTCCTCTCCCTCTATTTTGGGAAGTCTTTGACTTAGAAAATGACGCAGACCTTCACTAGAGACTCTAAAACACAGTATAGCACAGTATAGCACAGTATAGCACAGTATAGCACAGTATAGCACAGTATAGCACAGTATAGCACAGTATAGCACAGTATAGCACAGTATAGCACAGTATATCAAAGTTTTTGGAATGCAGTTATTTAAAAGGAGGTCAAATTGGGAATTAGTTTAGTAGTAGAACCATTGGTAAAGGGCAGGTCAACCTTGACCAGAGCGTGCTAGCACACTGCCTCACTGATGTATACTGTATCACAAATTGTATTTTTATTTTTTCCATACATATGATCTCTGAGTAACATACAAGAACCATCTCAACCACATGCATGTAAACTACATTAGCAAAATTAGAGATGTCCCAATACCAATCCGTATACTCCACCACACTTATGGCAACAAACTACACTAAAGAATTACAAAGGTCAAACTGGGCCCATGTTTCTACATAATTTATGGTGTAGGCATTATACAACTGACTGCAACCCAACCATTGTCACAGCAATGCTGCCATTGCCATAGCAACCTACCCTTTTTCTGTTCTTTGGAAAGAAACATGACAGCCACAGAGAACCTCTTGACCTTGGTCAGACCAGACAGCTCACCCACACACGACACACCAACTCTGCACCCAGAGAGAGAGAGAGAGAGAGAGGAGGGGAAATGATCATAAACAGTAATAATAATTCGGAAAATTTCCCATAGGAATGCATTAAGTCCAGCTGTTTGTAGAATACAAAAGAGTAAAATTCTCTTCCCCCCCCCCCTTATTAAATACTATGAACTGAAATAGGATATAGCTGGAAATAATTCAAATGAAGTCTCTTAGTTCCTGTTGATAGCAACTGAACTTTCGGACACAGAGAGATAGTACAACATGGGATCACATGCTGCACACTCACCCCACCCCCTTTCTCCTCCCTCCCTCTTATTGCACACCACTCCCCCCCCCCCCCCCCCCCAAGGCACAATTCATAGTGCCAACATGCAATGCAGACCTGTATGTCACACTGAACATACTTGACATAGTCTTGGTGGAGGATGGAGGTGATGTCTGTGAAGATATCTGTCTCCAGGGATTGCTGGAGCACAGTAGGGTACTTGGAGATGGGGATGGCCTGAACACACAACAACAACAACACAAACAGCATGGGAGAATAAACAGCTCATACCACCAAATGTGGTAAAGGATCTTACATGCATTGCAGGATAAGGAGAACATAATCATATCATGTAAAATTCCATTACCACAGCAGAAGTGCATGCCTACAGCTGGTCCCTCAATGCACCTTGAAGTACTCTGCTCTCCTGACTCTGTCTTGGGTCAGGGTCTTCCAGTCAGCTTGGAACTGCATGGAGGAGACGGGAACAGCAGGCAATGTTGTCTCCCTGTCAACCACCACCACCCTCCTTCCCTCCCTGGACACCACCATCTTGGGCTGAGGTTCACTGTCCCCTTCCAGTTCCTCTTCCTCTCCCTCAGGAACAGCTCCACACACACCAGCACCTCCGACGACACACGCATCTCCATTGTTTCTCGGTGTAGAATCGCCGGAATTGTTTGACTGTTTGCTGGAACATTTCTGCTTGGCTGTTGATTTATTCTGTTCATATCTAGAGCTGGCAATCTCCTTGATCAGTGGATTCTGTGTATTAGTGGGCATGGCAATGGGTGTGGCAGATAAAATGGAGCTGTTGCTGGTGGCCTCTCTGCTTGCATTGGTTGCCGTGGATTTGTTGTTCAGGAGTTTGAGCGCGGCTGCTGATGATGAGGAGTTAGTCATGGGAGGAGTGGTTCCTACATCCTCGATAGGTATGCGCTTGAGTGGTTTCTACAGCATTGGTTGGTTCATTACAGTATATTGGGTTAAAGTTAACAATATCTATCTCATTGTTACATTATTTTAAACATTGAGAACACATCTTCATAACTTCATTGTATTTGTAAGAAAAAGACCTAGCAGTCAAACTAACCCCCTCCCCCTCTCCTCCACCCAGAAAACCTTGTCCGATTTAATGCTATACACTAAGATAAGTAATAGAAATGTGATGTGCAAACCCCTGTCCTGTTACAATCCGTACCCATGGTAATAACATGTGTCACTATGCACTGTGATGCAATGTAGTTGGGCTGGTAACCATGACAACATTGAAGGTGACGGAATGCACCACACCATTAACAGCAACATTAATTAATGCCCACCTTAGATCTCAGATGTGGAGGTCGCTTCACAGCTCTGATGTATCTCATTCCAGACGTGCCAAATTCCTGAAGTTGAGGGGAAGACAGATGCTGTCTACATGCAGTACCATAGCAACACACACACACACTCTCACAAACTATACCTCTATTTCAATTTTCAATCAGCTTCATAAAATATTTCTGTCAGGACATGCCTTTCCCTCTACATCAAAGATCACCAACTATTGTTATCAGAACCGAAGCAACAAACATCTTCCCAATGGAAACTAGTGAAGATGAACCTTCCATTCATCCAGCCATTAAATGAAGGCACACCTCAAGGAGAGATATCAACTAGCTCGGCTAAAACTACAACACACATCCAGTGGGATACATCAGATCCTTATCTCTCTCTTCATGCAGCAATTTACACCATGATAGACCGGGGGGGGGGGAGACTATGAATATTCATAAGGAGTTTGGACATGCTCTTGATCAGGCGTGCAGTGTCAGCATAAAATTATATGTGGTCAGTGGCTGCCTAGACAACCAGATTAAGCAAATGTTGAAGCGTGTGTGTGTACGTATATATGTGTATGTATGTATATATCCTTATATGATGTTACATGTACAAGTATGCGTACCTTGTCCAACTTCTCCAGCTCTGTTTTTGCCACCATGTTCCCGGGCTCCAACTTCAAAGCAGACTCAAAATCTGCACAATACATGCAATACAGCACACCACACACACACCACCACACACATATGCACGCACACACACAGACACATGGTGTACACACACACACACCGCACACACAAAGACATACACACAGTGTACACACACACCACACACGCACATACAGTGTACACACACACCATCACATACGCACACACTCAAAGCATAATATTGGGCTCCACATATGTAGTCGCACACAGGAATGTGTGAGTAAATAATCACATGAAGTAACACTGAGTAAGCGTACTACTTAACCAGCTAGTCAACATGTATGTCAACTACTATATCTGTGTGTGTGCATGTGTGCGCGCAAACCCACACAATGTATGAGTGCATGTATCATGTGTGATTATACCTTGTCTAGCAGCCAGGTGATTGGCTAGTCTAAGTCTGGCCACGCCCCTCCTGAGGTAGGCCTTGACATAGCCGGGGTCCAGGTGCAGGGCCACAGTGCAGTCTGTCTCAGCCGCTGCATACCTGCACCAACAGGGATGGTGGTGGGTGGCGTGTGAGAGCGAGCACACACACACAACAGCCACCATTCATCCACACACTCCCACACATGCAGGTGAAAGTGCACCTGTATGTGGTGCAGGCTAAAGTGGAATGGACAAGCCAGTGAGACGGGCAAGAAGACATGTTGTATGTATGTATGTATGTATGTATGTATGTATGTATGTATGTATGTATGTATGTATGTATGTATGTATGTATGTATGTATGTATGTATGTATGTATGTATGTATGTATGTATGTATGGCATTAGTAGTGTGGAAAAGATGGTTACTTTGACTGATCAATGTTTCTAGCAAGTGTACTGGGATGAAGGAATGAGTAGATACGACTGGAGACAAGTAGTTTCTGGTTGTGGCTGCAGCAGTTACATGGTTCTCCCCCACCCCACCCCACCTCCCAAATAGATGCATGTAGTAAGGTTTAGCTCTAATACGCAAGACACCTGCCCAATGACAGGCCACCAGATATGTAACTCTATGCCCTGCATGTGACCAATCTGTAACCAAGGCCTGGGGGGGGGGGGGGGGGTGAGGAGTTGAAGGGCAACATGCATGTATGTGTGTCCAGGCATACACTGCACATTGATGTACTGTTCCTAAATGTTCAAATCAAACTTCATCCAATATTCTCTTGTATGGAGCATGATAGTTGCCTTGACGATAAACACTACAGACTACTCCTGGTGTTGAAGTGATGCATACGATGGCGGTGTTACCTAAGCTGTTTGTACATGCACACACGTGTTCACATGCATGCACATGCTTACACATGCACCTTGAGAGGAAAAAAGAATTTTTTAAGGAGGAATTAACACACACGTGTTCACACATGTACCTGGATAGCTTCAGTAGGGCCATGGCTCTGTTGGCAGGCATGGTGGCATTGGTTGGGTCCAGCTCCATAGCTCGGCCATAGCACTCTACAGCTAGCTCCAACTCCTTCTTCTTGAAAAAATTGTTGCCCTGCCAACAGAGAAATATAGAAACCAACGACATTGTTATGTTCCATACTGAATTAAAATCAATAACATTTTCTCAATACGGAAGTGAAGTCCTACAAAAAAAATTAATTTCTTTGTTACAACTCCTCTAACAATGTTGTTGTCATGCCAATGAAGAGATTGCCGCAACTATAAATGTCTAACGATTGTATGAAATATTATGGTTTAAAAAAATTTTTTTAAAATTTTTTTATTATTTAAGGTATTAATATTATTTGGTGTTTTAAAAACGAACAAACAATGAAAAAACAACAAACAAGTAAATAAATATGTAAATATAGCACTTAATTAATTCAAAAAGGAAAGGGAAGTATAAACCATTGTACAGGCCAAGTAAGACTTTCAAGTTTCTCGTTCTAAATAGTGGCGGGGTGCTAAATGAATATGTGGCATTTTACACGTTTAATTTGTATATTTCACACACAGCCCCTGAGAGATAATGAATACAGCTGTCACCACCAGAGGCCTAACTTATATGGTTCTAGTCAGGAAACAATGGAGACAAACATTCCCTCCTCCCTCCTCCCCCTCCTCATTCAATTCCATTCGCAGCACCAATCACACCAGAAGAAAAACTCATGAATAACTATGTTTCCATAGGAAAAGCTATGTTACCATGGGAACTACCACACTCACACTCACACTGCAGGTTCACCTTCTCCTTCTCCATGACTGCCTGCTGTTTCCTCCTCTCCTCCTCCTCCTCTTCACCTGAGGTGTCCTGTGAGGAAGAACTGCACACTCCATAGTCCACATCCTCACAAGCTCTCTCCTGAAAGAGGAGAACAAGGCAGTTGAAGAAGAGGAGAGTTCACAATTCTAAGTGAAGCACACCACATCAAACTTGTCCCAGGCATTGTAGTCATAGGAAGTGATCCTCTTGGACACTGGCTTCTTTACATGCTCCACTCTCTGCTTCTTCTTCTTCTTCTTCTTGGAGCTGATGTCCCGGTGAGTGGAAGTTGACTCGTGACCCCGAACAGGAGGAAGTGACTGATGAAAAAACCAACAAATTACAAAGTAAACTTTTTTCTCTCTCTCTTTTTTTTAGTAAACAAAAATATAATATGCTGTAATCCAAGTCCCATGCTCTGAACAATATGCGAACAACAAATATTAAAAAAAACAACGAAAAAGCAAGCAAACTTAAACAAACAAAAGTACAAAAATACAAGAAAACAAAATTAAAAAACCACCCCAAAATGTATCCATAATAACGAATCCCAGCCCCCTCCATTCCTCACAGTGTGGGGTATGCCTATATAGTCAACACAGAGTAATACACAATGACTTGTCATCAATCATCATATGGACATCACATGACAACCTTCATGAGTTCCTTCCATAAGGCCAATATGTAGGAGGCATCTTGCTAGTATGATCTCTGCCTGAGAGCTGTGTGAGCATGTTAGACAGGTAAATACCTGCACAGCCAGCCAGCCAGCCAGCCAGATATCATCTTGCAGGAGAATTAACTAGTGGAAGAACTAGGATGGCTTTCCAGTAAAAAACTTGGCCCAATGAGCTGAACAAAAACGTAGCCTAGATAGTTGTATATTACCTTATTACCTGTGTAGATGGCCAGTATGCATGCACACTAATCCTCTATACACACTGGACTTCTATACATAACTTCAGGAACTCAATGAACACATGTCACTAAAAGGTTTGTACTGGGTGTTACCACGCTGGACCAATTATGTTGCTGTGAAGGCTAACACTTGAGGAATACTCCTCAGGAACTTATGTCAAATACCCACCACTGTGACTAGTGAAGGGTAAAGACATGTCAGTTTGGAGGCTTAGTAGCACCCAAATAAGGAAAATAAGGGTGCACACTGTGCTTAATTGGCCTAAAATATAGTTCATTGTGATTCCAAGCTCAACCCTAGCCGTTAGCACAAGGTATGGGTGTGTCCATTATGAGCAGGCAGACCAGTGTGCTGGTTGTGACAGAGAGCCGACAGGTTAAATCAACTGCACATGCCCTACTATCAAGCAGATGCTACCTCATGTCTTGGAGGCCATTATCCTGACACCGGCATGTAAGAAGGAAGAGACATCCAATATGACCCTCAAATCTCCCCCATTGACTTCAAGTGGCCTACAGTTTCCAGTTTGACTCTGCCATGCTTCCATAGTCGGGGGAAGTTGCCGAAGGCTGTCAGACTGGACTAGACGAGCTTGTCTTTCCCCATGATCAACCCCATGTTGGCAGCCCAAGAGTGGGGAATCCCAATCCCCTTCACCTTGGCATCAGGAGGATGAAACTAAAGTCATCTACCCAGAGATTTAATTGACAATGCAAGGTATCATCTATTCCAAATGGATGTGGTGCCATAGGGAATGTGATTTTCATGAATTGAAACAGAGTTTTTAAGGTGATGGTAACCACTCATTTCATATTTTTTTTACATAAAGGGAGATGGCTGCTTGTCTGTCTGTCTGCCTGTACCTTCATTCTGGTCAAACCTAGAGACAAATTTCTCTGAAACTTAGCATGAGCTTAGGTTTTAACTAGATAAAAAAAAAACTGAGGAAAAAAAATCTAGAAAAATGGCGACAATAGTGGTGAAAAAAGAAATTCAAGTTTTCCATATAAACCCCACCTCCCCTATATAAACCATAGGTAAGTGGATAATGAACAGGCATACCAAGTGGAAACTGCCAGGTTAGAACCAAAAACGGGGCTTTCTTCATTTTCTTCTTATCAACCTTTACCCTTTTACATTACTTTCCCCCCCCCAACCTCATTTTTTCCATCCCTTTTATTCTTCCCTCCCTTTCTTCAATACTTCAACCCCCCTATTTTCCTTCCTCTTTTCTTTCCCCCCCCCCCTTTTTTCCCCCCCCCCCCTTTTTTCCTTCTCTCTTTTCTGACTTTCATTTTCTTTCTTCTTTTCCACCCTTTCCTCCTCATTATTCCCCCCCTCCCTTTCAAATACATAATCAAACAGCTATTGTGTCAATCTTTACCACATTTTTTGCTGGTTTATACATATGTGGGGTGTATATGCTTTATCTCCATATCACCAAAGAAAATAAAACTCGCTCTTCAAAGTGGACACATACTATGACAAAGAAGCTTTTTTTAGTAAAAAGAAGAAGAAGAGAGATAGAGAAAAAAATTAATGAAAGGCCACCTGATCACACCTCTTTCTGTGGGTGTGTGAGTCTAAAATGCCAAAAATAGTTTTTTTGGATAAACCCTTGGCCCCAGAGAGCTAAAACATGCCATGCACAGACATTATGATTCTGGAATCGACATGGGATGTGCCCCACCTGAAAACACCTCTTCTTCTGGGAGTGCCGGGCTAAAAATGCCTAAATGGTACTTTGCAAAGTCCTTGGACATGGACTGGCTCACATTTGGCCACACCTCTTCATGTGGGCATGTCTAGACATCCCTGGCAACACTGGGTATCTCTGCTAGTTTATTCATAAGCCATGACAAAACAAAGTACTTTCTGTTTGAAAATATGATTACAAAAGGGTAACTCCTAGTTAAAAAATAAATAAATAAATAAAATAAATGAATTAAAAATTTATAAAAGAGACAAATTTACTCCAGGCTCAACCCAGCATGATTTACCTCCTGACCTCATCCACTTCTAAGTAGCCAACAGTTATCTGTACTCCAATGCTACAGAGTTCCAGCCATGTGCAACTTTTTGTCTCTTTTTCCCTCTCTCTCTCTCCACTACTCCTCAGCCACAGTTAAGCTCAACTTTAAAAATGACTACACTAAGCTACCACTGGAGTGGTAAGTGTACAGCTGGTATATAACAAAATACATAGCTATTATACCTCTTTAAGGATCGGTTTGTGATGAGAAAGACATCGGTCTTTTTCCTTGATGTCCTCCTCCCAATTACCCAGGCCCTTCAAGTAGCTTTGTAGGTCTTCAGCATTTCGTCTAATCTGCAGTTGTAACTGAGTTGCTTCCCCATCATCCATTACCTGCTATTAGGAGCTAACACCGCTTACTCACCCACTCAGCACTCACTACCTGAAAATTCTTAAAAGGTCTCGCTAATATGGTAAGCATCGTCTAATAAGTTGGTGTAGGTCGTCGTGCATCTGGTAAGGATCTACACCATTTTTCTTATTTTCACCCTGTATTAATAACGTACTCTGAGTAGTAGTTCGAAGAGTTCCTTGGAGTGTCTGAACTGGCTAGCTACAGCTTATGTTAGAAATATGGTGGAACAGGTGTGCGAAGAATTGATGGTCTGTGTCCTTAAAATCCTAGACCCTGATTGCAGTCCGCAGGAGAGGAGAGCTTGCAACCAAGTAATACTTTTATGATGCACTGGATTATAGTGTGGGCACAAATAGCTCAATGTAGTTATTTGTCTAGTGCAGCTCAATGCACTGAGGAGTGTAGGTGCTAATGCACAGTATAGTGACCATGGTAACCAAATGTTTAGAAATTCAATGCATGTAAAAGTAGGGTAAAGATTGACTCTGGTCTCAATAAGAAGACCCTTTACCAATCAATAAATGGATGTGTCTGGTGCAAGTTTAAACAAGAAATCTTTTACTTCCTCATTACCTCATTACGTTTATTGATTTCCATAGCTTCCTGTCCACTTTATAGAGAAGTAAAGGTTGTTTGTCACAATATTGTTGTGTGGCTGAGTGGGTTCTTATTGCACCCAAACTTTACTCATCAGTATAGCTGTGTGTCTACTTTCAGTTGACTCCTGTTGAAAAACTTACTTTGGTGTTTCTTTAATATAAAAACAAACTACAATTAACCAAAGTTCAATACAACAGCAACAACAACAGCAAGAATCCTATTAATAAATCGTCAATGTCTGTCTGTTTGTCTGTCCTTCTGTCTGTCCTTCTGTCTATCCTTCTGTCTATCCTTCTATCTATCCTTCTATCTGTCCTGTCTGTCCTTCTGTCTGTCCTTCTGTCTGTCCTTCTGTCTGTCCTTCTGTCTGTCCTTCTGTCTGTCCTTCTGTCTGTCCTTCTGTCTGTCCTTCTGTCTGTCCTTCTGTCTGTCCTTCTGTCTGTCCTTCTGTCTGTCCTTCTGTCTGTCCTTCTGTTGGTAAATTCCTCCTGGGTGGATTTTGATAAAACTTTATAATGTTCTCTATGGCTCTACATTGCCTGTTAAAAATTTTCATTTCCACTGCCTGCAAATATGGCTGCAACAGGAAGTTTTCTGCGTTTCAGCACTACAGATGAATTTTGGTAAAACCTAGATCCCTTACCACATCCCTAATTTTATCTATTTTGACAATAGACAATTAATCTCTTCCTAGTCGACACTTTACCTACCCTACGAAAATAAATTACAAAATAATTTATGATAGCAGAGACTGGGAGAGCAGCAATAGAATCTGAGGCAGAGAAGAATGGGGGAAAGTTAGGGGAGCAGAAATCTTTCCAGGAAACACAGAGAGAGAGAGAGAGAGAGAGAGAACTAAAAACACCTGCTAGGCATTAACTGAACTCATAGCTTAAATGAACTTATTAATCAATGTGGTTTTATCCAACTTGGCAGGCAAAGAGTAGAGTGGGTTGAGCATATATAAAAAAAAAGAAGAAGGACTACCCGGAGGACTGTGAGGAGAACCCTCTGCAGCTGCTTAACTGACCGATAAACTACAATTGATATGCTAATATTCCATCATCTTGTATTCAAGTACTCTCAGTATATACTCTAAACAATTGGAATGCTATTTTAAACTAGCTATATATCAAAAGAGAAGCTATTGAGGTCCATAACATTTACTTCTCCTTTTCTTTATAAAGTTAAAATTATGTCCACTGTCCATGTCAAAGGAGAAGTTGGGGGAGTGTTAGGGAGGCCCACCCCCTCTCTCTCTCTAATATCATTGTTCAGGTTCCTTAATGACAGAAGCACAGAAAATATATATCAAGCAGTAAAAATGAACTTATGAATGATCCTACACTGATAATGTAGTGTAAAATATGTCCTCAGATAAAACTTTAATGTGATTCATACCATAAGAGTTATGATGTATATAATTTCAATCTATATTATTTCAGTAGTAGATTAATATTTGGGCTAAGGGACCAACTTGAAGCCAGTCCAGTGCTCATTCTACTGAAGTGGGCAGAGCCTCACAATATTCCCTACAAAATTCGTTACACAAACTGAACATGTTTGTTACTCCAGGAGGCCAAGGAAGGAGACGCACCCCCCCCCCCCCCTCCCTTTATAGAGCGGGATTTTTTCTTTACTTGCTGTTTATATGACAACTTATAATGGTTTTTGTATGTATTTTTGTTGTTGTTTTGTATATCGCCATGGCAGACTATAGACCAGTTCAAAGAGTCACATGACCTGTGCATGCAGTGTGGGTTCAACCTCATGGCACAGCCTCTCAATCCAGTGGCAAAGCACTTTGGTCTGCAGCTGATTGAGCACGTGGTCAAGTAAGTCTTAATATATA
The DNA here is from genome assembly GCA_963969325.1 of Lycopodina hypogea. Lineage (NCBI taxonomy): Eukaryota > Metazoa > Porifera > Demospongiae > Poecilosclerida > Cladorhizidae > Lycopodina > Lycopodina hypogea. Next base: position 6,158,698 of record OZ017790.1, read on the forward strand.
CATATAGCCTCAGGTGATAGGGCACAGCTGGTATTATGTGATAGCATGTAGACAAGTCAGCAGTAGTAGAAGTGGATAATAGTGATACACCTTCATAACAGCAGGAAACAGATATTTATATAAAATGCATTGTTTGTTTTTTTAAGCATGTTTTGATGTTATCTACTGTATTGGGATCCATACCAAGTGGAGGTGTTGGAAGATAAGAGTTAATATTTTGAAAACATACCCCACCAGTTATTGTTCAGTGTTCAAGCACTGCACTATATTCGATCTAAAAGGTGTATCTTAATTTTCCTGTTCCATTTACCTGCTACTCATTAGTCATAGTATGAGAATCTGCTTTCTCGGGTTAGGTGCTATTTTTTAAATGCACATACAATGTGTGTAAGGAATTGTCACACTATGAAGGCAAAAGGTCAATACATTTTCACCTTTGCACCCCCTCCCACCACCTGACCTCTGTCCCTCACCCTGACCTCTGCCCCCCACCCTGACCTCTGTGCATCATGCTGCATATAGCTCTTGTGCATAATGATTGTTGGCTACTCCTGCAGACATCGCTGGCACTCCATGACAGAAGACTGCAGACACGACTATCAGCAGAGGCTACTCAGGTTCCTGTTGCAGGTCAGTGAGTTGAGACATTGTCAGCTCACCCTGTGTGAGATCCTGTAGCAGCACAGCTGTAAGAGTGTTTGTTATAAGTGATAGTGTTACAAGCATTAGTGTTTGTTACGAGTGATAGTGTTTGTTACTAGTGTTGGTTTTTGTTACACCATTTACTATAAATATGCTTATCTTTTCCTTAGAAGTAGTAACTACATTCTGTCACTGAAAAAATCAGTCAATTACAATTTATACTCATTTTTCCATTTTAAAATGGCAAACAAACTCTAATATTTATCATGCATGCAGACATCTCGTGATTTTGCCTTATCATTGTGTCTGTGTCTATCTGTCTGTGTGTGCCTGTGTGTGTGTGTGTGTGTGTGTGTGTGTGTGTGTGTGTGTGTGTGTGTGTGTGTGTGTGTGTGTGTGTGTGTGTGTGTGTGTGCATGCATGTGCAGGGAGAGTTGAAGTTGGAGGAGGCATATGTGATGGAGGCCATGGCCAGACTCACTGTGGAGACAGCCAAGAACATGTGGCCACAGAAGTGGACCTCTTTCCTGCAGGACATGAGCTCTGTGTGCGCTGTTGGGGTGAGTGAGTGAGTGTGTGTGTGTGTGTGTGTGTGTGTGTGTGTGTGTGTGTGTGTGTGTGTGTGTGTGTGTGTGTGTGTGTGTGTGTGTGTGTGTGTGTGCACGCACTGTTGGTGTGAGTGTGTGTGAATGGGTGGGTGGGTGAGTGTGTGCATAGTTAGGATGAGTGAGTGAGTGAGTGAGTGAGTGTGTGTGTGTGTGTGTGTGTGTGTGTGTGTGTGTGTGTGTGTGTGTGTGTGTGTGTGTGTGTGTGTGTGTGTGTGTGTGTGTGTGTGTGTGCATAGTTAGGATGAGTGTGTGTGTGAGAGAGAGTGTGTGGTGGCTATGTGTGTGGTATCTATCTGTCTGTGAATGTGTTTGTGTGTGAGAGAGAAAGAGAGAGTGTGAGAGTGTGTGAGATAGAGAGGGAGTGTTGGTGAGTGCGTTGGCAAGAAAGAAGCTAATGGTTGTTTTTCATAGAGTGGAATCAGTGGGAGGAGTTTGTTTAGACCCCCAAAGTCTCAACCATGTGATTTATTATGCAGTCATTTGGGGACAATTTGATAATCTGTATCATTAGCAAGTCAATACAGGAGTACTGATTAATATTAAACTATTTTCAGGTATGTACCATGAGAGTGTAAATGAAATATCTTATTTCTTGTGTTCTTCCTCTCTTAACCATATTGTGGGTGAGTTGAGATGTACATATGTCCTTTTTCTGTCTCTGTTTCCAGCTAGTTAGGCTGCAGCTGGTCTTGATTATCTTCCGTCGACTGGCAGAGGATTTGCACTCCTTTGAAGCAGGACTAGAGCAGAAGAGAAAGAGAGAAATGATCCATGCTTTGAACAAAGATGTCCAGGTTATCTTTGATTTCCTGCTTCAGAACCTTGAGGTGTGTATGCGAACAAGCTGATAGCATATCTGTGTTCCATCATGTAAGATTCAATTAAGCACTTTAAAAGTGTAGGAGTAGTAATATTTGTTGTATCCTTAATTAGAGGGAGGAAGATATCATATCTGTGATCCATCATATATTATTCTATTTAGCATTAAAAGGCTTCGGAATAGTAGCATTTATTGTCCCTTTAATTAGAGGAAGACATTGGGACAACAGACTTCCATTGTAAACAATATATTTAGTGTAACTTTAATCAGAGGAAGGGAAGAACGATAAATTCCCAATAAGAACAATGTTTTTTTAAATATTTTCTTGTAACCTTAATTAGAGGGAGAAGAACACTGTTAATATTTATAGTAACCTTAATTAGATGGAAGGACAATAAATTTCCAGGAAGAACAATGGTAATATTTACTGTAACCTTAATTAGAGGGAAGGGGAGGAAAATAGATTCCTGCTGCGTACAATGTTAATATTTACTATAACCTTAATTAGAAGGATGGGGGAGACATTAGATTCCCAGTGGGAGCAAAGTTTTTAAGTTATTTTAGTTTAATTATTTTTTTCCTTCCAGTGTTGCTTCTTATTGATGTTTCTACAAAGTACAGCTGTCATGGGAGATTCCCATTGTCTTGTTCCAGTGTGTGGGTGGGTTTGGTCATGTTGTGTCATGCACAGGGAATGGCTCAATGTATTCAGTATAGCCTGGAGGGATCCTGGGGTTGTACTAATTATTCAAGGATTCAGACACAGGACATGACATTCCTGGGTAGTGCCCGGTATCTGGGACACCCAGTTGTATCTTTGGAAAGGGTGTGGCATTACTGGGTATATATGGGAAGTGTTCGGAAGTCCTTAATCCCTAGAAGCATTTTTAGAATTGGCAATTTGGTCCATTTTCCTGGTGTTTCAAATAATAAATCTTAGCATTAACTGCAACTCAAACATTGGGTACTAGAGCATGCTAGGGTTATATTTGAAGTACTATTGCTTCAAATAGCCCTATCCTGCCCTAATACCCTAGGGTTGCATGAATGATATACTAGCCCTGGCACTTGGGATCTGTGAATACTAAAGTGAGGATAGATCACTTTGAAGATTTGACTACTAGTAAGACTTGCTCTCACGCACCCCTAGAGTACTTGGGCAGGCTAGGGCTATATTTGAAGCACTATTGCTTTGAATATAGCCCTAGCATGCCCTAGTACCCTAGGAGTGAGTGAATAGTGCGCTATATATCACTTAGAATATATTGACTACTGGTAAGGATGCTAATCTTGCGGGGAAAATGAAGAACTTGTGAAATCCAAGGGAAGTTTTCATTTCTCAGTGCTAATTAAAAAAAAAAGAAAAAAAAAGAAAAGAGTACCGAGAGCTACATAATCAAAATAGAGCTGAAGTAACTTGCACTGGCAGTTCAACATGATGGAACAAAATAGAAAAGAACTTGGACTTGAAATGAATGCTCATTTTACGCCCACTATTTATAGTGAACCTTACAAACGTATATTGTTATATGAACACACATCAGCGTGGTGCACTGAGTGTGTGTTTGTAAGTGGGGTCACCAGGAGATGATGATTCTAGCACCAGTTGTTAATTTGTTTTTATTCTGTTTCATGTTAAACATACAGCTGCTTCTCTAATACATCTCCACCGCCTTATTTGTCAGTTTATCCTTTTTAAACCCAGAATATATCTTATCAAAATTAATTAACCAAACCATGGTCTGAAGACCGTAATGGAACCTGGGATTTTCAGCTTGGAAGCCACATCTTTTTTACAGCCATGCCGTAGTCTTTCAGACTCTTCTGTATGGAAATTTGATTTCTTTTTTCCTCACCATGGGAACCACTTTTTAAAAATGTGTTTAATCAATAACCTCATGCCAAAACCTCACAATATTCCCACCAAATTTGGTTCAGTTTAGACCAAACCTTGGAGCATTGAATCTAGACCAAGAAACAAATACACCAAATATATACACTACTAGGAAGAAACCAGCCCTACAGCCCTACAGGTGGTTTTGCCAATGTAGTTACGAATGAGTCTAAATTGCTTGCTAAAAAAGGCCATCCTTGCTGTGGGATGTACTCTGAAAAGTGAGTTTTATTTGGTAAGGTGCTTTTGTCATAAAGTGGATACACACAAACATGCATGCATGCGTACAAACTGTTTTTAACTGGACATGAACAGAGGGAGAGGTGTAGCCAGGTGAGACCCTGCCCATGTCACTCCTAGAGTCAAGTTGTGTGTGCATACCAAATTTTATGTCTGTAATTCCAAGGGTTTGTTTGATCAAAGTACGATTTTTGGCTTTTTTTTGGCCTGATATGAACACAGGAAGGGTTATGGCCTTATAGACATTCGAGTTTGTGGATATAATTACATAGATTCAAGTGTTTTTTTAAAAGAGGTACCTTATTTTGTGCATTTTTGCGTCACACACCAAGAAGAAGAGGTATGGCCAGGTGGAACCCACCCCATGTTACTCCCAGATTGAAGTTGTGTGTGCATACCAAAGTTTAGGCCTGTATCTCCATTCTTTTTTCTGGCAAAAGTACTATTTTTTGCTTTTTTTATAAAGAAAAAGGTGTGGCCATATAGACATGCTTAAAAGTTCCTTGATGACACTGATTCTAAACATATTGGATTTGTGGGTCTAACTTCAACCATTCAGGCATGAATCGAGGATACTTGGACAGACAGGTAGGCAGGCAGACAGACAGACTAATCCCACTTTATAGTATAAATAGACAGGAAGTTTCCATGCTGTTTGTTGACAGAGTGGCTATAAATAGAGATATTCACGATAAGTGAGAAGCATTCATTAAAATAAACACATTTTTAATAACTTCATTATATGATTTCCTTCAATTATAACAAACATGACACTTAAAGACATACACATTTTCTGTTATCTTTAGTATGTGTGTGGAGAGTGGGAGGGAGTCAGTTTGTTACTTATTTTATTGCAGCCCTCCAGCATGTGTGGGAGATAGAGTGTCCCGTACTGTCAAGTTGAGGTCATTGTCAGGTTCCATTACATAGTTACCATTTTCTCATGATGATGTAAAAATCACTTTACCTTCTCTATTATATGTGAACAGGTGCCACAGACTGATGACCCTGTCTTGCAAACTCAGCTGAGACATGTGATCCTCAGCACGCTGGCTAGTTATGTCGAGTGGGTGGAGTTTTCTGTGTTGCTAGGCAATGACTGCAAGCTGCTCACCATCCTTTACTCAATGCTCGACTATGAAGAGCTGAAGATGACCACCTGTGAGTGCCTCCTGCTCATCCTGTCTAGAAAGGTAATCCATACAAGCACATGATATATAAATACAGTTTTGTAAGTGGTTTAAACACCATCCTGAGTTGGGTCGTATTTATATGAATGTTATTATAACGTATTTTGTCTGTTTATTGCATGTGTGCATATATACATGTTGGTTATGTGATTTCTAGCTGAGATGACAAGCTTTGATTTTTTACTCCTTACTAAACATTCCACCGTATTTTTCAACCATGATCTTATTGGAGATTATAGTTCATTTCCCTCTGCCACTTGCTAGATGACCATGAGAAACATTTGCATAGTTTTGGTCTTATATTGTCATGTGTGTGAACATGTGACTATGTGTGTGTGAACATGTGACTGTGTGTGTGTGTGCATGCGTTTGTGTGTGTGTGTGTGTGTGTGTGTGTGTGTGTGTGTGTGTGTGTGTGTGTGTGTGTGTGTGTGTGTGTGTGTGTGTGTGTGTGTGTGTGTGTGTGTGTGTGTGTGTGTGTGTGTGTGTGTGTGTGTATGTGTGTGTGTGTGTGTGTGTGTGTGTGTGTGTGTGTGTGTGTGTGTTGTGTGTGTGTGTGTGTGTGTGTGAACTTGTGAACTTAACCACAGGCAGACCTCAGGAGAACAGCTGAGCACAGGAAACAACTCCTTGTGCTTCTCTCAGAGGACACACTCAATGGCTTCTGGAAGATGTCTGTCCAGGCCAACCTACTCCTCACCCAGGGAGAAGGCAACAGTGTGGAGCAGCAGTATATGTTTCTGAAGAAAATCTGCCAGGTCTTGGTCCACTTGGGGATCTCTCAGCTTGGGCCAGTGTGGGTATGTAACTGTGTGAGTGTGTGTGTGCATGCATGCATTTGTGGAAGGATGGGAGGGGAGTGATTAAAGGAGGTGTCAATTATTCTCTGTGCATCATCTTGGCTTTCTTGTCCATGTGTGTTTGTTGCAGCTGCATGAGAAGGACAACTTTCAAGTTCCTGAGCACTTTGGTTTGTATCTGGAGATGGTCCTTGAATTTTCAAAGCATGACAGCCAGGTGGGTCATTTGTGATCACCTGTCATGTTGTGTGAGAAACTGCACAGATATCGATCAAATCTTTTCTTAATATATTGAATTGTTTGTTACTACACTCAAATCAGTTTCATTCCACCCAAAATATTTACTTTTAATGAAATTTGTTAGCAAAAGTTAACTTTCTGTTAAATTTTTTTTATTAATTTCATTTTTAGATATATTATAAATTGCAAATCTAATTATGTCAGGTTTATTTAAATGCATGAGATGAAGTGGTTTCTACAAGTCTTGTGGTTGCTGAGAACAAGCTTTCCCAACATCAATAAAGCAGTCCATTAAAAATCAATCATGGAAACTGTAGTAGAGTTATTATCAAACAGGTATATTCAACTTTCAAAAAACACCCAAAGAATCATAGTTAGTATTCAAATATGCAATGCCACCAATGCATTAAGTATTGTGTGTGATGTACGTATATACTCTGTTGCTACAGCAACCAGGCCAAGTCATCCAATCAACTGTAGACCTCATTAGCCTCTGCTAAAAGATATTAAGAATTGATGTAAATTTCCATTTT
>OZ017790.1:6165864-6207969 GCA_963969325.1 Lycopodina hypogea
ACATGTTGATATAAAATATTTTCATCACTTACATGAGTTTACAGAGCAGTGTAATTTTGTTTTTTTGTTGTTGTTTACAGCTGCTTTCCCAGATTTTCTTTGAGGTGTGGAATGAGTTCATCAACCACAACTACATAAAGAACTGTAAGCTATTTAAGGACTTCCTTCCCAAGGTTTTGACAGTGTGCAGACAGAAACTACTCAAGGTATGTGTATGTGGTGTCCAATAGCATGCATACGCATGTGTGGTTACATGGAGAACTCAGCAGCTGACTTTGTAGTGGTTCCTACAGCACTCCCTGTATTGTACACATCACCTCATCCTTTCATGCATGAAGTGTCCTTTGTTTGTGTTTCACTCCGAGGTAGCTGGAGGACAGCTGTTGGTGCAAGAAAATAATAAAAATGAGTGAAAGTGTATTTCTTTGATAGAATATATATATATTTTGTTATTGATTTTTTCTTGTATTTATAAAAGTGATCTTTTTTTAAAATCACTTTTATTATGGTTTGTGTGTGTGTGTGTGTGTGTGTGTGTGTGTGTGTGTGTGTGTGTGTGTGTGTGTGTGTGTGTGTGTGTGTGTGTGTGTGTGTGTGTGTGTGTGTGTGTGTGTGCGTGTGTGTGTAGCTTGGGGATCCCACTCAATTCCAACACATTGCCTCTCAATACTCAAGGATGGACTATGGAGGACCAGACGATTTTTCCATGTTCCATTCAAGTATGTATGTAAATATAACTCATTTAAAAGCCACAATACAATAATTAATATTGAAATAAATAAGCATATTCCTCCAACAAAAAACGATTATATTGGTTTGTTGTATTTTCATCTCAATGTAATGTTCAATTATTCATCTACATCATGAATATCAGTAGCCGGACTATTAGCTTGTGCCTACATGTGGTAATGGGTACTAACTATCCATATAATCTTGAGGCAGTGAGCAGGTCTTGATGGAGTGTCATTGTGTGTCGATGCTCTTCTCTCTGTGGGCAGGCTTCAAGACAAAACTGGTGACTATCATCAGACATTTGGTGCTGATGCTGCCACATACTGTAGCCCGGGAGGTTGGCAACACTGTTGGGGAGCTGGTCACCAAGACAACGGCTACAGGTGAAGTCTGGAATGCACTTTATTAGCATATCTATTGCAGTTGTATGTTTAGATCTCTTGGTTGTATATATAAACATTATTGTTGTTGGACCAAATACAGTAATTGGTCCACGGAATTTGAATATATTTCGTATGTCCATCACATTGCTACTTTCCTGACATGCACTATTTAAATACCATTCTGCTATTTTTTTTCTTCAATTTTGATTACTACTAATATGGAAGTGGTAATTGTGAGGTGACCTTTACCCAATGTGTCGTCACATTAGTTATAACTGTGCTATAGCATGGAGTAATTAATACTGTTAGAATCTATTAGGGTTGTGAACACAGTAATCAGCATTGACCACGAGGACATGTGATGGAAGGTGGTTTCGATATCACAGGCTAGTGGAACTAATGCCCATGACTTCTTTATGTCAGTGAGTGTGAACTACCTCAAGGAAAAGGCATCTCTTCAACATGGAAGCATGCTCACTATTGATATTGTTAAACTATAACTAAACCTTAGTGTGTGTGGTGTGGTGTGTGTGTGTGTGTGTGTGTGTGTGTGTGTGTGTGTGTGTGTGTGTGTGTGTGTGTGTGTGTGTGTGTGTGTGTGTGTGTGTGTGTGTGTGTGTGTGTGTGTGTGTGTGTGTGTGTGTGTGTGTGTGTGTGTGTGTTCTTGCAGACTATTCAGTGCACTCTATGGAATATCTGCAATGGGATGCCTTTGTGGTGTTTCTGGAGTGCTGGACAAGCACCTTGAGAGCAGATCCTCCACCAGCAATGGATGACTTTGTAGTGAGTCACAATCTTTGTTGTTATTCTTTATTAATTTTTTACTATTATTATTGTTGTTATTTATTATTTTGTCACTATTATTATTGTTATGGTCTTCTTCTCTCATATTATACTATACATTCGGGCAGCCATTTGCCAGCCATGATCTACTGGTAAGATCTAATTCCCGTAGTCCACGGCGGCCGTTTGGTGGTGCAAAAATGGGGCAGTTGTCCAGGATGTGGTTTGCGGTTTGCACATGCCCACACTCACGCAGAGGAGATGTTGCCAGCCCCCACCTATTGGTGCATGCAGTGTGCATATCTACCTATCCCCATGAGTAGGTGATTCAGGCAGACAACCTCCTTTCTTTTCAGCTTCAGACGAGGGGGGTGGGGGGTTATGCGATGGAGGTGGGACACAATTATGAAGTGGCTTTTGTTTGGCTGCCCGTGTGTCCACCCACTTCTTGCATCCATGATTGCTGTGTCTCTCCTTCATCAATGGATTCTACAACCACCTCGTATGGTGGACCTGAAAGGTTTGCAGGCTCTTAACCGCCGTGGTTCCTCTTCCTAACTCGTTACAATAGTGTGTAGGGGGTGGTCAGTTGAGGCAAGTGCACGGTGATATAGCAACAGTGTTGCCTCCTCGACGAATGGAGCTTGGCTTGATACCTGCAACGACTGGGAGCTGGTCTATGGGTGTTGCACGCAAGCAGCCTGTGCTAGTTCGGAGGCAGTTGTTTATAGGCACATCAATGAGTCACGTATGTGCACTTGGGCACCATGAGGCAGCACAGTGCTCAACTGGTGCATACACTGATGCCAGAGCTGTGGTGCGTAGTACTTTGGTACTTGCACCCCCAGGTGGTGCCGGCTAAGTGCCTGAGAAGTGCAGAGCATGATGACACTTTCCCTCTGAGTCCTTCTAGGTGCTTTCTTGAGAGAGCAGTCCAGTTTCACTCCCAGGTAGGTGGGACTGGGTTCAAACGGAAGACTTTCCATTCAGCTTAATGTTTAGTTTGCGGGAAGCTTACTTGTTGCTTAAGTAGAAAGAGGATGCGACCGATTTAGCTTGGCTGAGGATGAGCCTCCAGTTATTAAAGTAGGTGGCCAGTGTAGCAACATCCTGGTTTAGATTGCTTTCCACAACTTCCCACTTCTTGCTGGATGATCTTATCACAATGTTATCTGCATATGCGTATTATGCTGTGTTGGTAGGTGGTATGTCATAGAGGCAGATGTTAAAGAGCATAGGTGCTAACACGGAGTCTTGTGGGACACCATTCCTCAAGCGTCTTAAGTGGCTTTGTTGCCCATCGCATAGGATGAAACTTCTGTTGGAAATTAGCTCCATAATAAAATGAACCATCGGGGACTGTTTAAAGCAGCTTGTATGCTAAGCCTCGATGCCACACAGTGTCACAGGCTGCAGTGAGATCTGCCAGCCCTGAGAAGGGCACCATGTGAGGATCGGGAGTGCTATCCACAGCTGATGAATTTGTAGATTGCATGATGTATAGTACAATTTAGCAAGTTTCGTTTCTCAGCATATGCTGATACTTACAGAGTTGACCATAGGAAGGTACTTGCTTTCAACTCCAATTGTTATGGTTATTATTTATTGTTTTATTACTATTATTGCTGTTATTTATTGTTTTTATTACTGCTGTTGTTATTATTGTTGTAATTTTATTGTTGTTCCTGGTTTGCTCCATAATCTGCTTGATGTTGTTATGACTGTGCCCCCTGCAGAGAAGCCAGGGGGTGCAAGTGCTAAAGCAGCTGATATCCTTCACCACTGAGGCCACTCTCATCTTGCAGTGTCAGTTCAGATGCCTGCAGACCAACGTCATCTCCTTCCTACAACTTGATGGCAACCTCTTCAATCAGTACATGCAAAAGGTACATCCTAGGGGGTCTTTACAGTTTAAGTGTTTTCAACATTCCTTCTTGAATTCCTGTATATTTACATCAGAGTATCTGTTCACACAATGTACACCGCCTCCACAGTGTGCATGATAACAGTGTAGGTGGTATAATTATATTCTGTTCATGATTCTGTGTGGACATACTCTCATCAATATATATCTTCTTTTTTTAAAGCTATTTCTGTGTTCCTTGTGTAAGTATGTGCTAGTATAGTGGTTGGTGTGATTCACACTTTATAATGAACACAACTCCCTCCTGGTGCACCACTCATACTGCTCTGTGCATGTGTGTCCCTATGACGCACCTTGTGTGTCCCTATGATGCACCATGTGTGTCCCTATGACCACCGTGTGTGTCCCTATGATACACCATGTGTGCAGTTGCCACAATGTGGTCTGCTGTACGACTTCAGGTGTGAGTGTTATTTGTTTCTATGTGTCTCTATTGGCTGTAGATATTTTCTTCTGTGGGCTATTTAGGCGGTTATACTGACAAGGTACGTAAGTGTTATAGATTAATATAGATATATTATAGATAATTACATGTACTAGATAAGTCCCCATCCTTTGGACGGAGACAACAAAGACCTCAATATTATTGTGCATCTGTTGTTTGCACTCTCATCCCAGATGCTTGGGCCTACAGGGCTCAAAAAGAAGTAAAGAAAAAGAGCTGGAAGTGGTTTGGGCACAGTTTTGCTAACCTATGTATTTACACAATTGTGGTTTTAGTAAGTGGGGTGGTTTGCTCAGGCGTAAAGTTTTTGACCACAACCAGGAAATTTTTAGGGAAAAAAGCCCCACAGGCAAGGTTTTACTCTTATCTTCACCAAACTTCCTTATAACTTCCCAGGGTGGCACCCATCAAACCATGAGAATTTGAATCCTTTAGGCCTAATCGTCTGGGAGGAGTTAGCAAACAAACCGATCTTCATCAAAATTTGTTATAATGTCCCCAGGGTGACCCGCAATAAACCCTGGCAATATGAGCCCTTTAGACCCAATCGTCTGTGAGTAGTACCAAACATATATACAAGCAAACAAATGAATTAAGAATTATAGTAAGATATTAGTTGTAGATAATTACATATACATGTGTTATAGATAATTGCATGTATTTGTGTTGTATGTACATATGCTACTCGAAGAATAAATAGTTCTCTTTTTCTTCTGAACAGAATTTACAACACAAAAACTTAAAAATCTGTGTAATCAACATCTCAAATGTTATTTGTCTAAATATTTATTTTTAATAATATACAGTTTTATATCAGAATAATGCCAGGAAAAATCTAAATATTTTTCAATTTTATTCATATGACATTCGTAATTCATTGTTGGCGTCTGTTTTACAATTTGTGCAGTATAATTTGCCAAAAGACATCATATACTGCCGGAGAATAATTGTGCAGTGTTTCACTCACATCTGCAGAGCTTTCCCAAAACTATTGGCTGTAAGTTGGACCAGCAACAGATGTGCAGATTGATTAACATTATCCTCTCCATACTCTCCCCACCAAGTGGGCAATATTCAGTGATAGCAGATGCTGTGTTGAATGATAAATTTACAGAGAAATGTCGTCACTGCCAAAGGCTTGTAGCACATGTTGAAATTACTATACAGTTTTTTTGTTTTTATTTTTGGGAGTTCATAATTCAAGTTTGTCTTGGTTTTATTCATTAATGTTTTGGTCCAAGTTCTCATGTTAATATCACTTAGACGCATGTATTATGTTTGCCTTTAAGGATTATATTATTTCAAAATTATTTTTTAGAAGTAATTTTAATGAATAAATGACTTGAAAAGTTTATTATTTATATGCAAATGCATGGAGAGGGTGTTGATGATTGTACCAGGCAATACTTCCATACCAGAAGGACAGCTGTGGTGATGGATTATATATATATATATATATATATTTATTTATTCGTGTGTAGTAGGATATAAATTTATCTGTGGTTTTATGTTAAATTTATGAAGATAATCAGTGTGACTTTAGACCAGTATTTACAATGAAAGAAATAATTGGTCTAAAGTCTTATGAGTAACTGAGTATCTTTTTTCTTTTTCTCTCACTACCAAGCAAAAGCTAGCAATGTGTGTGCATCACTACAAATCTAAATAACATAAATCCAACAAATTTGCTCACCTGTAAATGTAATGTGGGCTTATCAAGTTTTCATTAACCTCATATGACCTGTGGGTCCAAGGGTACCTAGCCTAAGACCTTCCCATACTCAAGTCATTGATTAACACTAAAGTGTCATCCAGTTTATTCCAATTGTTTGCCCAGCCATAGAGTGTGTACATATTAACAAGAAAAACTGAGAAATACAAGCGTTTATGATGCAGTTTTGCTAGCCACGTGGTCAGTTGAGTGTGTGTATCTATGCAAGTGCATAGGTAAACACCAGATATCATAGGATTATTTTACTGTAATCAAGGTTCATTTACTTCTATAAGGAGCAAGGCAGCATATCTCATGATTGTAATGCGTAAAAATTAACTGCATAAATTGCTACCATCATGGCATAAAAGACTGGATGGTTAACTATGTTAATAACTGATTATCTTAAGGATTTACTGCATTTGCCTCTCCCTTGCTCAGCCTCACTTGGGTTACTTCACTGACCTGTATCAGGACTTGGTTCAAAAGGATGACTTGGTGTATGCCGAGAAATGCAAACTGATAGATGCACTGGTTTTCCTCAGGTGAGGTCAGGTAATTGCAGCCTTAGTTTAGAATGCTTATGCCATACATATAATCTGCAATTAAAGCACCACCAAAAGATACTCCAAACTTGACATGGCTTAATTACAGGGGAAATATATCCAATTTGTGACATGTCACTTATAGGTACAGCAAAGGGCTAAAGCCAATGCATTGAAATATTGATTCAGATTCCTTTTGGCGCTGTAATTACAGATAAATATAATTCTAGCAGTAGATTGGCGCTTCCTTATAAATAGAGTGGCATTTTAAATGCAGAAAAAACTGTACCACCAATAAGGAACTTATGTGAACAGTAAACTTCTCTAATATCTCAAGTATGTTTGAAGTGGTTGATCTAATGTTCTGCTTTAACTTATGGTTAAGTTTATGATTTTACATGTATTTATATAAGAAAATTTAAATATATATCTTTTAGTCAGCACAGGAAATTAGGTTATAATAGGTAATAACTGTGGGAAGAGTTAGTGAACATTAGCTCCATATAATATGGTAGTGGCTGGTCCTCAGTGCTAATTAGTTTTCTGTATTTTCCCATGCCTCTTCATGTTTGTATGTAGTTTATAATATTTCACTAATTAGTTTGGTGTATATTCCCATTACCTCTTCATCTTTGTATATAGTTTGGAATATCTCAGTGAGGAGCAGAGCAAGATCATTGAGGTCATATTTCAGGAAGTTAAGAAATTCTACTTGGAAATGCAAAGGTGCATGATGTGTAACCATTCAATTCCTCACATCCTCTCCAGGAAGGCCAGGGCCGGGACTCCACCCCTCACCTTTGCCTTCCTCCTTTTCATGTACTGAGCTAGGATTTTGTATTTGTATTATTTTGAAGTCACAATATGATTTGTATTGTAATGTTATGTCAACTATACACTTACAGTATACATGAATAAGTCAACCTTGAATAACTCATTTGCATTCTCCTTTAAATGTAATCGCTGTAGTCATGGTAACTGTTCTCGATGAATGTGTATTTGCAGCTGTGTTTCTTCCATGGAGTCCTTTGTCCAGTATTTCTCTCTGGACAAGGACCCGAGTGACCCCTCCTACTCATCAAGTATGAGACATAGATTGTGTTACATCGTCAACTGCACAGCCATGTTGCTTAGGAGATCAAGCCCCATAGAGGACATCCCTCAAAATCATCCGACTTTTCAACTGGTCATTCCAATACTCGGCAATTTCTGCATCCCACTGTTGCTGTAAGTATCTGTGCATGAATATGGGAGGCATGTAATGGGGCGAGTGTATTTGTGTTGACGTTATGGTAAATTATTATTACTAGCAGAAAAAGTCAGCCACCTGCAGTAAACATGTTTAGTTAGCTTTGTGTAGCATGTGGGAATATTGGCACTAATCTCATTAATAAAACAAACATGATGCAATTAATAGACATGCTCGTTTCTGTGCTGGTTAGTCTCCATGTCACCATGCCACACCTATTGACAAAACCATACCCATAGCCACCCGATTGGAATGAAATCTTTGCGAGGACGTGCAGTGAGGTGCCTTAATCAATCCCTGAAAGTTTTGTGAAGATCCCTCCAACGGTTTGGCAGGAGTTAGTCAGTACATACAAACAGACAGATAAACAGACAGACAGGCAGACACGCAGACAGACACACAGAAAAATGAATTGTGAATTACAGTAAGATTTTATAACATGCATTGAATGTCTTGTAGTGAGATTTCATTTTAGAACTGCACAGAACATGTTTGTTTGCTTAATTTCTGCTCTCCTGCACTCGATTCTTAGTACAGAGGGTGTTTAGTTTGCCTACTAAGCCTATGTGATTGTGGTCAAGATTAACTTGGATGGTTCTAACAACTGTTGACGGCAATCGTCAAAAAATCGCAGCTAGAATTAAACGCACTTAATGTAGTACTCACAGCATCAAAAGAACCTTGCAACCTCATGATAAAACTGTATGCATGAGATAAGACAATCAGGCAGGCAGGTGGGCGGGCAGGTGGGTGGGCGGGCAGGCAGGCGGGTGGGCGGGCAGGCGTAATATGGCAGCAAAAACACAACACAATATTCTGGTCAGTTCTAAAATAGTTTGGTCTCATTTTATCTAATTAGGAAGGTAACATTTAAATAATTTAATATCTTCTGATTAGAAATGTATGTTAGAAAAACTGTTAATCCTACTGGGATGTTTGCAGTGTGGTCCATATAAGGGCAGTGCTGTGTTTCTCCCTGGGCATTGGAAGAAATCTGGAAGAAAGTATTTCATCCACTTTTTCCTCTTAACAAAAAAAACAGTATCTACTTTTTTCCTTTGCCAAGTTTGTCCCTGAGCTTTGACTTGAACACGAACGGTGTGTTATATATTTAGCTAGATTTTCCAGATTTTGTGTGTAGGTGTTTGATAGACCTCCAACCTCACCCACTCTCTGTGCTGTCTGCCTCCAACCTCACCCACTCTCTGTGCTGTCTGCCTCCAACCTCACCCACTCTCTGTGCTGTCTGCCTCCAACCTCACCCACTCTCTGTGTTGTCTGCCTCCAACCTCACCCACTCTCTGTGCTGTCTGCCTCCAACCTCACCCACTCTCTGTGCTGTCTGCCTCCAACCTCACCCACTCTATGTGCTGTCTGCCTCCAACTTTTTTTTTTGTTGCTGTTCATCAAACGGATGCTCTTTACATTTGATTGAGCAGTGTTTAGATTTGTTTCAAATGAGTTAAACTTGTTTAAAATTCATTTCAGGAGTTTCTTCCAGTTACTTTGCTTTTAGGCAGAAGAAATATTTCTTTCACGACTGTTCCCCCCCCCCCCCCCCCAAAGTTTTCCCCACCAGGCAGAAGAAACCTGCCCACACTGTATAATAGTGCTAATTTCACATTACCTCTCTGTGTAACTCAGACCCTACCTTTCTCCTCCTGCTCTCTCTCCCTGCCCCTCTCCTGAGTGATCACTTGTTGGTCTTGGTGTGTATGTGTGTCTGTGGTGTGTGCGTGCATGCCTGCCTGCCTGTGTGCATGTGTGTTAACTGTGGTCGTTGCTCTGGTCCAGTATTCTGCACAAACTCTGGACCGGTCAGTATCGAGTCTTACTGTCGGAGCATTTCAGCAAACTTGATGAGCTACATCAATACCAGTGCAGGGATATCCAAGGTGACAGAACACAAGGTGAGTTATCCACTAACATTCATCTCTCCATCACACTCGGTTGTGGAAGTTTTGTTCTTTATTTTCCTTTATTTTTCCCTCTCTCTCTCCTTGCCTTTCTTATTCTTTTAAAATATACTTTCCTCTCTCTCTCTCTTCTTTTCTTACTCTTTAAAATATTTCATCGCACGTGTTGCATGTAGCTAGTTCAATTAGAATTTATCTAGAAAAATATTCTCTTTAAACTTGAGAAATGTCTGTCTATGTTGTTTATTACTGTGTTGCTTGGTAATGATAATGTACATGTCATGTAGGAAACCATCAGGATCTTCCCAGAAGTGAACTGATGAATCTTCAAATTAACCTTGCAGTGGTTCATGAAGATTGGTGTGTTTACCATGTGCATGTGCTTAACTCTGGATGTTGGTCTCCCCTGTATTGTATGTGCTATAGTACAGCTTATAGTGTATCTCACCTGTATTGTATATGCTACATTACAGTTTATATAGTGTTATTTCCCCTGTACTATATGTGCTATGTTATATTTTATACAGTGTATGTCCCCTGTATTGTATGTGCTGTATTGCAGCTTATACAGTGTCTCTCGGGCATTCCATGTGTATGGCTTCAGACACATGTATAACTTGAAGATTGTGGGTATGGCTATGAACTCTCTCTTCCCTGCCATATTGACTCTCCACCCATACAGACTCCGGGTGGTACTGCATATCCTCATCATTAAATTACTTTAATGATCACCAGTACATACCACAAAGTAACAACAACAACAATAGTAATGACAACAAGGCAATATCATTGATGATGACTCTGGTTTAACTATTACTACACTCACTATGATCAGGTCGAGTCAAGTGCAAACAGTCTGTCTGTGTGTCTGTCTGTCTGTCTGTGTGTCTGTCTGTGTGTCTGTCTGTGTGTCTGTCTATCTGTCTGTGTATCCTCGATTCACACTTGAACGGTTGAAGTTAGACCCACCCCCCACCCCCCATATATATATTTACAATCACTGTCACCAGTGGAACGTCATAAGCATGTCTATATTGCCACACCCCTTTCTGTATGTAAAAAAATCCAAATATGGTCATTTTGCCAGAAAAAAGAATGGAGCTTCGGGCCTAAAACTTCAGTATGCAAGCACAACTCGACTCTGTGAATGGCATGGGGTGGGTTCCATCTGGTCACACCTCTTCCTCTTTATGTGTCAGGCTAAAAATGTCATAAATGGTACTCTTGAAAAAAAATATCTGACCTAATCATGTGTTCACTTTTGTTTTAAAAGTCTACAACACATATCATCAAAGGAGACACTTTTGTGACTACAGCCCACCAAAAGTGTGCTGTAGTCACGTTAGTTTCATTAAATCATGATAGGAAAAAATTTCAATGAAATGAAAGTCTCAAAACTAGAGGAAAATCACATCACCAAAAAAGACAAATGTCTGCTGCTTTTCTGGCTCATGGTGGAGCAGGAGTTCAGGCAAGTGCTCCCTCCACCTTTTCCCCAAACTAAAAACAACAACAACAAAGGTAATTATTCCACCATAATTATTCCACCCTAATTATTCCACCCTAATTATTCCACCCTAATTATTCCACCTTAATTATTCCACCCTAATTATTCCACCCTAATTATTCCACCCTAATTATTCCACCCTAATTATTCCACCCTAATTATTCCACCCTAATTATTTCACCCTAATATTTGTTTTCATAGTTTCTCCATTACTTTTCTTGGATGATGGTCGGTCACGAACTTATTCTTCTCTTTTTATTACCTTTTCAAAAATGGTGTGTTTTTGTCAACCCTTTACCATGAATGCACGGATCAACAGATAGATTGGACAGATGTAGGAATACAAGCGTGAAAATAATGATCAGGTATTTTAAACCCGAGTCAGCAATATTTAGAATGCAAATACCGTTGCTTCCCCTTTTCCAATATCAGGGACCACCACCTCTAATTCCCCACTGGTGTGGGTGACCACGAATATAAGCAGTACTTTTACTCTTGACTACTGCTTGGTTATACTATGGATAATTTAATGTGCTGGTTGTTGCATGGTTTAGCTGATGTATTTGTCTTCACCTTTCCTGAAGATAGTTTGTTCTTATGTTTGTCTCCCAGTGCATGTGTAGTTTACAAAAATGTGTGTGGTTATACACACATGTAATTCATATGCACATGAAACCTCCCCCTTTTTTTTTCTTCTTTTTTTTTAACTTAGAGAAAGCACAATATAACAAAGGTTTGTTTTAACATAATGGGAAATATCATAAATCATGGAACCTCAATGAAATAGGTTTAGGTTATGACTTAATTAATGAAGTGTCTATTGTGTTGTGTATCACACGTGGTTTGCCCTTAACTCCTTGGTCTCCACGGCATCTGGTGCAGCCCATGGTGGCTCATTGTCCTGCTGACTGCTGGGAAGATGTCCTCTATCCCTTCCTATCACAACTCTGCTACTGTGTCTTCTCTGTGAGTCTTGTAGCTAACAAATTCACTTGGAGGGGCAAGGGAAGGGTAGGGAGGGGCAAGGGAAGGGGGTTAATTTTTTATAACTTTAATTGTCTTATCATATCTGTTCTTTTGTCTCTCTCTCTTTTTTAAAACTTTTTTCCCCTTTTTCTTATACTTTTCCAATTTGGGAACACAATGTTGGAAGTTGTTTTGTTTTGGTTTTTTTCTTTTTTTTTTCTTTTTTTTTTCTTTTTTAAATTTCCACACTTGCACATTAAAAAAAAATGTTACCACATTATTTCTGAGTATTTCATGACTGGATAATATATTTATTGAAATCTTAGTTCTGTCCACTATTTGAGTATACTGATATAGTTTATTACTTTCATCTATTATTTCATTACACTAATTATTTTCTAATGCTGTTCATTATTTAACCCTCATGATAACTTACTACATTTTGCTGCCATATTTCTGTATGCAGATATTATTTAAAGGCTGGCAAACTATCGAGCAGAGAAAACAGGTATCCCTGACAAGTGATACCACAAGGTAATTTACAGAATATATATATATATATATGTATTTATATATATCCTTTACAGTTGAATTTTAATTTATTAATTTTTTTCCAAAGTTCCCCCCCCCCCCTCACTTTTTTTTCTGCTTTTTCTTCTTCCAGAAATGAATTGGGAGAAGAAGTATTCTTTGAACGACTTACTCAGCTATTGTCTCAAGAGTATTACAATCTCCTAAGTATGGTATTCTCCTATTATTTTGGGATATTGATGTCTCCATTGATGATTTTGTGTTTGGGAGAGTGGGGGTGGGGGGTGTGTGACAGTGATGATTATGAAATCTGTCCACCAGAAAAAATGAACTCAAATATACTTTTCCATATACATATCTGGCCATGGCCCATTTTATCCTTGAAAACAAGAGCACATGTAGAAATCCATTGATGTGAAAGGATCTATAAACATCAATACTTAAATTTTATCAACTGTTTGTTGTTCTTTTGGCCTACAGTCATTTCTATCCAGATTGCTTGTGTGTTTGTGAGTAGACAGCATGTGTGTGCAGACCATGGAGGGGAAGAGTGGAGCATCCGCAGAGGACCAGCCAGACATGGAGGGTGTGCTGGATGTGGAGATGGCCAGTGAAGACACATCCTCGTCCATAGAAGATAACCACAGCTCTGACAAGTGGTCGACATGTTGCTGCCTCACACCTCTGGCAGAGCAGCTGCTGGACAACATGGTATAATTGATATGTACAGGAACATACGGAGATGATGAAATTGTTACAAGTACCTCTTTTTCTTTTCTTTTAAACTGCTCTTTGCACAGATCCTTCTCTTGTTTATTCCTAGCCAAATTCTGTCTATATCCAAGCCCATTACCAGACAATCTATCTTCTCTCTGCTCTATCTCCTCAATAATAGACTTCAACAACATATAAAATTTGACCCTCCCTCACTAATTTGTGGAGGGGTGAGACATTTGATGACCCTTTCCACTTTTCCTTGTGGATTTTATGGATGCCTTCATCTCTCATAATTTTGCAGTTTCTTACCCTTTGCCATGAAATGCTCTGAAATATTCAAACGCACTATTTCCCAAAAGCACCATTAGAATATTAACAATCATTTTAAATTTAAAATTCTTTTTATAAATTTGGTGAAGTATATCCACCTTCCAATTTAATGGAAATAAATTTTATAATCCTATATATATATATATATATATATATGTATATTTAAAGGAAATATATATGCTCAGTTTACTTTGGTATGTTCAATGCAAATCATTCATCTCCACTTTCCATAATAGAATGGAAATATTTCTAAATTTGACTATACATTCACTTCCTCTGATATATCCAACTTTAAAAAATATCCAGCCCTTGAAATGTTAGTAAATTTTTTGAATTATCTAGTTATCTCAATGTAATATCAATAGCTGCTTGGTGAGAATTTTTTTCGATATTTCATGAGATTATCCTTCAACCTGTAGGAGATGCGTAAGCTTCTCTTACACTCAGCCTTCTGTGGCCTGAGGTATGACATCTCCACCCACTACAAGTGCGTGTCACTAGCTGGACTCCTCTACGAAAAGGTGATTACTAAACTCAGGATGTCAAAATGAAGTCACTTCTCATAGTAGTTTATAACACAAGCTGAACATTGATTTTTTTTGTTGTAGTTTTTAATATTTTTACTTTTCTAATGTATATTGATGTTATACATATTTTAATGGGTTAATTACTGATAGTTTATTATATCATAATAGGTGGTTATATATATATTTTATCAATGGTGCTGTAACAAGTCGTTATAAATATGGTTTACAGTTTGGTGTGCAGCTGCTTCAGCTAAGAGTTGTTTTGCTCTATTTCAGCACTTTGCACCCCCTTCAGTTATGTAGTTCACAGGAGATTTTCAAATAGGACTTAATGTGCACAAGGTTTGAAGCAACAAAGTCATCAGTGTGTGTGTGTGTATGTGTGTGTGTGTGTTCTTGGAAGCTATAGTCATCCACTACAGTGGTTCAATAGAATTAGGGCTGTTTGTTTCATTGATGATGCTACGCTCATATCCCTTCCCCAAATGCTAGAGATAGAAGTCTTCTGCTCCAATTTTAGTGATGCTATTTCCTTCAGAATATGATTGTCGTATTTGGTATTGAAAACCGCTTTGAACAGCTTAATGACTAATTACATGTGCCAAAATTAATTCTGGCAAGATAACTCAATTTCTTTTTTTTTTTGGTTAGTTTTTATTGTTATCTAATTTTATTTTGTGTTTATTATTTTTTTACATTAATCATATTGTACAAAACCACACACATGTGTAATGTCGTAAAGAATAGTATTAATTGACTTCCATTCATAAACACATGTCTACTGTACAGGTAGTGATGGTGGAATTACCAGGTGAAGTTCCAGAGTTATTCATGCGAGTTTTGGCAGCTGTGCACATGCACGACCCCCATGATCTCTTCATCAGTCAGCTGTGGCTACTTGCCCTGTTCATATATGAGTCTGCAGTAGGTTTACCTCCCAGCTGCACAGAGCACACATTCCCTTTCTGCTCAGGTCATGTGAGGCAGCTTCTGTGGTTATGTTTGTGTTGATCACTGTCCAGATTATGCAGCTGCATTTATCCTCTTGCAATATGTTACTATTCCTAATGTGTGATCAGGTATCATCCACTCCCTACACATATGCATGTGCTACAAACTATTGCATATATTGTTATAATAGAGCTAGAGATGTGGGGAGTTTTGTGTACAAAATCTTACAATTTTAATTAAATAATTTATATGTTGTTATTTCTTCCCTTTTTAAAAAAATCTTTTTCTTATTATTTTAATTATTTAATTAATTAATTAATTTTATTAAGTTTTTCTTTTTGTTTTGGTGTGAGAGTAATTGTTTCCAACAAGTTCTTATGGTTACTTTTTTTTTTCCTTTTGAAGTTGATTATTTGATACCTAAATCTATTGAAAGGTGTAATTATTAAACATTTTAAAAAGAGAAGAGAGAATGATGTTGAAACAAACATCTTGTAATCAGCTCATCAATTGAAGAATTGTTTTGATATTAATTTTAGCTGCTAAAAATATAATACAGTAGCTGTAGCAATCCAACTAGTACAAGGTTGAGATGAACACCAAACAGTATTTTTCTAAACCACACTTTATAAACCACACCCCTTTACTGACCACATCCCTTTACTGACCACATCCTATAAACTGCACTCCTTTACTGACCACATCCTATAACCACACCCTTTGATGCATACTAGCATGATGTGTTGCTATTGTAATGCACTCTTAGATCTCCAAGTATCCTGACATGGGGAGGATGTTAGCACAATGCTGCCAAGTGGAATCATCAGAAGTGCAGGTTTGTAATCAATATCAAACAGCTGCATTCAACATCAATGAAACTTGGTGCGTAAATACCTTTGAGCTGAGCTAATTATTCCTTTCTTTACCAAGAATTACTGATTTTAAACCAATGCCTGTCAGTGCTTTTGTTATTACATATTTTATTTGTTTGTTTGTTTTTATCTTATGAACTGAAATGTTTAATTACAAGTCGTGTAGAGAAGTTTTGCTTTTTTTTTCACAGTGTGTGTAGATTTCTGTCAGTCCATCTGTTGTCCACTCTATAATTTCAATTACCGTTACTTATTTTAATACAAATATAGTAATTGTAATAGAATTACACATTCTTTACTAGTTATTACAATTGTTTAAGTGGTGCACTTACCCTTCAAACTGCATGATGTAAATACACTTGGTCACTCTAAAATACCATTAATGAGGTCAACATAACTGTGAACCACCCGAACCCTGTACATTAGCAAAAGTATGAAGTCTGATTTATTCTAAAAGTGTGATTTATTTTGATATTTTTCTCTAATACATATTTGATGAATTTAGAAATTGAACTTCTTGCTTAAAGATGTTCCACCTCCATCGATAAGGAAGAGAAAACTTGCATTTAAGGAGCTAATCTCTAACATAGTAAAGGTAAGTGTCTGTAATAAACCTTTAGTGTCGTGTGTGTGTGTGTGTGTGTGTGTGTGTGTGTGTGTGTGTGTGTGTGTGTGTGTGTGTGTGTGTGTGTGTGTGTGTGTGTGTGTGTGTGTGTGTGTGTGCGTGCGCGTGTGTGGGGTGATGGATGGGCGCCCACACATGGGGCATATGATGTTAGTGCAGGCTATTCTTCCAATACTGTGTGTGCATATAGACTACTAACATTCACATCAACACAATGAATACAGGACTAGATTTGATGTCTTGTCCAGGTATTTTGGGAAAGGGATATTAATGTTGCATGCATTGTAGTGTCTAAGTATCCTATTGTAAACCTTATGGCTTATGGCTGAGTAGTAGTACACTTTGTGCCTTTTGCTTCACATGCACGCACGCACGCATGCATGCATGCACACACACGCGCGCGCGCACACACACACACACACACACACACACACACACACACACACACACACACACACACACACACACTTTCCCTCCTTCCCTCTTTCGGACTGCATGTATTATTTTAAACAAATTGCCACCATGGTATGTGCAACAAACTGTATCTTCAGTTGTCCTTAGCTGCTCTACACATTGAGATGATGTGTTTGTGTGTGTGTGTGTGTGTGTGTGTGTGTGTGTGTGTGTGTGTGTGTGTGTGTGTGTGTGTGTGTGTGTGTGTGTGTGTTATTTGCCTTCTCCAGAACTCCTCGGACAATGCCAAGAAGTTCAAACTGAGGTTCTGCCTGCCGGAGATGGACTTCAAGAAAAAACCCAAACATGAACCTGAAATTATAGAACTGTCTGACTTATTTCAGTAAGCACAGCAGATACGCACATGTGTAGTTCATACAGAAGACATACTGTAAAATAATGAGATCATGTTTGGCAAATTAGGGGATGGGGATGTTTATGAGTTTATGACCATTATATATGATAGGAAAGTACTAAATTTGATTATTGTATAATGGTCATTGTAGTGACAAATATATTTCAATTTATGGACTTCAATTTCAAGTGACATTTTTTAGGCCACACTGTAATCATTGCTTTACTCCTTTACTCCTTTGTTCTATGAAGAAGTTTGAAACGAGAGAACACACTACAGAGCTGCATCTCGAGTACCCCCCTCGCCTGACATAATCATCAATTATTCATAGTTATTATATTTTAAAGGGCTTATTCAAAATTTCAACATTTTCAAGATTTGCTCAAGAATGGATTTTTAAGTAATTGTTAACTGTTTGGAAACACCAATGTTTTTTTTTCCCATTACAACTAAATGCTTTCACTGTATGGAAACCCTGTAATTATAACTAAGTACCTTTTACCATATGGAAACCCAAAAGTTGTAAATATTGTCCCACCTTTTTTAGCCTCATCTTAAGTGGTTTAAACAATTATTTTCAGTGGTATAAAAATACGAAGTATAATAAATATTATTATAGTAATCATTTGCCACAGGTCTTAGTGAGGACTGCTCTTGTTTTTCTAACAAAGCAGTTCAGATAAAATGAGCATCAACAATAATTTTATTTTCATGAAATACTTCAGCTCATGAATGACCTGGCCAACAAGGAACAGCTGTACATAAAATTCTACCACATCTAGCTACTGGGATGTAATTGCCCTCTCCCATCAATCTCTCTGAGTGAATGGTGTCTAACTACTGGCTGATATGAATTTGCACTTAATACAGCTGGGGCCTGTGGAGGGTTGGAACCCTGAATTTGACACTTTTTTGTTTTTGTACTAGAAATAGGTGGTGGATTATTATTATTATTTTTTTTAATTTTTTTTAAATTTTTTTATTATATACTTTTATTATTATTTTGATTCATATTTAGTTTGTTTGTAAGAGTAATATTACAGGAGCACTTCTTACAGTCAGGGAAATAGCACAGGGGGGAGGGGGGGTGGATTTCAGGTGACCAGACCACACCCTGTTTATTGGAGCCTTGTCCAACATTTAGAAATATATGGAAAAGAACAGGATTATATCGATATCAAATACTTTACCAAATGAAACCTGCTTCAGGATGGTAGACACATCCTACGATGTGAATGGTAGTTTGTCCAAAAATTGGGGTCACCTGGCCACACTTCTCTATGACATATGAGGCTTAAAAAGCCAATCATGGTATTTTAGACAAAGCCTTGGACCCACACAATAAAACTTGGCATTCACACACATGACCCTGGGAGTGGCAGGGCTTAGTCCCACCTGGCCACACCTCTTCCTCTGGGTATGTCAGGCCAAAAAAAAATAAGGAAAAAGAAAGGAAAAAGAATTTGCATGCATGCACCATACCACTTGAAACTCACTTTTTAGGGTAACCACATCCTATTCAGGTTATAACCAAAATTTTAAAAATTTTTTTAGCCACCTGGCTACATCCCTTCCTGTGAGTGTGAGGCTAAACATCTGCATGTACCCACACTAAGTGTAAGAGTAACATCGGCTGGTACAGGGTCTGAGGCTTTAGTTCATCATCAATAAATGAAGCTGTACATTGCAATTCACTACACAGTAGACCACATGTTAACTCTTCGTGTATACTAAGGAGTATACTTTGTGTATAGATAAACTTTTATGTATGCTATTCTTTACATTCCAATGCAAATTCTGGTTCTGCTTCAGTAGAAACATTGTGCACTCCACCAGTATTATTCCCAATCCATTTCAATTCAAAAAATTGAAGAAACAACAGCAAATTCATTCTAATTCAAAAAAAGGAGAAAAAAACAGCAAATTTATTCCAATTTTTAAAAAAAGGAGAAAAATAACAAAATGTCAACATCCAGAAATTAGATTCACTGAATGGAAGTACAATTGGCAATCATATTGTCAGTTTGATACAAGTTATTGACTTGAAGTTCATATATTAATATAATTATTCTTTTTCTTCAAGTTTTGCTGTGAGATTTGTAACCACAGTAGAACCTTTGAGTGAATTATACATTGAGGCAGTTGTATTGCCATTTATAGAGAGGTGGGGTCCTCTTCAGACTAGAAATTATTAGCATCGAAGAATAATTGAAATTTGGGCCTTCAATGTAGCGTCCAACCTTACATGGAAGGTTCACCACAGAATTTATCAATATGTATCTTGCTTATATATCTCTCTCTCCCCCCCCCCTCCACCCCACCCCACCCCACAGGATAAGTAATAAGACCAGGAAGATAATTCTAATCTAAAAACAACAACAAAAACAAACAACAACAAAAAACAACCACAGTGAAATATAAGGAATGCACAACGACAGGACATTGGTGGTGATCAGTGGCTCTCAAGACAGGGGCAACTGCAGTGTGGATGGAGAAGACATATCCACTTCCTAGAGTCCCGGAGTAGAAGAGTAGGTACTGTGGAGAATCAGATCACTTAGTTCTCTATTTACTCCACAACAAGACGGTGTGCATTAACTACAACTACACTAGGCCATTTATATATGTATATAAAAGGAGATGTCTGTCTGTCTGCCTGTACCATCATTCTGGCCAAACCTGTGGATGGATTTATCTGAAATTTGGCATGATGATAGACTTTGACCAAACTTAAAAAATGGGCTAAAAATTTCGGAAAATGGTTACCATGGTAATGAGAAAAAGCCAAAAATGGTATTTTTTCAGAAAATCTCTAGGACTAACAGATCCAAAACTTTGCATATGTAATTTCAATTTGGGATTAACCTGGGCTGGGTCCCACTTGGCCACACCTCTTCCTTTCCCTGTGTAAGGCAAAAAATGCCGAAAATGGTATTTCAGCAGCAAAAAAAAATCTAGGGAGTTAAACCCATGAACCCATATATATTTAGAATCAACATAATCTGTGGAATGTTTTAAGTACATGTATAAGACCACACCCTTTACTGTTTTAATGTCAGGCTAAAAAGAAGCAATGAAATGGTACTTTGACCAGACAAACCCTTGGAGGAACAAGACAACTTGCATAAACAACTTGACGTTTGGAATGGCACGGGTGGAATCTCTCCTGGCCACACCTCTTTCCATTGGTGTGTAAAGCGCAAAAGTGCCAAAAAATATATATTTTGAATAACGCTTGGGCCAAAGGAGTTAGATCTATGAACACACTTTAATACATATTTTGGTTCGTTGAGTGTGTGCGTGTGTGTGTATAGGTATCACAGCTAAACACTGGGACAAAAAGTTCAGCATGTACTCTCCAAGAACCCGGGTGAGCATTATTAAACACGTAGGCATGGTAAGGGTGTAGTTTTGTCATAGCCACACCCACACTTATTTATGGACTAATCAGGCTGAAATTGGGCATATGGAGTCCAGGTATCCCAGTGAGCATTATTAACTATGATTAGGTGCGGCAATGTGTGTGGTTTAGTATTAGCCACACCCACAGGATATAGTTATGGCTGCCTAAAGCTAATTAAAGGCCAACCATGCCGAAGTTTGAGTGACTTCTATAATGTTGGATGCTCTATAATGCTTCGTACCATGGGCAGCTTCTAAGTGTGTGTGTGTGTGTGTGTGTGTGTGTGCGTGCGTGCGTGCGTGCGTGCGTGCGTGCGTGCGTGCGTGCGTGTGTGTGACATAGGCTGAGACCTCCCTCTCATGCTGACAAGGACAGGTGGACCCACGACAAGTGTGTTTCATTATTACAGCAGCCACTCATAAGGACATATGAAACAAGGTGAGTGGAATAGTAACTGTGAATTAGCATTTACCAGACTAAAGAATTCCCTAATGAATGCCCCAGTATTGATCACCCGAGACTGGAGCAAGCCCTTTATACTCCAAATGGATTGTTCAGCCTATGGGCTGGGGTATTGGAACACAGAGGATGACCTATTGACCTCCAATATAAAATGGTATATTACTTCCCCACAAAGTTCTGTTTCTCTAAACCACAGTTCATCGGTTTCATTGAGGAGGGAGCCAGGCATGATGGCTTTCCGTGGCATGCAGTAGATGTCCTCCTTTCCCACATCTTCTTGCTTTAACAAATGTTCAAGATTCCTAGGAATTAAAATCACAGGAAGTTACTGAACCCAATTTTAGTTCATGGGCTGCAGCTTGGCCTAGCAACTCAACTCTGAAGTATAACTTGAATAGCATGTGATTTAGCTTCATTTGAACAAACTTGATTATCTGCCATCAGTATTTTCTTCTCTTCCTCAAGCTCCCTTTTTTACTCAAGATAACAAAGGTGCTAAGTCAAGAAGTAAAGGCGATGCTAAACTGCATCCTAAGACGCAGGCCCATTTCCTCCTTCCCCTCCTCCACTTCATCACATCTTTCTGTTCCAGTACGTTCTCCTTTTAACGTCCCTAAACTCAGGAGGGATGCAAAATCAAAAAGTAAGTGTGATGCTAAGGTGATTATCAAATCCTAAGATGCAGACCCATTTCAATAGGTGGAAACAGACTGAAGAATCAGTGACGCCAACATTCTGAAAACCTATGGCAACATTTCTTGTTTTTCATATCAACACCAATAGCTTCCTCCTTCCACTGCTCCATCTCATCACACACCTGTTTCTATAGACTATAAAGTTTGGTCTCCAGCACATTCTTTTTGCTATATTCTTACTCATGGATGGACGCAAGTCAAAAAGTATACTTGATGCTAAAGTGCTGATTAAATCCTAA
The DNA here is from genome assembly GCA_963969325.1 of Lycopodina hypogea. Lineage (NCBI taxonomy): Eukaryota > Metazoa > Porifera > Demospongiae > Poecilosclerida > Cladorhizidae > Lycopodina > Lycopodina hypogea. The sequence goes on from OZ017790.1 coordinate 6,188,186, forward strand.
AGCCTGGTTCACAGTGCGTGACTGCATAGACGTAAGAACCCATACTGTGAACACAAAATTTTGTCAGGACGCACTGCAAGGAGATTTTTTGTTTGTTTTTTTTAACCTCCGCACCCACAATAGTACCCAGTTCTATTTTTACATTAGGTCTGCATTGGTGCCCTTCATTTTATTCCTGAAAATCATGGCACAATACACACAGTCTCCCAATGTGAAGGTCTGTGGTTCCAGATTCACCCCACCAGCCCTTATTTCGGTCCTTTTTTTCCCTTTTCCCTTACCTCCTTTTCCCTCTTCCTAAAAAAACAATAATGAGATAAATGCAGCTATATAGCTATAACTAGCAAGCATGCAAACCTACATGGCCAACAAGCTAAGCTACAATGAAAATAAATAACCCTGAAATAGCACCGGCAAAAAGGGCGGAATTAGGAATCTATTCACAGCTGCCACAATTAGAAAGTGTTGTTCATGGCTTTCTGGCACTGTGGTGACTCTGTGAGCTCAGAGATAAATTATCTGTGAGCTGAGATGCAGACTGAACCTTTATTGCCATTATTCTTTTAAATGTAATTGTCACATTTTCCTGCAGATATTTGAAAGTGCTTTATAGCTATACTATCTCAAGAGAAGTTAGACTGTGTATTCAGGAGCCTATCTTATGGAGAAATAAAATTGTGAGCGAAATCTACTTAATTCATAATTGAATGGAAGAAGAAAAGTTAATAGAGGCTATATGGAGCTTTCCATGTTTGTGGCAGGTTTCCAACAGGTTCTACAGGGATCAAAGAGCCAGGGGAAATGCCTGGAAACAGGTAGCACATGAAATAAGAGAATGGGTAAATATCAGATCAAGTATACTAACTATTTTATACTAATAGGGCTAGTGGTGTTTATATATTTATATATTTATTTATATGTGTACAATAAACTGAAAATGGCTGTAAGGATCGTGTTGAAAATTGGCAGATATGATATTAAGGTAGGAGAAAGTAACCTCGGCTATGTCCCATTTGTCCATACCTCTTTGTTCAAGAGTAAGAACTGAAAGAAGCCCAAAAAAGGCTCTTCCTCTTCTGCCATTTTATTTTCATCAAAGGGAATGCATAGGCTTTCACACACTACCACATTAAAGAGACGTTAATGCATTTTAACATGGCCAGCCATGTTTACAAGAAAAACCTATCAGCAATTTTTTAATGGGGAAAATAACCTATTGTTGCAAGGAACTTCTGCTTTTCAAGAGCAGATGAAGGTACAGTCAAGGAACTTCTGCTTTTGGAGAGCAGCTGAAGGTACAGAAATCAGTGCACACATAAACCTCTTTTCCCTCCCACTCCCCAACCTCCACACTCACCACTGTTCCTGTACAACAAAATTAATTTCTTGCACAACCAAAATAATGACTATCAAGGATTTCACAGGAGGAAGTGTGGAAAGAAACCTCCAACCTTTACTCTTTACTACCCTTGCACTGCATAATTGATTTCCATTTATTTGAACCATCATCACTTATTCCTAAAATCAAAATCAAAATAATGTATCTTCGTCCCCACGCTACCAACTCTATTGAACCTTCACCACTTCTTCCTAAATCAGAAGTAATGCATTGGCAAAAAAGTAACATCCTCCTTAATCTTCCAAAGATATAAAACAAATAATAAATATGGTATGACCCAAATGTAAACAAGAAATGGTATATGGAACACTAGTTTTGATGGCTTCATATGGAGTTTTCTTGCAGGAGTTTTTCAATAAAAGTTCACTCTTAGAAATACTGTAGCTATGGTGTTGTCATTAAGAAAGTTAATAGTATGACTCTTCCTGAGGATCAGAAAAAAGGACAGAATGAAGTTAAACCATACCCTGTCTTAGAAATTTGAAGTGGGTACAATCTCAGCACTGTCTGAATTGTAGGTTAGCTCATGCGTGTAATCCTGAAGTACAATCTCAGCACACAAGGTCTATAAAAATTATGCGGTTGCGCAGCTGTTACCCAGGTGAGTACGAATTGAAAGTGAAATTCATTTTAGAGGGTCGGTTCAGCAATGGCTTCCAATACAGCTCACAAACCAGTGAAAAAAGGTGGGTTGGGTTTTTGTAACTGAAGTTGCTCAACCTTAAGTACTGAATGGAATTATTTCAGCTGGTGTCATTCTGGTGTCCCAAGGGCTGCTCTTATTGCTTGTCTGTTCAACATTTGTTGCAGATGTAAGTGGAGGTCATTTTTTTACATTTCTTGTAGTTGTGGTTGTTGTAGCCACTGCTACGCAAAATCATCCTCTTTGCCCATCTCTAGCCCCAGAAACCCGGCTGCCTCCACAGGAGTGTACTGCAGGCACACTAGAATTAGGTTGTGAGTTTTATTCTTCAAAAGTCAGCCAATTTAGCAAACCAGATGACCCTATACAGATTCAATTTCAAGGTTGAACTATTGTCCAAATTGTTTTTGACCATCAATTTTCCCACAACTATATCAACATTATGATCATTAATAAATCAATTTATTAAGAAATTTTAGATACACCAAATATATCACCAATCCATGTATATGCATGAGTTGATTAGTCCCTAGTTTTCCACCCCAGCCACATTGGCAATACAACTGTTCCCCTCAGTCAGCCCTAAGGCTAATTGGTGATTACTATTGACTGTTATTGATATAGTTTATAAAACAATAAGTACTCTACCGAGAAAGATTTTTACAACTCAAACAGCATATTACATACAAAAGTGAGTGGCTGTTACAGTAGCTGAAAGTAAACGACAGCTCATCTTTGCTATCTGATGTTAATTCATGTTGTTGTTGGGTTTATAGCTTAATATTGTTATCTATCTATGTAGAAAAGATTCAAAAAGGAGCTCGAAGTGTGCTGATTCTATAATTTTAAAAAACTGCAGAAGAGGACATGATTGTCTATATAAACACAAGGTATAAAGTAGCTCAAAGTAAATAACCACTCATCTTTGCTATCTGAAGTTAATTCATGCTGTTATTGGTATAAAAAAAGAAAAGAAAAAGGTTGACTATATTGATTACTGGCTACTTACTGCTTTTAACGCATGCTCAGAGCCGTCTGCTAAAATATGCGGGGTTAAAAGAGCAAGTCCACCTATGTCTTCCCTCCTTGATCACAGTTAGCTGAGTGAGCATGAGCACTTCCCAGTTTTTGTCCAAAACAAAAAACAAATCCTACCCTACAACACACCATCCTTGAGACTCAAAAACAATCTTTTCTATTTGCTTGCTACACATCTGGGGAGGTGAGTGATAAGGCCTTCAGCTATATTGTTGTGTATCAATGAATCACTCCAGTTTTCTACTAATAGCATATTCCATGATGGCTATTTGTAAAAAACTCCACTGACCACCTCTCCATAATGTTAGGCTTGGGAAATTCTTTTGCAATACTATGCCCTTCTTAAAATGGAGACATTACAAATATATACTCACTTTCATTTCTTTAATCAGCTGAAAATGGTATATTTCTCTTGCAGGCATTGCTTCCTCATCCCACTGTTATGACTTTGAAGATCATACTCATGATGACCTCTGCCAAAATTATTTCAGTCAACGGATCTTCAAACTAAAATTTTTCCTACCTCCTCCATTGAGCACACATCATAAAGAGAGTGATGCTAGTTTGGCTATGCAGCATATTTAATCTGAAGCTCTCTGTGATAGCCCAACATGCGCATAAGAAATGTGAGTGTGAGTGGAATTCTTTCATCGTAGAGAATGTTGCGCTGGTGGAGGAAGTGGAGCAGAGGAACTATGGAAGGATTCCATCCCTCAGGTATAGCCACATATGGGAGTACTACCAGCATCCTTTGGAGATTACGGCAGAAGTAGAGACACCATGCAATCCTCTTCTTCTACGTAATCCAGCAGTTCCCATGATGACCTCCGACATAATGTGCGCCTCATTAAATAAATTCATTGCGTTAGCATCAGGTCTGTGAAGGTTGCCATACCCTGACCATAAATTGGGTGGCAACTGTTAGCATGAGGTTCAGCAGTAATAACTATTATGCTTTTTTTCATAAACCAGATGAATTCCACTAACATCTTTTATCTGGAGCTGGTTATCTATTTACTTTGTCTATGCCAAACTAACTTCCCAAATATGGTTTAAGACAAATGTTTCTGACTTAAGAGTCCATGAGATACTCATTCCATGTGCTACAGTTACTTCAATATTTCTGCTGATGAATTCCACCCACCCTAGCCCTTCACTGGATGCAGCATACCGTGCTATTGGTCTCTGTGCATTCAAGGTATATGCCAAACTAGATTATCACTAGAATGATCTACTAATGAAAGAACAGGAAACAACTATGGCCACCAACAGAATTACGGCCAACAGCCTGAGCTAGGCTAAGTGCATGGACACTGCACCCGAGTCGAGTTTCAATGGCAATATTCAAGCCACCAGTTATCTAACTAAGAGAACTGACGTATTACAGCTGTTTTATACAGATTTTGTGAATATGCCAATCTTGGTAACAAGAAATAGCCAAATATGGTATTTGGCCAGAAAAACCCTTGGAGCTACAGATCTAAAACGTGGTATGCATATATGACTTCACTCTGGGAGCAACATGGGCTAGGTTCCACCTGGCCACACTTCTTCCTTTCCCTGTGTAAGGCTAAAAATGCCAAAAATGGTATTTCAGCACAAAGTCTTGAGCCCAGGGAGTTAGACTGATGAACCATATATATTTACAATCAATATAACCTGGGGAATGTTTTAAGTACATGTAAATCACCACACCCATTTCCGTTTTCATGTCAGGCCCAAAAATAGGCCAAAATGGTACTTTGACAAGACAAACCCTTGGAGCAACCAAATTAAAACATGGTATGCATACACAACTTGACTGTGGGAGCGACATGGGAGGAATCCCTCATGGCTACACCTCTTCCCATTAGTGTGTAAAGCAAAGAAAAAGTGCCAAAAAATGAATTTCTGAATAACACTTCGACCTAAGGAGTTAGATCCATGAACACACTTTAATATACATTTTGTTGCATGAATATGTATGTATGTATGTATGTATGTATGTATGTATGTATGTATGTATGTATGTATGTATGTATGTATGTATGTATGTATGTATGTATGTATGTATGTATGTATGTATGTATGTATGTATGTATGTATGTATGTATGTATGTATGTATGTATGTATGTATGTATGTATGAATGTGTGTCAAGGCATCACAATCAAACACTTGGACCAAAAAGGCCGAAATTTGGCATGTGCTCTTCAAGAACCCGAGTGAGTGTTATTAAACACATACAGGCAAGGTAATGGGTGTGGTCTGATCATTGCCAATGACATTGAGGGAAAGTTCATAGACAACTGTGTATATCAGGAAATTCAGTGAATTGCAATTTAAACTTATCAAGAAAAATCTTACGTCACCTCAAATACAACTAACCAATTAAATGTTGATACCACTACACACTACAAAGCCATTGACATTGCTTCACCTAATGCAGCAATCTTCACTATAATATAAACAATACCAAAAATTAACACCACAAAAAATAGTTCTACTGACTTGAAGGAAGAATTCATAAACTCACTTTTACTGTTGAATTAAGTAATGAGTTGATTTCTGATCCTTTCCCCTTCTGTCAGAGCAGAAGCAAACTCTAGGAGACCATTATCTGGATAATCTTCAGAAATACACTAACACACCAGATAGGGAGGGGAGGGAGGGAGGGAGGGAATTACACATGCACATTAAATAAAGGAAATTGAGAGCATCCAAACACTATTTAATAGGAGAAAAAAATTCAGACTTAAGGCAGAAAATGAGACAGTGGAGGAGGCGCAAGGGAAAGAGGATCAGTATAGAGGAAAAAGTAAATGCTTAAGAGGAATAGCTTATCTATGTAAAGTTGTAAATGCATACTGTCTGTATTGGGAGGTTTTCTAGTGCCAGTCTTGTCAGGGACTCCTTTGCAGCCTTATTCCTACCTGGAGTTAGACTGGTATCTACCCTGAAGAGATGAACACATTTACCCATTATATCCAATGTATTATGGTAGTGTGTAGGTCCTGGAATAACCACCTTAGGAGTTGCACACCTGACAACCAGGTCTTAATATACCAAACTTTGTGCATTCTGATTGAGAAACATAACTTGAGCAAGTTTAACACTTTAATGGATCAATTCCTTCGACACTGGATTAGCAAGGAACCTAATTTCATCAATTACTTCCAACAACAATATCAAAGCAGGCCTGGTAAGCCACGCAGAATAATTATATTACACTTTATTTTATATTACACCATTAATGAAACAGAAAAATGCAATTGTGGATTGTGGGCATGCAAAAAAAATAAATAAATAAATTTAAAAAATAAAAAAATAAGGAAAATTATTTAGTGCCAGTATTTGAAATTTTTACTTCTTTTGGGAGGAGGGGGGGGGGGTGTGTGTGTGTGTGTGTGTGTGTGTGCCTGTGTGGACACAGGTTAGTAAATTATTTAAATTGTTAGAGACCTACACTCTGACTATTACTGAGGAAGAAGGTGTGGGAAACCATCTTCCAACACCAGTGATGTCTGCAACAGATAATGAATGTGGTTTTATACAGAAGTTAATTATGAGAATGAGGCTTGTGGGTTACCACTAAATGGTTACAGTCAAGAAGCAATTATGAACTAACAAGGAAATATATATTTTAAGGATAAGTACTTGTATAGAAATAGTTATTTTAAGAATCACCTGACAAGCAACAAAGTATAAAAAGGACATGCTAACTGACATTAATAGTTCAGTTCAGTTCTGAGTTGTACTGTATCACGATCATATTGCTTTTGTATTCAATACTGTTGCTAACTGATACCAGCAGTCTACTGGGTCAGATTTTTGAGTGATACTTTGACTAACTGAACTCAGGGTTGGGATCCACTGCTCAGAGAGGAGCAAGTGGGTAGCCTTAGGATATTGTAATAGGGAGATCACAAGTATACTAGGGAGTGGTGTTTCTACATCCTGGTGGTCAGAATAACACTCACTGAACCAGGGTGTAGGGCTCACATTGGTGGCAGCGGTGGGATAGATAGAATAATTTTTGAAGAGTTATTTGACTCTATTTGATTGGATTAAGAAAGAGCCATGATGCAACCAGGAGAAGACCGACATACTAGAAGTCAGACCTCAGCAGCCTCAAGCTTCACAACCCCAGGAGGGATGTCTGATCCCCCAATCTTTGCCAATCCTGACTTGAGCACTCCGAGTCTAGGGTTGAGGACCTTCATGGAAGAAGAAGAACGAAGGGTGGAACGAGAAGACAGAAGAGCAGAAGAGGAGGCCGCACAAAGGCAGGAAGATATGGAGCAACGAGCGGAGGGCGGAGGAGCGAAGGGCCAATCAGGAACAACAACTATGGATGGAGACCATCCGAGGATTCATGCCAGCCAGAATGGCCTCACCTCCGGCAGCAGCAGCTTCCCGATTGACTGTGCAGAAATTCAGTGAGAACTCTGACGACATAGCGGCATACCTTGACACATTCAAGGCTATAGCCACTGCAAGTGCATGGCCCCCAGCTCAATGGATTCTCTATCTACGAGGTTCACTATCCAGAGCTGGGTTGCTGGCCATTTCTTCTCTTCCTGCAGACCAGCAGGACGACTACCTGGCAGTGAAAGTGACTCTCCTGGCCACACATCAGGTCTCTGCTGAATTGCGACGATGAAGTGTGTTTGAGGACCACTTCAATCTTTCTAGTCCTGACCTGTGGTTAAGAGATTTTCACTTGAACTTCTACCATTGGTTAGATACCAACAGAATGTCAGACCAAGAAATGATGCTGATAGAACTGGCAACAGCAAAGTTACCCAACTGGTTGGAATTACAGATTCGAAACTTGAACTGTCAGTTGTTTGGAGATCTTACAGAAGCTATGTGAGACATATTGGAAATTCTTGAGTATGAAAGAAAGAACAGTATTGGAAAGACACCCTCAAAAAAGAGGACAGAAGGGAGTTCCGAAAGGAGGAACCAAGGTGGAAAAAGGAACAACCGCCACTACCATGAAGGAGAGACGGGCCTCCAAGGTACACTACACTGGCAGCGATTGAGTGTTTCCGCTGTGGGAAAAAAAGGTCATGTCAAAAGAAACTGCCATGTAAAGCTGGAAGAAACTAAATGTAGTATGGTCGCTACCACAGCACCACCCGAATAGACCAAGACAGTCCGGATTAACGGGAAGGATATGGAAGCTCTCCTGGATACTGGGTGTACCAAGCTAGTACATCCGAGGTGCGTGGGAGAAGATGACTATCTAGGATGGAATATACCCTACCATACCACGTCCAACAGAAAAACTTATTTCCCAGCTGCAAGTGTGCAACTGGAAGTCGAGGGAAGAACTACAAAGATTCCAGTAGGAGTATCCGAACATATTGGGCAGGATATGCTCATGGGCAGGGATATCCCCCATTTTCGACACTTCGTCAGGAAGGAGCTCGAGAAGGAGCTAAAGAAGGAAGAACCAACCCCACCTGATTCCATCACGACCGAGTCAGGCATGATAGTGACCCGTGCCCAGCTGCTACAACAGACCACCCTCGAGGAGGAACGCCTGCAGCAGGAGCAAGACAGGGCCATGGTGTCTGATCCATACCCAGTTGACGGTGGAACACAGGTGGAGAGGATGGAGCTCGTAGCCGAGGAGTTCTCCACTGAGGTGCCTGGAGAGAGCCAGATGGGGGAGCATGAGACTGAGGGGGCTGGAGCTTTGGAGGACCCGATGGGAGTGCTTACCCCACAAGAGTTGGGCATTGCCCAGAGGTCTGATACCACACTTAAGATCATAAGAGAGAAAGTGAGGAGGGAAGGGAGCCCCTATTTTTGGGAGAAGGGTATTTTACACTTACTCGACCATGGGAAAAACCCTAATTGTACTTCCCCAAGTTATGCATATAAAGGCCCTACGAATGGCCAATAACTTACCAATTGCTGGTCATTTCGGCAGAGAGAGAATGTTGAAAGCCTTGAGAGAGCGAGTGGATTGGCCAGGGATAGCCAAAGACGTGAGCCTTATGTGTGCATCCTGTCAAGTTTGCCAGAAGAGTGGACCAGCCCTGTTATCCAAAGCCCCTCTACACCCATTACCTATCATTACTGAACCCTTCAAGTGAATAGCTATGGATGTAGTCGGCCCCCTTGTACGAACTAAGGTGGGGAACAAATATGTTAGTGATAATGGATTATACAAGCAAGTGGCCCAAGGCTTACACCTTCAAAAATGCTACATCCGAGACCGTAGTAAGATGCCTAGTGGATATGACATCCTGAGTGGGAATCCCAGAGGAAGTACTTACAAATAATGGTTCCAATTTCATTTCAAAGACAATGAAATCTTATTGTCAGACTATGGGAATCAAACAGATAAAGACCTCCCCTTATTATCCACAAACAGATGGGATGGTTAAGTGTTTCAACTCCACCCTGAAAAACCTTTTGAGAATACTCACCCAGAATAAAAGGGCCGAATGGGATGAATGCCTCCCATACATGCTGTGAGCATACTGAGGGATGGTCCACAAGACCACCGGGTTCTCCCCATATCAGATGTTGTTTGGTAGGACAATGCGAATGCCCTTAGACCAAATGGTGAGATTCTGGAAAGGAAAAGAGGAGACAGGTCAGAACACCTCAATTGAATTTGTTGAAACTCTCAAAGTCAATATTGAAATGGTTAGAGAGATGGCCTATATAAATGAAATGAATAGGAAGATCACAAGTATACTAGGGAGTGGTGTCTCTACATCCTGGTGGTCAGAATAACACTCAATGAACCAGGGTGGATCTAGGATTTCTAAAAGGGAGCCTCTTTTTACTTTCCAAATAAGTACTGATGCTTTTCAAATTCAAAGGGTTATTTGGTTAAAAAATTCTTTCAAGAGAACAGCTGCAGCAAATGCAATCAAGTAAGGAAAATTATTTAGTGGCAGTACTTGAAATTTTTACTTCTTTTGGGAGGGGGGGGGGGGGGATGTGTCTGTGTGTGTGCCTGTGCGGACACAGGTTAGTAAATTATTTAAATAATTAGTGAATAGTCTAAATCCCTCCCCATACTGTTTCAGAGTGCTCTGAGTTTTGTTGTTGTTGTTAGGGTTCTATATATGCACCAAGACACCAACTTAAAGAGTTCAATTTTTTTTTTTTTTTTTTTTTTTTTTTTTTTTTTTTTTTTAAACAACAGAAAAGACAAAGATGAAATATCAACCAAAAAACATGGAAAAAAATATCATATGAGTTAAAGAATAAATTTTATTGAATGAATAAACAAATCAGAGTATCATGATTGATTATTATAATATTAGATGATTATGACTGAGGTCCTTCATAAGTTGTGTACATGGTAAACAATTTAAATGAACACCACCAAAAAGAAGATTATTATTGGTATAAGTTGAATAATTAAAATAAATTATTCAATACGTTACTCACAAAGCTATTCTCCCATTACATTCAATTTTAAATCTATCAACATCATCAAGGTCAACTGGAAAATTGTAATAAGTATGCATCAACGCAGGCGCAGATAGTCTGCCCTGCCCCATACTACTTTGAAGTAAAGTTTAAAAAGTTTTGAAGATACTGTTTGCTCTCCCACTCTCACATGAAGTCACAGGAATGGAACTACACCTACTTTAAAAGTTATAGCCTCAGCTTGCACAAACAGCCCTGAGTTCATTCAATACATCCTTAACATTCATATATGCTTTAACTATATCAGTGCATCTCTTTTGTAATTTTATACTAATAGGTTTAATTATTGACATGGAGTTCATTATTACTATAAAAGATACAATAAAAGGGAAAGAAAGGTCCATCTTGAGTAAACCACCGGCAGACATAATAGTTTTTGTGTCCCAGTTCATAATTCCATATGTGAGATCACGGTTGGTTATTGCTTCCATTGTACATACAAGGAACTGATACAAAACATGAAAATCTTCATATGCCTCATGTTGATAAATCCACCTTGTCCTACATAGATCTTTAACTTTAACAATACTGGTGCTCCTATCAATTACTTTTTCAAGAAATATTTGCCGTTTTGCACTATTTTGGAAAAAAAAAAAGTGGACTCAGTTATAGTAGACTTCATATTATGTATAGGAGGTAAACTACATGCTTCAACTATACACAAATTAAGTACATGACTATTACAGTGTGTATACATAGCTTTAGAATTTTTAGCTAAGAGACGACCTTGCACACCCTTGCACTAGACATGTTGCTTGCACCATCATAGCCTTGCCCCCTACAATTTTGGATGACCAAGTCAAACCGATTTAGCAATTCTTTTATTGCATGAGCCAAAACCTCTCCAGTGATTCTTTCAGTACTGATGAAGTCTAAGAATTCTTCTCTTATATTACAATTACTATCTATAAATCTTAACACTATTGACACCTGCTCCTTCCTGGATACATCAACAATCTCATCACAAAGAATGGAATAATATTTAGCTTGTTTAATTACATGTATTATACTATCTCTGATGTGATCACCTATGCATTCGATCAGTTCATTTTGGGTGGTTTTGGTGGTATAGGTTGCATTTTTTTGCAGCAGTTTTCAAATGGTTGGCCAAAACAGTATTTCCTGATTTCACAGAATATTCAAGAAGTGCTAAATGATTTTCTTTGTTGGTATCAGGTTCAGCAGTGTTATCGTCTCTGTGACCATGAAGAGATATTCACTGCTTGCCACAAAGGAGTATTACCTCAGCCATACACTTAAATATTGCCCTATTTGTTACTATGCTACTTTCATTTATCAGCAACAAAGGATATGTAATGGAAGACTCTGGACTAAGATTGGTTTGAAATCTTTGCTGGATTAGTTTTCATATTAATACTATGTCTGTGGCTCTCTTAATAATAAGCTCTTATGGCACACTATTTTTGCTTTCTTCTAACACTGTTCTCCTTGTGTAATTTTAAATAGCCTTTAATTTGGTTGTATAGGAACTTAAATTGCATTAACGTCTTTTTGAAGCGGTAGCGTGCAAATGCCAAAGCATTCCTTTGATAAAAATGGAATGGTGGACATGGAAGAGCCTTTTTTTGGGCTTCTTTAAGTTCCTCCACTTGAACAATGGGGTGTGGACAAATGGAACCCAGCCCAGGTTACTTTCCTATACCTGAATATCATATCTGCTAATTTTTAACCAAATCCTTGCAGCCATTTGGCAGGTTATCACACATACACACACACACACATACACACACACACACACACACACATTTAAATTTCACTAGATCTATTGGTATAAGCTGTTTTAAAGTAGAATATGTCTTACTGGAGAGCATGTCCAACATGAGAACAGGTTTTATAGGATGGCATGTTATGTTGTAGGGCATGTATTGCTGGAGGACGTGTGGTAGTGGTATCTGAGCAGGAGTTGCAACCAATTATGCTACTGTGAGTTTAGGCAACTGCTGTGCTCTTTTTCTCCAGCTACATTTCAGTTTGCTCCAGACATGCTTTCCAAGGATTTACTGTTTGCAATGTTCTTCTTGTGTAGATTGATTTACATAAGCCAAATTTCAGCCTGATTGGTCCATAAATGAGTTTTTAACAGACATGTGGCATCTTATGGGTGTGGCTATGACCGGACCACACCTACCGACACACGCACGTGATTAATAATGCTCACCTAGTTGCTTGGAAACCACATTCCAATTTCAGAGTTGGTCCTTTCATTAGCTTTTAATAGCCAAAACAACTTCCAGTTGGTGTAGCTATGAACAAACCACACCCATATGTGGTTAATAATGCTTTCTCGGGTACTTTGAGCCACATGCCGAATTTTGGCCTGGTTGTTCTTAAATTAACTTTTTCAGCCAAAATGACTTCCTATGAGTGTGGCTATGGCAAAACCACACCCATTACCATGCCTACATGTATTTAATAATGCTCACCTGGGTTCATGGAGAGCTCATGCCAAATTTGGCCTTTTGGGTCTAAATGTTAGGCTGTGATTTGTAGACACATACGTACATATATACATACATACTTACAAACCAAAATGTATATTAAAATTGATTCGTGGATCTAACTCCCTAGTGTTACTCCAAAGTTCTTTTTTTGGCTCTTTTTTTGGCTTTACACACCAATGGGAAAAAGTGTAGCCAGAAGGATCCCACCCATCACTCTCAAAGTCAAGTTGTGTATGCATACAATGTTTTAAGTCTGTAGCTCCAATGATTTGTCTGACCAAAATAATATTTTTGGCCTTTTTCTGGCATGGCGTGAACACAGAAATGGGTGTGGTTATATACATGTACTTAAAACATTCCCCAGATTATATTAATTCCAAATATATATGGGTTCATGGGTCTAACTCCATAGGTTCAAGTGTTTCTGCTGAAATACTATTTTTGGCATTTTTAGCCTTACACAGGGAAAGAAAGAGGTGTGGCCAGGTGAGACACAGCCCATGTTACTTCCAGAGTGAAGTTATATATGCATACCAAGTTTTAGACCTGTAGCTCCAAGGGTTTGTCTGGCCAAAGTACCATTTTTGGCTTTTTCTTGTTACCATGGTAATCATTTTGCGAAATTTTTAGCCCATGTTTTAAGTTGGGTCAAAACCTATCATCATGCCGAGTTTCAGAGAAATCCACCTACTAGTTTGGCCGGAATGATGATACAGACAGACAGACAGACAGACAGACAGACAGACAGACAGACAGACAGACAGACAGACAGACAGACAGACAGACAGACAGACTGACTGACTGACAAATTCTGTTTTTTTCCCCAGACATGCCACCTGGAATAAAATCATCTCAGGGTGGGTCTCCTCCATCCCTAAAAGTTTGGTCAAAATCTAAGGGAGGGATTTTGAGAAACGGATGAACGTAGTTACATAGTCAGTTACATAGTTACATAGGTCTTCTAATATATATACATATACCTTAAAATTATGGCAACAGTGACTATTTCCCTTATATAATTTGTATGAGATTAAAATTAAATAATACAATTTGGATTGGATATAACAACTGTTTCTGCCTATCAGTACAACTCTTCAATACCTTATATATATTACAAGTTATGTAATATGAGCTGACACAGCACAATGCTTGTGTTGAATCAATTTCAACTATCTTTTGCATAAGGGACATCAATTTAGTGTTAGTTGAAATTTCCAGTGTTCCAGTGGGATAGTGTGTGTGCAGTGCTTTGGTTACCATGGCAACTATTGGCACATGTAGGCAGGGGGAAATTGTTCAAATTTGTGCACTCCCTCTTATTCTGGAGTAGATAGGTATTCAGTATGTATGATGCCGATAACTTGAAAATGGGAGACATGTCTGGGAAACTTTACCAAATATAAACCTGTTTTCTGGTTGGAGAACTGACTGAGTTGGGATTGTGTGTGTGGGTATGAACACTCATTAATAATGCATTAAGGAACAGATGCTCACTTGAACCTGTTCATGCACACAGAGATGAGCTAATATTGATACAAGGGGAAATCCCTGTTATTGAGGCCAACCTGGACTGATGATGACTGATTGTATTAAAACTATGGCTCAAAATATTCCTTCATAATATTTTAGGAAAATATCCTGAATTTCCCCATCTGAATAGATGAGCATGTTTTAGTCTTTTATCTCTTTAATGTTATTAAATCAAATCCCTTATTATTCCTTCTCTCCACCTCCCTCCCCCATATCAGGAACCACCACCCAAGAAATGCTGCAAGAAGTCAGGCAGAAAAATTATTGACTTAGAAAAACACTTATTTTAACTGTGACATTAATTAACTTAACTATTATGTTTGTAATAATCATTTCAGAAAGGCACAAGATTAGATGTGACAGCCAATGGAGTCTGGGGTGGGAGGTTTCAAAAGACTTATTTTGACGTTAGAGTGTTTAATCCCCTTGCTCCCTCCAACAGAAACTAAAAACTGTCAGCTGTATACAGAAAACATGAATTTGAGCTGGTGTTGTAGGCGCGAGTGACTCCCCGGTTTAGTAACTCCCCAGTCACTCACGCCTAGGCGTCAGTGACTCCCGGTCAGTCACGCCTAGGTATCAGTGACTCTGACTCTTGGAGTCACTGGTGCCTAGGCATAAGTGACTCCCCTAGGCACCAGTGACTCCCAGAATTCACTGGTGCCTAAGTGTAAGTGACTTCTATTGCTCTCCTTGACTGAATATATCAGAGCTCATGCACTGATAGCTACAATTCCTGCAGGATGTCCTCTCATCATCTTGTAGCTTTTATCAGACTTTTAATTTACCAGTTATTGTTTTGTATCAAGAGTTTAATGATATAGCAATAGCCATCCTAAAAAAACAAACAATATATATATATATATATATATATATATATATATTAGAAGACCTATATAACTATGTAACTACGTGAATTTCTCTGAAACTCTGGCATGATGATAAGTTTTGACCCAACTTAAAACATGGGCTAAAAATTTCGGAAAATGTTTACCATGGTAACGAGAAAAAGCCAAAAATGGTATTTTGGTCAGAAAAACTATAGGACTAACAGATTTAAAACTTCGTATGCATATGCAACTTCAAACTAGGATTAACCTGTGCTGGGTTCCACTTGACCACACCTCTTCCTTTCCCTGTGTATGGCAAAAAAATGCCAAAAAAGGTACTTTAGCAACAACCCCCCCCTAGGGAGTTAGACCCATGAACCCATATATATTTGGAATTGATATAATCTGTGGAATGTTTTTAAATATATGCATAAGACCACACCCTCTACTGTTTTAATGTCAGGCTAAAAAGAAGCCAAAAATGGTACTTTGACCAGACAAACCCTTGGAGGAACAAGACTTAATATATGGTATGCATAAAACAACTTGACATTTGGAGTGACACAGGCGAAATCCCTCCTGGCTACACCTCTTTCCATTGCTGCGTAAAGCGAAAAAGTGCCAAAAAAGATATTCTGAATAACGCTTGGACTTAATGAGTTAGATCTGTGAACACACTTTATTATATATTTTGGTTTGTGAGTATGTGTGTAGGCATCACA
Source organism: Lycopodina hypogea (assembly GCA_963969325.1). Lineage (NCBI taxonomy): Eukaryota > Metazoa > Porifera > Demospongiae > Poecilosclerida > Cladorhizidae > Lycopodina > Lycopodina hypogea. The sequence continues at coordinate 6,204,255 of OZ017790.1, forward strand.
GGAAGTAGTTATGGCTGACTGCCTAAAGGGCCAATGATGCTGAAATTTGAGTGACTTCTATAATGTTTCATGTTGAAATTGGCTGGGCAACACCAGGTATATGCTGCTAATATATATATATATATATATATATATATATTTTTTTAATTAATAAATGGAAAAGAAATCATACAATATATATATATATATATATATATTTTAAAATAATTAATAAATGGAAAAGAAATCATACAATATATATACATTATTATCTGAAAGCACAGAGGACAAGGAACAACAATGTGCTATTAAAGTATATTTGGTTTAGTTTAATTAAAATTTTCCCCCTAAAGTATTACAATATTTCAAACATTAGACATTTGATGACATGGTCGAATGTGACCTATGTGAAAAATGGTTTCACTTATCATGTGAGGGAATTATATCTACTCCTGCAGTTGATGAACGGTGGTTGTGCGAGTTCTGCAATGTAGAGCAGCTGCATATTTCTATCAGAATACTATCTCTTTATGCCATATCACAATCTTTGAAGTAACAATTGAACATCACACATACATACACTACCAGCAGACTTATTAATGAAACTCTTACTTCTTGATATCTGCAAGCAAAATATTGAATCAACTTGATTGTCAAGGGGGGGGGGGGGGGGGGGGGGATCTACTACTGCAATATGATCACTAATGAAGATGGCGCTTTAACAATATAAACAATTATGGTTTTTGTCTGTCATCTTGCATCTTAATGTGGAGTGATATGATTTGGAGGGGAAATTGGAGCCAGGGATGCTATCTTAAGGGAGTCATTGATGCCTGGGCACCACTGACTGGGGTGATGTCATGGAAGTGGAGTAGCTCTAAGTCTTGATAAATTATACTTTCATACATCACCATATAATCAATCATGATTTAATATTTGAAAATATTAATAGCTCATTAATGAGTATGCATAGGTTATACAGGCAGAAGCTTTCATGAAAATGGGTTGTTTTATAATATAGAATATGTAGACTATTTTAACAGGAAGGGAATATTACTTGAATCATTAAAGAAAAAGTAGGTGGAAATGCAAGAATAGAATAATTGGTATAGATAAGAATAATTAATCAAGGCTTATATAGTCTTACTGCCTAGATGAGTGACTCATGTTCAAGCATCAGATACCATGGGGTGAAGATATATGTATATCTATGTCAGTTTATGTATTTATTTATATAGTTGAGCTATATCACTGTATCATTTATGTAGCTACTTGATCATAATACCTTTTGCTCCACTATTGAAATTCTGTTTTGGGCTTCTAGGATGGAGGATGTGGAAATTTGACTACCTATAGCTATTTACTCACATTTTTATTTGTTTATCTATTCGTGTGTGTGTGTGTATATATATATAGCATGCAAACTGGAATATATATATATATATGTATATATATATATATATATATATATATATATATATATATATATATATATGGCAACACTGATGAGGAAGGTGAATGAGAATCAGGATATTAAACACAAGCAGCCTAGTGCCAATAGGTAGATCTTAGGACTGTGTTTCTAAAATTTCTGAATAGGCAGCATAGACAGGGCTCACTCCTTTATTTCTCCCTTTTCTTTCTTTTCTTATTTTTAAAACTTATTATTAGCTATTATTATCATTGTGTTGTTGTTTTTTTTTGTTTATTCATGGAGTCACCCACGCCTGAGTGGGTCATTTATGCCTAGGCGTCAGTGACCCGGGAGTCACTTACACCTCTGTCACCGGTATACAGAAAACGTGAACTTGAAAAGGTAAACAGAAAACATGAACAGGAGAAGAAAGTGTGTCGTGTACCAGCAGAGGATACTAGAGGTGGAGCACTCTTCCTTCACTCCCCTTGTTCTCACAGCCACAGGAGGTATGGGAAACGAAGCAACCACATTTTACAAGCGCCTGGCATCATTGCTTGCTGCAAAATGGGATTCCCCTTATAGCCACACCTTTTGTTGGCTACGACGCTGCCTAGCTGCTCTTTCCTCCGCTCAACTATCCAAGCTATTCCGAGGTGCCAGTCCTCTGATGTAGTCTCGGTCCCAGACCCCTTTATTTGCGTGCTGGTGATGCAATACATACAGTGCTGTGAATAAAGGGTTCTGGGACCTAAACTACTCCTGATGTGGATGAGTTGGAAGGTCTGCAATAGAAATGGGCAGTGGATATTGTGGCTTCAAGTACTTTGGAAGACCCCACTTCTGGAAGTTGCCCTCTTCTTTCAGCAAGCATTGCCTCCATATTAAGTTTAACTAGATGTCCAATATCAGGACCATCATTACCATCTACATCATGATGATTTAAACCTTCATAACCAGCAGAAGGTCCCAACCTAAGATTATCACTGACACAAGTGCCATAAAAATTACTGAACATAGCTACAGGGCTACATGGTTACATGGCTCACATCAGCAACACCATTCCTATGTCTACTAGTGGTAGACATAGGAAGTGAACACTCCAGGCTTTAAAAAAGCACCATTCTAGTAGCAGCCATCTTGCTTCCAGCAAGCCTTGATCAACAACACACTATAACCACTAGTTAACATAATTAGATTTCAGCTACTCACAGCTATTGAAGCCCTAGGGGAGTGGTCTGACTACAGAGTCGTGTTGCAAGGTGGAGCCAGTAAGTGGTATGGAATTCCTTCTAATTACCATTATTTAGACTGGCAGGGCAGAAATAAACCAGAACTGGTGGTGTGATTTGATTGAGCTCATTACATCCACATACAGTAGCTTCATACAAACATCAAAAGGCCACATAATGGAAATAACAAATCCACAAAGAAGAAGGTCCTGACATAAGTGAGGGATAAAACCAAATTTATTTGTAAAAACTGTAAAATTGATGATTTGTAATTTGTTAAGAGATGGACAAATATATTTGTTCCCCTCCCCAACCAACCCCACATGACAATAAAATATTTCTTTTTGTGTCTGTCCATATATTTGTGCAATTTGCCTTGCCAAACTATTGGACAGATATCTATATATGTGATTGATGGTTTAATGATCATAGGACAAAAGACTAAGACTTATCATAAATTTCCAGTGCAAAGAGTACAGTTACATGTTGTGAAAGGGAATGTGAGCCTTAAGGATAAAATAATGAATAATATTTTTAAAAAATGAAATGCCAACTAAGTGCACCACTGGAAATGAAAAATTCAAATGCAATAATATAAATTGATACCAGAGATCTATTGACACAAACTGCTGACCAAAATATTCATTTTACTATGTGTGCCAACAGCTTTCTTGTAGTAGTACATTCCCAGGGGTAATCTCAAACTGGAGGTAATCTGAGTCAAGCAGAAACTGCTTCATTTCACTCCAGGTTTTTCATTCTGGTAGGTAGTGTAGGGATAACCTCAGACCGTGACACCAGTCTCTTCCGATTCATTTCCAAGTTTTAATAACATGAGAACTCCTACCACAGGTGACGAATAGAAACCCAAACACAGCTGCAACTGCTTCGTAGACAACTTTCATTCATTTGCGCATGCATAGATGGCCAATGAGAACTCCTACCGCACGGTGTGGCGTGGTGAGATTGTATTGGGGATTCACTGGGATTTGTACCGAAAGCCAATGGGTAAAGGCTAAGGCTAGCTCTGCCATATAGGATGGTCATCCATAAAATCATTTTGCTAAAATTATCCTGTTTATGGTCCTTG
>OZ017790.1:6208169-6242320 GCA_963969325.1 Lycopodina hypogea
ATTATTGCACACTTTTTAGTTACAGATGCCACTCATTCATAAATAGAGAAATCACACTAACAATAAACTTACAGCTAAATTGCTTGCAGAAGCAAAACAAGTTTGGGTAACTTTGCAGCTGCAACTTGTTACTCATTGAGGGCAACAATACCTTCTTGGTTTTCCAATCATTGCTGATGAAGCATTGGATGTAATCAACAGCAATCAACAGTGAACAGTTAAATTTGTCCATCTATTGGGTGAATTCAAATTAGAAGGTCAAATGGATTCTGTTGGTTTGCTTAAGCTTCCTGACACAAGAGCAACCTCCCAGCATCATTATGTCAAGGACAAGCTTATGATGAGGCTGCAAATATGAGAAGATCTGGTGTGGCAGCAAGATTTGGAAAAGATAATCATGTTACAGTTGTTGTGCATTGTTGTGCACATTCACTTAATCTTTACTTTAGGATATTAGAAAACAGCCAGGATGCTCTTGTAATAGTGTAGTATAATAACCAAGTCCCACAACTATATCATCAGTGATGTGTGGACTGCATATGCCCACATACAGGGCATCAACAATGGCGTGTATATGCATGCCCAGGTGAACCACTCTCACTATTTTGTCAACCCAACCGATCCAGACGTCCATACGCAAAATGTGGAAAAAATGTGGATGCGTGCGAAAAGAAAATTAAAAAGGCAATTCGGAACATCGCCTGATTTATTCCCTTCATATCTGGATGAATTCATATTTAGTAATGCAGGGAATCAAAATGTCAGCAAGTTTGCTCGATTCATTCTTGCATTGCAGAAGAACTATCCATGAGAGCACCTACTTCTTACTCTAGCGTTAGCCCTAGTCGTTTGACCTTCCTCTGTACCTGGAGTTGGTCCTCAGCTGTCTTTTTTCCTCTTTCTTTCTTGTTCCTGTTGATGCTTAGCCAGGCTCATCTGCTGCAGTGAGTGAAGTTGAATGACTGAACTGTCTCTCCCCATCACTTCTTGCTAGCATAGTCCTCCTAACTTCTAACAGTAGCGTGGTTGTGAACAAGCTCTTTGCATTGGCTGGGCTAGGGTTAGGATTAAGGCTACACCTTAGCACCCTGCTCTCTTCATCCTTTTTGTTTTATTGTTCCCGTTCATGCTTAGCCAGTCTGACATCCACTCACTCACTCTGTACCTGAAGTTGTTCTCTGAGCTCCATACCTGGAGTTGGCACTGTTCTCCTGGACCTCCACTCGCTCTGTACCTGGAGTTGAAACAGTTCTCTCTGAGCTACACCAGCTCTGTACCTGGAGTAGGCACTCTGTTCTCTTATTTCCACTAGCTCTGTACCTGGAGTTGGCACTCAGCTCTCTGACCTATACTCAGTGGATTTCTACTATTATAGGTTACCAATTGATATCATGCACTAGTCATTTGGACTTGGACCTCTGCTGACATGTGGTATGATGCACACTTTGGTACAGTTGAAAAAGGAAAGAATGAGTCCTCAATGTTTTATTAACTTTTGTTACTTTCATACCAAAGTGTGAAGCTCCACTATAAAAAAAAGCTTAACCTCTCTGATGGTGGCTGCCTAGATGTGGCAGAGAGGCTTTAAACCAAGAGCCACCAAGCAGTTTAGCACTGCCATATTAAAAAAAGAAAAAGAAAAAAAAAGAAGAAGAAACAAATAAAGGAAAGAAAATATCATGGTGGTGTATCCAGGCTAGTATACCTCTATTTATTTGTGAACAAACAGTTTAATCATTGTAAGTAAAGCAGCAATAAGATCCTCTGTTAGATAATTGAATGTGACAGAGGATATGGAATTCTTACTTTGGGTAATGGAATACAGCAATTCAACTTATACTTCCAATTATATAAAATGTCTACTATGAGATCATCAAGAGCCGATAAAAGGAGTAATTATGACCTTTAAAGCTGGATAAGTGTGGAATACTAAACCAAGGGTGGGGTAGCAAACTAGGGGTGGGGTAGACAGACATGCAAAGCACACACACACACACACGCACACGTTTTGGTTGACTTCAACAGGATTATCATCAGAGACCAATAGCACGCACACACACTAATTTAAATCTTGGTTGTTGCTAAGCATGCCTTGGAACTATGGCTCTTCTAGGACCTTCTAGGAATGCTGGTGGCCCTTCTGGGAGCTCTTATTAGGAATCTCTGCTCTGCAGTTGGCTGCCTGAAGGCTATTTTAGTGGTAATCCTGTTGTTTAGCACTCCGGGTCATCAACGTGAAACAATAACGCCTCACAACTATACGCCCACTCCTATACGCCCACTCCTAATCAAATGTCCAGCATGAAACAATTATGGTGATCAAGGTGAAGGAACCCAGAATTTAAAACATGTCACACCTATGATGATGTCTGGGGAAGTAGTGGAAAGGGACGAGTTAACAAATTGTGAGATGTAACCCATTGCTGACATTATTGCATCAAATATGTGATAAATCATTTTTTACTCTGCATGTTATACTAGTGCATGCTAGTTGTTATAATTAATTAATAAGACACATACAGTGGCTTTAAAAGCTCTTCCCCCCACAGTGATAGTTGAACTGCGTCAGTGCATGCTTGGTACACAACATGTAACAATTCCTATGCATGACAGTAACATAAAAGTCAACATCTCAAATATGTAGGATATGTCCAGAATCTCTGTGGATGAGATTTACTCACTGACCTGGAAGGCAGACTTTAGCAAATGCCTCAAAAGCATCTCACAGCTGCATTATTCTCTTGGAAAATGTTTAACTTTCATGTATTTATGCATGGTAAAATTAAATAGTACTAACTGTTTTATTATAAGGGGAGTATATTCAGTTGGATTAAAACTGTCTGTTAGAATTTCTGGATTTACAGTATATGTACAGTGGAACCTTAAGAGTTATGAACCCTTTGGGAAACAACAGTGTACATAACCCTGAAATGTCCATAACTCTGAAAGTGCCATGAAGTTCAAAATAATTTTAATTACTGCCAACTTTATAATTTTTCCTTATTTTGTGCAACCCACAATTGTAGTTACTGCAGCTGTTCTCTCTCCCCATTCTTCAGTTTAGGGTGTTTTTCTCTGGAAAAAGAGCCTAAAGCATTGTAATTCTGGAAGTGGTCACTCTTAAAGTAATAGAAACAGATACATATATATTTCTGTACTTTTACCAATTTTTCTTTCAGTATAGTGTCCCATCAAAACAAAAAAACAAACAAAAACAAAAAAACAAACAAAAAAAAAAAAACAAACAAAAAATTAAACTTTTTTGTTCTAATAAAAGGGGCTTATTACAAAAGGAAAAGGGGTACTTTTTATTTTTTTTTAAATGCAAGGGCACCTTTTGTTATTAAAAATTTTTTTCTTTATAATAAAAAAAAGCACTTTTTATTTAAATAAAAGGGCTTACTATAAAAAGGGCACTTTATTTTCTAAAAAGAGGGATTTCTATTATGCAAAACCACTTATAATACAAGGGCACTTTTTTTTCTAAATATAAAAAAAAAGGAACTTTCTTTAAAGAAAGGGCACTACATTAGAGCACTTTTTGGCCAAATTTGTTGGGGCAGCTGCCCTCCCATCAAATATGAGCTTGTCTATAGATTCAACCTTGGCTCCTACAGCTCTATCAGCAGTAAAATAATTTACAGCTATACATCTATCTATCTATATACCACTGTCAGCCTGTTCTTTCATTTATTTCTTATTTTAGGAGAGTAATACTGACACCTTCCACCTACACCACAGGTACAACAATTTATAACTGAATGTAGATACACCACTTTCAGCCTATTTTTCTATTTATCACAGAGTAGCATAGATCAAGATCAACCTAGGACACTCCATTGAAGTTCTCTGCCCCAGTTGTAACTTCTTTTCCTCCCACTCTCAGTTAATATCATAGCTACCAGAACTTATCTATTACACCATAGATATTGTCTGATTAAAAATGTGATAGTCAACTAATTCATTTTCATAACGACAGAACTGGTCAGGTGAGTCAGTCTCTACTCTCCAGCTATTATATAATTGGACTTGATAGAAAATAATTAAAGGAAATTTGTATCACCATTCCAATTATACGTCAATTGGAAGTAAATACATCTTCAATGTTTTAATTACAACAGCGTATTGCTTCAAATGGACCCATCATTTAAATTCATGCTCTAACAGAAGGTGAACACAACACAATGCATAAGAACAGTATAAAGCTTCCTTTCGCAGCTTCATTCCATTATCTTGGTCTTGGTGATGTACGCAAACCACCAAATAGCAATTGCTATGGCAACTGCTATCAAAGATGGAGGAACAAACATCCCTTGCTGTACTCCCTAATGAATCAAACAATCAAAAGAAAAACACAACAAAAATCATGTAATAGTAACATAAGCAAAACGTGTTCTCCACTAGGAACCATTGGCACCTCATAACATTATTACATGAAAACTGTACAATATTTATACATACTTTATTATCCATTTCCACAGAGAACAGGGGCTTGGTTGCGACTTCTTCTCCGTAGCGAAGAGACTTTCATAATAATAAAACAAATCAAGAATAGAGCATATTAAATAACAAGACAATGTAGAGATGTAATAAAAAAATTTTTTTAAAAAGACACAAACAAAACCTTCAGGGATAGATAAGGGGGAAAAACCAATTAGTGAAACCAAAAACAACAACAAACGAACAAAAAAAAAAACAACAAAACACCAACTAAAGAGAACGTGAAGCAACAAAAAGAAAAAAAAAGGAAGAAGCTTGGCTTTCTCACTCAGAGAATTAAACAGCCATGTGTGAGTGGTTTTAACAGGCCACATAATGACACCCAACACACCTTCCTGACGGCTGTCATGCCTTCATCATCATAGAAGTGGATGGTTCTTTGTCCAGTCTTAGATGAGGAATGTTTCTCAGTCCAGCTCAACTGAAAGGGGACAAGATTTAGGGTTATATCTGCCACAGAGGAGGGGCTGGGGGCCCTCAGGGTATTTATCTTTGATTACTGACTAGGTCTTTTCGGTTTGAAATCTACAGTCCTCAAAGTGAAGATATTGGTAAGGTGTAGATAAGAGTATAAACAACAATAAAGGCTACAATAAAAAAACAAAAAAAAAACAACAAACAAACAAAAAAAAAAAACAAAAAAAAAAAAACAACTCAAACAGTGTAAGATCCAACTTGACACAATCCTCATCTCATTACATTGGGAATGGGATAATGCCCATTCCCATATACAAATATATAGTATTTAAGCGTGCAGTAGAGGAATACATGAGTCTGCTATATCCACCCTTACCTGGTAACTGTTTGATCCGAGACTTTTAGCAACCGGCATCAATTGGTTTTCAACGAGTCCATGGAGAGAAAGGGGCTGAGATAAGAAGCAACAATATTATCATCTCTACTCCAATTTAGAACTAACTGCCACATAGTTATTAAACACTGTTGCAGCAAACCTAAGGTCACCACAACATTCAATGATCAAACACGACCAGTCCCAGCTGGTAGCTCAACAAATCAGTCCCAAATTACACAAAATGGAACTCTTTTCCTGTATTTCTATGTTGGGACGAACCATAAACAAGAAATTCTACAATATAATAAAATAATTCTCCGGTGTTTGTAAACATGATCCTTGTTGACTTGTTTAGGCTAGAAAATTCCACCCACTAGTTGCAGCTGCCAATAATCCACCACAAACCGTTGGGTATTTAACACATGAAGTTGACCTTCTGTCTATCAGTACAGCAATCCAATAGCAGTGATGCTTAACTACAGACTAATGGAATTTAACAGAGCATAACATGAGTCTCAATAAGTCATATCCCCATCTCTCCAGTGATCTCTCCCACACTATGTCCAATAGCACATTGGTCAGTATCCATGGTGAATATCCATGGTGACAACACACCTTGGAACAATCCAGTTGTATTTGCAACACCATAGCATTCAGCTTGGACATGAGCGGGTCACTGGAGGAGTAGGTCTGAGATACTGCAGTTGGGTTGGTGCAGTCAGCTGCATGGTGACACAGGGTTATGCAAGGTTACACAGGGTTATACAAGGTTACACAGACTCAAGGGTAGTAAACAATAAATGAGTTACAGATAACGTGAGATTACATGAGCAAAGTAAGGGTTAATTAGAGATACCAAAAATAAAGTTTAAAACATTAGAATCATGTTGGTGTATAATGCAGTTCAATTTTGAACTGCATTATAAAAGATAAAAACATTACAATCATGTTATACATAGTGCAGTTTAAGTTTGAGTTACAGTATGTCATATTCTGGAAGAGGAATAGACACAAGTTGTTGATGGAGGACAAGAGGTTGTGATGTCTACTTGGTCAACAGACCCCAACACAATCAGAGGAGGCTGGCAACCTCACACGACAACAGTCATCCACTACCCAGCCAGAGTAGGTGTGATGCTGGCATCTGTACTGGTAACTACAAGACACAATGCCCAATGTTCAACTCAGTAACTTTCATAAAATTTCATTCAATGATTGTTTGATAATGCTATGGATCTTGTTGCAGCCAGGACAGGGACACCAGTGTGGCAGGGCAATGGCCAACCCACCATGACAAAAACACTACCAAATAATTTCTCTCTCTTCTATAAAAAAATAGTTCTTTTGAATTTTAGAATGCCAAAAATTTCCATAATAGCCTTCAAAAATCCATCTACCTAAAAAAAATCTTTTAGAGGCAAGTCGGTTATAAGGTCCAGCTACGCCACCCTAATATTTCTTAGTTACATACCTTGGCAGCCAACTACCAGCGCAAAGAGGAGAAGAAGAGGGGTGGACATGGCGTTATTCTTAGCGAGCAGGAAATAGGTGATACTTTATGGTAGTGGTCGTCAGTACTACCAGCCACACAGTGTGGTCTTCACCACGTGACCACCTAACCCAGCGGTCAAAGCAGGCATGATTAGGTGGATGTGGGTGTGGTTTATTTGTTGGAGGAGGTAGAACTGTCAGCTAGCATTGCACTTACTGCCCTCGCTGTGGGTAGTACCAGAGACTGAGCATGGACAACCAGGGAGCCATGTTCTCTATAGAACGTTCTGAATTCGACAGACTGCAGGTGGGTGGATTAATTTAGCTAGCAGCTGGCTAACTATTCATCATGTCATGAAGTAACCCTGTGTGAGCAACTGGTACAGATCAGGCTCTTGCACGTGAACATGTCAAGTAAATGTCATAGCTCCCTTAAAAACTGATTTATTTTAATTCTGGTACTGTAACATTAAATTTGTAATCCAATTTTGTTTTATTATCTGAAATTGCTTGCTACTCAGTAAAGCAACTGCTGAGAAAGCAAACATTGAAAATTGCATTCTTGGGATAATTGCTTTTAAAATGTATTTAATTACACTTGCATGTAATAGCCATGAAATACAGTTATCCAATTCTAATTACTTATCAGAATGTAATTACAATTTAAAATTCATTTTTATTTACCACTTAAGCCCTGGGAGGCACAGATTTATAAAGTATCCATTCATTATGTGGTATCTTGTGCATCACCCAAAGGATTTAATAAGTGACTGCTGTATGTATGTATGTAGTGGTGACAGCTGTTGATGACCTTAGTTTGAGTGGTTTTGAAGACCTGAGTCAAGACTAACAACATTTCCCTGTGTAGTTGACGTTTAAATATGGTTTGTTTTTGTTTCGAGTAGGTCTACTACTACTGGTGATTGATGTACAGACTGATAGACAGACAGACACACACACTAGCACACATACACTACAATTTTTATAGTATAGATGCACATGCAAATGTACAATTACTTGCCCAAAAATGTAATTAATTACAATTACCATTACTCCTTTGGAAAATGTAACAAAATTACCATCACAGTTACTGTAATACCTTGTGGCACACACACAGGTATAGGAACACTTGGAATTGTGGGGAGGGGATGGATGCATCCACTAGTTGTTTTTGTTTTGTTTTTTTGTCAAGAATGAATTTTTAATAAATTATGTACGGTATGTAAATGCCAAAGTTTGTTGTTACAACTAAATACTTTTACTGTAAGGAAACCGTGTTTACAACTAAGCCTTATTCTTTATGGAACCCAAAAGTTGTAAATCTTACCACAACTTTACCCTCATTTTAAGTGTTCTAAACAATTATTTTGCCTGGTCTATAACACTATTTTAATAAATATTATAGTATTTATTTGCCACAAGTCTTAGTGCAGGACCACTCTTGTTTTGTAATTCAGTTACATAAATACAGTTCAATTTATAATTACAATTCAAAACTGGAAAATAGGTGAGAAAACAGTCGGTTAATGTAAAAAGAGTCTCATTTGTGAGCATATGGCCACTATTTGCAGTTATTTCTGCAATAAATTTGTTGCCAAGCAATGCTCATGGTAACAATAACAACAGCACAAGAAAGGCAATATTCATTGGAGTGGCAGTCTTGACTTATGAGTAACACTTGATACCTTTTCCAGTGGAGAATGGCTGCAAGGTGGATAGCTCAATGGATGCAAGAAGCTGCTAATTATCAGTGCACACACATTGCATATGTGTACAATAATTAAACTGGAAGGCAGATATGGGGCCATTCCTGGCCACAAGGCCAGCTATTATGTGCTGTAATGTGATAGATTTTTCACTTTTATCTAATAAATTTGCAAAATATTAGTCTCTGTCTGTCTGTCTGTCTGTCTGTCTGTCTGTCTGTCTGTCTGTCTGTCTGTCTGTCTGTCTGTCTGTCTGCCTGTCTGCCTGTCTGTCTGGGATGTTATCTTCTAATGGTAGTCATGGTTACAGTAGTGTAATAGATAAAACCATACCTAAAAGGTGGGAAACTTGTCTGAAGTTTCAGCTCATTACCATAGCAACCAGATTACTATGTTGAGTGCTGTATATATGTAGGTGACTTGTGTGGCTGATTTGTTACAACCTATTAAGTGGGATGTGTGTGAAGTTTTATTTACAACCAGGAGATTTTGACAACAAGCTGTTGCTAATAGTCCATCACAGGGTACTCTGTGGTGCTTGTATTCTGGTGCCTGGAGTTCCAGTTTGTGGTCTTGTTGCATTCCTTTTGGGCAGTGGTCACCATAGGAGCAGTAACTGTAAATAGTTCAATGGAAGTGCTGACATTGCAAGTGTAAACTACACAATGTGGTACTTATTCCTGTAGTTGCAGCAGCTGTTTGTCTCAGAATGGCTTGCCTGTGAATTCCTCCCACAGCCAAATTAGTATACTTTAAAAAATTGTATTATGTATGTAGATCCATAAACTTATAGTTATTTTAGATAACTTGATTGTTACTTGTAATGTATGAATTAGTTAACAGTTAACATTATCATACATATCATACATATCATAATAGGTACACTAAGATTCCTTCATGGATGGGGGAGGAGGCGCCCCCCCCCCCCCCCAGGATACCCCCTCATAACTTATGTACCCCTCCCCCCACCCAAATATCTTATCCCATATTAATTATATTATGTTTTATTAGCAATGCTATCAAATTCACTATATAAATAAAACGTATTTCATTAAGTTATAGCCTTACATGTCTGGGGGATTTTTTTCATTGAAAATGTCAAGAATTTCATCAAAGTTAATCTCTTTGAAGTCTGGACCCTCATGGCCATTCTAATAAGACATGCCAAATTTCTATTTGACAATCAATTTCTGATCTTCCTCTATCATTTTTGTTTGGGGAAGCACCTCTCCACTGTTGCTGTTCCAATTGGAAGTGCCAGTATAATCACTCTGGGGCTGGAATATTAGATAGAGGAAGACAGACATGGTTTCAAATAACTCTTGAAAATAAGGAGCTTTCTTTAGGCTTCTTTAGATATTAGCGAATTATTTTCTTTTTGTAGGCCCTATGGAACAGTGTCCACTCTGAAATGAGTTGATCACTTTTCAAGAATAATGACAGCTTGAAGGAATGCTTTTGTGGAAAATACCATTAAACTTCACTCCTGCAACTGTCCCACACAAACATGTGCTTTTCAATCGGGATTATGCTCTTTAGTTGAGCTTGTGGTCAGTTCAGTTGCTTTATGGTACCTTTAAATTTGTTTGACATTTAAAAGTTGAGCAATAACTATTCCCCTCTATTCTCTCTCTCTCCCCCCCCCCCCCCCCCCCCCCCCCCCCCCAGCATAATATTCTATAAGAAACCGTGAATGTTAGGATTCATTATATAGTCAGTAGTCACTAGATACTCCACTTGGTCAAGCTTTTGTGCGGTTGTTTCACATTTATTTGTAGATGGCATCTATTGAATAGTTAGCTTGACACATCGTCTTTTCCTGATTGCACCTAAGGCTGCAAACTTTATTACCTTTTTATCTTTTGCTCCACCTTGACACTTACAGCTACACCTGCCGCACCTCCAGCCCCAGGATGGCGGGCCTTGGGCCCTGTTGGTCATGTGATGCCTCTCACTGCTAGAGACGGCTGTCACTTTTATCAAAACCCCTGTGTGATTAGATAAATAGATAGATAAATAGTTTAGGAGCACACAGGTGACACATGTGTTACAAGATTTGGCGGTGCCTTTCCTTACCTCTAGCATCAATTGATTCCCACTCTCAAAGTGTTGAAGTGTGTCCAAGTAGGAGTCATCCATTGATCACATGACTGTTTGTCCTTGTCCTCTGGCTATTATCTCATTTCCTCATCAAGGGCTAGTAGCACCCCTCCTCACCCTCTCTCCACACACACACACACACACACACACACACACACACACACTGACACACACACACACACACACACACACACTGACACACACACACACACACACACACACACACACACACTGACACACACACTGACACACACATGCAAACTTTTCCTCGTTTTAGCTGGGAAGATGGTAGTTGCAATAATGAAGAATATGTTTAATATAAGTGTGGAGAGTGCCACCTCATTTCAGTGCACTGAAGAAGAAAAAGAAAAAAAAATTCCACCATTGATAAAGCTTTTTATATCACCTCCCCTATACACACATGCACACACACACATGCACACACACACATGCACGCACACACACAGATGCAGCTGATTGAGTTGAGGACTGCCAATTACCAACTGAAGGAACAGCACTCCAAGACCAGTTCTGGTGAGGAGAGAAAAAAAAAAACACATTTGTTTGTCTACAGTTACTAATATTGATTTACTGAAGATTTATTTTGTTCCTGGTGTATACTGCAGTAATTAAAAACAAATTATTACTAGCAGAAAACCCGCCCTTTGGGCGATTTTTGAGTCGGCCACCTGCAGTAACAAACTTGTTTACTTTACTTTATGTAACATGTAGGGATCATTGACACTAATCTCATTAATCAAATAAACATAAAACAATAAACATCCCAAGTTTCTGTGATAGGCTGGGTGCATTAGCACCAAACCACACCCATTGAAAAAACCACACCCATAGCTACCCAATCTGAGCAAAACTTTCGCGGGGACGTGCAATGAGGTGTTCTAATCAATCCCTGAAAGTTTCATGAAGATCTCTCCAGCAGTTTGGGAGGAGTTAGGGTCCACACATACATGCGTACAGACAAACTAATTGTGAATTATAGTAAGATTTTATTTTATTGATAATTATGTTATTGTTCTGGTATTCTATTTTTGATCTTAATGTATAAATTCTAATTTTTTTTTGCTGGGTAAATTCACTACGTTAATTAAAGTATCTTTCTTCAACTGATTGGTTCAAGATAATATGAAGTTTGCCTGACAATTTTTCACTGGGATAATGCACAAAATGACATCTAATGATATTACTAGAATTTGGATGGATGATCACTAGACATCCTTAGTCATTTAATTTAATTGATTTAAACTTTGCTAAAATTGGTGTAATAATTCGTTAGTTGTTTTGTAATCAACTGTTTGCGTTAGTAGAGTTGTAGACATAATTTTGTTGACTTTATTATTTGAATAGTAAAGGTGTCGTCAGTATAGGATATATTCCTGCATGCCCCGGGCCTAGTGATCTTATCTATTGTGTGGTCGCAATGATCCTCATATCTCCCCCCCCCCCCCCCCCCCCTCCCACTATTCTTTGCAGAGCTGAGTCAGATCCAGCAGACAGTGCAGACGCAGACCAGGGAGCTGGACAGAGCCAACAAGGTGTGTGTGTGTGCCTACACTACCTGCTTTGTGTGGGTGGGTGGGTGCATGCGTGCGTGATGGATGCACTGTGTGGATGGGCTGTACTGATTGTGATCTTGTGGTCTGTTATTTCCAGAGTATACAGAGAAGCAAGAAAGCCAAGGTGAGAAGATATGGATATGATACTTCTTGTCTGTCTGTCTGACTGCCTGCCTGCCTGACAGCCTGCCCAATTATCTTGTGTATCTTATTACTCTATATCTCTCCTCTACAGGAATTTTCTACACTTGCTGAAGAGAATGATCTGCTAATGAGGAAACTGGATGTGAGTAAGCCCTGTCCCTAATCCTTGCCCTCCCTGATCTTTGACCTAGTCCTGCCCTTGTTCAATTTTTTAACACTTTTTTGAAGATGCATACTCAAAGATAATATTCCATTCGATGCTGTATCCTTCAAAATCTTGAGGGGGTTTTTTTGTGGTGGGAGGATGTGGATCGGATGAGAACCTACTTGTTGAGTGCTTTCTTTATGGGACCTTACAAGTCTTGTGATCATCATTTGTGTAGCGTCAGGATGAAGACTTCCGTCTGCAGAATCGCACACTGATGGATGAGTTGTCTAAGGTGAGGAGTCTAGCTTGTGTGGGTGGACGTGGCAAGGGACAAGATTGTGTTCAAATGTCACAGGACAATGTCACACACACATGACAACCTTCATTTCTTCACTCAAGCACTGCAAGTGCGTCTCCATAGTAACCTTGATTTATTCAATAATACAATGGCGACCCTGTGTCCCTTCCCTGAAGTTAGTACATCCGCCACACACTTCAGTGTTCCCCTAACTCAGGGGAAACACAAACACAGAAACATAATAGAGTCTATCAAGTTGAATACCACTCGTGTTCAGTGACCAAAAGAAAAGTCACCAGACTCATTCTAATTAATCCTCACCTCTTTTAGTTTAATTTGTTTGTTTATTATTGGTGACTAAATGGCCGTTGCCATTGTGCTGGTAGGTGTGTGATGAGAAGGAGGCACTCAGGATGAAGGTGGAGAAGGAGGAGGGTGGAGGTGGTGGGGCTGGTGAGGGAGTGCTGACTGATCAGGTGACTCATTTACAAGCAGAGAACACAGCTCTGGCCAAGTCCATGCTAGGTGAGTGGGTGCAGAGTGCAAGGTACAGGGTGTAAGGTACAGGGTGTATGATGCAGTGTATCCAAAGATAAATAACTCTGTTTTACAGCTGATTCTAATTTACACTATTGTCAAATTTTTGTTTTTTTTCTTCCCATTTTTTTTTTTTTTTTTTTTTTTTTATTTTTATTATTTGTTTTTTGTTGTTGTTGTGCATTTGTGTTGTTTGAATGCAGCACTTCAAGAGAAGTTGAAGGAGCATTCCAGCAATGGCAGTGGCTGCTCTGAGTCAGTGTAACTACATATATGCAGCTGTAACCATATTAGACAGATACATGTGTGTGCATTGCATGCAGGCAAGGGACCATACCCACTTTTATATGAGCCAGCACACAATTGGGGGCAGTCTGTAATGCATTAAAGCAACATTCCAAATGGGAGCTAAAACTGTTCTAATCAATTTATGTTATTATTTGTGCTGTCTGCTCACCAGCCTGCCTGCCTGCCTGCCTGCCTGCCTTCCTGCCTGCCTGCCTGCCTTCCTGCTTGCCTGCCTATCAGAAAAAAAAACTTGAACCCAGGGTCCTACAAACACCATTCAAATTGTGTTGGTCTTCCTATGTTGCTGTGTCAGTGTGTCTCCACATAAACAAAAAATGATATGCTCGGCATATTTCGTGTGTGAAATTGATAAAGGATTGACAATACAACATCTGGTAATTTTGATGGTAGATAGATATGAAAGAAAAATAGATTTTCTTTTCTGTAACTTTCAACTAAGTAGTGAAAAAAAGGACTTGCAGAGTATATAATTTGCTGCTGTGTGCAGTGGTGAGGATAAATCACAATATTTAGCAAAATTTATTTGGCGATATAAACTGTAAATATCTGACAAGACTTATACTCATGGGCCACCTCATTATTGTCCAGAGCTCGTGTGCCTCATGCTGGTTCCAATATTCTTGAGTTTGTGGTCATTAGTTATTTGTCATTAGTGTTAACATAGTTTAATATTATTTGTGTAGGGATGTAGAGTTACACGAAGCCACATCACTCAGTGATCGAGGTAAGGTATTGTGAAATGGGTATGTCTTAGAACTAATTAGTTGTATTTTATTTAAATTTCAATACATTCACTTAATTGATATATTAAGTGAATATTGTTTTCTTGTTCCTCTAATTAACTGCTTCTTTAATATATGGTAAATTACAGAAGGGAAGCATTGTTACTTACCAGTATCATGACTACTACATATTGCACACTGTATTGTGATGGCTGTATAAATACCATAATACCTTAATCTTGTTGGAACCACTTACGACGTGTACTGGTAGTCAGGTCCAAGTGTTTCCAACAGTAGCAATATAATTATGTAATAATAAGAATCTTGTTGTTGTTAATGTTGTTAATTGTTGTAGTTATGGAACTGGAGTTGAGATTGAGTACTGAAGAGGAGGAGAAAAAACTAGTTCAAGAGAGACTGGCTCATGTTCAGGTGAGCATTAAATAGATACAGTTAGCATTGGTCAGTCCGATGAAAGCATATTTCTTGTGTTCTCTGTGAGATGAAGCGTATTAATACTCATTAGAACAACAACTTTAACTGATTTTGTACATAGATTTTTATGCAGAAATACTAGTGTTGTGTGTGTCCCAAGTGCCAGCTGCTGTTGCCATGGATATGTGCATATTGAGTGTAGTTGGGTTGTTTTGTTGTTATTTTTTAAAATTGCAATGAACATTATTAACAGATTATCGATTATTCCTGCAAATATCATAACACTGACTCCAGACTATTAATATACATAGAAACTGACTTTAAATGGTTATCTACATCAACTCTAACCCTAAAATAGTATCTGTATTAACACTAACCTTACACTAGTAATCAGTGTCATATTAATGATATACTAGTTTAATACACAGAAAGACAGACACAGCGGACATTATTGGGTGAGTGAAACCTAATGTAGACAAATAAGATGACAGGATCAGGTGTAGAATATAAGGTGTACGTGACAAAATGGATATTTACTAGTTCTTGTTCCAGAAAATATATATTTTTTTAAATCTCATTGTTTCATGAATGGTAAGGTGTGGTTTGTTGTCTAGGTGTGTTGGTGATACTCACCAGACGTCCACCCAGTTGTGCAGTAGTTGTCTTGCAGCTGCATGATTTAGTGCCTTGTGGTTAACTCCATGTTATGCTCTATTTATCAGGAGATGGCGAGCACTTTGGAGGCAGAGCTTCACAACCAGATAACCAAGGTAACGCACATGCAAGATAGTAAAATATGAAAATTTTATTTTGTTTATTTATTTATTTTTTTTGTTATGCATTGCAGTAATATTGCTACTATTGGTACCGAGATTACTAACTTTCAGATAGATTACTCTTTTTTTTTTTATTGCTACTGAAAATACTAACTTTCTATGATATTATTAAATTTATTGTATTGCACAGCTGAAGGAGAAAGTCAAGAAGAAGCAGGACAGGTAAGGGCAGGTACACAGTGACTCTGCAGACAACACAGAGAGCAGAGCATGGACAATGGCTTGCTATCCTTGTCTTATAATATTCCTGACCAATCTTTCCATTTTATATTATTTCCTTCCTTCCCCCCCCCCCCCCCCCCCTCTTTCTTCTCTATCCTTTCCCTTTTCTCCCTCTTTTTCCTCCCTTTATTTCTTTCTACCTCTCTTTCTTTCCTCCCCTTATTTCTTTCTACCTCTCTTTCCTCCCCTTATTTCTTTCTACCTCTCTTTCTTTCCTCCCCTTATTTCTTTCTACCTCTCTTTCTTTCCTCCCCTTATTTCTTTCTACCTCTCTTTCTTTCCTCCCTTTATTTCTTTCTACCTCTCTTTCTTTCCTCCCCTTATTTCTTTCTACCTCTCTTTCTTTCCTCCCCTTATTTCTTTCTACCTCTCTTTCTTTCCTCCCCTTATTTCTTTCTACCTCTCTTTCCTCCCCCTCCTATTCCCACCTTCCCTCCCTTCCTCTCACCCTTCTTTCCTTTCTCCTTCCCTTCCTCCCTTTTCTTCCTCCTCCCCCCCCTCTCCCCCACCAACTTAGCTTGATGCAGCTGCAGGAAGAGAAGGAGAGACTCTTTCATGAGAACAGAGCCTCCCTTGATGAAGTGACACGGGCCAAGGACCATGAGATCCACAGCCTCCAGAGTCAGTTACAGCAGAAAGTGAAGGAGCTTCAGACAAAAGATGAAGTGTGTGTGATAACTGTATTCCGTGTTGATCACATGTTACTGTGTTGATCATATATGCACTGTATTGATCACATGTGCACTGTGTTGGTCACATGTGCTCTGTGTTAATTACATGTACCCTGTGTTGATCACATGCGCTCTGTGTTGATCACATGCGCTCTGTGTTGATCACATGCGCTCTGTGTTAATTACATGTACCCTGTGTTGATCACATATGCTCTGTGTTGATCATATGCGCTCTCTGTTGATCACATGCGCTCTGTGTTGATTGCATTGCTCTGTGTTGATATGTTCCCAGTTATAATCTACATGTGGTCATTCTAACTGACACATAACACATTTTATCCAGCTAACATATAATGTATTTTTATGTACAAACTAAACAAAATTGTTTCTTATTAATTAATTTCTCAGTGTAAACGTAACAATTGTCATGATGTCATTATTATATGTTAATGGTGTACATATTAATTAAGGTGTTGGTAGTTTCTGTAGTTGTTGCTTGTTGACCTAATGGGCCACTTGTGGTACTCAATGAGGACACTTACCATGTGTGTTCCTATTTATTTAGGTGTCTCTAATTAGCAGTGAGGTACAGAGAGAATTAGAGGCTCTGAAGATCAATAATGAAGAGCACAGTCTGCGCTCTGCCAGCCTTGCACAGGTGGGTGGGGCACTTGAAACCATGGCAACAGTTTAGTTGTGGGGTTGCCATGGCTTGGTTGGGGTTGACATGGAGATTTTGGTGGCAGGTGTGCATGTATTAGTGAAGTGAGAGATTGGAGGTGTGTGTGGGTGGGCGTGTGTGTTTGGAATCTTTAACAAACTTGTCATCCCTGCCTCCCCAACATTATTGATCTTCATTTTACCTCCTGGTTATTTTGTCATAGGACAAGGAGTTTCTTGTCAAGGAGAAGGTGAGACTACAGGATGTCCTGTCGGAGCTCGGCAAAGAACTGAAGGACACCAAGGCTCGTGTTGGTGAGGGGGTGAAGTCCAGCAACGACCTCGAGGCCCAGTTAGAGGTGTGTGCATGTCATGTGATTGGAGTGATACTATTATCTATATTATTATTATCTGTGCTAAGTACCTGAGTGTGTGCCTGCCTGCATAGCTGTATAAAAAAAAATATATATATATATATATATATATATATTTTTTTAAAGCCAGGGTCCCACGACCGCCATTTTTATTACATTCAGCTCCCTACATCTGCCTGTCCCTGCAGAAAGTAGGGGACAGTCCACGACAGTATTTTCGGCCCATTTTGGACCGAAATAGATGAGCAATCAATAATGCCACAACTTCCCTTTTTTAAATGGATGATAGGAAAAATATTCCGTGACTTACAACCAAGAAGAGCAAATTAGTAACTATGAAGATGAAGGTGAATTGATCCAGTGTGCAGAGAGTACTTTTTGGGGAAGGGGGGGGGGGTGCTAGACCAGATAGAGATTAGTTAAACTAAGCTTGATCTAGCGTTTAGTTTTTCATGTTTATCTTGGTAAAGGGTCTACTTCTCCAGCTGCTTTAATACCAGTAAGTTGCTCTATAATATCAGCTCTGATATTAGGCTCATAAAGTTGTAAGGGTATAGCTTCTATATAAAAACAACAACAACAACAAACAAATTAACATTCTTTAACTTAGATTTGTAGAAAATGAAATCCTCCCGCATGGCAGCTGAGGATGGAATACTTTTTATCCAGCAGAACATGCAATAAGGGCGGATCAGGGGGAGTGTGCTTAGTGGGCCCAAGCCACACCCCTCCTCTCCATCCCTTCTATATGGTGCACACTACTCTTAGTTGCTTTTAAATAATTAACCAACTATGAAGAATAAACAAAGAACTGTGAAAGCAACAGTGTATTCAACCAGGCAGGGGAGGGAATGAAGGAATGCTTTTTAGATACTTGACAGGAAGTGAGCTGTAAATAGAATTAGCTAAGCTAAACTCGAGCTTGTGTTTATTTTTCAGAGCTTGGTAAAGGGTCTACTGCTCTAGCTGGGTTAGGTCCAGTAAGCTGGTGTGGTGCATGCCATTAAAAGATATTGATACTTTACCGAGTTACATCAACTGAGAGCTCGTTGGTGCTTATCTGAATAAATTGATTAACACATTGCTTCCTCGAGATTCTCATTTTTCATTGAACTCATTAATATAGTTCAAGTGTTTGGGATTAAAAAAAAATCAATAGTCGATCCAAGTGACTTAAATGGTGACCTCAATGTGACTCTGAGAAATTTTCAGCATACGTTCTTTATCAATTAAACAGAACGTATGTTGTACTTGCGTCAACCCCCAGTATCACAGCCTTAAAGGAAGACGGGAAATTTTGTGTAGTCTAAGATGTAAAGGATGAATCTCCTGACCTAATTGAGTATCCTTCCTATTCTCACCTCGCCAGGTCAGATCTGTGTTGTGTCTCTTCTGTACCGCTGCCCTCTGCTAGGCATTGGGTGAGCATCATATGGAAACAAGGCACTCACTCAGTGAGACCACACTCGGTGTTAGTGAGTGAGTTAGTGAGCTCTGTGCTGGAGAGAGAACACCTTCCCATGGCATGCATTGCTCACAAGTTTGTGTGTGAGTAAACATGCTCTCGCACAACTCATGCTGCCCATCACGTGCAAGTGTTACTGTAATGCAAGTGCTACTGTAGTGCAGGTGCATGTGTATCCCACACCTTGGAGATGACGTGGGCTAATGATGGAATTTACCAGAATTCACCACACTGAAAGCAGGTTCCCTCCAACTTCTCTCCCTCTTCCCCTTCAGCTGTTTCGAAAATCTTTTTGTTTCTTTGTAATGGACCTTCTTGCACTATATCATGCAAAGGTTAAAGTGCCAAAGTAGTGGAGAGAGTGAACCTATTTCTTCATCATTTGAAGCTGATGTGAAGTGGGCCACACCTCTGAGGAGTAAGAGTATATCAAGTGATAGCCACTTACAGTGCAGCCCTATGCTGAGCAGTGCAGACATTGTAGCCTCCTTAGGGCAGACCACCAGAAGGTGTAGATGCCAGATAACAGCCCATTCTGAATTTTTTTTTATATAATAGTTTTACCTGTAATGCTTTTTCTCTTTACTCAATAGTGGAGCAGATTAGCAAAGGTTATATGTTGTTTGTGATAACAGCATGAAACCTTGTACATTATTTTGCCATACTGTTAAAGATATTTTAAGATGTGGAGATATCTCCAAGTTAACCTTTGTTGACTGTTACATGTGAATTAATTGTACTTTGCATAGGTAAAGTGTCATCTAGGGGACCTAATTGTCCAATCACAATCGTCAATAGTAGGTATTTGGTAAAGGATCTTGGCGCAAGATTAACTTTCTTCAGGATAGCATAGTCTTTGCTATTCTGTCTTTCCTCTTTAGATATCCTTGTCCTGAACACGACCTCTTTCACTTATTCATGGACAGTTATTCTGCTCACAGACAGCAGCCGACTCCAATAAATACAATTTATGTGCAGACGGACAGACAGAGTTGCAGAGGGCTGAGGTATAAGGAAGTAGTCATGCCATATCAACTAGTGGTCTAACCAATTATATTCATGAGGGAACTGGGTCTTAGTTGGAGTCTTCCAGTAGAATTTTTGCTGTCATGTTACCATGCTGCTCACATAAAACATTATGCAAACAAAAAAAAATGTTTTTAAATAAAAAAAGAGTAATTTTTTCCTTGATGACGGTAAATTTGTTAGTACAGTGTATTAACGGAAATATGTGACTGCCCATACTACATGGCAATAGAGATATCTGAATGCACTTTGGTAAGTAATTAACAAATAGAAGGTTTGGCAGGAATGTTTGTGTGCACAATTCGAACCCTTGCACCAAGATACTTGAAACTTGGCATGCACACACAGCTTCACTCTGGGATTAACATGGGCTGGGTCCCACCTGGCCACACCTCAATCTGTGGGTGTGTCCATGTGTAGCTCTGTTTGTGGCTGCAAGACTTCTTATTGTTGAACAACCAGTGCCTTGATTATTATTACAAGTGAGGCGGTAACGGTCCTCTGGTATTGTTATAATCACTGAAACTATTAACTTTGGTCATCATTCCTACTGTTGCTTTATTATGCATGTGTAGCACCACAGCATACACTGATCCCACATGCTGTTACACCTACTTACACATGTTGTTGCACCTACTTACACATGTTGTTACCCCTACTTATGCAGGAGGCACGGCTCTCTCAGGAGCAGTTAGCAGATCAGGTGGTGAAGGCCAGCGAAGAGAAGCACGGGCTGTTGGCCCAGCTGGACAATACCAAGAAGGTATGGATTCCCGTGAAAGATGTCATGTACTAGTGTGCATATATAAGCATACAATACAGTACATACATGGATCACAGGGGGGGGGGGGGGGTGATGTGTAGAAAGGGTCGTTATAGGGTTGAAATGATTATCGAAATTGTATAAGCATGTGCACTGTGTTTAAAGAATATTTTTTTACCGGCATTAAATTAGGTAGACATGCAGCTTTTCTGTCAACATTTTAAAAATGGTATATAGTCTAGCAATTTTTAAAAATCCATGTTTCCCCCCCCCCCCCCCTCTTTTTTCTCCTCTCTCCCCTGCCCCTGTCCATGTGACTTGCACATGTGTAGCTGGCGGAGAAGAGGAAAGCTCTGTTGGATGACTTGGCCATCAAGAGCCAGGAGTCAGTCACTGAGCAGCAGAACAGAGTCAGGGAGATAGAGGAGCAGTATGAGGTGTGTGTGTGTGTGTGTGTGTGTGTGTGTGTGTGTGTGTGTGTGTGTGTGTGTGCGCGCACGCGAGCTGTTCTTGTGTTGTTTTGTGTTCAGTGGAGCATCTGTCTTAAAAATTTTATTTTGTATATGCAGGAAAAGATATCGAAATTGGATGAGCAACTTCAGCAGGAGCAAGTAATTGAACTTGTGTGTGTGTGTCTGTCTGTGTGTGTGTGTGTGTGTGTGTGTGTGTGTGCTTGTTGTACTTATGTGTGTGTGCGTGTTGTGCACACTTGTGAGTGAGTGAGTGTGTCTGTGTGTTTGCATGTGTAAAGTGAATCATTAACTGTGTTGCATGTATGCTATGTAGTGAGTGGGTAAGTACTATGATCCAACCAGTTCATGTAGTGATGGAACGAACATTCTCTTATTCACACACATACAACACACATACCACCCCACCCCCCCACACACACACTCACGCATGCATGCACACACACACACACACACACACACACACACACACACACACACTCACACACACACACACACACACACACACACACACACACACACACACACACACACACACACACACACACACACACACACACACACAAGGTCACTCTATTTCACATTTCCTCTGTCCCTGGACCACTTGTGTGTGTGTATTCAGTGTACACTATTCACTGCAAACTGCTCTCTCCCCCACTCTCTCCCCCACTCTCTCCCCCACTCTCTCCCCCACTCTCTCCCCCACTCTCTCCCCCACTCTCTCCCCCACTCTCTCCCCCACTCTCTCCCCCACTCTCTCCCTCACTCCCACTCGCACAGTCTCGGAACTGGAAGTTGACGGAGTCCATGGAGGGACTGGCCACTCTGCAGCAGCAGGTGGAGGAGGACAGGCACAAGATGGAGGGGCAGGAGGAGCGGGTGCAGGCACTTGAGAGAAATCTGTCGGAGGAGAGGAGGGACAAGGAAGAGAAGATGAAAGAAATGGCCGAGTCCTACCAAGAAGAGAGAGAGGTAAGGATGGATAGATAGATATTGTGTATCCTGTGCCAGTATCAATCAGGTTTTTGCAATTATGAGTTGTTTGTTATTTCTCTACCACATTGATAGTTTTTGATATATAACTTCCTTCTCAAGTAGCTGTTTCCATTTATCAGGCCATCATGTGTTAAAAACAACAAACGACGTATTAGTTTTAATTAGGGGACAATAAATATAAATATATTTGTTGAAGTAACAGCATTTCCATATTTGTACTTTACCCTGTAGCATGTTTTCCTTATGATGATATCAACAGCATGAAGTGCCACTAGGTTAATATTTAATTTCGAGAATCTGAGGCCCAATATTTGCTTATTTATTGTTGTTGATGTCATTAGAATTAATTATTGATTTTTTTAAAACTGAAAAATAAATAAATCAACGTTGCTGTCATTGTTGTTGCTATATCACTGTGTCTCTCTCCAGTTTTTCCTTTGGTAGTGTTAGTTACTAACAGCTTAAAACTAGAAAGACGATTACAACATTTGAAATTAGCAAGTGGCATAGGTACAGTGACAAGGGAAGAGACAACAAACAACACAAAACACATTAAAAGTGGGAGGGGCTAGAGTTTATGTTACTACTGTGATATTTATAAAAGCATAAAAAGGTGGGGAATCACTTTAAGTTGGAATAGGTGTGCTTAATATAGAAAAACTGAGAGAAATGAGAGAGCAGGTGTACGGTCAGTATCATTTGTTTGAAAAACATTTTTCATTGCTGGACAGAATTTTTTTTATTGAACTCATTTCCTTTATTTCAAAGTTAAACTGTTTGATTATATTTTGTAAAGTTGGTAGTATTTTGCTAATGCTAGCATATCAACATCTCCATAGGAGGATTTATTTAACTCTTCCATTCGTGACCATTTGTTGCATTTATCAGGTTGTTTTTTTTTCTTTTTTTTTTTCAAGGACTGAGGGAATGTGCTCATTAAATCAATTTTTTAGCTCACAATGGAGTAGATCACATGCTTATGTAAAATTGCCTGGAAGTATGTTTTTGCGTTGTTTGTTGTTGTTGTTTTTTGGTTGCAATATGAGGGAAATTTGCTCTGTTGCACTAAATTAAGTGACTACTCCCTTTCCAAACTAGGTGATAAAACTTCTCCAATGATTGCAATAAACCACCTGCTTTCAAATCTACTTATTCCGTTGAATAGATTTCTTCTAAAGCCTCTAAAGGAACATCTTCCTTAGCAACAGTTCTTGGAATGCATCTGGTGGGAATAATGATTCCAGTTTAGTTACACCTCTGCCAACCTCTTGCAACTTGATTGGATAGAGATGCAATATTTTAGAGGAAAAAATTAGCTTACTTATTTCTTTAACTATTTCAAGAGCATCCTGAATACATGGAAGCTGTCTTCCAATATCTTAAAGTAAAAATTAAGTGAATGTGCACAACAATGCACAGCAATTGTGGCATGATTATCTTTTCCAAATCTTACTGCCACACAAGATTTTCTCATATTCGCAGCCTCATCATGAGCCTGTCCTTGACATAATGATGCTGGGAGGTTGCTCTTGTGCCAGGAAGCTTAATAAAACCAACAAAATTCATTTTCATTCTAATTTGAATTCACCCAATGGATGGACAAATTTAACTGTTCACTGTTGATTGCTGTTGATTACATCCAATGCTTCATCAGCAATGATTGAAAACCAAGAAGGTATTGCTGCCCTCAATGAGTAACATGTTGCAGCTGCAAAGTTACCAAACTTGTTTTGCTTCTGCAAGCTGTATAGCTATAACTGTATTATTAGTGTGATTTTCAATGTATGAATGAATATATATTTGTGCATCTGTAACTAAAAGTGTACATTATTTTCTAAACTAACTAGGGAATTTCCTAATAATTGATCTTGGACACCAACAATACATGTGATGTACAGCATTGGTGCAGTGATATAGCATAGTGACGTAGATACAGTGATATAGCATAGTGACATGGATACAGTGATATAGCATAGTGACGTAGATACAGTGATGTAGCAAAAACAATGACAGCATTAATTCATTTAATGGTGGCTCTGTGATCTTAAATTCAGTTTAAATTTTTTAAAATATGTAATTGGCTCCAAGTTCCTACTTTATTTATGTTCTATGCTGTCGTTGTTTTTGTTGTCATGTTTGTTTGTGTCCTGTCAGGCTGTGGGCCTGGAGCTGGCTAGCTGTAAGCAGAGTCTGGAGGAGAAGGAGAGTGAGTTGGCTTCTCTGGTGGAGAAGGTGGAGGACAGAAAGGAGAGTGGGCGTGTAATGGAGAGGAAGGCACAGGCCATGGTGAGCTCCCTCCCTCTCCATCTTTGTTGCTCTCCTAAGCAACTCCTCCTCCATCACCATGGGTGGTTGCTGTGGTGTGTTGCTGTGGTGTGTTGCTGTACTAATGGCTAATGTGTTGCTATGACAACCACAGATGAAGGATTTGAAGCGGCAACTCCAGCAGATGCAGAAGAGAGAGGAGAAACTGCAGGACCAACTCTCCGCTCTCCGAGGAATCCAAGGTGTGGATCACAGGAGGGGGTGTGGTCATGTGGGTGTGGCAAGATATATCAGAGGATGTTCTACTGTGTTATACAAACATAGCAGGCAGATGGACTATCATATTATGGCCATTTTGTTTGTTATACACACAAGAATTATGCATTAGAATTGTTCACACAATTTTATTGTCATTTTTTCAATAAAAAACTTTTTTTGTCTCTTCATTCATTTATTATATAAATTTTAATTTAATTATACATTTTATAGTTTTTAAAATTATCATTTAAAAATGAAGTTTTCCTTTTTTTTATTTTTTATTTCAGGTGTTGAGATTCATAGGGAAATGGCACATGAGACTGCATCTAACCACAGCAGGTACGGCTGACATGAGCTGTGAACTATCAGTGACTTATTATGCATGTGCTTGGAACACAAGTGCTGAGTGGCAATGGAGCTGCAGCTAATGGTTGACTGGGTGTGTGGGACTTACTCTAAAAACTTTGTTATGTTAAAGAGTCTGATATTATGTTCAGTTATTATCGATGTGTGTAGTTTTACTCCCACTTCTCTGTGTGTGTGTTGGTATTGATTGTTGTAGGGAGAGCAGTCTGTCGTCCATGAGAGGTTTGATCAAGATGAATGACTCCTCAGAGGTCCCAAGTGGCCTGTCCCCTCTCTGTAGTCCTGCAGAGTCAAGTCAAGTATGTGTAGGCGTGCATGCATTCATGCCTTACTATCTGCAATAGCACTAAAACTTCTCTTCCTTGGATGAGAACATGGCTAGACTAGGGCGTGGCTAGACTAGGGCGTGGCTAGACTAGGGTGTGGCCTGACTAGGGCATGGCTAGACTAGGGTGTGGCTAGACAGGTGTGGCTAGACTAAGGCGTGGCTCGGGCGTGGCTAGACCAGAGTGTGGCTAGACTAGGGTGTGGCTAGAGTGTGGCTAGTAGGGCATGGCTGGGGCTCGGGCGTGGCTAGACCAGAGTGTGGCTAGACTAGGGTGTGGCTAGACCAGAGTGTGGCTAGACTAAGGTGTGGCTAGTTTAGGGCATGGCTAGACTAGGGCGTAGCTAGACTAGGGCGTAGCTAGAATAGGGCGTAGCTAGAATAGGGCGTGGCTAGACTAGGGCGTAGCTAGAATAGGGCGTGGCTAGACTAGGGCATAGCTAGAATAGGGCGTGGCTAAACTAGGGCGTAGCTAGACTAGGGCTTGGCTAGACTAGGACGTGATGTGTTTACATTTGTGTTTAGTTGGTTGTTTATTGTTATTGGAGGTTCTTGGGTCGGTGAGCGAGGAGACGAAGGAGCTGTTGTCACGTGTGGCAGAACTACAGAATGAAAAGTGGGCGCTGGAGGAAAGGGTAGGTAAAGGGTCTATACATGGTACAATATACACTGCACTGAAAAGTAGATTCTCAGATGTATGTGTTTGGACGTATAAACTGAAATTTTATTATGCAAGGATCTTGTTTATTCACAAAAAATATCAATTTTGGTGCAACCCAAGTTCCAACTGAGTACATCAAGTTTGATGGAGCGTAGAACCGTATTACGCAGTGAGAATGAAGTTGTCATTCATCTGTTTAAGTGTTGTCACCATGAACATTATCAGGCAACCTTACTTGCAGGATGTTGCTTCATTGATGTCACATATGGTACACTGCTGTTCAAGAGTGTTGTGGTGTTTGTGTCAACATGCTGTGTGTGTGTGTTTGCAGGTGCACCACTTGGAGAACACAGGCTCTGCACTCGCTGAAGACGTCATTCAGAAGTCAGAGATTATTAAAAACTACATCATGGAAACTAAATCTGGTGAGGAGTTGATGCTGATGAAGTCTTCGGCTTTATTTGACTGTTAGTTTTCTAAAAATCCCCCAAAAACTCCTCCACACACTCACTACCCCACCTACCCTATCTTCACCAACCCTACCCATCCCAGCCCCCTCATACCCCACCCACCGATTTGAACAATGTATATGCATTTAGAATCCACAGTTGCTCAAATCTGCAGACAATTTTGGGGTTAAACTCTACTTCTCATACTGTACAGTATATATGCAAAATACATATATAGAATCCACAGTTGATCAAATTTGCAGACAATTTTGGGGTTAAACTCTCTTTCTCATACTGTGCAGTATATATTTGTGGTATATATGCTGTATACATATATAGAATCCACAGTTGTTCAAATCTGCAGACAATTTTGGGGTTAAACTCTAATATCTTGTACAGAGACCAGAGTCCATGTTCAGTCAACTCTACTTTATTCGGACACTAATTTAGGACATTGCCCATTGCCAGTGTGTGTGGATACGGATATTGGACTTGGTCACTTAACATTGTCCAATAATGGTTCGCAAAGGACGTGATTTGACGCGCTAAATTTGAAATTTCTTAACTCCTCACAAATTTACGCCCCTACTTTGATAATATCATTTTATCAACCCCCCTCTTAGTGAATGTTCTTCTCTCTCCCCCTCCCCCTCTTAGTGAATGTTCTTCTCTCTCCCCCCCCCTCCCCTTTTTTCCACTTCCTTTAACTCACAGGAGAAAAAATGACCAAAACGTGAACACATGATCTGCACATTTCAGTAAAACATTCTTTCTTTTTTATATTTTTAGCGTCATTTTTTTAGCTAATTTTAAAATTAAAAAAAAACAAAAAAAAAAAACAAAACAGGCTTGTGCTGAAGCATATTAGATCTTCTATTTAAACTTTATTTATGGAAAGGTTTGTTTGTCTGTCTTTAATTCATACCTGGACTGGTGAACTGATTGAGATGAAATGTGATGCAAATGTTCCAAGATGTTGGTGCAATTGCCAGCTAATACATATCTCACTTCTAGTTGAGGAAACCTTCCATAACTGGAAAATAACCATTTGTTACCACATGTTTCATACTATCTTGAGCCTTATCTCTCTCTCTTTCTTTCATGTTCTAAAGAAAATTTTATATTAGATCCTGAGGTTGTTTCATTGGGTTTAGTTGTTTTTAAAAATTTTTAAATTTGTTTGCTGTTTTTTTTGGTTGGTGTAAATAAATCTCTTTTATTTCAAGAATCCTCTGTCTGGTATATGAAGATGTGCTCTGTGCCTCCAAGACAAACAAGAGATGAACTTAGTTTTGTGGAATACAAATAGAGGAGGAAGCTGTTGGAGGCACAGTAGGAATGGCCAATACTGCAAGAGCCAAGCATGAAGGCTGCCAGTTCACAAAACAGCCAACAGACAAAACATGGCAATTGCAGAAGAATAAGAAGGCCCAACAAATAAGTGGATGATTAAAAAAATAAATAAAAATAAAAAAATGAAATTAAAAAATGTGATAAGTTCTGTGATAGTACACTTCTGTTATCAATGGTATGTCTATGGTAGCCTTCAGTCTCAGAAATTAAAGAGTGTATTAAGTGTGTAAATTATTTTTGTCTTTGTGTAGAACTGTTCTGGATGCAAAAAGTTGACATCCAGAGAGAGAAATTAACTTATTTTATGGAAAGGGGGGGGGGGGGGGGGGGTGCTGAGGGCTCTGTATGATGTCTTCATAAGACTGGTTCCTTTGCTGGTATGTGTGTGCATAAAGTTACACACCGCACACACACACACTGCACGCCTGCATACCACATCACACACAAACACACACTAGCAGCATATACCCGGCATTGCCCGGCCAATATCAACATGAAATATAATAGAAGCTACTCAAATTTTGGCCTGGCTGGTCCTTTGGCTATAACTTAGCCACACCCACTGGTACACCTACATTCAGTTAATACACTCACTCTTTTACTTGGGGAACACATGCCAAATTTCAGCCTGGTTGGTCCTTAAATTAGCTTTTTCTAGCCAAAATGGCTTTCTATGGGTGTGGCTATGGCAAAATCACACCCATTACCAAGCCTTCATGTGTTTAGTAATGCTCACTCAGATTCTTAGAGAGCTCATGCCAAATTTCAGCCGTTTTGGTTTTAGTGTTTGGTCGTGATGCCTAGACACATCATACATACATACATACATACATACATACATACATACATACATACATACATACATACATACATACATACATACATACATACATACATACATACATACATACATACATACATACATACATACATACATACATACATACATACTTGCGACCAAAATATAAATTAAAATGGGTTGTGAATTTAACTCCTTAAGTTCAATCTTTATTCAGAAGCATGTCTATTTTTGGCATTTTTTTTCTTAACACCAATGGAAAGTGGTGTAGCAAGGAGAGATCCTGCCCATGTTACTTTCAAAGTCAATTTGTGTATTTTTTTAAGTCTGTCACTCCAAGGGTTCATATAGCCAAAGTACCATTTTTGGCCTTTTTTTGGGGCCTGACATGAAAAAAGAAATGGGTGTGGTCATATTCATGTACTTAAAACATTCCCCAGATTACATTGCTTTCAAATATACATGGGCTCATGGGTCTAACTCCCTTGGTTCAAGTGTTTTTGCTGAAATGCCATTTTTAGCATTTTTAGCCTTACACAGGGAAAGGAAGAGGTGTGGCAGGTGGGACCCAGCCCATGTTACTCCCAGAGTCAAGTTGTGTATACATAGTAAGTTTTAGATCTGTAGCTCCAAGAGTTTTTCTTGCAAAATTACCATTTTTGGCTTTTTCTCATTACCATGGTAACCATTTCCAGATTTTTTAGATCTGTAGCTCCAAGAGTTTTTCTTGCAAAATTACCATTTTTGGCTTTTTCTCATTACCATGGTAACCATTTCCAGATTTTTTAGCCCATGTTTTAAGTTGGGTCAAAACCTATCATTGTGCCAAGTTTCAGAGAAATCCCCCTACTGGTTTGGCCAGAATGATGATACAAACATACAGACAGACACACATACAGAGAGACAGACAGACACACATACAGACATCTCCTTTTGTATGTATAGGAGATATATATATATATATATATATATATATGACATTCCCAAATTAAGACTGGTTCCTTTGCTCGTATGTGTGTGCATAAAGTTATATATAGAGAGAGAGCAGCTATTATCACCGCTCACTCCTTGCACTCAATGTCCGCACAGATCACCACCATGCTGCTGCAGCGAGCAAGAGGTCCAGCATGGCAGACAAGCTGTCTCCCATGAAGCTCATTGCGAGGACCAGAAGTAGCAAGGAAGACACTCTGGAGGAGATGAACAGGAAGATGCAGCGAGCACTAGAGGAGGCCCTCATGAAGAACATCCACCTGCAGGAGGTACACTGTGTGTGTGTGTGTGTGTGTGTGTGTGTGTGTGTGTGTGTGTGTGTGTGTGTGTGTGTGTGTGTGTGTGTGTGTGTGTGTGTGTGTGTGTGTGTGTGTGTGTGTGTGTGTGTGAACATTTGTGGCTAGTCTTGACAAGCAGCTGTCTATAATCGTGTGGAGTAGTCCAGATTTTGATAGCAGTTCACTTTCTTTGGTGTTGTGAACCAAAGGTAAGAAAGTTCAGCACAAGAGAATGGTAATAAAGAACAGCTTCGTGACAAAAGATCAGAACATGAAGCAGAAATCAAAGAGAAATAGAAATAGTGTAGTAGTAGCTACCTAGAATGTCCGTACTTTAGTAGAGTGTTCAGGTGATGAGCGGATCTGTAGGAAGCAACTAATGGGTGTAGCTAAGCATGGTAACCATAGTGACAAGCCTGGGAAGATTGATAGGAAGATAGATTTGTTAATGGGAGAATTGAATAAATAAGGTGTATCTGTTGCAGGGATCCAAGAGACAAAGTGGTTTGGAAAGGATGTGTGACCAGTGGGTAGATATATATATTTCTGCACTCTGGTCGTCCTCTGCCAGGGGATCAGGAAAGAGGTAGTAGGAATGAGGGTGTTGGAATAGCATTGGACGAAAAGGCTGCAGTGGCATGGAAAAATGCAAGGGAGGTGTGGGAAGCAGTTAGTTCCAGAATAATATCAGCTAGATTGAAGTGGGTACACACAGGAAAGAAAAAGGGAGGATGGTCTGGAAAGGCATCAGGCACTTATGTATCAGTAGTGTGTGCTTACGCACCCACAGCTAAGGCACCTCCAAGCATTAAGCTCAAGTTTTATGATGATTTGCAGGATACAATAGATAAGATTCCACATAATGATAGCCTTGTTATGCTGGGTAATTTCAATGCTAGGGTTGGTGTGTTGGACACAGGGAATAATCTATGGCAAGGTGTTATAGGGAAGCATGGCTTGAGTAAGCGTAATTTTGTGGGCGAGGAATTTTAGGAATTTTGTGCATTAAATCAGTTCTCAATCATGAATACCTGGTTCCAAAAGAAGAAAATCTATCAAGGAACTTGGACGCACCCAGCAACAAAGAAATGTCACATGATAGACTTTGTCGTGATGAGGGCTGAACAGAGAGTTGTTTGCAGAGATGTGCAGGTGATGAGGGGAGCAAACTGCTGGACTGACCATAAGCTTGTAAGAGCTAAGCTAAAGGTTACTGTTCCTCGTTCTGCCAAAAGAAAAGAGAAGATTTCTTTGCCTTTTGCCATCCATAAACTGAAAACCCCTGCCAAGAGGGATGAATACTGTGAAGTGTTGGAGCAACATTTGCTGGCTAGACCACTCGGAGCTGGAGATTCCACCGAGTGCAACTGGGATGCTCTGAAGTCTTGTATTGTGTCAGCTGCAGAGGAAGTAGTTGGTAGAGGGAAGAGGAAGCAACCAGACTGGTTTGAGGATAGTGAGGAGTTGTTGTCACCTCTGATCAAAGCCAAGGATGATGCCCACCTGAGGATGATACAGTGCAATACTTCAGCCAACTGGAAGGAGTTTAGGAGACATCAGAGAAAGGTAAAGGTTGCAGTGGACAATGCTAAGGAAGAATGGATATGCAGGGTTGCCAAGGAGGGGGAAGCTGCAAAAAGGATGGTTGCACAAGGTGGAAGAGTATCAGGAAGTTGCAGCTGGCTCATGCTGGAAGAAGACCAACAAGACCCACTGCTGTCATGAAAGAAAATGGAAGTTTGACTCAGGGTCCCGAAGAGGTAAGAGCCAGATGGCATCAGCATTTTGTATAGATACTTAACATACCCTGTGCATTCAATGATGAAGTGATTGACACTCTGCCACTACTCCCACCACACTTGGATTTGGATATGCCACCAACTGAAGAGGAATTGATGCAGGCTCTAACCAAATTGAAGATGAGAAAGGCAGGAGGAAAGTCTGGCGTCCTTCCTGAACTAATCCTCCATGGTGGTGTAGATCTGTGGGATAGAATGCTGGAGGTGATGCAGAAGGTGTGGGAAGAAGGTAGAGTGGTGAGAGACTGGCAGGACGCAGTGGTTGTTCCAATCCCAAAGAAAGGTGACCTGAAGCAGTGTGACCATTGGCGTGGAATAAGTTTGTTGGATGTGGTAGGGAAGGTACTAGGCAGAATTGTACAGGGAAGATTGCAAGTGATTGCTGAAAAAATTCTGCCAGAGTCACAGAGTGGGTTCAGGAAAGGACGTGGTTGTGCAGACATGATTTTTGTTGCTAGACAGCTTGTGGAGAAAGTGAGGGAACACGGCGAATCATTGTATGTGTTGTTTGTAGACTTGAGGAAGGCTTATGATTCAGTGCCCAGGCAAGCCCTATGGAAGGTCCTAAAGAAGTATGGTGTGCCAGAAAAAATGTTGAATGTTGTGAAGTCTTTCCATGAGGGGATGCATGCTGAGGTTAGAGTGGGTTCAACTGTAACTGATAGGTTTGAGGTCTGGAATGGCTTACGGCAGGGATGTACCCTGGCACCCACATTATTTAATATCTATTTTAGTGCTACAGTGGCTGATTGGCGCAATAGGAGTAGTGGTGCAGGAGTGAGTGTTATATAAGCATGGTAGGAAGTTGGTTGGGGACAGCACAGCTAAGTCTAGATTGAGTGAGATGAGAGTACTTGAGTCCCAGTTTGCTGATGATGTGGCATTGTATGCAACCTGTTGGGATAGTTTTGAGTCAGTAGCAGCAGAGTTTGTGAAAGTGGCAAGTGAATGGGGGCTGACTGTGAGTACTGAGAAGACAAAAGGGATGGTTGTTGGTGAGGGATTGAATGAGAGTGATGTCAGACCAGTGCAGGTGGAGGGTGGCTCTGTGGATGTAGTCCAGGACTTCACATACTTGGGTGCTAACATCTCAAGAGATGGGGAGACCACTAGTGAGGTGACTAGAAGAATTGCTAGAGCAGCTAGAGCATTTGGATGTTTGAGGGTGCCAGTATTTAAGAACAAAGACCTCTCATTGGCCACAGAGAGAGCAGTGTATAGGGCAATTGTTCTAGCTGTATTACTGTATGGAGCTGAAACTTGGACGATGAAGGCTGTGCATGCAAGACGTTTGAATTCTTTTCATAACTGTTGTATTCGGACAATCCTGGGTGTGACAAGGTACCAACAATGGAATGAAAGATTGACATCTCAAAGCCTATCACATAGGTTTGGCTTGCAGCACTCCATCTCTGATATCATTCTGGAGCAGTGTTTAAGATGGCTGGGTCATGTGGGTCGCATGGATGAAGAAAGGCTTCCAAATAGATTGTTGTTTGGGGAGCTTAACATGAAGAGACCATGCCACGGGGCAAAGAAGAGGTGGAGGGATGTTCTAAAAGTGGATTTGCAGGCAATTGGTGTATATGATAGATGGTACGAGTTGTGCCAGGACAGGAAGGGGTGGTTTCATCTGTGTTTAGATGGTGTAGAAAAAATTTCAACATCCAGGCGATGGAACAACTGCTCAGCTAACAAGCAATCTGAATTAAGAACACTAAATTGTGCCTGTAGAAGAAAATTTCGAAGACAAGGAGATCTGACCAGACACCAACATTTCTGTGTGATGCCATCATAAGCTAAGTTGATTGCCATTGGTCCTGGAGTCATCCAGGACATTGCCATCATGGTACTTTGTACATGGGCAGCTTCTAAGTTCTAAGAGTGTGTGTGTGTGTGTGTGTGTGTGTGTGTGTGTGTGTGTGTGTGTGTGTGTGTGTGTGTGTGTGTGTGTGTGTGTGTGTGTGTGTGTGTGTGTGTGTGTGTGTGTGTGTGTGTGTGTGTGTGGGGTCAACTCAGAGTACGAACCTAGACATGTTGTGGTTAGTTGGTACTATTAGCATGGCAAAGGTTCAGGTTCATCCAGAATAGAACAAATAGGAGATTTTCATTTCTGTCTTTTTCTTCATACTTTATAGTGAGTTTATTGAAAATGTAGTCATTATTCAAGCTTGATTGTTAAATCTAATTATGAATTCGTTGTTGTTGTTGTTGTTTTTTGTTGTTGTTGGTTTATTTAGAATAATTCTTTGTTTGTCAAGAGTGAACAAAAAACAACAAATAGTAAACAAGCAAACTGGTAAACATCCTCTGAAGTCCAGTTACAGATACTATTGAGTTGTTTTTGTGTTCTTAATCATAGGGC
>OZ017790.1:6242520-6424879 GCA_963969325.1 Lycopodina hypogea
AAAACATATTTCTTTAACATTTTTTGGATTGGGAATATTATTTTATTAAACATACAACACTGAACAGATGAGGATTGCAAATTGTGTTATACTTTATTTACAGGAGATATGAACTTGAATTGACCTCACACCCTCACAGGAATCTGAAGGCAGGCAAAACAAGATCTACCTAATATAGTGTTGAAACATTCTCAACTACCAGTGGCATAAGCAGCACGTTACACCGTAACTACAAGTATCCCATTCTCCTATACAAACCTGACTCATCTCTAAAGCTTCAGTGGCTTTAGTATCTTGTCCACTTTCTTCTAATACCGTCCACTTTCTTCTAATCCTGTTTACGATGTAAATGGTTGCCATGGAGTAAAAGTGGGTGTGTCCTACATATTTAAGGATTTCGCTTTTTCACTTTTTCTGAGAAACTAAAAAATATTATTTTGTGTGGCCTAATCAGTGCTTCTTCTTTTTCTCTTTTTTTTTTTTTTTTTTTTTTTTTTTTTTTTTTTTTTGTGTGTTCCCATACTCACAACGTATATATTTTGAGAAAATCTGTGCCTCCCTTATGGACTCTTGTGGATCCATCTTCTCATCAGTGGTGAAATCAGCTGCCAGACACAGCCACAATGAATGACAAGAAAAATAATGGCCATTTACAAACATGGACTTCAAAATTCTCACTCCACACGCTGGAATAACCACCTAGATACTCTTGCAGTGCAATCTAAATTCAAGGACATAGTAGCCCTGGAGCCTCAATGTAAGGTCTGGAGCAATGTCCTTGCTGGCCTCCCTTCAGGTCAACTATGGATTACTCCACTGAACTTGTGATGTTGGCAGTATGTTTCAGATTCAAACTGCAAATTTTACTCCCACCAACTCCAACAACCTTCTATGTTCTAAACAACTGTCAGATGCCTCTAGAGCAGGGCAGGTACACATGGAGACATGACTCAGTACTCCATCAGATCATAGATGACTCAGTACTCCATCAGATCATAGCTGGGATAAAGAGTTTCTTGTCTGAGAGGTAAATTCTGACTGTATGCAGATCTTCCTGACTTTTGGCTTCCTCCTCTCCTGCTCAACAATCCCTCTTAATTTGTGGACTACCTTTGGACAGATCAGACCAGACCAGACCTCTGTGATTGCACCTGATGAAATCAGTATCCTTGAATTGGCAGTGTGTTACAATTCTCCATCCTGTTTTAAGGCTACAAAAAAAAAAAAGAAAAAAAGAAGGAAATCTGACAAATATGCTTCACTATCTTCTGATCTTGAGTCAAGAAACCTATCAGTGACCTTTATAATACTTGAAATTAGCTGCCTGGGCCACTATACCAAAGATGTTACAAGTACTCTCATTTGTTACTGTCATCATTGAACAAGAGAGATATCTGTAAGCCTACTCACTTCACTAGTAAAAATAGCTATTAGCAATTCAAAAGCTATATTTCAAGCTCATGGCCACCCAACCTGGAACTCATCAACCCCTCTGTACATTCTTTATTAACTTGTTTATTCCATCTGATTCTTATGCACTGATGTAGATAAAGGGTGGCTTTGAGGGCTGAAGCCCCACCCCCCCCCCCCCCCCCCCCCCCCCACTTTTTGGGACTATTTAAAATTTGCCTAAGTACCAATATATGCAATGGGAAGATAGTCAGTTTCCATTTGGTGCAATAGGGAGGAAGTCAGTTTTCATCTTGTGCACATAAAGAGTCATGCAGAGTAGAGCTTGATTTGTCCTTATAGAGGCGAGAGGCCAAGTTTTAATCCAGCATAAAGAACTGAAGTATCTCCCAATGAAACATTGGTTATTGGCAGTACTAGTATCAGATTAACAGCCTAAATAACTTTTAATAATATTTCTTTTCAATCTCAACTAAACTTTTGCGATATTCGAATAACGACTTCAAATTATTTGCAATCTCTGGATCTGGATTAGTATGAAGTGAGGTTAGTTGGATTTAAAGACTCTGTATTTAGGTCACTCCATAAAATATAACCACTTCTGTAAAGGCTTCATCACTAACATCTTTCTTTATCAAATGAGTTTCCAGCTATATTTGATACCTATCTGCTGAAATCTCTCTTTAATTGCTGTTACTATGTAATTAGAAACCTCAAAATATTTCATTCAATACTAATCATGAACAGTAGCATTATACTCAGAGGTAGCATTGCTTAATTTAAATTTTCTTGTAAGATTTTTACGATGTTCAAGAATTGAGAAATGAAAATTTCAATTTCATATGATCTCTACTCAATGTATTTCCAGAAGAGATCAAAATCCAGATCAGATCTTACAGATTTAATAGCCTGAGCATTTGTTTTGACAACAGTCTGACTTTCACATGCAGATAAAATTCCTTTTTGAAGTGCTATAGAGAAATTGTTAATCATTAAAACATACTTACATCAAGTTTAATTCTGAAGAAGAAATCTAAATAGCAACTCCTGTAATTTGAGCTTTCATTTCAGTGTTGTTTTTTATAATAATTTTCTAGGCCTTATCCCATGTTCACTGGCATGATGAATAATTTTCTGAAATCGAATCCAAGGCCTCTGTTTGAATGTCCACCGGATAGATTATTACATATGTAGGAAATTCAGCCCCACCCCTGAGGAATAAAAAAAAAAAAAAAAATTAGCCCTATGAGAATGGTTTTATTCCAATCTTCTCCAAAATTCACCTAAATTCATGTTCGGCTGACACTCATCAATCTCTGTACGTTTGAGCCCTGAAACCCAATCATCTAGGAGGAGACAGCAAACTAACAAACAAATAAGCAAAATATTAGTTATGGTAAATTGTGCTCCTCTAGGAAAAAGAAAGAAATACTCTCTGAATCTCACTGCTTATAAACTATTTTTTGTTCTTTTTTAATGGTAACCTATGGACGTTTAAAAATTCATCAAGTAGGAAAATTGCTAACCTTGAGGTTTACATCCATTAAACAAAAACATTCCCATGCTCATAACTATGGCAATCCATCCCCAAGATTATTACTGACTAACTCAGTGATGGGTTAATCAACAGAAACATCAAGTTTAAACATTTTTTTTTTATACATATTATTTAAACTCAAAACTTAACCTGCTGACACAAAATTTAAAAAAAAAAAAAAAAAAAAAAAAAAAAAAAAAAAAAAAAATTAATTAACACTTAACAATAGCAGGCATATTTACTGCTTAACTTGATATTGATTTACAAGGGGGTGGTCAATACACTGTACCCTGGCATATTAAAATTTCAAGGTTGAAGACATGGGTGTAAATGTATTACTGGAATGCCTATAGATTTTGAACCAATTCAATGTCAACCCACCATTTTTGAAAGTTATCCATATCTTTGTTCATGTGAACTGTCCCTTCTCACCTTTACTCGTAGCCCCTATCACTTTGCCAAGATCATTACAGAGAACCATTCTGTGCCAAAGGATATGATCTTGTGTCCAATGAGGTTAAAATTTGTTACACATTTGTACTTTATTATGAATTTATAATAATGCTGGCTTTTCTCTCTGTGTTCCAGAAGGAAGGCAACAAGTTCACACAAGGCAGAAGTAGCCCACCCATTTATAACTATCTGAAGATATGCCACACTAAATTTTTTTTAAATAAAAATAATTTATAGATGTATGTAGGTATGTCACTAACCAAAAAAGTATTTATAGTTACATAAATCTAGTAGAGCTACACCAACATCCCAAGACAGGGCACCAATTTCGCAGATGTCCACATTCAGCATAGCATTGGTCACAGATTTAGCATGACTCCGGATACTTTGCATAAAAAATATATATTTTTTAAAAATTTTAATATTAAAAAAAGCCAAGCTTAAGTGTAGTCTGTCTGCTTATCTTTTTTATATAAGCACTGGATCAAGGATTGTGGCTAAGATGTTGAGACATCTTGGCTTTACGATTACATTTCTAAACTTTTTTAATACCTCATACCTCTTATGTCAGACCTTCATTTTGGTTCGTAATTATGTATGTATGTATGACTGTATGCATGTGTGTGTGTGCAAGCATGCGTGCATGTGTATGTATGTATGTATGCATGATGTACATGTCTCTAGGCATAACGGACAAACCCTTGGACTAAAAGGAATGAAAATTTCAGGGTTTGCGCCTGACAGGCACACTGGGGAAGTTTTTAAGCTTAAAGTCTTCCAGGTTGCTAATACAACAACTAAAGCCTACAAAAGCTATAGTCCAATGGGTAAGGCACAAATCTACTAAGCAGGATATCCTGGCTTCAAATCCAGGACTGGGTGTTTGTATTTCTTCTACCTTCAATCCTTTCTTCTTCCCCTACAATCTTACCATTCCTTCTTTCCCCCATTATTTCTCCCTTTATTTATGCTAATTTTGTTCATAGTTATATACTATATCAATTAGTTCACAAAATTAATAGCCCAAGTGAGTTCCGAACTGTTGGCAATCTATCTTTCTGTATTTCACCATGCCTCCAAAAGATCTGATCTTTCTGAAAAATCAACGGGAATGCTGCATGCCATTAGAATGTGAAGTATAAGGTCTAGAAATAGTGCTATGAGTTACTTCTATATCATTTCATATCAACATTGGCCTAGGCAACACCAGGTATAAGCTGATAGTGAGCTATAAAACAATTACAGCTATATATGCTTAAAATTTTCTGAGTGCTGAATGTAAGATATGAAGTATACTGATGAAGTCAGAGAGGAGGATGGTAACAGGATACTCATTAGGTGGAACATTTCTTTACTATTCCATCTAACAACTATGGAAACCCTTTTAAGAAGTCCTAGACATGATAGTGAAGTTCTAATATGGAGTCCCTGTATCAATGTTTATAGGTTGCCAGGAAACAGTATTGGTGTAAATTTACATGTGGAGTGCCAGAACATAGAATCCACGAAGGACTTGCCACCTATCTAGAGGAGAAGCTAAGGGTATAATCATATTTGATTAGAAGATTAACTAATACTAGAGTAAGCACCTGTGCTATATACAGAATCCCATTTTGAGCAAATTTTTGGGATCCAAATTTGTGTGTGTGTGTGTGCGTGTGTGTGGCAGGCAGACAAAAGACAGACAGATGGACGGAGGGACGGACGGAGGGACAGACGGACGGAGGGACGGACGGAGGGACGGAGGGACGGAGGGAGGGACGGAGGGAGGGACGGAGGGAGGGACGGAGGGAGGGACGGAGGGAGGGACGGAGGGAGGGACGGAGGGAGGGACGGAGGGAGGGACGGAGGGAGGGACGGAGGGAGGGACGGAGGGAGGGACGGAGGGAGGGACGGAGGGAGGGACGGACGGAGGGACGGAGGGAGGGACAGACGGAAGGACGGACGGAGGGACGGACGGACGGACGGAGGGACGGACGGAGGGACGGATGGAGGGACGGACGGACGGATGGATGGAGGGACAGACAGACAGACAGACAGACAGACAGACAGACAGACAGACAGACAGACAGACAGACAGACAGACAGACAGACAGACAGACAGACAGACAGACAGACAGACAGACAGACAGACAGACAGACAGACAGACAGACAGACAGACATCTCCTTCTATAGATATAGAAAATATATACAATAGTCCCTCTTTTGAGAAACCCCTCCATTGGATGACCACTTATTTAAGAGACCAAATTTTTCATGCAGGATGTTGTATTGCTGTATAAACTTAACTTTACTGGAAGACCACCTCCTTTGTAAGACCAAAGACTGCTCTAATGATAAAAGGTTGCTATTGAAACTCAAAATATTTACTTGTTACTAAGTGGTTCCAGCCACTGTTTATACAAAAAAATACTTCGAATCTTATAATTGTGAAATGTAAAGGTTTAGGTCTGTCTATTTAAGTTGCCAGTCATGGAATATGTTTAGGAATACAAAAAATTGAACCTAGAAGAAAGAATTGCTGTTTTAATGCCAACCTACCATCTTTATGAATTTCAATGTTTTGCTCTTGCTCATGACGAGCAGATTTTACCACACCACCACCACCACCACCACCACCACCACCACCACCACCACCACCACCACCACCACCACCACCAACAACAAAGTAACTTTAAGACCCTGTGAGCTCCTGGAGCTCAAGGGTAAAAAAGAATCTATTTATAGAAGGGACTTTATACACACATTTCTAATGTATTTGTTGCCATAATATAAATTTCATAATTTGACCACACCCACCCAGGCTGGAAGACCACCTCTTTTGGGAGAGGAATTTTTGTCCAATTAAAGAAAGGATGGTCTCTCAATGGAAAGACTAATATGAATAAATACAATAAAATAGATAATAATAAAGATTCTGTGGCCGAAGAAATTTTGCTATGGCATGGTTCTGACAACATTGGACAATCCCTTGTGGTCATTAAATTTGATATTTAAGCAGTTTTTATTAACTTCAGTTCATTAATAGCTATGCTTAAAGCAATCTGATTAGAAACAAAATTTTAGACCCTAAACTAAAGAGGAAATGCTTGGCCCATTTTCTGTTCCCCTCATGAATCACGTTCCCTCCAGAGTCCTGCTCTCCACAAAAGTTAGGGAGAGGGTGTGGTTACTGTGCAGCTAACAGCTTTTTGTGTGTGGTGAAACCTGCGTGAATCTAATTTCAATGATTGTGCAAAATTGATGAAACTTCTGAACGCAACTAACTCCTCTAATGTGTAGTCAACTACCCAGAGCTCTCGAGCTTTTCGCCCTATCATTAT
Organism: Lycopodina hypogea; assembly: GCA_963969325.1. Lineage (NCBI taxonomy): Eukaryota > Metazoa > Porifera > Demospongiae > Poecilosclerida > Cladorhizidae > Lycopodina > Lycopodina hypogea. The sequence goes on from OZ017790.1 coordinate 6,249,245, forward strand.
TTTTTACTCTCACAAATTCGGAGACTAGTGACATAGGGAGCTTCGCCTACTTAGTCACCTCCTCCGAATGCACCAGCTGTGCAGACCCCGTGTATGGAATGTATTTGGAGGAGACTGTGACCGCTGTTGACTTTGCCCTGGGCTACATCAACTCCCACCCTGACTGGCTTCCTGCAATCAACCTTACCTACGGGGACAGTTTTAACTCTGTGGAAGTAAGTGGAAATTACGAGGGAAATTACTATCACTCTAGCTCTGTCTAAGATGTCCAACTATTGGGCTCGCTGTAATTTAGTGCACTGCACCAGTTAGTGAATTAGCTATGTGGCATTAGCTAATCGCTTGATTGACTAAGAGATCACTATTTTCAAAAACTCTAGAAGCAATGCTGTGTGTGACTGCCAGTTATTCATGCATGTAGCTATAAACTTACAAGAAAGAAATTCCTTTAGCTAATAAGTTGTGTGTTTGTGTGTGCAGATATTTAAAAAGTAGCTGAACCATCTTTAAATCAAATTTTGTGCTCCTTAAGTACTCTGTATTAGGACCCTAGAGTGCCACTAAGAGTTGCATATACAGCCAATGCAGCTAGATATCTCTGAATATATATATATATATATATACTTCTTGTTTTTTTTTAAATAAACTTTTAATCCATAGGCAGGCAATTATTTTAGCTAGCTAGCAAAATAAAAGAAATTCCAGTTATATAATGTCTAAATCAAGGTGATTTATACAGAAGATTGATTTGTTTAGTCACATTTTTCTCTTCTAGGGGCTGGAATAGTTTAGAGATATTTTCCCTTACATCTTATTGTATTTTTGACATTAGTCTGCTATCAGCTGAAATAGTTGGAAACATCAGATGTTTGGTAACATGCTAAGCCATCTTTTTATGTGGTCAAACATTAATTAATAGCAGTTGACATACTTCAATGAAGGACCACACGAATATTGGCTTGTAATTTTCTCAACTATTGTTTTAACTATAGCAGCAAATGACTTTCAATGTCACTGGTTTATACCAGTTTGCAAATGTGAACCAGTAATTATAATGAATGAGAAGAAGGAAGCATGAATAGATAATAATGAGCCATTCAAAGATTCTGCATAGAATATTCAGGATTCAAGAAGATGAAATTGTTAGAAGCAAACAAGGGAACACCTATAATGTCTATCTTTCGAAGAAAATACTGATATACTGTTGAATCTTTTCCTATTTATATACAACAGTATCTTGTTATGATAGCAAGACAACTTCTGTTGATATGAATGCTATGAGCATCCTAATTGTGTATATGTTATCATTGTCTACTGATTAAACTCAATAGATGATGAGCCCCATAAATTCCAATTATATATCCAATACAATAATTATCATTATTGCTACAGTCACCCTGTGTGCTCTAATCTCACCCACAAACTTTTCCATGGACTGTAGTAGTGTAGATTGTCAATGCTTATTTGTCTACCACAGTGTCCTATTAGTGGTACTTCACTGGAAGAAGTCTTGCTCCCTCACAACTATGGAATTGTGGCCTCCAGTTGTAGTCACGCAGCTGAGAACTATTCCTCTACAAATCCTTTCGTCACCTTCACTCCACTGGTAGTTACAAGTAATCAATAACGCTATTGCAATGAGTCGGTGTACCACGTGTTGGTGTACCACATGTGAAATATTTAAGTTTAGGGAGTCCGTAGCAAACTCACGTAGAGCATTTTCAAGAGTAGGTATCCAGAGATGTGCATGTGTTTGGATCGAGTGTGTACTCTGTATTCCATCCTGGTACATTTCCTTGAACACTAAATACCCATTTCTGCTTGTTACAACAAATGTTTCATTACATACCCACGGGCAATATTTGACTAATCCTATGATATTAATTATCACAACTACATATTGTCATTGAAGTCTCTTGCTGTGATGATTAGTATGTCCCAACCTGACTATCATATCAATAATAATGTCTTGTTTACTATGACTGATTTCCTTTAATGTATAGCTACATTGTTGTAATTCACCCACTGCTAAACTAGATCAGATTTCTGTTATGATTTGTGATACATTTGATATAGTAGAACCAACGGAAGGATGAATCAGAAATATATAAATAATCTTTTTTATAAGGTTTATGCAAATCATCACTTTAAACTATGACTAAAATATGAGCATGATAAATAAAATGACACAATGTATGAATGTATTGCAATTATTAATAGCTTAGATATTTAAAATTAGAAAAGTATGTGTGTAGTGGAACAGAACTGCACATTTTCATCATAAAAGTGTCAACACTATCTTTGCTGTCTTGCACAACCACCTTGCCTGACAACTCTCTCCCTGCAGTCTTGTCAGGCTGTTACACATTTCAGTGTACTTTTACATTATAAAGTTAAACAGTACATACTAAAATTTGCTGGAAAAGAGTCACACATAATTCATGCTATGGAAATGATGTATTTTCAATCATGCTCTCCAATACTTCCACAGAAGACAAGTAATCAAGCACCAGCTTTGCTCATTTATTCCACTGTAACCTAAAATTTGCTCAAAATATTACCAATTCTTCACTCTTGTTCAACAAATGAAGTTGCAGTTTTGCATGTTCAAGTATGGCTTACTATCATTTACACAACATGTTTGAATCTCAATAATGTCCATCTTTTAGTCAACGAGATCTTTAATTTTTTAAACCATCAAACCTATCTTGTGCACCCTTTTTGCCACTGCATTGGATCAGATACTGACCACTGTCAGGTTCAAGTGGCATATAAAGAGGACAGATTGGTCTCTCTAATCTCCTACTACACTTCCTTTCCTTTCATGTCTTGTAATTGCACAACCAACAATGTGTGTGTGTCAGGATATCTCGGATGCTGATGTGTATCCATGATACGACAATCAAGATTCCAAATGATGTGAACCGACTTATTCCCATTTGGTTGTTTACTTCTTTGATCAACTCCTCTAGACATTCCTGCTGCCTATTTCCTTTTGGATGGTTGCCTCAATCTCTTCTGTCTTACTCATACCATCCAAATCACTACATCTGCTGACAAAGACACAATTTCTACACTTAAAAATGGAATGGTACTTATAAACTTTATCATTATGGATGCTAGAAAAGTACCCATCCTACAGATGGAGACAACAAAAAAAAATCTTACTCTAATTTTAAAAAAAAATTTTCTTGATTTGTTTGTTTTCTGTCACATACCAGACGCTTAGGCCTACGGGCTCAAAAAGAAGAAAATGAGAAAAAGTAATTTGAGCATGTTTTGCTTATCTTACTGAGGTTGTGCTTACATAATTGTTGTTTTAGTATTCATAGTACAGCTTGGTGGCTAGTTCTCATACATGAAATTGAACCCCCCCCCCCCCTCTCTTGAAGGATATTTTAGCGTAGCACCCGTTTTATTGACAGAGACAACCAAGGCCTTTTAATGTATTTGTAGATCTGTTGTTTAATATCTCATTCCAGATTCTTAGGCCTGCAATAACCTTTTCTTCTTTTTTTTTAATTTCATGTTCCAAGAAGAAGTTAATTTAATTGACTCAACAGTAAAGCATCTGAGCTTTACTCCAGCCAGATGCAGATCAAATTTCTTTAAGGGGAACTTAACTAGTTCAGTTAAGACCTTTTAGGATAAAAGTAGAGAAGTTTCAAAAACATTTCTATTAAATTGGTAAGATTTTGAGAAAAGTTATTGCTCTAGTGCTTAATTTACACTCAACCTATAAGTAATGCTACTCCAAGGCTACCTACTATCCTTGGGTTTTCAATGGAAAAAAAAGTTGTAAAAAAAAAAATACAAAAATAAACCACTACAACTAAGTGTCTCTATTTTTTAAATATGGAATGATAATTAATTATAGAACCTAATGTATTGAGATAACAAATTTTTTTAACTTTTTCTGATGGGTGTCAAAATAAATACAAATTCACCCCAGAAAACCTTTGAAATAGCAATCCTTCCAACAAATTTGCTTCACATAATGATCTATAATTCCCCACTCTCACTCCTTTCCTCAAGAAAAAGTTCATCTTCGCCATGACATATAAGTCGTTACAGAGACTGAAAATACTCAATGCAACCAGCTTCTCTTCATGGTATTGTAGTCACCACAGTCTTCCACAGCTGTTCATCATATTTCAGCTCATAATATTTGTGTAATAGCAGTTATTCATTTGATGTTAAGTTCAAGTTAATTAAAAACTTTTTCATTAGCATGAGGTAGAAACATTGTTGTACTTTGTTGAACACTGTAGTAAGAGATGTCAATTAGTAGCCCATAAATGGACTGTGGTATTAATCACTTGAGGAACGGTAGTGAATAGTGGACAGAACAAAGTCTATTAGTGAAGTTCTAGTATAGTATAGTATAGTATAGTATAGTATAGTATAGTATAGTATAGTATAGTATAGCATAATACAGTAAAGTATAGAATAGTATAGTATAGTATAGCATAATATAGTTTAGTATAGTATATATATAGTATAGTATAGTATAGTATAGTATAGTATAGTATAGTATAGTAAGTAGTGGCCAAAACTCAACATTAACAGGCAGTAACATAACGGAAACATTGTTTTCCATGTCAGTTAAAGATACGCAAGTTTCATACAGAAAGGCCAAAATTTCTGCAAATGCAGATAAAACGAGTGAAAGTTTATTTATATTATAATCTGGTGCAATATGATGAGCCACGTGATTATTATCTAATGTAATATAATGACGTGTTGATTGAGGGGAGAGTCCCCTTGTGGGTCTATCAGAGTTGGATTCAATCTCCCCTATTTGAATTACAATAAATTTTTAAATGCTTATTGTATTTATAATTGTATTAAAATGTGTTTAATTAATATCCAAAATTAACCAACCAAAATTTTTATCAACTTGTGCATGATATTCTACATTTTAAAGGGCTCATAGTTATTGATAATTTTTTTGACCAAAGCTAAGAATTTTTTTTTTTTTTAATTCTTTCTTTAGTGTACATATCAGTAGAATGGTTTAGCCACATTTTCAGTATTTTTAGATTTATTTATGTGGGGCTCCTCCCAACTCCCCCTTTTAAAAACACCCCCTCTATCTCTGCCACACCTCACACACATGCACACACACATACACGCTTGCACACACATACATACACATGCACGCACGTGCACACACACACATACATACATCTGCACACACACACACACACACACACACACACACACACACACACACACACACACACACACACACACACACACACACACACACACACACACACACACACACACACACACACACACACACACACACACACACACACACATGCTTGCACATATACACACATAATGGGGGGTCAAAAATCGAGCCTTCAAACTGCCACACCCATCCCCACCTCCCCCCCCCCCCCCCCCATACCACAAGAAAGAAGAACCCATATGGTGTGCCATGTTATGAGTGAAATTAAATGGCCTCCTGTAGTTATAAACTCAGTTTGTTTACTGTTTTGTGAGACTCCTCACAACTCCCCCTCCAAAAAAAAAAATCCCTTCCTCTGTGCTATCCCACACACATTGCACTTGAGCACACATACGCGCACACACATACACGCACACACATACATGCACACACATACATGCACACACATACATGCACACACATACACGTGTGTGCACATGCTTGCATACACACAATGGGAGATCAAAAATCTAGCCCTCGAACTGCCACACCCCCCACACCCTCAAAGGAAGAAGAAACAATATAGTGTACCATGTTGTGAGTGAAATTAAATGAAAGGAATCGATAAATACTTGCCCTAGGGGCAGTTTTTAAATTATACTACTGAATCTTGTGGAATTAAAACTCTACATTTTCACACACCTCCCCCCCCCCCCCCTTTCCTGTCTTTTTAATCGTCCTAAACTCTCTATGCCCTTTCAGCTCTGGGTTCAGAGCCTATTGGTCCATCATATCCAATTGGCTCTAGTAGGTTAAAGCCATAAAAATCTCAAATAACTTTTTATTAGGTCTCTGTTTGTATTTTGGGTGCCATACTGAAGTTTAACCTTTTACTTTGTAATAATCTAACTGTTTGAAACAACCAGTTTGAAGGTGATGTTATGGTCAAATTAGTTTATTTGGGTGATTTCACAGCAACAGATCATTCCAAGTGAGACCACAGTGCAAGCGACTTCCGCCTGCCACCATTTCATCACCCATTGATGTGTAAAAACAATTTTGAGTAGTGGATGGGGAGGGGGAGTGGGATAAGCACAAATCTGCTAAGTTAGCTCAATAGATAAGCAGTGGGGGGGGGGGGGGGGGGGGGGAGTGGGGGAGTGGAGGAAGGAGCTTCAAAATAATACGAAGATATTTAGATGTTTGTTTGTTGTTGTTTTTTTTCAAATAATCAATTTGGATAATTTTTTTACATGTGAGAAAAATCAAGTGATATTTAAAAAAAAAGTTATTTTTCCCTCCTAGTTTTGGTAAAACTTACTAATTGCTGCATACTATGATACCCATAATTCTAAAATGCCTCATTCTTTTCTCTCAAATATAACATACAGCTTTTTCTTCTTTCTTTTACTCCTCTCTTTTTCTTCTCACTTTTACTCCTCTCTTTTTCTTCTCACTTTTACTCCTCTCTTTTTCTTCTCACTTTTACTCCTCTCTTTTTCTTCTCTCTTTTTCTTCTTTTTCTATATAAACAATAGCAAAAATAAGTTTAAAATGGTAACAATTCTCTTTGGTATTTTAACTTCAATCATCAAGCAACATGCTATACACTGCAAAAGAAACAGCATGTTTATCATGTGGGATATCATGCTGACATCTAAAATTTATATTTACGTGGTGCTTTGCTCATTACTTTTCAAAGTACAATTGTTTGTGTTTGAAATGCCACTGTTCTCTCCATTTGCAGATGAAGCCAGACTTTAATTATATTTTCACAGATTGGATGAGCATTAACAAACTCATTCATTGATGTGTTACTTGTTCATGGTGTGTTAATTGTTCAAAGGTGTGTTGCTTGTTAGATCATATATCTGTTCAGTTATGTTACTTGTTAGTTTATGTTAAACTTGTTTGGTGGTGTATTTCTTTTTCCATATGTGCTACTGTGAGAATCACCAAATTTTAAAAATGAGTTGGATGTATATCAGTCTGTGAAAGTGCATTGTCAGGAATTATGAAGGTTACTCTGTGCTCGTTATCATTTTTCTTTCATTTTTGTATTTTTTAAAATATAATATTTTTTTAATTAAAAAAAAAAATTATATCACGTGCTTGGATGTCACTGTGAACTTGTAAAGTCTGTTGTCACATAAGTGATATACACTGTTGAAAATTTTGGTGAAGGCCATTATGCTTGAGCTCTACCTATAAAGTAATACACTTTTTCAATTATCCTGACACAATACAGTCAATTAAACATACTTACAGCGTGACTGTATTGATTTGTTAGATCCACTATGCTCCTGCTGGTATGGTGATATCTTCTAATGCTAGCCACGAGCAGCCCACCATGTTTAGTGTCCACCCCACATCAAAAACATATGCGCTATCAGTCCTTAGTATTCTGCAAAACTTTCGCTGGCAAAAACTCACTGTCATCACTGAAGGTGCTGGTTTCTTCGAAGATGTAAGTTTGTTTGTTTTTTATGTCCCTAAAATGATAACGATACAATTTAGCAAAGACAATACAGTGTTATCTATTTCCTACTAAGCACCAGAGTTAGTTGTAACAAAAGCTTCTCTAGTGTATTTATTTGTAATTGACACAATTGCACACTGATTTGGTAACACTGTTTCACCATTTAAAATGAAACAATGGAAGCGTATAAAACAGTTCAACTTGATATTAATTGCTTTCTTAGTTTAACTGCAGTCTGTATACAAATAATAATCTAAAATATTTTATGGAAGAATTACAGAGAACTGCACTGACTAACCACAGATATATTAGTTACATTGATTTTTTTTTCTATTCCTTCCCATATATTTTTTTATCATTAGTTTTTCATTTATATTTGATTTCAATTTTAATTAACTCTGGTTTTAGAATGATTTATTTAATTTGTCTTCTAAAATTCCGTAATGAAGTCATTTGTGAAAGTAAAACTAACTTTGCTTGTGTAATTTTGTCTGAATACATGTACACACACAACAATATATATATATATGTATATAGATATACATATACATATATATATACATATACATATATACATATATATGTATATATATATATAGATATAAATAAAAATGGAATGTTCCTTAATTAATGCAAATACAGTGATATGCACTGATCATTGTATAAACTAAAGGGCATGTTCCTGTGAATGAGGAACATACATCAATAAGAATTGAATTATCTAGATGATCATTGTCCTGATAAACAATAATATTTTTAATTTAGTTAATTTTAGTTTATTTTATGAATATATATGAATGGTAACATTATCATACTTTGCAGGTCCTACAAAATGTGAAGATGCTTTCACCACTTCAAAATGTGACACTGTTTGAACCTGAACGGCTGGATACGGGAGAGTTTCTAATTGTAAGTGTGGCTGAATCTATTTATCGCATGTATTACTTATTTAGTAAATAAACACTATTTGTGTACATATATTGATAAATCTAAATTTTTGTTCTTAACTTCTTGATTGCCCAACATAATCATAGATTATTCAAACTAGAGATTTGTTGACCTGCTATCCACTAAACTAGTGTAGCAAAATAAGACGTAAATTTCTTGAAGTGTTAGTGCAGGACCGCTCTTGTTCCTTCTGCAATGTCACCACACAAACAGAGGAGAGTGGAGGGAGAGTTGCATTATGTTATGAACAGCAATTTAAGATTTAACATGCAATCACAATATTGTTTAGAATTGAAGTAGCTTTCTAACCGGTCTTGTACCATCTGCCCCCTGTAGGAGTTACCCCTACTACTCATAGGCACGAGAGACTGAGAGGCCTTTATAAGCAGGCTTGCTTGAATAATTATATATTTAATGCATTGAACATAATGTATACAAATCTTCTCTCTCGAAAAATATTAAAGTTTATATTTGTTTATAACTTGTCAGTAGCTATCACTTCATCAACATTTTGAAGGATTCTTTTCAGACTTCAAAAAAAAAATTTTAATCTTTGTTTGAAATATAGCTTGAAAATTGTTTAAAAATATACATAAAAATGTGACTCTCTCCATTTTAGACTCTACAGTACTCCTGTAGGAACTGAAAGATAGAATGTAGTTTACTCACCAAAAAAAAAAAAAAAAAATCAGCTTATATTTCATATTCCCTAGATGTCTCCTCTTACTTGGTAGGTGTTAGACTGGACGAGTGCCTACAAGTTGTGAGATGTAGTGTGTTAAGGTTAAATAAGGGTCAACAGCCTACTACTTTCCAAATTTTCTCAAGCACTGGAATTGGTAGTTGCTAAGCAACAAGGCCAGTTCTATTGTTGCTCTCCTGTGTACCTTTAGAGTACCAAAAGATAATTAGATGATGTAAACCACAAACTGGTGCTGCTTAACAAGGATATACACATAGCTTCTCTAGCTCATAATCAAAATATTTTTGGATCTGAAACCAACTCTCTTGTTAACTTCCATATAAGGAAATAGTTGATATGGGAACATTTTCTTCCTTTTTTCCCTTTCTTTTTCTTCTTTTTTTTACCTCAAAACCTGTGATACCCAGTATCCTTTGAAATTTTGAACAATATGTAAATAGCTAGATCCCAAAGAGCAATCTAATGAAGAAGGAAATATTTCCCCGATAGGTGAAACAGGTGATGTACCCGTCCAACATACCTGAGAATGTCTATCTGATAGAAATAATAAAAATATAGAAATTGTATTATACAGTTTAAATTGGATAGAAATGGATGGTATCCGATTAGTAAGTGTTTTTTTTTTTGTTTTTTTTAATATTATTTGATGTTTCCTTAAATCAGTGAGTTTTCCAGTTAAACCCACAGCAGAATCTAAATGTACACTGTATTCTTATCTGTCATCTATTTGTCTCATTGTAGGTCTCTCTCTCTCCCTGACTCTCTGTCTGTCTTTTTCAACCAATCTTTCTGTTTGTGTGTTCATTTTAGAAGCACATAATTATGTGTTTGAATTTAGCATGAGCACTCAAGTATATCCCTGCAGAGATCATAGTCACTTCTAAATATCTGCCGCCAAACTTTACAACTTAATATTTTGTACACTTATTAGGCATGACGAGGGAGTCATCTATTTTCTTCCCACACTATTTAAGTATCCTTTTGAGAGGGGGGGGGGGGGTAAGGGAGTTATAGGGATGTAGAATTAGACACATAAGAATTGAGTGTTCATGTCTTGTTTCAATATTTCTTGGGTAGATTTTTTCTTGTTTCCGTACTTTTTGGGGAAACCCTAAATCTTTTTTTTTTTTCTAATTTATTTATAAATATTTTTATTACTAGTTTCTGTGTCTTTTCAAGGCAACTATCTTTTTTTTCTTCTTCTTTTCTTTTTTTTTTTTTGGAGGGGGGGGGGGGGAGGAGGATTACTTTGCAATATTGTGAAAGGAAATATTTGTTCTATTATTTACCCATGACAATAACTTCTTTTTTTTTAACTAGATGAAATAGAGTTTGGAGTTGTTGATTTAGGGATGTAGAATTAGGCATATAATAATAGATCACAGGTTTTCAATAATAATTTCAAGAATCAGAAGTCACAGCTGTCAGGTAATGCTAATTACACAAGCACTCAGTTAACAATTTGGCAGAACTTGGGCATGCATTTGTGAGATAAAGCTACACATGGATTCTATAACAGGGAATGTCATAGTTTTATTGGATATACCTTCATTGCAGAGTTATTTGTAATTCTAATAATGCATGCAATTATTTGCACTGTATAAAAAGAAATTAAACTGGATTTATGAAATCTTACCTGACTAGAATATGCTTTTCTGTAGTAGCTAAGTGGAGAGTTTAGCGTAGTCTCGCTTGCCAAGCCATTTACCTGAATTCTCCAGTGGAGTGTTTTGATAAAGGGTCTGGCAAGTGAGACTAGGTTTAGCGGAGGATTTAGCTAACAGTTATCGCATGCATACTCAGCAATTGGAATGAAATTAGAATGGCGTCCATGACAGTGGGTGTCCTTGGTTCATCCTGATATACCTCCATATTTTGTTAGCTAATGAAGGAAACCGATAGGTCATGGACATATACCAGTTAAAACTCTGTGGGATCATGGTATTAGCAGAAGTGCTAATGTTTCCAAATTGTCTGTAGTCTATCTCATAAGGAAGATGTTAATGGAGAATGAAGAGAAATTTTTTTTTTTAATTTTTTTTTTATATATTTCTCAGAAACTTGGGAAAGTATGAATTAATTTTGTATTGTGGCAATGGTCGGGTCAACCCTAAATAGAGTTCTAGCGCACTCTTTAATATAAAACTTACATGTTTATTATAAGTTAACTGCCATAAAACCATATTTAAATGCAGTATTAAAGTAATTAGCCACAAACCATTGACTTATCCTACCAACTTTGAATATATAGTGTAGTTGTCATGGTTAGTATCCACTTGAAATTGATACTCTCATTTGTATTGTTTCATAGCCAGAAGGTTTACGAATAATCTTCTTGAACATGAACACGTCAAGTGCAGCTGAGGTTCTGTGTCAGGTGAGAAACTAATTTTAAAATATTGGTTATAATATTATAACAACATATCTGTGTGTGTGAATTCAATGAATATCCATACCCTGATAAGATAATTCTCCCAGGAATTATAAACGGTATTGCTGATCATACAAGTAGAAGAAGGAAAAATGATACAAAATACATATTGAAAATAAGTGCAGATTAAAAGTAAAACCAGAAATGATGACCACCAATATAAAATAATGTTTTAAAAACACCCAAAAATATGCTCTAGTGCATTATATGTCACAATTAGTGAGAATTAATTATGAAAGGGAGAATGGTGCTTGAACGAGAAACATAGGCATAGGTAAGTGATGTTGTTTTAGTCTACTAGGATGTGAAATGAATTTAGAATTCACTTCTTGTTCAAAAGATAATGAAAAAAGATTACATCAAGTAGATATGCAGCTTTGTTGGATTTCCAGGTTAGACTACTAAGGGGAGAAAAGCTACATACCCCAATGGCTCAGAGAAAAGGGGGAAAATATGGTAAGGAAGGGAAAGAAGAAAAGTAGGAGGGAAATAGGAGGTAAGGAAATGGAATTGGGGAGGGGGGGGAGGGTAAAGAAGAAAGGAAGGAAGAGGAAGAAGGACGGTAGTTTTAACTTTCATTAATCGAACAGAGTTGCATGTCTACTTGATTTACATTCATGTGTTGTTATTGCTGTTATTCTTTCATGTCTAGTGTGTTTCTTACTGGTTAACTTTTTTTTTTAATATTATTATTAGGCTTCAAACATAGAATGTATCTCATCAGAGTACATATGGATCACCTATTCCGGTAAATTCTTGACTTTGGACATTTCCTCACTCTCCTGCAACTCTAACCAACTAGCAGGCATTGTGGATGGAATCATAACCATAGAACCAATAGCAAGCATAGAAAATCAGCAAATCACCGGCAGTATACTTGCAGATATTACTACCGTATGTTGACTATATTGACATAATTGAAAATACAAGCCCTGTAAATAAAAGTATTTTTTATGCATACAGTTGATACAGAACATCTCAGATGTGGATGACACCTACCCACTCTCCTACTATGCCATTGATGCTGTGCTAGTTCTGGCCCAGGCCATCAATGATACACTGACCGGATGGAATGACAATTCGACAGACTGGTCTTTCTGTGAAGAGGAAAATGCTACAGAATTGGTGTCTAATTCAAGTTGCTTAGTACAGCAAACGCTCATGAATATTAACATACAAGGATTGACGGTGAGATTTATAACATCCCTGTGAAAAGTCCTCCATATAACCAAGTTCACTTTATAATATTTAGGAACAATGCCCCATAAACATAATTGTTACTAATTGCTATTGACCAATGTGAATCTGGTTATAAATTATAAAATTCTGCACCAAAGATTAATACTCATGATTTTAACAATACTTAGTTAGAGTCCACATTAGAAAATTTATTAGCAAGTATTAAGACTTAACCAAGTAAGTACGTTAGCACTTATGTAATTGCAATTAACAGCTGACTTTGTATTAAATTTCACAGGATTTTAAGTGGCTTCATTAATTGAATCAACTGAGAATTATATTAGTTTTATTCTCATACTCTTTATTTCAGGGTGAGATTGCCTTCACTACCATGGGGGAAAGGAAAAACCATGAAATGGGAGTATTTCAACACAGAAGTGAAGGTGTGTGTGACATTACTATTATGCTAACGTTTTCCTTTGCATATAGACATTTAATAAGTATTGTCTAGTTTAGGAGTGTGCTTTATCTTTTAATTTATCAACTAACTAGCAAATATACTTACCAGCATTGCCCAGGTCCATTTTATTTATACATGAAAAGAGCATTATTGAGTTAACTTGCAATAAAGGCACCATTAGCATTTTTTTTTTTTTTTTTTTTTTTTTTTTTTTTTTTTTTTTTAATTAAAACTGAGAAGATAGCTAATACTGTTAGCATTAACCAAGGAAATCTTGTAGAAGTCCAATAGGTTAATCACATGAAATGTTTTAAAACACATATCTAATTAGAGTCCTTTATGTGGTACACAAGGCAATCAATTTTGTGCAGCCAGAAATATGCATTTTGTCCAGTATGACTTCATGGGACTCAGATGACATTTGTTGACCTCTGAGGTCATACTGTATCTTTAAGCTTTCCCAAATCACCTCGTTTAATAATGTTTGGCCAATTTGGTCCCACCATTTTATGTGTAACAGATCTTCCTATAAATAAAACAAAATTTATTCTTCTTTTTTTGTGTTGAGGTGACTTAGCTAAGACGACAAATTATGTTTACATTACATCCTTTTTGTGTCACATACAATATTTGTTCAATAAATTTATAATGACTAATGATTTTTTTTAAATGTTATAAGCAGGTTTACTCAGGAGGGAAATTATTGGAAGAATTAATGTTACTACAAATACCAATGAAGTAATATTTGAGTTCGTTGATGGTCAGAATGAAACCATATTGTTTGAAGGTACAGTTGTTATTTTTTAAGGAAAGTATATTATGTGTTCCTAAGATAATGGAGATATCAGTGAGACCTGTATACTGTCCATTTTCTATAATAAATATTCCTAGCCATTTTTTAAAACGTTTTATTTTATTTATTTTTTTTTTAATTTTTTTTTTGTGTGTGTGTGTGCGTGTGTTTCAGTTAATAATTTGAAAAACAAGTACCAAGATTTTGTAAAAATTTGATATAAATCTTAGTGGCATTTAGCAAACAATTCAGAGCTTGTATATTATTCACTTTTATAATAATGGCAAAGGGGCTCAGTGGTTCATCCAAGATTAATAAAAAGGGGTTTCAAGATTTTTCCTGTAGCTGGAGGGAGTACATAAACATTTATGTCATGGGCACTCTTATATTTGCTAGAAACTGATGGAATGATTATGGAGGGAAATGGAGGGGGGGGGGAAAGAAAAGGGAAAAAATCTCAAAAAGACTGGAGCAGACAAAACTTTCCGATGGAGATATCTGATGGAGATTCCTAGATACTTTGATTGTAGAGGATCTAGCTGGCATTTCCCTACTGCCAGTTAACAAGGCAATTATAAATAATTAGTTTTAAGGGATGGAGTTGGCATAAATTATAAAAGGTGAATGGTGGGTAGAGGGGGATGAGGACTAAAGATTAAGAGCTGCCAAATTATGACATTGCTATTTCAAATGCAGGGATGCCTTCTCAGATTACCTTGATGCTGTACCCTAGGTATGACATTACTGGTATGGGACTTAATAAACTGCAGTCCTAGTTGACTCTCTCTTTGCCCTGACCAGACAGAAATTGAATTACTATACACCTTAAATAAGTAGATATATTCATATTATGCTTAAACAAAACTTTTAAAAATAACCCCCAAAAAAGTCATGATGTAGTTAGCTGTAGTAGCTAATCTGTCAGCATAATGGGAAGCTTCATTCTTCTAGGGTGCATCTGCTGAAATAGAGTGACTAGTCTTACATTCTATTTCTGTTAATTTCCATGAGAGAAACCACTACTGTAAGGGACAGGCTATTAGCTCAATGCCTGAATGTAGATAAATATAATTGGTTGATGGTGGTGGGACAGATGGACATTGTATTCATATATGATCATGTGATGGAGCCTGGTAAACACATTCATAATGAGGAAAGAAAGGTATTTGTAATGAGTTAAGCTTTTATGTTATGTGGTGTAGATTATCTTTGAACTTTAAAGTGATTTTATGATGCTTGAAAAATCAAACATGCTGCAGGTTCACATTGTGTGGGTCCAAACCTAACAGATTAGGACTAAAGGTTCGTGACAAACTCCAATAGGGGCATTGCTGCTTCTTTGCGTGCTGCTTATTGTAATCTGCTGATTCTCTCAGTGCTGCTTCTTCTTTTCTTTTGTCACATGCACTTTTGTTCTTTGAAGTTTTCTTCTTCCTAACATAAGTCTGGAAATAACTCTTATTTTTTCTCTTCTATGGACTACTGATATACTATAATGTGTTTGGTGCACAGTCAGAAGAGTCTGAAAATATAGAGCTAAAAACAGAGATGTTATAATACAGCTCTGCCAATTGATTCTAAGTGCTAATGTGCTATCATACTTGGCCAAGTTGTGTGCTCTTGAAAGTATTGAAACCAGAGTTTGTTTGGACCAATGAGCTGCACTAACTAAGGTTTCCTAAGGGCTACCCCTCCCATGGTCAGGGTAGGCTCTCCAAATATCCTATAGTGGACTTCTCAAATTGGAATCCTGATAGAGCAGCATCTCACACAAGGAAAGACCGAGGCTTCACACTTTCTTAGAAGGCATCCTTATTTCCTAGATAACTGAAACCCCCCCCCCCCCCCCCACTTTTTTTCCTGGATCTGCCACTGGTGTTGATAGTCAACATGACATATATTTTGTTTTTTAATGTTTTTGGTGAAATAAACTACTTATTGGATGGCTGTTGGATTAGCAGATTATCTATGGAAGAATCATATGCCCATGCGAAAAATTATATAATTATAATGATGTTTCAAATGTTTAATATTTATTCCTATATATGCTTGTTACCATAACTGGCAGGGGGAAGAACCCGCCCTACTGGCAGTTTTTCGGCCCACTTTTAGTGGGCTGTAGTCACAAAAATGTCCACTTTGAGGAAATGTTGTAGACTTCTAAAGAAAAAGTGAACATGTAATTAGATCAATTTTTTTTTTTTTTTTTTTTAGAAGAACCATTTTTTACGTTTTTAGCCTTACACAAAAATAGAAAGAGGTGTGGCCAGATGGGACCCACCCCATGTTATTCGAAATCAGGTTATGTTTGCATGCCAAAGTTAAAGTCCTGTAGTTCTATTCTTTCTTCTTACAAATATACCATTTTTGGCTTTTTTGAATACAAAAATGGGTGTGGCCATATAGACATGCTTATGATGTTCCCCTCGTGACAATGATTCTAAATATATATGGGTTGGTGGGTTTGACTTTAACTGTTCAAGCGTCAATCATGGATACACAGACAAACAGAGAGACAGACACACCATTTGCACTTTATAGTATATATAGATAATAGATGAATTCTACATTCCTTAGTAACACGATATTGCACATTGATTACTATCAAAGGAAACCATACACTAAGAAGAATGATGCAAACGTAAATAGAAATCATAAATGTACTTCCCACATGTCACTAAACATATGTATTCCTTTCACTCCAAAAACTCATCCAAAGAAATTTAAAAAATGTTCAAACAACAGTTTCCTTATATGCAACTGTTTTAGACCCAAGTGTTTATGCTCTAATTCAGGGGCCACTGAGCATGTCTAATAGTAACAGTAATCTGACCAATGATCTGAGAGAAATAGTGAGCAAACACCTTCACAGGATTTATTTTGTGAAGTGTGCACACAATTTATTTAGTATAAACTTGTAGTACAGAGGTGGCTTGTACTTTTGCTGTCATAGTGAAATTATCAGAGTTTTAATTATATTCACACCTGAAATAGAAATACAAGATAGTAAATTATTACTAATGTATTCAATGTCAGCATGTATATGTTTCTTTAGGTCCTGCACCATCTGACAGTTTCTTGAAAGTTATCCGTCCACAGCCATTGTCTGTGGTTGTAGTGTTTGCTGTGCTGACCACTGGTGCTCTCATTTTTTGTGTAATCTGCTTTCTCTTCAACATTATCTTCAGAAAGAGGAAGTGAGTGTATATATGGTAGTGCCTGATAGATATTTTTGGGAACATAGGGAAAAAAATGATGTAAATTTTATTTTCTGCTATCAAATTGATGTGCAATTTTTATAACATGATCTTGTTCTTCATTACTGCACTTATTGCTGCTGAGGTAGTGTCCTAAGTTTAAAAAAAGGAGTTGAATAAGTAATGTAAATAGTTTTGTACACCAATTATTGACCAAACCCATTATTGATATTACAGATATTTTAAGGTATTTTCAACTGAAACTAAGCTAATTTTTTTTAAATAAATTTTCTCTCGTGGTTGTTTCCCCTAAGCACGGCATCATGCTATGAAATGTGCTGGCATAATTTCTTCAAAAAAATCAACATCATGCATAGACAAATAATAATCTGATATATCTTCGGTGGAGGGTGAAACGAATGACTCTGAGAGCTGTGAATATCAGTTTGATCTCATACTAAAATCTATTATCCACTAATCTTAAAATATATATACAGTTAAATGGTCCGTAATCTCTCTCTTTGTAGCCATCATTAGTGACTGTATAATTAAGAACAGTAACATTGACTATACCTGGAAGACTGCTATGACAACACTAAGATTAACGCTATCAAGTTGTTTAATGTGTCTACCATAAGCTACTTCAAATTGATTGAAGATATTTTAATCCACCTTGAGTGCTAATTCAACTGGGTTTATAATGACTCTAGCTTTATGCCACTCTAGTCCATATGTGTTTTGCTAACCGTCAATAATAACTTATGTTCAGAGCTGACCAAAACCAACAGTTAGGGTGTTTACCCTCCACTCAGCACCACATGAACTAAGCAATTCCTTAGTCAATAGACATGCACAAAATGCATACTTAATATAATTCAACTTAAATATAAAATTCAAAAAAAAATTTTTTTTTAAATACCACCACTGATGTGCAATTATATTGGACACCTGCTAGTGAAGGAATATGTAGAATTATGTCCCATGTCATATACAAATATTATCATGATCATCACACTTAGTCTAACACATGATAAGAAGGATATTTGAGATTGAATTTGTACTTTTCAATAACCTATGTAAATATGTCGTTTAGTTTGCTGTTGTTGCTAATGTTGCTCAATTAGCAGATTAATTAATTCCTTATTATGTCTCCATGATTGCATAGGCTTTGATTCAATGATAGCAACATTTTCTTACTTCAACTTTCTGGATTGAAGTAGATTTATTCAACATTTAAAAAAAAGACAAAAATGCACTCTATATTCAAGGTCACATGATAGTTACATGATAGATGCATATCTGGTGAAGTGATAAATAAAACAACAAGCAAATAAATCTGGCTATTATCTGTTACAGCTCTATTACAAGAAACGGAATCACTACATCATTTGAGTAGCAAAAAGAACAGTGTGATAAAGGTGGATTCTTGGTAAAACTGTGGTTTAAAAAGAAAAGGTATCTCTGTCTTCTTTAAATAAAAAAAGAAATTGAAGTACCAAACTATTACCTTTGTATAACTTCCTTATGCACCAAATCATGTTGTGGCATTTACACAGTTCACTTATTATTTCATTTTTTGTTGCTTTTTTGTGGTCATAATCATTTCCATTTTTGCAGAATTATAAAACTGAATAGTCCTTCATTCAGCTACATTGCTCTGGTTGGAGCAATAATTCTTTATGCCACCATATACGTACGCATATTTTCCACTAAATCTTCGCTTGGGTATCATGTCCGCTGCTACGTAAGTGTATCAAAGTGTAAACTACCTGTAATAAATGTATATAGTGAATCTCTTATAGTCAAATTCACACATGTTAACCTTTTACCCATCAAAATATATTACAAATAGTGTAAGCCTTCTAGTATGGGATGGGAAATGAGCTCTAATATACATTCATATATATATATATATATATATTTTTTTTTTTTTTTTTTTTTTTTTTTTTTTTCTTCTTCTTCTTCTTTTCTTTTCTTTTTTCTTTTCTTTTTTCTATTGCCATTTTTTTTTTTCATTATTTTATTTTTAATCAGTATGCCAAGGTCTAGGAGTCTATGTGCATAAATATTAAAATAATAATAATAATAATAATAAATATTTTAGTCTGTGGACTACCGCCATCTGTGATGAAGCTGTGTCCTACCCAGCAGAAAATATTTAACTCCTTTTAACTGTCAGGAATGCCCATACTTTATGAAACTAAAGAATGGTATCCCCATCCCAATCACAAATTATACTCACTGCATTATTACCAGCCTGCACACCAATATTGTCAGGTCCACCATCTCATGTGGGCCTTAGAGGTGAAATTGTGCTTCTGCCAAAAAATGTGATCATTCTATATGACTCAGAACTACCATTTTAATTCACTGACCTCAGTTTCCCTGCAAGCCATGCTTGACATAAGAGTAATAAAAATTTTAAAAAGCTAATGTCAAATATTAAAAGCAATTGGAGTGAATTTTTTAATTTCTTGCTTCTGTCACAGTTAGTTTTATGTGGCCACATCTCTGACTGGCAATGCAACCAAGCTGAGCTTCTTTGCACCCAACAGGATACCAGGAACATTGTCTATCCAGAGGCACAGAGGATGGAAGCAACAACATTACTAAGCAAGAAAAAAGATAATGAGAATATGCCAAAATTCACTGCAATGTTTGTTAATCTTTCATTACTTGCTGGAAGTGCAAATATAGTATTGAATCAGTTCCACCGAATACATTTTTGCCTTTTATGATGCCCAGGCAATGCTGGGTACCTCTGCTAGTGATAAAATGTTTAAAATTTGCATAGGCAAATTTATTTTGTTTTTACCTTGTGTGCACTTTTCTGTCTTTCCACTCCCTTATTTCAATTACAATTACGTAATTAAATTACAAATAACAGTGATTGTGGTTGTAATAAAAGTGCAAATAACAGTAATTGTAATCATAATTGACACTATGAACACTACATGATCACACTCAGTCACTCTGAAAGTACCCTAAATGAGGTCGGCAAACTGTGAACTATATGAACACTTTACATTGGCAAATGTATTGACTTACAGTGCTTCTTGTGGGTTTCTTTCCTTGAATGACTTTTATTTATATCTTTATTTTAAGAAGTTTAAAATGTTCCAAAAATATTTTTTAACATTCTGTTTAGTGCAGGAAACATACGACATGATTAACCAAGTAAATGTGACAAATTTTCACTTTGATTTTGAAAATGCAATCCCAGTAAATTTCTTCAAAAACTAAACTTTCATCTTTCTAACAAATATTTTATTTTAATATTTTAAGTGTAGGTTTATTTAATGTTACAGTTGCATGAGGAAAACCTTTCACTTAGTACTTTTTAATAATGATTAATAGGATTTTTCAAAAACCAGGTTATTATTTATTATGTTCTTCTACCTATTACATTTCCATCAGGTACAACCCTATCTACTAGGTATAGGATATATCTTGTGCAATACATCAGTTCTCTTGAAAATGTGGCGGATATTCTACATTTTCCACAATCCTTCACATAAAAAAAAGGTATTTTGTAATAATATAAACATAATTTTGTTTTATTACTCAATATATACATAAAAACATAATGCCGTATATATCCGTTTTTTTTGTTTTTTTTTAAAGAGACAGAAATTAAGTCCATTATCCTATCATTCTCTAGGTTTTAAAGGACTGGCACTTATTTCTGGCCATTGCCGTGTTTACAGGCATCATTGTGGCTTTACTGATTGTCAGCTCGACTGTTCCCAATTTCAGAACACTCATTGAATTGGTTGAAGATGTTGAAAAGAGAGGTGGAGTAAATGTAAATTGTAGAAGTGATCATAATTGCTAGTAGAAAAGCATGCAGTAATGAGAGGTATGCCTTGTCTGAATTAGAGTCTGCATCCTAACTTGCAATAACGAGTCATTTATTTTAGATAATCAATATGGTTAAAAATATGAAGTGATCAAATGGAAACAAAAAACAAAAGTTTTTGATGTGATAGCTATAAAAAGGGACAAAAAAATGTTATTTCTATCCCAAAAATGACCAAAAAGTAACTGAATGAGTGTTATTAACCACATGTGGGTGTGACAATAGGTGTACTTTTTTCATAGCCACACCCATAGGAAGTTGTTTTGGCTGCCAAAAACTAATTAAAGGACCAATCAGACTAAAATTTGTCATGTGGTCTCGAAGTTCTCGAGTGAACATTATTAACTACATGTGGGTGTGGCAATAAGTGTGGTTTGTCATAGCCACACTCATATGAGTTTTCACTGACAAGAACCAACACACTGAAACTTGGTATGTGGTCTCCATGCGACCATAAGAGTTTTAATAACCTCCTGTGAGTGTATCTAGCCACACCCATAATCTTTTTATGGAGACAGATAGATTGGTCAAGAAGAGCAATCAAGTGGAACACAATTTAATTGAAACCCCTAAGTATACACCCACAGGAGAGTAACACACTTTCCTGTCACATGTTGGACCAATCAGGCTGAGATATGGCATGTGGACTTCATGTGACCATGAATGTTATTACCCTCCCATATTTGTGGTTATGGGTGTGGTTTGGCCAACAAACATTAGTGTAAAAGTATGAATGCCAATGCCGACATATTTCATTCAAGCTGCTACAAGCAAATCTGTCTTTAGATACTTTACCACTTTCATATTTCGCTGCAGCAGATCCACTGGTACTATAAAATGGGAATAGTGTGTCTGTCTGTCCATGTATCCTCAATTCACGTTTGAACGATTGAAGTTTGACCAACAAACCCATATATATATATATATATATATATATAGATATAGATAGATAGAATCAGTGTCACAAGGGGAATGCTTCAAGTATGTCTATATGGTCACACCCCTTTCTATATTAAAAAAAAGAGCCAAAAATGGTACTTTTACCAGAAAAAGAATGGAGCTATAGGCCTTAAAATTGGTATGCACAAACTTGACTTTGAGACTAACGTGGGGTGGGTCCATCATGGTGTATAAGGATAGAATGCCAAAAATGATAAATCTAAAAACACTTGGACCTAGGTAGCTATATCCACGAACCCATATATTTGGAGTCAGTGTTGCCAAGGGAGTGTTTTAAGAATGTTTATAAAGCCACACCCATTTCTGTGTCCATGTCAGGCCAAAAAAGCCAAAAATGGTTCTTTGGCCAAGCAAACCCTTTGAACAACAGACCCAAACTTGGTATGTATGTATACCTAACTTAACATGGGCAGGGTCACGCAATCTGGACAATTTTGTAACTATATCAGGAAAAACTGTCCGAAAGGGCGTCTTTTTCTCTAGTCATATCAAATGAGAGATCTCTTAAAATTATTCATAGATTTTTTTTAAATTTCATATATATGTAAAAAAAAAAATGTACTTGTCATTTCGAATATTCACGTCTAATGTCATTGATAATGCATATGCTGTGTCAGTGCCAAATAAAAGGAATATAGCTTCTCAATGCCATTTCTGATTTGAATATTGCATGTATAACTGAATATATATATATATAGTTAACATAGTTAACTCACATTCTATTTAAATGTATTAGGAAGATGGAATTCAAACCGTAAATTGCATTTACGCGTGTACTGGTGAACCTCTATTAACTATCTGGACTGGTATTGAGTATACCTACCTCTTATTGCTTCAAGTGGCAGCTATTATCATGGCAATTGCCACTCGCAAAGTGAAAATTAAAGTATTAAATGACTCCAAACAATTAGCTGTGATCACGTACACCACTACCACAATGATGCTGATTCTGGGAGCTTTCATCTTTGCAATTCCAGATCTGTTAATTTTGGAAGAAGTTACTTTTGTGTTTGGTATATATCTGGCTACTACTGTCTATGTTATCTTGTTATTTGTGCCAAAGGTGAGAAATTCACAGTCATTTTACATGTTATAAAGGGAGTTGATTATGACAGAACAATAATAAACCATGTATGCATACTTCCCACTCCACTTTAAGTACACTTATTGTAAAATTATATAGATGTATGCATCACCACTAGCATTGCATGACAAGCAACCTAATAGACAGTTTGACCAAGTTATGTTCAATCGGAATAATTTAGTTGTGTCTCGAAAGATGTAGTCATATGTACACTTTCTTTGTTGTTGTTTTTTCTAATTTATTCCTAAAATTAATATATCAATGGCTTGAGTTATTCCCTTTAATCACATTATTTACTGTATTATTAATAGAATAACATCATTTAATAATTGCTGATTATGCACATGGAGTTCCTTTTTTTTTCAAGGAATTTACAAGTTTATTTGTTTCATGATTCAAATTTAAAGTGTTTTTTTTTGTTTAGATGGTGTACCTCTATAAAGATCCAGAAGGGAAGGGAATATTTGACCAAAATGGGACCACACACTCTGATACTCATCTGTCAACTACTAAATCAACCCATGTTATTGTGCAATCCTGAAGACACAATGCATTTTTCATTACTGCATATATGTTACATAGCTGCATATGCTAATGCAGGACTGTAGTATATTTCATTCAAAACTGAAGTGCTCGTATTTTATTATGCTGTGTCATTACAACTTAATATATGATATAAATATATTTGGCCCAAACTTATTTTTAAGTTTTGGTTTTTACTAAAACAATAATTATCTAAGCAAATTTGAAATATTCTAGGAAAGTAAATGATTTTTTTTTTTTTTTTAATATTATACCAAACCTGGAGAATAATATTGACGTCATGAGCCACCATGAGGTATATCAAAGGTAGTTGTGTTTTTTTGTTGTTGTTATTGTTGTCGTTATTGTTGTTGTTTTTATCCATTTGATACACTGTGATCTATAGTTCCTCTTGACAGTGAAATAATAAGACACACACCAAAAAAAGAATGAAAAATAGAACCAAAATTCCATAACATATTGAACATGAATCGAAAGGTATAGCTACATCCAAGTCTCACCCCAACCAGAACATATCTCATACCAACTCTGGCATCAAATCTCACACACTGCCTTAATATAAGTTGCGAGGTCTGGTATATATTCACACAATATATAGATATATACTGAGTTAATCAACATTAATTCACACTATATTAGCCCTCACAAATAAGGTGATAATTATACAGTCTACAAATATGCTGACTTTAAGCCATCCTTCAATATTGAATTGTATATAATGAACAAAAGACATAGCTACTGACTGATAACTATAGCAGTTTAAATTATGATCAATTTACATGATCGAAGTGGTTTTTGCGCTTTATTAGCTAAAGAAAGGTCACTCCTCCCCCACACTCACTATTATTACCAAGGAGCAATAGTTAAATTTCTATGTTTACAGATGCTAAGCTACAAGTGCAAGCTTCCAGCTAATAACATATGGAATAGATGAGTTCAGAGTTCATAGTTTTGTTTCATGATTAGCTGATGTGCTGAGAGTGAACATTGATGTCCTGTTCTTGGCATTGGTAGAGCTTGAGGTGACATCTGTGTGGCCAAATATGCCTTCTCCTCTTGGATCCTTGTACAGATCCACCATCTGAATATCAATTATGATAAATATTAAAGTAGATCAATGTAATTTTAAAAATGGATGATATTGAAATTTTAT
This sequence comes from Lycopodina hypogea, assembly GCA_963969325.1. Taxonomy (NCBI): domain Eukaryota; kingdom Metazoa; phylum Porifera; class Demospongiae; order Poecilosclerida; family Cladorhizidae; genus Lycopodina; species Lycopodina hypogea. Next base: position 6,274,213 of record OZ017790.1, read on the forward strand.
CTGTGGAAAGGATCTTCAATTTCTAAAATATAATAATGAATCAGTTTAGTTTGTATTGTTCTATCAAATAAAGATCGATGGAGAATTGTCTTTCATTCAGTTTATCACTGGCTTATAGCCGATTAAAGGTAAAATGAAGCTATCCCCCCCTCTCCAACCCCCAAGACTACATAGTTCATGACATAAGTATTACAAGGAAGGGCACATAAAATGGCAGATAAAAGGGATTAAGATCAGAAAGAGGAGCAAAGAATATGGTGTCATCACACACTATTGCACCAAAATGTGTATAGTTCATTTACATTTGAGTAAGGATTGTTAACAAAATGATATTGAATTGTCTTCTGTTGAACTACATCAGTTAATATTCAGAAGCTAAAGATGAGAGAAAATGACTAGTACGGCCAACATCAATAAACTTTCGGCAGAGTGAAGAAAAAGCTTTAATTTATTCCACAAAGAAATAGAGATTTCTTCAACTGGATCAATAAAAACTTGAAATATAATAAACTTATAAACAAAGCTGATATTAAAATTTTGAAATTAAACTTTAGAAATTATGACACGTAATTACATTTTATTGCTTTAAAAATGCTGTTTCTTCCCAACATTCATAAATAATATTGCCGATAAAGATACCGCAGATATTTTTTGGTTTTTACAAATACGTATACGTGTATTACACATTCAACATTTACAGTATAATGCATAAAAGCCATGCATAGTAACTGATCTAATAGAGGTTTGCCAAAATTTCTGAATAGCTATTAGCTCTTTACTTAACATCACATCTCCGACAATGTAAACTGCCTCAAATATATTTGTCATTTATATATAGCACTCTGAAGTGTGAATCAATAATGAAACACAGCATTCGAAATGGGGAACAAGTTCCGTATTGAGTTCTTTGCAAGTTTTTTAATATCGTGATGCAGCTAAACAGCATCCGAGTACATTCATACATCATGCAGTGCAGTGCAGTGGTACACGATCACTTTATCCCTCCATCACTTACTTGAACCACATCCCCTATTAGATATGGTTACATGAACTAACCTTAGGCACAAACACTAGGACAAGGAAGACAGAGGTGGCCAGCATTAATCCAAACCCATATACAACTTCATTGACAACCAATCGAGAACCAAGTGTGAATGTGATCACACCCAGGATCACCATCACTGTGGTGCTGGTGTACACAATGATGGCCATTTGTTTAGAGTCATTCAGGACCTTTATTTGGACTTTACGGGTAACAATTGCTAGTACGAAGGCAGCCACTTGGAGTATGAGGAGGTAGACAAACTGGACGGCCACCCAGAGCAGCGATGGTGTGGAGTTGTAGCATTTGTAGATGCAATTGACAGTTTCAAGACCTTCCTCCTAATATCATTTAAGAGGAAAATAGAATGTGAAATACACTCTAAGTAATAATTAAATATAGAGAGCTGATCTTAGACTATAGCCACCATGCTCTATAATGATGATAGCCTTATTTTTCCAGTCATTATAGCTATGTGTGTTCACAATTTATGCGTGGTTATTATTATAATTGTACCTTTTCCATTAATTCTTTTAGAGCTTGGGAAATTATCACTGCAAGTTGAGTGAGTATCTATAATGGTTAAGTACTAGGTCTCTCAATATAATTCTTCCTTAAAAATGACCTGACACTTCTTAAGATCCACACATCTTCACCAATGTAAGAGCTGCATGTATAGTTCCCACAACTCATCACATGCGACATGAATTACTCAATTCATTTTATTATTATTCAAGATGAAGATTTCCATTAGAAGGTGCAATGTTATAAACAAAACTGTTCCCTTATCGATAGCATGTACAATTAGCTAGATATTTACAACTTAAACATTATTGTTTAATAGGGAAAAGTTCTTCATTTTTGCATGAATATGATATGATAATGTTTGTTCAGTACAGGCAGCTATAAGCTCATGTTATAGTTCCAGAAACATAACACTTCCACAGTTTATTATTGGTGCGTAAACAAGGAGATTACGACTGCAGAAGTGGAAGAGTCAATTTTTTACACAATTAGCTAGCTAATACCATAAGATATGTATGAATATTGTATTATGTTTAGAAATTACCTACTTACATTGATTCCACCTTTCTGTTCAATGTCGTCAATCAACATTGGGTCTGCTCTAAGGTGTGGCACTATGAAGCCAATGAGCAATATACTCAATATGATGCCCACCATTACGGCAGTGCCTAAAGACAAGAACCAATCCTTCACAGCCTGAAAAGTTGAAGTAAAAGAAACAAGTATAAGCTACTATTATTGCATTTACAATAAATTGAGAAAATTAATGAAAATTTTTTTCAAAGGTGTAAAATTAGTTTTGTAAATGCTTTAAAAAGTGTACTTGTTTTGAAACCAATATTATGAAATAAAAAAAATTTAAAAAAATTAAAAAAAAAATTAAAAAAAATTCATTTAATTAATATAGCTATTTCAAATACAAAAGGCATTGTGCCATTCTATGCTCATAATATTGCTTAACTTGGTTTAAAGCGCACCTGGACAACACACACACACTTAATTGATTAAGATGGAAGACATAATTACACGTTTTCAATCATGCATGGTCCAATATATCATTGATTACTCAATTAATGGTGGATATATGGAAAAAGTCTTATTCTAAAATGATAGATTTATGTACACCACAATTGCTAAGCAAGAAATAAATGCATCACTTCTATCAGTCCAGCTTAGGGGCTTGGGAATGAAGCACATTCCCTTAATGAAGCCATGCTTAGCAACATACTTCATGTGCTCACGTCTAGTTTTCTAAACTTTAAAAATAGAAATAAAAGTCACCCTCATTTTTTTAAAAATTTAAACCATCAAGCAAATGCATTTCTTAAGATTTGTGAGTTTGATTATGCACATATCATTTATCCTTGGTTATGTGATGTCATTGTTCCAACGCAAGTTAATAAACGTTAATAAAGTACTAAACACACACATTTTCTGATATTCCAGACTCAATAAAATTGAATTCACTAACATAAACATGACTCATCTGCACAAAAATAGAGAAATAAATCATAAAGTTATGTCGTACAGAAATTCTTGCAACTAAAGAATAGCTACAATACACTTATAAACCACCTCACACTTAGCCATGTTCTCCCAGGAGGACGGTAGCTATCTACCATAGATGCAACTGCTACAATGGTGAGCAAAAAAAAATGTCAGACAACCAACTATGTCTGTACCAATACCTTTTTCTTTTGTGTAGGATTATGGAAGATGTAGAAGACCCTCCACATCTTCATCAGAACTGGTGCAAAGCACAACACATAGCCCAGACACAGCATGAACTGCTGCATCTGGTAGGAAGAAATAACAAGAAATAAGTGAATAGTGCAACTTACAACAATTAGCAATAAAAATAATATTGACAGTTGGCAGATTCATGATTTTTTATGGGCATGACTCGTGCTAAGAAATATTAAGGCCTGCGGGGAAAAAACACAATCCAATGCAAATACATGCCTACCTATAATCACTGCTATATATCCTTAAGAAAAGGGGGACAGTTATGAAGTGGGATAACAGAGACTGAAGATTGAGTGTGCTGTACTACAGAGAAGGCATTAGCCATTGTAGGGTAGAGTATAATATATGGGCATGTGAAAAAAAAACATGCATTTAGCACTATATTGACATCATATATATCAGTTGACACAGACTTACATTGCAGCGGATGTGTGCATTGATCAATGTTGGACTGGGGTAGATGCGGAAGTAAATGGAGGAATACAATAAGAATGCTCCAAGCACAACAAAGTAGTTGAGATTTGGACTAATCAGCTTCACAATCCTATACACACAGAGACAATTGAGTAAGCAAGGAGAATATATAAATAAGAAATTAAAAAATATATAGTTATTTTCAAAGCAATGAAGAATGTCCTCAGTTATAATGAAAATCACATATTTTTATTGACAAAGTTATTTTGTCATAATAGAAGAAAGAAAAATTTAATTTGTGACCAATGTATACTCAAACAAATTCCAGAGCATTCCAGTGGAAGTGTCAGAAGTGAATCTATTCTGAGCTGACATTTAGATCACTTACTTCCTCTTTCTGAAGATGATGTTGAAGAGCAAGCAGACCACACAAAATATGATCCCAGCTGAGACCAGTATGTAGTAGACTATGACCAGTGGTAGTGGACGCACTCGTATAACTTTTATGGGTGAGGTGTCGGCTGGTGTTGAACCTGATTAAACAAAGGACAATTGAATGGTTATATAGAATGAGAGGTTAGGCACAACTGATACCTATTGGGATAATTTAAATAATTATAACTACATTCTAGATAACACTGTGTACATGTATAATTAAATACATTTCATGATTGTTATGATGTTTAAACTGTTAAATAACATTAGAGAACAAGCACTATAATAGCTAGCTAGCTATATAGCAGAGTGTGTAATTGTTCTAATTTACACTTGGTCAAAACATGAATAGCTAGTAACTGCCCTAATAACCAGATCTCTATTACACACAAGCTATAAATGTTATAACCAAGTATAAAAAGAATAATTACACACTTAGGTATATAGCTAGCTAGGTAAAAAATATGTAGCTCCACAATATTGCAAAAGTATATTCATTCTCTTATTTAACCATGATAATAGCTTCTTATTGTCACTAAATGAAATAGAGTTTGGAGGCAGTCATTTTGGGATGTAAAATTAGGCACATAATGATTGATTGCGCATGCCTTGTTTCAATAATTCTCAATGATCACTTCTTGTTTCCATGCTTATTGGGGAAACCTTATATCTTTATTTTTTCCATCTATTTATAAGTGTTTTTACACAAGTTTTTGTGCCTTTTTTTTTTTGGAGGTTGGTACTACAATCCTCTGCTCAAAATTTAAAAAAGTTTTTTTATAGTTACACTGGCAGGCATACAGTTTGACATGCAGTTAGGTGGGGAGGTAGCACGAATAATAAGAGAGATATCAAATGGTTTTCACACGCATACTCAGCAATTGAAATTAAATATAAATGGCATCATTGTTCCATCCTGATAAACCTTCATATTTGTGTAAACAAATGAAGAAAACCGATGGGTCATGGATGCATACCAGTTGAAACTCTTTCAGATCATGGTATTAACCAAAGTACTACTATTTCCAAATTGTCTGCAGCCTGGCTCATAAGGAAGATGTTGATGGGGAATGAGGAGAAATTTACTCTTTGGATTTTATTTCATCTCTTTTGGGGGGAGCTCATTGGCTTAGAAATTTAACATAGACTTTATTAGAGGCTCCTGAACACAATATATGAAAAAATTGGATTGCTATTGTCTAGAAGCTTGGCAAAGTATGAATTCGTTTTGTATTACACAAATGGTAAAGGTCGGGTCAACCCTAAATAGAGAGTGCTAGCACATTCTCTAATATTAATCATATCAATACAAACAGATTATATATAGACAAGAACAACAAATATAATAATACAGCCTTGGCATAACTGTGATGAAGACTAAGTCAATTGAGACATAGGAACAGCAAATAATATCCCAGATAGTATTATACCATCAGCTAATGATCATCTAACAGCATTTAATAACAACAGCTAACAAGACAACACTGTCAATGATGACTCAGGTTTAATAGATACATGTAGTAGTACAATAACTATAATCAGGTCAGATCAATTAAGTTAAATTGAACTGGTACATTGTGATGATAAAAAATTGAGGAAGTAAATCACTGAAAAGGTAAATATCTGCTGCTTTTCTGGACTCATATGGAAATATATTTGATAGATCAATATTTACTATATTTTCTATATGATAGATCATCTTTGTTTGAATATCATGAAAGTTCAAGTCTGATGTACATAATCTGATTTATAGCAAACTACATACCAAGTTCCCAAAAAGTACTCCTTCATTGGTGTCATTGGGGGGGGGGGGGTCATGTTCCCCCTACTCCCAAATATAAAAAATATAAAATGAATAAACAAATTCCAGGAAGTGCAAAAGTAGCAACAAAGTTCACAGCTGCAGAAATTCCTATCACCACTACTGACCAGACAGCCAACTTTACTTGTCATAACTAGCTAATGAGGTAAAATATAGAATTTTCAAGGAATGGAAATCTTAGCAATCACTCCAAAGCTGAGAGAGAATTGCCTACCCAAGAGATGCTTGCAGCAGATACCAATCTTTCAAAACTTCATTGTTCAGCCTGATATAGCAACAAGATGCTAGTATTCACCAAGCAGAAATAGTCATGTATAATTTGATCACCTCAGGCTCCCTGAAATTTGTGCCCCCCTCCCCCTCTGCTACTTTTTAACCATTCACTGTATTTATTCCAACACGGACCTATCCACCCATTGATGGATATTCTTCTGGGTTATAAGTACAGGATTTTATTTAGTTATTTATTTTTGGCCCTTTTTTTTTTTTTTTTTTTTTTTATCTGCTCATTTAAACTGGTTTATTCAATTGCTAACCCTTTACCATGAATGCACAGATGGGAAGGAAAAATAAGATCAAGTATTTCAAACCTTCATCAACAATAACATAATATTGATCATACCTCTGAATACAGTGGTCTGGTTCTCTCCCTCCACCAGTTCAAACATTACTCTGTTGCTGCTTGTGGTGACACTAATTCTTGCAATAAGGTCACTATTAAATAGACCTAGTGGACATGAAAAGAACGAAATTATTTTAAGTATGATATTGGGAAATAAGCATTAATAAAATTTGATTAAAGGAAACTAATAAGTGTGTGAAATTTCATAAGAAACATATGTCAATTTAGCATAATATCAAAATTATGTCATCACGGATGGAGTGAATGCATAATTATAGAGGCTGGCGGAACAACATGCAATTAAACTGGCCAAGATAGTTAACTACTCTGTCACATAAACTTGTTGGGACTTCATAAAGAAAATGCCCTCATAATTGGCTAGTAGCAATCAAAATGTCAGCATTCAGTGAGTATGATCACAGTAACTTGTTGAACCAATCATCTTGTATACCATGTATACATGATATACAAGTGTGTATCATTGGAACATAAATACTTCAAATCAGTTTAACTAAGTACCTTCATTCCTTTGCTGGAATAGTCCCATTTCATGGTGCTCCCTCTCTCCCCAGGCATTAAAAGTGATTTCACCCTTCAATAAATAAATGAATGGCACAGCACAAAAAATAATAATAATAATAATAATAAAATCCTAATTTATAATATTCAATTACTCAGGAAAAAATTATGACATTATTTTTTAAACAACAAAGCTTATTAATCATGGGGGGGGGGGGTTTAACAAACAACTACTCCCTCTCTTTGTTTATTTAATGTGTATTTAAAGGCAGCAAACATACAGTTGATCCATATATGTTGAGATTCAGAAGAGTCTGTCTCATAAAGCATCTTGTCATGGATGCCCAACTTGAATCCACTTCCTCTTCACAGGAAGACCAGTCTGTAAAACTGTTGTTCCACCCGGCCAGTGAGTCATTGATGGCCTGGGCCAGAACTAGTACAGCATCAATGGCATAATAGGAGAGTGGGTAGATGTCATCCACATCTGAGATGTTCTGTATCAACTGTTTATTAAAACAACATAATATAATATGCTACTTGTAATTCATTATGTCTTTTAAATGACTATGTGAACAAATAAGTATAAAACTTTAACTTACAGAATTTATATCTACAAATGTGTCCCTGGTCATTTGTGTTTCATTGTAAAGTGCTGGTCCAATGGTAAACAATCCATCTACAACGCTTTCTAATTGAGTGAGATTACAGGCAATTGAAGAATTTTCCAGTAGTGTAAAACTGCCAGCATAGGTAATCCATATGTAGCCTGGGAAGAAATATTCCATGCTTGATGCCTATAGAATACAAATAAAAGTATTTAGCATAAATCCTACAGATACATAAAAGAAACAAAACATTGAATTTATTACAACTAAAAAAAAATCAACGAAATGTGTGTTGTGTTGAGGACTTCATTGTAGTATGAACAGTCCACCAAACCAAAAATTAAAAATAATTGTTCGCATCTAATGTTTATCAGAATAATTATAATTTTGTTCTGAAAATTTAAAAAAACCATGTTATCACAATTAGCTGCATTCCATATATCACATCTAAAAGGCAACCCAAGGTGTATTATAATTATTGTATAAAACACTACAAACTTGGTGCAACATCAACGAAATCCAAACTTGCTGCTATATGAACTTTCCATAACATTTCCATGTGTATATGTAAATTGGTATGTATATAGCTATGGCACTGTCATGGTGCATGGATTTAATTAGATAAATATAACTCCTACAGTTTGACCAGTATAATAATAGCAATACCTCAACTTCCTTTTCCCTCCGTTTCCACCATTGCCCAAATATTTCACATTGCCTGTATGTCTTGTAACCTAACTATATCATGATAACATTGGCCATGCATGCCTAGTATCTACAACTTTACATTTATGCAATTGGAATTTAGCTAATACACATTCAAATTATATCCTCATGGTTTCCTGATGATTATCTCCTTCACATGTAATTAAGTTCTGCCTAAAGTCTACAAGCAATAACATGATAGAGCACAAGTTCATATGTACATAAACTTCTGATAGCACAGACAGGTGGTCTCTAATAACTGCCACATGGTCACTTCCAATTACCTGACATAGCACTTGAGATGCACTGGACAAATTCATATTAATCAGGACGATTCTTAAATGATCCGGCTATGATTATAATGAAAATAACACAATAGGTAATAATATGACTGAATAAACAATGAGATATATATATATATATATATATATATATATATATATATATATATAAGATCAGACTTAAGGATCAGTAGTCCCATGGATTGTGGATATGTTTGCCTCATGAGAAATCCCTGAAAATATAATTATCATAGTACCATTACCACTGACAGGTATTACTCTTATAACATTAAGTTCAGAATAAGAATGGGGAAAAAGGAAAAATAACTATTGAATTGAATAGTGAAGCAAGTTTCTTTTCTCATAGGTGGAATGGTATCTGCTCTCACACAACTAACTGCCCTTAATAGGTGCAATGGTTTGAATTTACTCACTCACATTTGCTTTGCCAGGGACTCACTAGACCATCAGTTGTGAAATACTTGCGCAACTGGAAGTACTTTCAATTACTCAATCTACTATTGAGTGTATCAATTGATTGTAGACACTATTAGCCAGAGTGTTCATAAACTACATACTGATGATGGATGCACTGACAGTCAATAGCGAAGTGACTGAGGCAGTTAGCCTGGAGATTACTGGACCATCTGCCTCAGCAATAATATGAGACTGGATAAGCCCACCCATGAAGAATAAATTATCTGACTTATTATGCTGATATAAGCCTAATAAAATAAAAAGAATTCTTCGGTAGTAATAATATATTCCAGCCCTGTGAGTATTTTATAGGCCTCACAGGAGCTGAGGCTCTCTGTACTTGTAAGCCATACTCACTGCAACTTGAACAAGAGAACAGGAGAGGTATGTAGGTTTTGACATATTACCTACTTGACAGGGGAAAAACACTAGATTGCAATTATTTTTGTACTATAGGGAGTACAGCAAAATTCCATAATTGGAATGATTCAGTATTAAAAATATTACCAGAAAAGCCAAAAAATTTGAAGCTTACAATCTAAGTTGAAAGTCATATTTTATTATTTACATCCATATAATAAAATAAAATTGTAGCTGACAGTCTGCACAAATGGGCTTTAAAAATGCCTTGAATTCTTAGGTAATATGACAACAAAAGCTATGCGAAAGGAATGTACATATGGGGGGGGGGGGGGGGGACAGTTTAAATTATATTTCTCAAGGAACTTTCTCTCTCTAGATCTGTTTTTTTCCCACACCTCCCTCTACATCATATTATAATAATTTAGCACCAGGAGACGACAAATTTCCTAATAAGTGTCCATGACTAATTAAATTTTCATTAATTCATTGTTGTTTTTTGTTCAGTTAAACTAAATATGGCTAGAAACAGCAATAATGACTTTGTTTTTGCAATACCTGTTACTTAGCCTAGCAATCAAAAATCCTTTATTGCCAAAGTAGTCTTTCTGGCCTTTTTAACCTGACACGAATGTAGGAAAGGGTGTGGCCTTATAGACATGATTTTAAATGTTCCTCTGACGACATTGATTCCAAATATATATGAATTCATGGGTATAACTACCTAAGTCTAAGTGCTGTTGTTTTTCAAACTAGCATTTTTAGCCTGACATGCCCAGAAGAAGAGGTGTGGCCTGGTAGAGTATACATACCAAATTTTAGGCCTTTATCTCCATGCGTTTTTCTGGCCAAAGTACCATTTTTGGATTTTTTAATATAGAAAGGGGTGTGGTCATATAACGTTCCCTGATACTACTGATTCTAGATAAATATATGGGTTCATGGGCTTAATTCCACACATTCAAGCATGAATTGAAAACACAGGCAGGCAGGCAGACAGACAGACAGACAGACAGACAGACAGACAGACAGACAGACAGACAGACAGACAGACAGACAGACAGACAGACAGACAGACAGACAGACAGACAGACAGACAGACAGACAGACAGACAGACAGACAGACAGACAGACAGACAGACAGACAGACAGACAGACAGACAGACAGACAGACAGACAGACAGACAGACAGACAGACAGACAGACAGACAGACAGACAGACAGACAGACAGACAGACAGACAGTGTGAATGCTATTATAATGAAGTAGAACGTTTAAAAAATTTTTAAAAAAAACAATTTAAATACATCCAAGTGCATGGCATAATTGTTTTGTGACCATCTATGCAGATTCCTAGCCTAACCAGTTCAAATTGCCTCCCCCAGCCCTTGCACTACATTATGACAAGCAGTATATACTCAGGAGATATTTGGGCTGAAGTGTTGTTGACACTGAACCTCTCAGCACTCAACTCATATTTACATAACTGACCAATCACAGATATATTAGTAGATCAAGATTTATATCCCTAAAGATAGGATCTATTTGATGGAAACGATTACATCCAAGCAAATAGTCTATTTATTCTACTCTTACGATCAAGAAGTCTCCTGTATCTTGCCGGATGGACTCAAACAAGGTCACATTGTGAACTGGAGCAAGTGTCCTCAAATCTTGCAGTACCTTAAGTACATGCATATAAGATATATAAATTATAAAACAACAAATTCAGAATGTTCTAAGAGTAAATTTTTTCACAGTATCTCATATTCTGTACATATGGATATTATTCTTTCTATTGTTGTTGTTCTACACACTGTCAGTCCGCACAAATTCTCATAAAAGAGGCACTTTTACCAATACCGAAGTTTACCTAAAAAATAACCATTTTCATGAATGTGTGAATTTGTGAGTGTTTATTTGTGTCTGTCTTAGTGTTTATGTATGTGTGTGTGTGCATGTGTTGAAATATCTAAAGTCCATTCGCGTTCACTTATGCCCTAGAAAAATCTTAATAACTTTGCAAATACTCGATGGATTACCAGATTCCAAGGACCAACAGACTCATGACACTCCAGACGTTCTTTTGGCACTACTCCTGAAGAAGTTGACAGTTCCACAGCAAACTTAGCTGTATGTCCCTTAAGCAAGTACAGAACATTCCACCCTGCATCAAGTGACCAAATGGAATGCAGACAAAAGTTTTCTATTATATGGCAAACTCTCAATTTAAACAAAGGGGAGTGGGGAAATTAAGTCTTGCTTTCCCAGTTCTTTGACAATTGCAGCTCAAGCATGGATTCTACTCAGTCCAGCTGAACTTTGAGTCTAAGGATGACGAGGATTCACTTCACCTCTCTGTGCAAGGTGAAGGTCTGGAAGTAAAATTCTACTATTCATGTCAATATTCCTGGGAGATTAAGTGTTAACTTTAAGAAGGTGTTCAGGAAGAGCAAGAAAGGCACTAAATTTGCAGTTGGCACTTTGCTCTAGCTAAGGACGTAAACATTGATTGTGGGTGGAGGGTTACTTTTAAAGCTACTCAGCCATATATAAATCCTATAATAAGTAATTAGTATAATTTCTGTATATATTCATTATTAATTTTTGTTTGTTCTTATGATTTTGACGAATTGATAAAAATTGTATAAATGAAAATGATGACTAGCAAAGAAACCAAGAACACAATATGCTTGCATGCATATCATATTTTTCTAGATACCCTGTTGATTCATATTTGGGGAAGTACTTAGTAAGTCTCTTTGGACTGTGTGCACAAGGCTCTCTATGTTGAAGGTAAATAGTTCTCGATGTGACCCTTTTTCACTTTGTTGAGGTGTACTTATCTATGTATCACAAATATGACCATGTTTGCTTGTCGAAGTGTTGCCTTTTTTCATTAAGTGGGACTGATCTCTGCATTTGAAGGAAGATATTTCACAAGGATGTGTTCACCTTCACTGTATTGAATAGTATTTCTAGGATGTACCCCATAAATGGGGCATTGCCAGGGTTTGATGAGGGGGGGGGGGGGGGGGGGGCTTTCCAGGCATAATGGATAATGAGCCAAGGAGAAAATAAGTTGGTGGCCATGAGAGAAAAAAATCTTTAGATGTGTTCAATGAGAAAAATTATTTTCACTCATTTTGACACTAGTGAAAATCATGGATATTGATGTCATCCTATTTGAGATGCAATTTTTTTCCAAAATTAACATAAAACCTAAGTACAATTTAAATACTCTATGATAGGCCGGCATTCCCTCATCAACTTCACCAAAAAAAAATTGTATTCCCGAACAATCATTTCAATTAAGCTCAGGATTTCTTTGATAAAATCAGGATGGATTGGAATAGACTTTACAAACAGGATTGGACACCTTTTTCTATCCAGATATGCCATGATTATTTCTCCATCAAATAATATATATATCCTGTCTATATTCACATGCTGGAACATATGTACTTTTATTTCCCAGGCAATGTTTACCTCTACTGATAATGTATAATATCTGTCAAATAACAAAGGAAAATAGATTGATAATACAAAACAACAACAAACAACATACATTACATTTGTAACATTGTCAAGATTAATGCTATCACAAAAATATCTCTATGGCAGAAAAGAAAAAGTAATGCATTTAGCTGGTTTTTGGCCATAGAATTCCTCCTAGGTGTGACTTAATGAACTACAATGAAGAATTTACCAGCTCTACTGAGGCCAAGGTTACTGGAAACAGCAAGAGTTCCTTCAGAATCAGTGTAACATTAGCTTAGTATCCCTTCCAACCTGTACTGCATATATTGTTCAGTGCACATTTAGACACTATGCAGCTAATACTTCGTTTTTTCATATCTCACAAAATAGACCAGCAACAACAAAACAACAAATCTGCCAGCATTCAAACTATCATCTTGCACCTGTGTGCCCAAATTTATGCAGCATATATGATACATGACTGCCACAGCATGGCTTACCTACCAATTAAAATGAAGCATCTGTAGTCCTTGTTCTAAACTTCCACACCGGCAAGTGCATTTCTCCTGTGTGGTTTTTTATCATTTATTTTGTGCAAGCATACCTTAACCTCTTTTAGCAAAGTTAATAAGCTGAAGCATGCACTACATCACTTCTGTAATTAACTGCAGACTTCTGGGGCCCAAGTGAATGTGAATAGACTTTTAGTTACTTCAGAAAGTGTTGATGCATACTACAGAGATATTGTTTCCTCATGCATAGGAGGGAAGGGGTGAAGGGATGGGAGATGTGGTCATAATTTACCATTTATAGACAAATGAGGTGATAGGTTGACCATTACTTGCTGCTGTAGTCTGAGTTGATGTGTTGATAGTGTGCATGTGTAGGAGTGATACTTTTATATTCTTCACAAATGCAACCACTTAAGAACCCAGTGTGTACTATAGTTGAGCAGTTACATGCCAATAACAACACTAGGTATTCGAATAAATGTTAATCACAAGACTAGATAATTAATTAGAGACAATTATGCCCTGCATGAATCCATTGAAAGGACAAAATATCCATGACTAGGGCAGGTGGTTGCTTAGCACAGTTCCTTCTCATAAGTTCTTTGTTCATTTTTGTTTGTTTGTTGGTTTTTTATTCTGCGCAAACATACTCTAACTGGCATGCTTTCCATTTTGAGTAGTAAACAATTCACCCCACACACGCACCCATGCACACACTCACACAGAGCAGTACTTATAATCTTAAGCAAAAAATGTACCCTCAATTAATGATCTAGTTTCAAACTGTACGTCGTATTACAATGCAAACAACTAACAGACTACAAGAGCCAGATAATAATTTATTGAACTCACATCCTCAAAGAAACCAGCACCTTCAGTAATGACTGAAAGTCTGTGCCAGTTAAATTCTCCAAGAACACTCAGGATGGCCAGTGCATACGTCTTAGACAAAGGGTGGATGCTGAAGAACACAGGCTGTTCACTGCTGCTGATATCAGATACCAGCAATCTAGCAGGAGAAGTGGGCGTGTAATGAATCTATAGAAACAAAATTAAAATATTCACATGATGTAATATAATCTATTGTTTATTGTGTTGTAATTGTCCTAATTCAATAAGTTAACTATAAATATACACCAGACAATATTGTAGATGACTCAGGTTCGATCATTACTACACTCACTTGATCATGTCAGGTCACTTTATTTAAATTGTACTTGGGTCATTGTGAAAGGAAAAAAATTTCAATGAAAAAAAATCTCAAAAATTGAGGAAAATCAAATCACCAAAAAAAGGACAAATGTATACTGCTTTTCTGGCTCAAACAAGGCCTCCAAACTTTACAACTGGTAGAGTAACTTTCTGGGCATGTCCTAATATAGCACTTCTGAGTGTGTAAGAGGTCACCACAAGTGCTGACCTTTACTAACACATACGCTGACTCTATTCACCAGCACTACCACTCCAGACCTTATCAACTGAGTCATACCTAACAACAGTTAATATAATTTAGTATAATCAAGTTTATCTTTCGAACACTGCTCTGGAACCATTCTTTGACCTCGACTGCCCCAAATTATGATGAGATACGACAGAAGTCAGTACATTTTAACAAATCACCAAATTACACAAAAATTAAACTGGTTACAAGTCATTACATCATATTCACATCAGTCATTGTTCATTAGGAATTAATTAAGATAATTTTACTATAGCCGACAAATAGTATCTTTCAGTTTCCTGCCCTCGGCATGAAGGGGAAAAGGTGTGATTTGTAATTATTTTTAAACTCTTCCTTCTGATTTTTTTCTCCTTTTTTTTAAATTCCAGCACTTTCTAACAACCAAGTTTAAAAGAATGTGCAAACACAGAACTCCTCCTGAATACCAATAACTATCTATGTGCAGTCACTAGCACAAGGACCTCATTCACACCTCCTTGACAGTCTCTGCCATTCTCCATGTCCACCATGCTGTCTGGAGAGCTGCCTCTAATGCACATGCCACACTGAGCAACAGATAAAGAGCAGTCCTGAATGAGACGTAATTAAATGTTTGCATACACATCACTGCATGGAAGCAACTTGAGGAAGGGTATAAAAGTTTTGTTGGTCCACTGAATTATTGTGGATGTGATTTGATGACAACAACAAATCCAGGGCAGCAAGTGCATGGTCGGTGCAACCAGTTACGGGCAGCAGGTGCATGATCAGCGCAACCAGCTACAGGCAGCAGGTGCATGGTCGGTGCAACCAGCTACGGTTGATGTGGTTTTGACCCTAGCACTATGGAAAAGGTCATTGGGGTGTGTAGCCATATTAATATGGGAAGATGATATGAGGGAAGCCATTAAACAAATAGGGAGAGAATGCAATACTTTAACCTTGGCCCTGTGGGATCTACTCTAGATGTAATAAAATCCCATAGGTTTGATCAGGGACCTTCTATAACTTAAGCCCTGTCCACGCTATAAACAGGTTTGTACCTCTCTCCAGCAACATCCGGTTCCAAACATTTTCTTGCGTCCACACTAGCATAGGGCTGAGCAAACTCCATATCACCTGTGTGGGCTGACTAATGGGCTGGGCTGATTAATTGGTTTTCCTCTATCCTGCATAGAAATGGGGTATTTTATTTTCTCTGTGCTACTTTGTTGTCTTTTTCCTTCAGCAATGTCATCACACAAATAGAGGATAGAGAGAAGGGAGAGAGATGTTATAGCACACATCAGTAATAAAGCCTCAGGAACGTTAAATAAATTTTAGCCGCTTGAAGCCTACCCTTCTGAAGGTTTCTGGTGAAACCTGTTGGAATAAAACTGGGTGTAGTGTTGATGGGTGGAACCCATTCCAGACACGGGTGAAACCGGTTTTAGTGTGCAGTGTGGATAGGGCTTTAGAATGCCCTGTATGTTGAGCTATTGGGATATTCAGTCACTGCTTCTGGTTGCTGTGGTATCAACCTTGGCACTCTGGAGAGGGTAAGTGGCAGGTTGTAGTTAAATCAATCTGGACGGAAGATTAAGGGAAGCTAGTAAACTAAGAGGGGGAAACAGGAAGAAAAGAAAAGAAAATTGCATGGGTTTTGATCCAGTGACCTTCCACCACCCAAGAATACTCTGCAGTTGGGCTAATGGGACAGCCAAGTGATGTTTTTAACAAGAGGGCTATATATTGATTACATCTATATTGGATCACTTTTAAGTATTTTACGATTTCAGCTACATATACATTCTTTTGTTCAATACTCACCCTATTCTGTCAGCCACAGCTAGGCACACTCTCTAGTGTTTTATGATCTATGAGCATTTCTACTCAACAAAGGAAGACTGAAATTGACCCAAATTTGAGCGTTGACTTTGGACCATTATCCAGCATCACATGGTTCATCATAATATACCTTAATTCAAAAGGAAACAAAACACATCAATAACTAACCACAAACCGGTGTTTCAATTTTTTTTAGCTGGCCAGAGGGTTTAGTTGGTGAATAATTTGTAACAAATGTTACGCAGATTTCAAATGTTGGCGTAAAACAATAATATGTGCTCAGCATTCTTATGAAAGGTTGCATGGACAACCTTGCTCCTTTTTTCTCATTTTGATGAATTTGCAAGGTATGGAGTCATTTTCTTCCAGGAGTTGCATTCATGGCTACCATGTTCAACTTGGACTCTTTATTTTGACACTAGTATGTGCCTCCTGAATGTCTCCATTAGACATGGAGTCATCCTGGGGGATGTGCATAATCACTCTTGAAGTAATATATAAGATAAACTTCCACCATCAACTCTTTAATCACACCCATTGCACATATGTGCATGCAGTGTGAGCTAAAAGTATAGCTAATATTAGTAATTACTTGTTTCCAGAGCATTATTGAACCAGCCTGGGGCAGGCAACTAATGAAAGTTATTCATAATGTATTAACTTATGCTGGATATTTAATTCTAATATAATAAATATAAGTAGAGATAAAAATTTGGTTTTTTGGTTTGTCAGATTGTCCATACACTTCCAATTATTTCCATTAACTATCTATTGAATTTTTCATGTTAAATTCAAATCTTCTAACAGTTTTCTAGCATTATCATGGGATAATTTCAAACAAACACACAAACCATTTTATTAGAATCTCTTGAGAGATCACATACAAGAAATTTCAGATAGCACAATTGAAGAGTGAGGTCATCACTTTTTTTCCTTTATTTATTTTTTTTTTTAAGTGGAAGCAACACCTTTCAACGAGCTGGCTTGAAACTTAGAACCTTCACTAGTCCACTGGAGGGGATACCGAACAGTCATAATACTACTATAATGGTGCTCATGACTTCAAGAAAATACAATGCCAAAACTGAAATGTAACAGATAACATTGCAGAAGAGATAGTGATGGAGTGTCCCATCACTCGCATCGATAGTAATCTTTAACAGATTTAATATACACAGAGTGCTCACTAATTCATATTTTGTACCCTTTGCACTTTCTTTTTCTTTTCTGCATTATATCATATGTACAAATAGATCATATGTACATGTTTTCAGAAAATATAATTATAAGAAAATATCTTACAGTGGCTGTAACTGTGCACATGAAACATGTGATTATTTTACACATTACAAACATATTGAATCTGATTATTGAAATATCTCTATCGTAGAAGCAATCAGACAATAAGTCCAGAAGTGAATTAGGGATTCTAAAAAGACAAATATATTTTCAGGTTAACTGTTGTATGTATTGCGTTTTCTTTTACATATTTAATTGGAAAAAAAACTAGAAAAACAAAATGTTTCTTTTCTATTACAGAACATTCCCAATGTTTAATAATTACTTTATCACATTTTGACTGCAATAAATTAACTGAATCACAGGATCATCTAAAAAATACCTATTCACAAACCTTAGCTTGATAGACATTAATACAATTTCTCTTATCTACTCGTCAAGTTTGGATGTAATTTTGGGAACCAAGATTGCAAGAGGACACCACCATAAAAGAGTGTATATGCCAACTAAATGAGCCTTTCTTTTATCTCATTGAATAAGCAATACATCAGGAATTGTACAGATAATTGGAGATTGAAAAAGATGCGACTGACACTGTCTGCAGTTCTCATCAAAGAAGATGGACAGACAATGCCTAGTCAGACTCTACCAACTGGAAATGTATAAAATTTAACTGCACGCAGTTTTTTTTAAAAGTAATTTTGATGTTCACAATCTAGAGAATACCAACTGCTGCAGTAAACTCCATAGCAACTACTAAATAATGCATGCTGGAGTAATGCTAAGATATCCCAAAACAGTCTGAAGTGATTATAATCGTAAATTATAGTTGATATAATCTTTGTGGGTGTGTTCTATGCAATCACAAACTAAATTATGGCCTTATTGGGACTTCAAATGATTGACTATGTGAGAGTGTAGTGTCTGTCTTCCTTCTCATAGTGATTATTTCAATGACTCACTCAACCACACCACAATGATATAAACATTTGATCCACACGGCTGTTTCTATCCGAATACCATTGGAATGAAGTTGGAGGTGGTTCCCACAGACATATTTGGTGGAGAAGTCTCACCACAGCTGTAGCCCAAAATGCCATAGTCATGCCAGCGCAAGACCTCTGCCAGTGAGTTGATGCTAATTGGACACTAAAGGAGAAACAACAAACCACCAATTTACATAATCAGAAATAAGAATTACAATTAGCTAGAGATACATCTATGAAACACACTCCTTTTATATTGACCAAACATGCTAAGAATTGTCACCCACCAATACCACCAAGTCATTCAAAAGTGAGCAAGTTTTTAAGGATGATCATCCACCAGTATGATCCACACTACACTATACCAATATCAACGCACACCTTCCCCTTGGGCTCGAGCTAAGCTAGTAATTTTGTTAACTGCAGACACTATAATGCAAAGGACATAGCTAGATATGGAAGTGTTTTTTTTTTGTTTTGTTTTTGTTCTTGCTGGGGGTGTTTTGTCTGTTTGTTTATTGTCGTTTTTTTTTGGTTTTTTTTATTTTTATTATTTTAACTGACATTCCTGGATAGTCCATGCATATATCTAAAACTTAGTTATCTATTTGTATTTATAAATGTGTCACATGGTCTCCAAAAAAATCGAGGAGGAGGGGGGGAATTGAATTCATTAGGATCGAGTTAGAGGTAATAGTAATATATATTGTTTTATTTCTCCAGAAAAAAATTGTTGTGTAAGTGAAATAAGAAAAACATACAAATGTTGAAATAAAAGTATTGAAGAGTGTGCATGTAAAATATTATTAACAGAGTTGTTGGATAACAGCATTCACATTGACATTAACACATTATATATCATCAATGATTAAACCTCCTCAAGTTACATATCTAAATATATATTAAATAAAATATAAATGTATAGCTTTTTACATACCTAAGGGGGGATAAAACCCATAATCTATCAATTATTATGAAATATATTCAATCTCCCATAACTTTGTTGTTATTTGTCTTTTACCCATAATATTGGTAATAAATAAAAGCTTGTTTCAAATACTTTCAAGTAATATGCTTCATGGTTATTTTTAAGCAAATACAGCAGCAGTTCCCCAGTAACACATGATTGATCAGAGTTATCCCTCCACAAACTTTGTCACTGATTCACAGTTCACATGAACTTCCAATTTGTGGAGATACTATCAACGTATGCAATAAGTGGACAGATTAGCCACTAAACCATTCAAGTGTTAATTACTTGATTTGTGTCGGCCTGGTATGTATGTCTCACAGGAATGTTTTACAGGTGGCTCACAATTACTCCAAAACAGATTCTGCTTCACTTGTGCATTGAATAAAGAGAGTGACAAAATGATATTTTTAATAAGCACTATAACTAATAAAATTTCACCAAGAAACAAGTACTCCTAGCTTTAATCCACATTATTGGGAAAAATACGATTTAGTTGATTTAGTTGATAATGCCGATAGGATGTGATATGGAGGAGTGCATGAATAAGAGCCACAATATCTTGACACTGGATCATCCAGATAATTTTATATTCGAAAGACAGCTTGTGTAGATGTTGTGCTGGCATATAAGATACCAAATATTTTGTACAACAAAAAAGAAAAAGAAAAACAAGACTGGAAATTTCCAGCCAAAAACCCTCTCACTTATGATTTAATGTTTTAACTTAATTGCGGGGTGGAGGGGGGGGGGGGGGGGGGGGGGGAGAAAACTCTACCATGGCCAGGATCTGAACCAGGGATCTCAGCTCTGGTGGTCAAAGGAAGTTTCACAACAAGCACAACAACAAGCACAACAAGATTTCATCCTCTTTAACACAGCCTAGTATGTGAACAATGTTCATCTTTAATTGGATTCAGATTCACTTAAAGCAAGCAAAATATTTACATCAAGTAATATGTGAAATAAAATCAGGAAGACTGTCAACAGTGACTTATTCTTTGTATTCTTGCATTAAAGGAAAATGTCCAGGTACAATAGTTAAGAAATTAATCTGGCTGGCTCTAGAAATGAATGAACTGCACTGATGGAAGAAAATGAATAGCACTTACCCAACCAAAAGACTCTGCAATAATGTTTTCAGCACTCAATGCAGAGGATAACAATAAAATGTCTAGCATTTGACACATCAATCAGGGTTAGTTATTATTTTATACTAGCTGTGAGCAGTTTTTTAGTTAGCCTTTGGCTTCCTGCAGTATAAACTTGTTGAGTTTAATTAATGCATTAGCTATAATTCCCTTTGAGGGTGTTTTTGGTGGGTTTTTGAGCACTTATAATAAAATGCAAAATATAAACAGGATTGAATAATAGCTGAATAAAATCATCCAGGAGACTTTTTACACAATGAATGTACTATGATAAGTTTTCTTATAAAGCAAGCCAAAAACAAAAAACAAAAATTAAATTGATTAAGATTTAAAAAAATAAAAAAAATTTTTAAATAAAACAAAAACACAACACAGAATATAGCTATAAAGATTATAGCTATACTTTTGTATTATTTATTTCAGTTTTCCAGCATACCTCTATAGAGCTAAAACTAGTTCCATAGCTAAGGTTGGTTGCAGGAACGAGGTCAGGGTTGGAGTTGATATAGTCCAGAGCCAAATCTACAGCAGTCACTGTTCCCTCCAGACTAACTCCGTGTACAGGGTCAACGCAACCGGTGGGCAGCGAGGAGGTGAGCAAAAAGGTAAAGGTTCCAATGTCACCTACCAGGGGAACTGGAAGCAAAGAACATAACAGCACTGCTATTAGCTTCATGATATTAGCTTCATGATATTAGCTGCATAAATACATGGCCAATGCATAGATGTTTGAGGGCAGGCATTGACGTGGTGCATCAATAATTGAACTGTGGTCAGATTTATTGCATTGGTCATCCGGATTAAGTTAACATAACCTTATTAATTCAGCTTGAAAGCTTAGCCTTTCCAGCCATGTAATTAATTTGGATCACATATTGAATTTCATCAAGATAAATAAAATAAGGCAACTGTGTGCTGGTTATCAATAGCTATGATTAGTGCACAGATTATGCTATTGTTCAGCTAGCTAGCTATGTTGTTTGTTTGAGTTTTAAAATATTAATATGGACATTAAATTAATCACAAACTGGTAGCTATTGAATTATATCAAGATTTCTCTTCTTGATTACCCTAACTTGGGTTTATATTAAGCCAGCATAATTTTGAGCATTGTAGATGTTTCTGAAGCATTGAATATAATGCCAGCATAACAGAGTGTGTGTGTTGTTGTTTTTGTTGTTGATGATTTGATGACTAAGAAAATGCACTGTATAAAATTGAGGCCCAAGACCTATCCACTATACCACCAACCCAGTAGCCAAGAACATTCCTCCTTGTTACATCACAACATAGTGTGACATTGATTAGTGATGACACAATGATAATTACTGCAGGATTACAGCAGAGACTTCGTTAATGTTAGTGTACAATAACTGTGGATCATTTCATTCAGGAAGAGGTGTGGCCATGTGGCCCAAATATTTGGGTCTAAATAGTAAAATTGATTCATAATATAGAATGTGTCTATCTTGAAGATTGAGTTTCATTAGGTTTATTTTTTGGTAGTAAATACTTACTATAGCCCCAGAGTGCCTGATAATTTTTTTTTGTTTGATTGCAAACAATTTTCCACAGGCTTTTTCTGCATTACTGAATTTTGGATGAGATTATGGTAAAGGGTCATTGATTTCATACACACCCACTCAACCACCCCCACCCCTCCAAAAATAAAAAATTAAAGCAAAACAAAACAACAAAGTAAGCACAAAAAAATGTTTTCTGAAATTGGTGGGAGGGGGGGGGGGAGGGAATGCAAGTACTGTCAACTTTATTATTTTCCTTACTTTTGAAAGCCCAGAACCCACATTTGTACATGCTGCAGCTGTTCTCTCCTTCTTGTATGGGATTGTTTTGCTTCCTCTTAGGAGAGGAGATATAGAGAACACTACAGCAGTTTCAATTGTGGAGTGGGGGAAATCAGAAAAGTAAGGAAAAATTATAATTTGGACTAGATGCCCCATCCACTAAATGAGCAGTAGCCAAGGTAATTATAAAGAAGCAATGTCTGTCTGTCTGTGTGTTGGTGGAATCCTCCTAGTCAACTGGTCAGATTTTAATTTTGTGTGGACATCAAAGACAGACATTACTCCATGTACTAAATAACTGAAGTACTTCTCTATCTACACAATAGCAGAAATGATAAAATTATCAAAGAAATTGCTTCCTCAATCACTGTCAACTTAAAAGTATCACAGAGCATGATAGTATTACTGCCTTCCCTGCACACATCTCAGACCAGACATTATCTGGTGGGATGAACTCTCAAGAAGATCAGTGGTAGTCTAGCCTACAATATGCTTTGACACTCTCTTAGAACAAGCTGCTGAGAGAAAAAGAAGAGAATATTTTGATCTGTGTGGGAACAGCATCAAGATAGCTGGCTGTTCCCACACAGATCAAAATATTCTGTATATTAGAAATGGCTGATACAAACTGAGCAAACAAGTGAGTTTCTTTAAAATGGACTTAAAGATATTGGTCATTTCCCCCCCCCCCCCCCCCCAAAAAAAAAAAAAAAGAAGAAAGTCTACCAAAATGTTTGTTCTTCAATCAATAATCTTACCAATGGCATCATGCATATATTCTTTCTGGTGCCAATATTTGAAACTACAAGTGTATCCCCCCTGCTCCACTTTTGCTGCCATGGTCAAGACTTTCAGAATTAAAAATAAAGGGAAAAGGGGGAGGGGGAAAAACAACAACAACAACAACTACAACAACAACAACAAAATAAATTAAAAACCAAACAACAACAACAAAAAAACAGGAGGAAATAGTGAACAATAAAGCAACAAAAAAAAAAAAAAAAAAAAAAAAAAAAAAAAAAAAAAAAAAAAACCCAAAGAAAAATAACAATACAAAAAAAAAGCAACTTAATTCTTCTTTTTTTTTCATATGATGAAGATAGGCCTCTGTATATATAACTTTTTTTAAAACCCAATCATCCATGGTCTAATGATAAGACAGTTGTCTCCTAACTGGAGATTAGATGAAACTTTGCAGACATGATCCCTGGGTATCAGGAATAATTTTTGGAATTAAGTTGTTGGGGGGTATTCTATTTTTTTTTTTGTTACTTTTTTTTGCATTTATTTTTCATTTTTTATTAATTGACTAAACGTAAGTGCAGGACAAAATTGGTCAAATTTTTGCCAGGAAAATATGATTGATTTTATAAATCATTTCCAACTCAGGGCTTTAAGAAAGCATAGAAGGCAAAACATATAGAACTATTGACACCCAACAGCGCATAAAACAAAAATTATTTAGGAAGTCATCAGTCCAAAATAATTTTTGCTGACTGTGAACCAACCTGGTGACCAGGAACTGAAATCATCGATTGAGAAGCTATGATGAAGCTGTTCACTACCCTACTCTTTTCCTGGCTTACTTTTACCACCATAACGTGTGACAAGGGATCATTTTCCTACTTCATCACCTCCACGTCCTCCTCCCCTTGCTGTGCAGACCCAGTATATGGTGTCAGTTTGGAGAGAACTGTGCCAGCAGTTGACCTGGCACTAGCCTACATCAACTCTAAGTCAGACATTCTTCCTGCAATCAACCTTAACTATGGAACTACTTTCATTCCCTTAGAGGTATTTAAACGTTTATATGTAACAAGCTAGCTAGCTATGAGTCTTGTATTGAGATTTGACTAATGCACACATTTATCCAGGTCAGGATATGTGGTATAATCTCTGTCAGTCCTCTCGCTTGGTTGTCTGAGTGAATTATATCTACAAATATACATATATTGCTAGTACATAGCTAGCTATAATGTTCTAATTTAAATTTTGATCTGCTTAGCCCGAGGGTGTTAGGTTGAAGATGAAAGGCAGATGAAATCAATACCTTGCATTAAATTAAGCCACTATTCGTTTCTGCCTCTGACTTTCCTTTGCAGCATTCCATCCTGGCTTCTGGGTCTATCTTGCTTGCTCTTCAAGTGGCACAGACTATAATTACCAAAGGGTTGCAGCAGGTAGAGTTGTATTCACCTTAGTGAGCTAGCTTCATCGATCTGGCCAGATAAACTGAGACATTTTATGGAAGGCAGGGTATTCCATATAGCAATTTCCAAAATTAAACCTTTGTTTATATCTAATTGAAAACGTATTGAGCTTCAATAGTTCAACCAAAATTATTTGTCCTTCAGGATAATTAACATGCAAGCCAGAGCATTTTAGTTGAAATGGAAAGCAATTCATTTTTGACTTGATATTGAGAAATATATATTAAAGTTGATTACCAGTAGTTAATAATGATCGAACAATTTCCAGGTGTCAACATCATTAAAATTAAACTACAATATATGGTAACAAAAGAACGAACAAATATTATTTGATAGACAAACTTCTAGACTAATTCAGTCTCTCTGCACATGCTTTTTGCAAGTTACTAACTTTTCACCTATGCATTCATATGACCTATTTTGAGATAAACAATATATTCTACCTGGTAATCAATATTGCTTGCTAGTCAGACCGTCATTTGCACACAGACATGGAAAGGGATGTCTAGACAAACTCATTAGTGCCATGAGTTGCACTCTTAGCAATCTTTTTTCGTTTCATTTTTTGAGTTTTTTAAAAATATTTTTGAGTGAGTGTGCTTAACAGGACCAGTAATTCACTTGTCACAACAACAACAAGAAAAAACAACCCACATGGTACACAAAGTCATAATGCGAGTTTATCCAGACACCCTCTTTTAGCACACAAGTTTGTGGACTTGTGATATTTTATTGCTCAACAAGAATCAGGTTGCTCCAGAGTTACCCACAACCTGGCAGATCCTACATTCTATATACTGATCAATCTATTTACTAATCTTCATTCAAACACGTGATACAGAAACTACCAGTCCTTGGACTCCTTTAGTGTCACATGCTGTCATGTTTCAGTGCAGAATTAAGTGAGATAGTCACGATTGAGAATACACAGAGTGCATGCACCAGAGATCCCAGGTGCTGGTCAAATTGCTGGTCTGAGGAAGTTACGTTTAAATTGTTCCAAATTCTTGTCGTCAACTTCAAATTTTCCTTTAAATTATTTAACAATTCTGCAAATGTTTTCTCTGTTGATGGCAATGCTGCATTCCATTTTTGGGATTTTTTAGATAATTTTCTTCATTGAAATCGTCCTCTCTTACTGTCGGTAAGTCATGTCATGTAACCAGACGCTTGGCTGTACCTTCGGCAGAAGTTTGCCTGTGGGCATGCAACAATGTGCAAGTAGGGTAGCTTCTAAGAATTTAAGGTTAATATTTTGGGAAAACTTGATACAAACAACTTGATTCCCAAATCTGTGGTTGAACATTGAATTGTTGGTATAACCCTAGGATTAATATGAATACAAAGCATATATATAAGATTAATCTGCTGAGTTTATGTTTATATGTACGTATACTATCAGTATCTTTTATTGATTAGTGGCACACCACATAGCCATGATTATCATAAAATAAGGAAAAGGGGATGAATGGAAATGCTGTGTTACGCTTCCTTGAGTCCATGTCTTCTTGATAGTTTCACTTTCCTATTAACACTCATAAGCCCTGTCCACGCTTTACAAAAAAAAAACGGTTTCACCAGTGTCTGAAATGGGTTCCACGCGTCCACACTACACCCGTTTTCATCCCAACGGGTTCCACTTGGTTTCACCTGAAATCTTCAGAAGGGTAGGCTTCAAGAGGCTCAGATTTATTTAACATACCTGTGGCTTTATTGTTGATCTGCGCTATTAGGAGTCTAGCTACTAACAGCTTTCTCCCTCCTCTCTTTCCTCCATTTGTGTGATGACATTGCTGAGGGAAAAAGACAAAACGAAATAGCAGATGAGAAAATAAAATATCCCGTTTCTATACAAGGTAGAGAAAAACCAAATTGATCGGTCCGGCCAATTATTCCGCCCATGCAGGTGATGTGGAGTGGGTTCAGCACTATGCTAGTGTGGACGCAAGAAAATGTTTGGAACCGGGTGTTGCTGGAGAGAGGTACAAACCCGTTTATAGAGTGGACAGGGCTTTAGAAATGCACTCTTGAGTTTATATTAGTTACAATTAATTTATTATAAATTACAAGCTAGCAATAATTATTTTCTATGTTATTCTCTTTATATCAAAAGCAAGCATGTATAAAAGCATATGTAAAAATGCATGTTATACAAGACAAATTGCCTACATGCTGGCAATCTTTTAACAAATGATAAACCACTTCTTATAAGGAGAATTACTGGTGCAGAAAATTCTCTATTAGTTGGTGTATGCTGTTGACAATATTTTAATCTTGTTTTGGTTAAAAGTTTGACTGTGTGGATAATGATACAATATATTACTAGTTTCAAATAAGTTAGTTATGGAATAGCACATCTTAAAACATGTGTTGCCTATACACTTCACTTAAATTTTCTTTCATTTTAAAAAAAATCTTATCTTGTATATCAATCTATTTTTATCTCTATTTCTATGTCATCTATCTATCCTTATCTCTATTTCTATGTCATCTATCTATCCATTCTTGCACTCATCCTTCCTCCCCCACCAATCCATACATCCACCCATCCATCCATTCATCCACCCATCCATGCATCCACCCATCCATGCATCCACCCATAGTTGGGATATGGATGGATGGATGGATGGATGTAAAGGAGATGGGGAGAATTAGACTAGTGCTGAGCAGGTTAGTAGCAGAATTGTACAGTTCACATGGCACTTACTGTCCATTGAGAAATGATGGGGAAATAATAATATCCTGACTTAATTGTCATCCTCCACCTCCCCCTTTTCAATCTAAAAAGATTCTATTTTATGTAACTACCATGCTCGTATGTATTTTCAGTTTCTTAGCACTTTCAATCATTTAATTTATATATATGTAATTAATGAACAGAAATTATGCATGGTGGTATTTAGATTATTATGAAATTGAATATTCTGTAACTGAAAAATTAAAAATAAAGTATATCAATACTAGTGCACATTCATCAGTCTCAGTTTTCATCGTAAATATTTTTTATTCTGTTTTTCAATCCCAATCAATCATATTAGAACATGACATCAAAACTGACTTGTTCGTTGAATCTTCTGCATCTTTTTTAAGCATTAAAAGTATATATGCAGTTTTTTTTTCCTCCCAGTTTATAAATTGTCTGTTTTCATAGCTTTTCTTTTATCAAACCTTCTCAAAATAATATGTTGTTTACAAGAGATACATTTAACTTTGTATTAATTGTGTATTTAAAAAATAATTGTGTTGTGTTTTCCTTTATCTAATTGACTTAATCCCTGATCTCAAGGTGATGTAGTAATCCAACCTTAAATACTGACCTTAAACTTCCCTGTAGTGTCCTATTACTGGCAATTCACTGGACGAGGTCTTACACGCACACAACTATGGCCTTCTGGGCTACGGCTGCAGTGAGCCAGCTCTGCGAGAGTTCTTCTTGGGACCATCCTTCAACTTCACTCCTATGGTATGTCAATATGTTACAGTAGTCCCTCTTGAGAGACACCTCTTTTGGAAGGCCACCTCTATTGAAAGACCACTTCTTTTGAGATACCACATTCTTCATGCAAAATGTTGTATTTCCTGTATAAACTTACCTTTATTGGAAGACCAATTTTTGTTGGATTTAGGGGTGGTCTCTCAAAAGAAGGACTACTGTATTTGAAACAGAGAATAAAAAATTTTAAAAAAAGAGAAGAAAAGAAACATGCAGCTTTGTATGATTATGTACAGTTTGTATGATTACCAATAGTGAGACTACTTAGCATTGAGAAAGCTGCACACCCCAACCACTATCCTTGGTGTGGGATGATCTGTCGGTTGAGTGTATACACACACAAATATACATATATACACAGATATGTATGGACCAAGAAGAGGTGTGATCAAAATCACCCAATAAGCCACTTTTATTATGTATTTGAAAGAAGAAAAGAAGGGGGGAAAGGGTGGGGAACAAAAAATGAAGGAGGGGAAGGGGGGGGGGAATAACTTCTGTATTAAGTCAAGGTACAGCTGCTGGTGTAGAGAGAGGAAACTAGTTCATGCTACCAACATTGTTCACTCTTGTGTACAGGTACCATAGACACAGTGGAAATTTCAATGTTCAGTTCCAAAAATCCCCAAAATAGCTAATATTACACTCTTTCCTCTCCATTTTCATTCCTTTTACAACAAAATCTCATGAATATTTGATAAATTATTGTTTTTGGTAAACGAACAACCTCCTCCCCCTTTAATCTTGTCAAAGTCCTGCATTCACACCTGCTGCCCAACCATATACAACTCAAGCATGAGTATTATTTTGACATTTAAATGCCAATTGTCATGCTTGAATGAGCAAGTATCACATATATCAGAGGAATGATGGTATTGTGGTCATTCCTGATTCCTGGGAACCACTTGAGATGCATGTGCATGTATGTATGTATATGGGCAGGTGACATACCCAGGGTGTCCTTCACCTCTGGGCTGTGGGAGTACTCCAGGGAGACCCAAATTTGTCATACAATAGCTATGACCACAGTGTATACTCATAGTGCGTCACAGTGCAATTATGCATCTCCCAACTTAGTCAAATTTTATTTGTATTTATGTATGTCACTGTTGACTTTAGGTCCATTACACACCCACTTCTGTTGCTGGTGTGCCCACACCTGTGGTTGGTGGCAGTGAGCAACCTGTCCTGTTTGGGATCCACCCAACCCCCAAAACATATGCACTGGCCCTCCTCGCTATTCTGCAAGAGTTTGGCTGGCAACGACTTTCTGTCATCACTGAAGGTGCTGGTTTCTTTGAGGATGTGAGTTTATTATTTGCACATTATATTAATTTGTTGTTGATTGTTCATGTTCTATGAACACACAACACACCAGCTGGTGCTTCGTTAGTGTAAGTACATAAAACAAGTACCATGCATTATGCCTAAAGGTTAATCTTGTAGGGTTAATATTTTATTAATTTCCTTTGCGACTCCTGCTGGAAAGGTCAAAGCCTCGAGGGATAGGATAAATACAATCTTGCACAATCAGCACTTTTACCATATTAGTGCAGTACAAGTTGTTGTGAAGTATAAATTGATACCCAACAAATGCTTAACATTTTTATTGCTTATTTTTTATGCTGACAAACAAAAATATTATTAGGTGTTCTAATTCGTCTTCCTCCTTTGCCAAGTTGGAAAGGTTTTCTCTGTCCTCAAGCCTGACAGCTGTGGGATAATGACGTCCCATTCGCAGCTCCATGCTTGCACACACATCTTCCTCTCTCTCTCTCTCCACCCACAGATCTCCATATCATATGGATCTAGTTCACCATTCTCTTTGGAGTTCATCTTACCCAATTACAAATGTGATTCCTGTTGTATTGATTTGTATCCATGACAACAGAGGTTTAACAGAGACTGGAACAGTGAGGTGGCCACTGTAATAATATGTTATATCCTGTTTGTATGAGCCTGACCAAGCACATGAATTCAACAGTCACTCAATTAGTCAGAGACACTCCAATTAATTACTACATAGCAACCATAATTTTATTCATAGACCCCCTGAAATACCACACCTTCATACAACACCTAACAGATAGATAGATGGTTAAAAAATTAAAAAAAAGAAGAGAAGAAATGTATATATATATATATATATATATATATATATATATATATATATATATATATATATATATATATATAGTGGACTAAGTTACTCACTCAGAGGATCAGAAGACTGAAACAACTTTATTAGCAATTCCTGACATGATTAGTAATAACTGGACCACTACCCACCTGCCTCTACCCAGTAGTCAATAACATTTCTGTTAGCCTCACCACAACATAATGTGGTGACACAATCACTGCCACTAGGTAGCAGTTTCAAAACATTGAATCAAAGCAGTTACTTTGGGAGGATTACATCATGACTGCTTTAATGTTACAATATATTAACCGTTGGTCATTTCATTTGTTTGTATTTTATTATTGTGTGATGACTTTATAGCATTAAATTTAAATTATGGTACAATTTTATTTTTGAGCATAATAAGTAAAAATGAGAAGCATAATAATAGGGAAACGTGAACAGCATTGGAAATGAAGCATGATACCCCAAGCCCGGGTCTGTGGGGGGGGGGGGGGGATGTGGTTGACACATAAGAGCTTGTTTTATCAGTCAATTATTTTGTATTGATTGACAAAAAAAAATATGTTAAATGTTTACCAAAACACCCACCCAGGCTAAAATGAGTGCAACCAAAATTCCACTGTCGATAAGTAAATGATATCCCTAGCGATTGAGTTAGGCCTGAAGCTTGTTGCTGGATGTATGTGCCTCACAATCTGTTTATAGGTAATGGGTTCAGTTAGAATATTTCTGCAATGTGTACAAGATGTCAACTGTTTCACAGGTCACTCATTCAGTCTGTACTGGACATACATACTTCCTAATATATTATATCTACTTTGTGCTAAGAGTGATCCAACTTTTGTCACCAAAATGGACTGAGAAAGTTGAAGGAGAAGAGAGAGGGTGAATGGAGAGAAAATGAACAAATGTTAACATTGCCCAAAAAAATCTTGAAATTACATTAATTAAACTAAATCATCACTTCCTTCAAAAGGTCTGTCCAATATTGAGTCCTAGATTAAATAATCTACCACCGATGCCACTATTAGCCTGCAGAGGTTGTCTGAATCTCCGAAGAGGAATTTGTAACAGTTGAATAGTAATAACCTGACACCTTCCCTACTACTACTGGTTTGTTGAAGAAGTTACTGATGAGAAATATTTGTCACCCAAATTTGACTCTTCTGCTTAATATCTCAGCCTATATTATAAATATATCCTGATAGGGATAAGGAAGAGACAAAGTTACACATGAGAAAGAGAGAGTTTGTGTTTGTGGGTTTGATAAATGCAGAACAAGTAAGATGATGTTCAGAAAGTCGTCTGCTTGGCTTGAAGGAAGGAAACACACAATATCAAGGTTTCCTTGTGAACCATGTGGATTCTGTTGATAACATTGGGTGGAGGAAATATAATTAAAAAGCCATGATTAATTCCAAACTGTCACTTCTTGGGCTGGGCAGTTCGAGCATGTGCAAGAGTATGATTAGCCCAGCTGCTGCTCTATACTACCAAATCATGGATAAGAATTTTAAAAAGATCAGTGCAAGAATTACGACAAAATCATTTTGACAGCGTTATCTTGAGTAATGACCCATGTACCTACCACACACACACCACAGCACACAACCTTCCCCACAGAGAGAGACTAGATGACCTCTGCTCCTCATCTGACCATACACTCTTCAAACTAGCCACCTGGAGGTTTAAAGGAGCAACTGAATCCAGGCTAATTCACACCATTATGTGCACCAGCTGTCTTCTGCAGGTCCCAGATTGAAATTGTCCACACTATATTGTAGACAGCACCACAATAATCACAGTCCCATTACTATACCCTGGTTCACCCCCTTCTCTGTATATTCACTCACATGCTCTACACTGTACATAGCTATGTAGTAATAAAAAGAAACAAGAAAGGAAAACTTTAGTGGTGTTGCAAACTGATATATGATGAGGAATAACACCTTTTAGTATGTAGTTATTGCTTTTATTTTCTCTGTGATGTTCATTTCTACTTGTGTTATTTTTAACTTCATGTTTTGGAATCAACATTCTGTAGCCTGACGCTGATGAATGCATTAGGTGCAGCTGTACACGTCACTTTTCAATTTTATTCATTAAAAATTTTTAATTATAATGATCATTTTTGTACTTAGTATTGCTGCATTTATACATATCAATAATGTGTCAAACGTTACTGCTCATTTTATAATTAGCTAATTCAGCTATTGCTTACAAGGAGGTAAATTTTCCACTCCTTACCAACCATTGTATACCTCCGGGTACTGGTATATATATCTCCGCTATTGTTTCAGAGTCAACACGAGTGATCCTGCACTAAGACCTGTGGCAAATAATTACTATAATATTTGTTAAAACAGTGTTTTACACCAGGAAATGTAATTGTTTAGAACACTTGAGATGAGGTTAAAAAAAAAAAAAAGAAGTTATGATAAGATTTACAACTTTTGGGTTTCCACACAGTAGAAACCGCTTAGTTGTAACTCTGGTGTTTCCTTACAGTAAACAATTTGTTAAAAATCCATTCTTGATGAAAATATGTGAATGTATCCCCCCACCCCCAACCATTCCGAGTGTTCCTATACCTGTGTGCCACAGGTAATAACAACGTAGTAAATCATTTGTTCATTTTAAGTACTAGCAGAAAGTCTACCCTAATGGACAGTGCAGTAACAAACATGTTTGCTTTGCTTTATGCAACATGTAGGCATTATTGACACTGGGTTGTGTTCCTATCACCAAATCACACCCATTGACAAAACTACACCCATAGCCACCTGATCTGGAAAAAAAAATGTTGTGAAAACATGCAGTGAACTGCCCTAACCAACTCCTAAAAGTCTCATGAAGATCCCTCCAGCAGTTTGGGAGGAGTTAGAGTCCTCAAATACAGACAGACATGAAGACAATTGAATTATGAATTATAGTAGGATGTAGTTTTCCTGACTATGTGCTTGGCTGGCCAGAACACTGGAGGTGCAGAAACCCAATGTTGCCTATCTATTGGACTCGTAAAATGGCTGTCATGTGTATTTATTCATTCTTAGTGCTACCAGAAGTCTGCATGCTCTCTATATTGTTTGTTCAATTTTGAGTGCCCCAGCATGAGAAGCTGTCTGTGTCCCTCCAAGACTGTAGTTCATTCTCTCTCTATAAGAGATTATCAGCATTGCCTACTGCGACTTCTCTCTCCAGCAATAGAGTTGAGCTTATTTATATCAACAGATTGTGATAACTTTCTGTCTTTTTGATATTTTTGATAGATAAGCCTTACACATCTTAATGACTTGACATGCAGTCAGATACTAACAGCGAGACTAACTTAAACATCTCTGTGTGAATGGAAATTAATCCAAAATTATCTTGGGATTTTTTCTTCTTTCCCCCCCCCCCCCCCCCCCCCCAATTCCCCCTCCTTCCTTGTTTCAGTAAAAGTATGTAAGAGTTGAAAATACAAAGTACTAGTAAAAATTTCTCATGTCATATAAATTATAGGTGTTTTTATACTTTAGGTCTTGCAAGATTTAAGGACACTTGCTCCAGTTCGCAATATGACCTTGTTTGAGTCCATCCGGCAAGATACGGGAGACTTCTTGATCGTAAGAGTAGAGAATAAGTATGTTTGTCTAACTCAACTCTGTTGTCTTATCATGGATCCTCATTATTGTAATTGATTCTCAATTTTTCATGACCTTTACTGTCAATGTCAGTGACTCACAGAGAAGGTCAATTCCTTAACGCTTGTAATCTAAACATTTAAGCTCATGAAAATATATCATTTATTTGAAATATAGCGTATCCTCTAATAGGAATTTTTTTGGTTAGATTTTTAATGGAGATATGGCTGGGGGTAGGGTATTCATCTATTTCATATTCATATGTCAGCAGTATGAATATAAAGCATAAGAATCTGTTTTAATTATTCATCAAAATTGTTGTGTGTTTACGCACACTAATTATGTCGGATGCCATTAAATATATTTGTGTTTAAGATCCGCTTGCTACTCCATTTTATTATCGGTTGCTTTTTTATTTTATATTACATGTATTCTTATAGCCGGAGCATTTAAGGATTGTCCTGATTAATATGGACATGTCCAGTGCATCTCAAGTGCTGTGTCAGGTAATGGGTACATGACTATGTGGTACTTTTTTCTTTTTTTTGTGCTAACTATATATGCACATATTGATTTGCAACCACAAAATTTGATATGACTGGCATACCATGTTAAAAATCTGTTGAGTGAATGCCAATTCATGGTATGTTTTCAAAAAAATAATAAATTACTGTTAAATGTAATATTAGTGTAAATTTCTAAATCTCGAACTGAAATTAAATGCATGCCATCTATCCTATCAGCATATTGTGAACCAGGCTTAAATGTAAGAGATGGACAAACAAATAATCATATTACGCGAATGTGTGAGTGTGTTATCATACTGTACATACACTTATATGGTGTTACGTTATCAGCAATGATGTCGATCATGAGCAGGAAATTGATATTATGATGTTTGACATGAAATCACATTAACTATTCTCACTCCAGAGGTGTGTTTTCCTTGTAACAACCTTTAAAGAAAGGCATATCACTATTGGTGTGCTTCCCAACCAAAGTCATACTGTTCCATTATGTCACAAGATATGGAATGGTCCCCATAGTTATGGTAGATGTCAATTATCATGAACCAAAAATATATATATATTTTTTAACTTGTGTCATTAAAAATAACACACGACATAATGTCCTACTGAATGTAACTCAAATTTATTCCAGTTTCAATTTTTATAACTTATTTGACTTGATTGAGATTCTGTCACATGCTGGTTCTGTTTTAATTAGTGAAGAAGTAGATATATGGAGTTTATAAATGCCTGCTGTTTGAAAAAAAAAAAGAAAGTTGACTTTTCTTTCTTTTCTTTTTTTCTTTTTTTCTTTTTTTCTTTTGTAACTTTTCATACCCTAACTTATCATACATTGTATTATTGTTTTTTTTTAATCAGGCTGCAAACATGGGATACCTGTTCCCAGGCTATGTGTGGATCACTTATGCTGGTGACTTTGTGTCTTCAGATAATTCCTCACTCTCCTGCAACTCCAGTCAACTGGAGAGCATTGTGGAGGGAATGTTCACAATACAGCCAGCACCAGACAGTGAGGCACTGATAGCCAGTGGTCCATTTGCAGATATAAACACTGTAGGTTGATTCATTTTGTTAAAGATGTTTTGCATACATACTATGTGTTACGTTAGTTTACATGAACGACCAATAACAAAGGGTCACTCACATATCTGTATGTTACAAACAGGTAATACAGAATTCCCCAGATATGGAGGACACCTACCCACTCTCCTACTATGCCATTGATGCTGTGCTAGTTCTGGCCCAGGCCATCAGTGACTCATTGGCCGGGTGGAACAACAATTCTCCAGACTGGTCTTTCTGTGAAACAGAAAGAGATACTAAAATGGCATCCATTCCAAGATGCTTCATGAGACAGAAACTTCTGGGAGTCAGCATGCAAGGATTAACAGTGAGCCTTGTGGTGTGATATTTGGTATCATCCATTTCATGTATATTTTATTTTAGTATTTTAGTATTATTTTCGGTCATACATTCATTTCAGTTTATATAGTGGTCACACACACACACACACACACACACACACACACACACACACACACACACACACACACACACACACACACACACACACACACACACACACACACACACACACACACACACACACTATGCAGTTTAATCCTAGTCATAACTCTTGTGCGTAATAAGTGATAGCCTAATCTGTCTAAGTTAATTCCACTTGAATTTTCTTCTCTTTTTTTGAATTAAGCAACAAATCCATCTCATAAAGTTTTGAAAAGAATATTATTTACTAAGTATTCAATGGGGACTGGAGAATAGTTCCTTTTTTTCTTTTTCTATTTTTCTGAATTTATGCCATTATTAGGTAATTATTGGGAAGTCTGTTCCATTGAGTGAGTCTTTGTTTTGTGTTTATGCTGTTCACATTAGGGTAAGATTGCTTTTAATATCCGTGGAGAGAGGGAGCTACATGAAATGGGACTGTTCCAGCAAAGGAATGAAGGTATTCATGACATTTATTGTACATGTATGCAAATGTGTAGCCTGAGAGAAAGAAACTATTAATGAAAATTTTTTGATCAGGGAAGGTTATTGAAACAGTACTTCCTCTTACTCCATCAGCAAAACCTTCAGAATTGACTCTTCTCTTACTATACTGATGGAAATATTGTTTGCATCACTTCACCTGGACTATCAGTGTATCTATTGAGCAGTGAAGTGCCTTAGTTAGATCTGAGGGCCAGATTAAAGATTCTTTATAGGTGGATGGAAGCTTAAGATAAAGATGTCTTTTGAAACTGGAAGAATGGCTGCCTCCAGCATCCACTGGTCCATTAGTGTAGGATTATATAATAATTTTCCTCACACTTCAGAATGACCCACTCCACAATTGAAACTGCTACATTGTTACCTCTATCCCTTCTCCTATCACTGAGCAAAACGACCTCATACAAGAATGGAGAGAACAGCTGCAGCAACGACAATAGTTGGTTGTGGGCATTCAAAAAGTATAGAAAATTTCCCAATTTAGCCATTCATTTTTTGTTTATTTTGTTCGGCTTTGTCATTTTTTTGTACCTTTGTGGCGGCACAAGTAACACACAGAAATCTGGACATAACTTACTTGACTTTACCATACAGTTAAAATAATGCTCACTGTACTGCTTGTGGTGTTGTGATCTTTACCAGTTTTTCCATGTGCTTTTTGGTCATCTTGCTGTTATTGTCTGGGAGGGATACAACAGTGATGCAAGCTGTAGCAGGGAAGCGGACTTATTATAGCTTCCCTACATCTTTGTATTTTTTTGGTGATTTTTATGACCCTTTACCAGAATCTCATAGGAACTGACAAAATGAAGAAGAATGCCTGTTATAGTCACAATGTGTAGGCCATGGAAACCAATACTTTTATCAGTTAATGCATGGCTATAGAGCACATTCATAGGAAGCTTCATGGAAATCTACTCAGTCGTCAAGGACTAAGAAAGAGTTTACCAACAGACAGACAGACAGACAGACAGACAGATAGACAGACAGACAGACAAGCAATGTCAGATTTATTATTCCGATGTACATTTGTAGGCATACGAAATATGTAAACATAAACTTCTCCTAGACAACTGGACCATTTTCAATGAAACTTTGTGTAAATATTCCCTATGGCCCCAAGCCAGAATGGCTGATAAAAACTTTGGTTTTGGTTGGCTTCATAGTAGGGTTGTTGATTTCAACACACACACACACACACACACACACACACACACACACACACACACACACACACACACACACACACACACACACACACACACACACACACACACACACAAGCCACCAAAAATATACAAAAATAAATATGAATTAAATTCAATTAAATGAGTGGTGGCTGCCTTCGGTGGCCATTCCTGGAGTCTGAATAAAGAAAATATTTTCCATATTTGTACTATTTATATTTTCTTTTCCCTGTACATTATTTCCACTTGAAGCAATATATATATATATATATATATATATATACCTTTAAAAAAAAATTTTTTTTTTTGTTATAAGTAGTGTAAAAAGTTATATTTGGAGTAGCCCTTTTCGATGTAATATTTATTAGTAAGGGTTGGCTAATTCCGTGGGGTGGCCCTATGGTATAAATTTCTTATGAAATGTTTTTTTGTTTGTAATTTTTTTCCCCTCAAGCATTCATATTATATTCATGGACTAATAATTACTATGTATATCATGTAGGTCTACTTCACAATAGACTTATTGGGAGAATTAGTGTGGCCACCAGCAATGACGGGACGACATTTGTACTGACTGATGGAGAGAATAAGACCACTATATTTGGAGGTATGACCACGACATATATACTGGCAAATTCTGTTGTGAATGAGTTGTTGTGTGGTTGATTTTGTCTGTCTTCTGTTTGTGCCCTTGCCAATATAGACTAACCTGAAATTCCTAACATCATTGTTGATCAGCTCCAATATATCAGAGGTCAATCAGAGTGTATGGAGATATGAGGGCAAAGAGGCATCGTTTGCCATAATTTCCTCCAAAATCGATGATGATTAAATGGTTAAATAGACCTTTTTTCTTTTTTTTTTGTTCGTATGTATTCATCGGAAGTAATTATTAGAGGTTTCATATTACTATT
This sequence comes from Lycopodina hypogea, assembly GCA_963969325.1. NCBI lineage: Eukaryota > Metazoa > Porifera > Demospongiae > Poecilosclerida > Cladorhizidae > Lycopodina > Lycopodina hypogea. Next base: position 6,313,290 of record OZ017790.1, read on the forward strand.
GTAATTTGAAATTCCCCGCCCACCCCATCACCTAACAAGGGCGGTCCCACACCAAGACCTGTGGCAAATAATTGCTATAATATTTATTAAAACATAGACCAGGTGAAATAATTTTTTAGAACACTTAAGATGAGGTTAAAGTTATGGTAAGATTACAACTTTTGGCGATTGTACAGTAAAAAGTACTAAGTTGTAACCACAGGGTTTCCATACAGTAAACAATTAGTTAAAAATCCATTCTTGACAACAAAAACATGCGGATGTATCCCCCGCCCCCTACCATTCTAAGTGTCCCTAGTCCTGTGTGCCACATATAAGAAGTTACTTTGATTGCAATTATATGTTTGGTCAATGTTATGTGTTTCAAGACACGAGTGTTGATAAATTGATGCATCCCTGAAGCATTTCTGACAAATGACTGAATCTAACAAGTGATAATCTGAAGCAGCATGAGATGTATATTATCATCAGTGGAGTAGCCAGGATAGAAGCAGTGAGGCACTTGCCTCAGTGGTCAAAAAAAAAAATGCAGTACAGGTATTTAAAAAAAAAGAAGTCAGTTTCTTTGCAACATTGAATCTGGAGAGCTGCCTGTATCAGTTCATCAGGAGTTAGACAACAAGCTTTACAATGAATGGTAGTTATTCTGAAGATCTTGGCTACTATTCTACATCACAATCAAAGAAGATCTAGCTAAAGTGCTTTGCTTTCTTTGGTTCAGTGCTGAGGGCAAGAATTCTAATATATATCTATTTTGATGCTATTGGCTAGTTCTAGATTCAGAGCATAGCTTAAATTTCAGAAAGTAAAGTGCTCACAATTGATACAAAATATAGTGTAGAGCTCAATTATTTCAGCAATAACTGAAGAGATAGTGTGGTTTAGCTCTCATGTACATCACATATGTGGAGATATTAGATAATGCAGATTGTGCTTCATTCTAGTGAGAATCTAAGAATTGGTCATTTATATCTTCAACTATTTCATACATATCAAAAATAATGTAGTGGCTTTTTCTTTTTTTAAAAAAATAACCAGTGACCATTTGTGAGTTCGCCTTTGGTGAATTCACTGCATTAAGCTATACTTACTAAACTCATGTTAAGCTAAACTCACAAAACTCACGGTTTCTTCCTTTCTGTCCATCCATGATCCCTGTTGAATCCCTAATGGTATCCTGTTAGAATGTGGCAATCACTTGCTCACTGGCAGGAAGGTGTGATAGGAAAATTTCATGTGGCTATGGACTGCCCAGCCCTTGGATCTAGAGGTCTTAACTTGGCATGCATACACAAGTTGACCCAGGGAATAACTTGGGCAATGTTAAAACCCCAGGAATGTGGGGCTTCAGGACCTAAAACTGGAAACTAAATGAATGAGTGACCTCAACTCAAAAACTGGTCAAAATTACACTAAATATGAATTATTTCTTTTGAAATTAACTTGAGCAGAATTCTAAGAAAAGGGGCATGTTTTGCCACTACAACTATCATCACGCTAAATTTTGTCTACCTGTGGCATCCAGAAGTATGGACGGACATATAAATTCCATTTTATAATAGATAATCATTCACACACTGTATTAAGTATTGCCTTGCTATTGGCAGTCATTCCATATTAAACTCCACTCAGTATACGATATGGTAAAGCAAGGGGGGGGGTTTGCAACATTGAATCTGGAGAGCTGCCTGTATCAGTTCATCAGGAGTTAGACAACAAGCTTTACAAAAAAAATTTCCCACTGGAAAGAAAGAGTAAACAGATACTTAAAATAGGAACTGTGCAGGTGCAAACTATGGGTTTTATCTGCCATCCAGAGAACAACCTATGTCAGCGAGTAGGCCACACCCTATCCCAGTGTTTCAATTGGTAAAGGGTTAGTTATGTGAGATATCTTTGCCCCAGTGGGAAAAAAAATCCTGGCTATGCCCCTGATTATATATTGAACTTTTCTTATCACACCTTCCTGCTAGTGAGCAAGTGATTGCCTATTCTAATAGAACACTATTAGGTATTCAACAGGGGATCATGGATGGACAGAAAGGAAGAAACAGGTAAATATAATGGCTTCAATCTGATACAACTCAGCTCTCTCTGCTGCACTGGAGAGACCGCAGCAGACATTCTTATGCATTACAGAAACTTTTAATAATTATTTCTTCATTACAGGTGTTATTCTTAAAACACTAAACACTACTTACATAAAATAGAGCTAATCAATATTTTTATTCATATTATGCTAACAAATTATCCAAAACAGACGCACAAACAATTATTTAATCCTGATGCCCTTATTGACTGATTATCTTAATTAGTCTTCATGTTCCAGGGATCTGCATGATTTGGGGGGATTTTGACATGTGTTTATAGGAAACTAGCAGATATACACTTTGTTGGTGAGCATTTAATGCATCCATACAGATGGAGCACACTGATTGTGGATGTTGCTATGCAGAGTGCTTTTTGTTGCTGCAGTCATATGCAGCATAAGGCCTTACACCACGTCCAACTAGCACTATTTAATTGGAGGGGAGATCACACTGTCAAAGTAGAGATGCACATGTTAGGAGGGATTGGCTGCAAGTTGGTGTATAGCCCTAAATAGCTTAAGTTAAGGCTTGACGGATTTTCAGTTAACAAATTTTTAATTTTTTTTTCGGTTTCAGTTGACAGGTTTAATTGTTTAGAATGATTTTTTTAAGCTGTAGTCTGAACTACTAGGCTTGAGAAGTGGCTCCCCTAAATGGCCGCCAGTCTTCAGCATAGAAATGATAATGAAATGAGTGACATGACAACAGTGCACAATACTTACACATAGCTAGATAGTAGCACAAACAATGCAAACATTGGCACTAACCTCTATAATCAAACAAACATGATTCTATTAATGGACACTAAGAAGAAAAGTAAATATGCCCAGTTATGAGTGGAGAATCAAACCACTGACTTTCCACTGGAAAGAAAGAAGGGAAAGGGGAAGGGGGGAAGGAAAAAAAAGAGAAAAAAATAGAGGGTGGGGTGAAAATCAAATCACTATTTTTCCGCCAGAAAGGAAGGAGAAAAAGGAAGGTGAAAAAAGGGGGAGGGGGGAAAGAAAAAAGGAGGGGAGGGGGGAAATCAAATCACTTGTTTTCAGCTTAGAAATCCCACACCTTAATGATTACACCATAGTTTTACAGGCTTTTCTTGTATGAAAATTCTGAATTCATTTTTTCCCCACCAGGGTTGCCACAATCAAGAAACGAAAAATTTTTGGTGGTAAAAATAAGTTGGGATACCTACATCATGCCTGTGGGAGTAGTTCGCAGACAGACTGACAATTTGACATTTTTGTGTAGACTAAACCTCAACACAAGTGTTATGCATCATCACATGCGAACAAAACTAAATTTGACCTACTTTTTATGAGAATAGTTAACAGATTCTGCCAGTAGACTTTTCTGCATATGTAGTGTATTAACAGCATATACTTGGTGTTTCCCGGGCCAATGTGAACATGAAAAATGACAGAAGCCACTCAAAGGAAATAAAGAAGAGGGTAAAGGGGAGGGAGGGAGGGAGGGGAGGGGGAAGAAAAGAAGGAAGAAATGAATAGGTGGGAAAGAAGAAAAGATGGGGAAGAAGAAAGGATTGAAAGGGGAAGGGTTGAAAAAAAAAAAAGAAGAAAGTTGAAGAAAAGGGGAAAAAAACAATAAAGGTAATCCTAGTCCTGGATTCTAACCCAAAATTTCAGCATTGCTCGATTTTTTAATTAATATGAGAATTTCTTCTTTATTTGTTGACTTTCGCCTGATGTATGTGTTAGTTGTCCAGGACTCACCACGAGGAGGTAGTCAACATGAGCTGGGTGGACTGGTGTGGGAAGATGTTGAAGGACAGGAAAGTTTTCCTGTCAGTGCTGGGTTTGAAGACATTGATTGGAAATAATAAATAACAATTATTTTATCGACGCATTTATCAGAAAACGAAGTAGTATCAATGAATTCTATTGCTGGTACACAACATTGACTATTTTTTCATCTGGGATCAATATGTAAAGATAATCAGAGCTGCTGTTAAAGATTTGACTCTAAAGCTTGGCTTCCAGCCCTAGAGTGATCCATCCTTGTGACCAAAGATTTTTCCTTGATCTATGACAAATAAGGATGCTCACCAATAGATAATGTCTACAATAGATATTTCAAAAAGTCACTGTTTTTTTTTTCAAACATGTGTACAAATCAGTTCCTGTAATTAGGATTTAGGTGTTTCAATATTATTCTGTAGCAATATCTCAGCATTGTATATGTCACATTATTAGTTAGTGCTATTATACATGTCCTGAACCATTCAATGTAAATAATATTTTTTTAAATACCTGGTGCAGTATTATTGAACGTGTGATTATCCAAAGTTGTTTCAATGTCCAGATGTGGTACCAGCGGATAGCTCACCCATAAAGGTTGTAAGAGTGCGTCCATTGTCGTTTGTCATAGTCTACTACTCACTGGCCTCAGCTGGGATCATATTTTGTGTAATCTGTTTGTTTTTCAACATCATCTTCAGAAAGAGGAAGTAAGTGCTTAAAGTATAGATGCTATAGGAGCAGTCTGAATGAAGAGTCTGATCATAGTCACATTATCTTATCTTAATCATTATAGTACAGTTATGAGTTGATAAGTATTACACTCTAATGCAACCTTGCCTTGAATCAATGAACGAGTGTAAAAGAGTTTTATTTTTAGTTTTTAAACATCAGTTTATTGTTTCTTAATCGTGTGTCTCTGTAGGATTGTGAAGCTGATTAGTCCAAATCTCAACTACTTTGTTGTTCTTGGAGCATTCATGCTCTACTCCTCCATTTACTTCCGCATCTACCCCAGTCCAACATTACTCAACGCCCACATCCGCTGCAATGTAAGTCTGTGTCAAATTCTAATTGTGGTGTTCAATACGGTATTGGGAATACAGTGAAGTTGTTGACACACTGGAGAATGATTAAATTTGAGACATTCTCTTCCAATGGTAATTTGTTTGTCATATGAGTTTGGTTAGTGGTGGCGTATATATATTAAGGAAAAGGAAATTACCAATCCCGCCCTCACTACCTCATGAACACCCCCTGCCAAGATTAATATACTCATACATTCACAAAAGTGTGCTGCGTATTCTAATTATGGTATTCAATTTGTTTTGTTTGTCGTTGTTTTTTTATACTAGAACATCACTCTAAATACTAGTCAATGGTCCACATATATATTTGTCTGTATGTAGTTGAAGCCACATAAATATGTATCAAAGGATAGGCTTATGATCAGGATGGTGATGTTGTTCCTCTAGTTGGTTTCAACTGATAGTCATCCATTATAACCATCCTCACCCCTGGGAATACAGTTGATGGCTATAAGATTGTGAGACACATCCATGCTAGTGTGAAGCTCCTGTATTGCAGTTCACAATTAGGCTATGTACTAACCTGGGTGGGAGTTGCTTGGTGTCTATCCCTCCTGAATATTCCATTAACCAACCAAAACAGTGAACTCCTTCACAGAAGGGCACTAGAGACATGCACAATATATTAGTTATAATAGATTGTACTTGTGATTTTATTCATTACTAACAGAAAACCCGCCCTATGAGTGGTTTTTAAGTGGACCACCAGCAACAACAATGATTTTTAATTTACTTTATATAGCAGGTAGGGATTGACACTAATCTCATTAATTAAACCAACATCATACAATTAATAAATATGCTAAATTTCAGTGATTATTAGTCTTCCATGTCACCAAACTACATCCATTGATAAAACTGCACCCATAGCCACCTGATCTGAATGAAACTTTCACGAGGACATGCAATGAGGTGCCCTAAACAATCCCTGAAAGTTTTGTGAAGATTTTTCCTGCAGTTTGGAAGGAATTGAAGTCTGCACATACACATAGACAAATGAATTGTTAATTATGGTAAGATTTTTTTTTTCCTTTTTTTTTTATGGATCTACGTTGTCCCAGGTGCAAGAGTTTATGCTCTGCGTGGGGTATGTGTTGTGCTTTGCACCAGTTCTGATGAAAATGTGGCGAGTTTTCTACATCTTCCATAATCCTACACATAAGAAAAAGGTATTACTAAATGGTATGATTTACATTACTTGTTTAGATGTTATCTTAATGTTGTTGCTGTTTTTTTGTTTGTTTTTTTAATTAAAAACATTTAGCTCTACATATGGTATAGTTGAATGTATGATTGATTCGTGTTGTAACTTAGTATTACAAGTTTCTCTGAGCTTAATGTAAAGCAGAGCATAATAATTGTTTGTAAGCACTATCTCTTTTGCTGATCAGTGGTGTCTGGGAATGTATGTATTTACTACTTCACAAATTTGGAAGTACAGAAAAAAAAGAATATCCACTTTGAACTGTTGTAATATATCTTATTGAATACTAGCTGATATACCCGTTGGCCAGCATTTAATGATTCTGGTGGATGGAACACATGGATTGTGTGTGTTGCTATGCAAAGTGCTTTCTGTTACCACAATCATATGCATCATAAACCTCTTTACCACTGTTAATGGCGCACTCTTTATTTGGAAGGGATCATCACACTGTAGAAGTCACCTCTATATGGTTAGGCATGATTGGCTGCAAGTTGGTGCGTAGTCATGAATAGTAGCTCCAGTCTGTGGTAGACAGATTTTCAATTTTGGGTTGACAGGTCCTGAGCTATCAGGTTTTCAGTTCACATATTTATCTCTCTTTTTTTTTAGGGGGGAAGGGGGGAGGGGGGTTCAGTTGATAGATTTTCAGCAAAGCTGCAGCAGGCCCACTAATAATACTAGCAGTGACACTAATCTCTATAATCAAGCAAACATGTTGCAATTAATGGACGTCTATCCTAAAAAAAAATTTTTTTAATGAATATGCAGATTACCCACTGTGGGCAAGCATTAAATGCATCAGAAATATGGAACACCAGATTATATTAGGGTTGCCATCTAGCTTCCTGGGAAGTCTAGTTAATTAGATTCTTACTGTCTTCTTCGAGGAAAAATTGGCATCCGAAATTCCAACCAGGAAGCCAAATTAATTTGGTTATTTTTTGGCTTCTAGGAGAAAAAAAATGGCATCCCTAATTTTAAACAGAAGTTAAATCAATTTGGCATCTCCTCATTGAACTTGGTAGCACCAAGTAGAAAATAAGAACAATTAACGGTTTTTATTTAATAGAAGTGGTGTGTGTCAATAAGACAGGGAAATAGTTGTCTTTTTTCTTCAAGAAAGTGATAGTACCATAAAAAATACTTTTGCTAATTTGGCTATTTTATAGTGATATTCCAAAATTTTGGGTCTTTTCTAACTTGTTGGCCATACCATTTTTTATTTTGTAGTATAAGTGGTGTTTACTTTCCTTTTTCTAATTCACCTCCCACATTGTTATGAGAAATCCTTCCAATAAAAACACAATAGAAAAGACAAGGAAATGGCATTTGAAAACACTGTGAATTATAATTATTTGATGCCTAGAGGCAAGAACTGATCTTTCTTGCAGACTTTATTTCTAGATAGATAAGATTGTTAATGTTTAATTAATATTCTATAGAGATTATAGATCATTTTTCAATAGGGAATTTGCATGATTACGTCACACACAACTTGCCATGCCTACTTATGGTATCAGTGAACCTCCAGCACCATAGAAAATTTATTACCATTCACGACCTGCAGTGATGTTTTTGCAATATAGCTCATGCTTTCACCATACAACAGGAATAGTAACACAAACAATACAATCATTTACACTAATTTCTATAATTAAACAAACATGATGCAATTAATGGGCACTAACTATGTCGCAGAAACATGATGTAATCATTTACACAAAGAAGGAGAAAAAGAGAAGGTAAAAAAAAGTACAGACCAAAATTTAAAAAATGCCCAAACTCATGAAATCCAAAAAATGATGGAAAAGGAAAAGGGAGGGGGGGGGGGGAGGGGAAAAGGGAATGGGCGAAAAAGAGGGGAAAGCATACACCATTTGGAATAAATCACTGCCTTTTTACTGGAAAGGAAGGAAGAGAAAAAGAGAAATCAAAACACTGACTTTCCACTAGAAAGAAAGGGGAAAATGTGCAGAATAAAAAAAGAGAAAAAAGATTGAAGGAATGAATATAAAGGGGGAAAATATAAAGAAAGAAAGAAGAGAAAAAATGGGAATGGGAAATTATAAAAGGAAGGGGAAAAAGGATTGAAGGAAAGTAAGATAAAAGGGGGGGGAAAACTTGTAAAGAAAAAGGCAGAAGGAAAAAGATGGATGGAAAAAAATTTTTTTTAAGGATGGCAGGAATAAAAGATAAAGGAAAAAAAGATAGAAGGAAAAAAAGATAAATGTAAGAAAAATAATAGAAGGAAAAAAAAAAGATAGGTGAAAAAGAAAACGGAAGGAAACAGAAATATATAAAGAAAGAAAGGGAGGAAAAAAGGGATGGAGAAAAAAAAAAGAAATTGAGGGAGAATTGAAACACCAACCTTCAGCTTGGAAACATTACACCTTCCCATTTCACCTTCCCATTTCACCTTCCCATTTCACCACAATCTTTCAGGATTTTTTGTATGGAAATTTTGAATTATTTTTCCTCACCAGGGGTACCACTTTCAGAGGAAAAAATTGATGGTAAAAATAAGTAGGGATACCTACATTATGCCAAAAAAAATTGGAGGCCATCTGACCAAAGCTCTGGAGGAGTTTGAAGTCATACAGGCAGACAGACAGACAGACAGACAGACAGACAGACAGACAGACAGACAGACAGACAGACAGACAGACATACATACATAGATTTGACATTTATAGGTACTAGCGAAAAACCCACCTACGGGTGGATTTTCAGCCCACTAAAAAGTGAGCTGTAGTCATAAAAAAAAATGAATGCTTTGAAAACTTTTAAAGCAAAAGTGAACATGTGATTAGGTCAAAGTGTTTTTTTTGTTTTTTTTTAGAAGTACCATTTTTGACATTTCTAGCCTTACGCACAAAGAGGAATAGGTATGGCCAGATAGGATCCACCTCATGTTATTCGCAGAGTGAAGTTGTGTCTGCATGCCAAAGTTTTAGGCCTGTAGCTCCATTCTTTTTTCTAGCAAAAGGATCATTTTAGTCTTTTTTTTAATACAGAAAGGAGTATGGCCATATAGACATGCTTAAGATGTTCCCCTTTTGACACTGATTCTAAATATGTATGGGTTTGTGGGTCTAACTCCATTCTTTTTTTCTAGTAATAGTACCATTTTTGGCTATTTTTTTAATATATAAAGGGGTGTGGCCACATAGATATGCTTATGACGTTCCCTGGTGACACTGATGGTACCCACCCCATGTTATTCGCAGAGTCAATTTGTGTCTGTATGTCAAACTTTTAGGCCTGTAGCTCCATTCCTCTTTCTGGCAAAAGTACAATTTTTGGCTTTTTTTTTTTTTAATACAAAAAGGAGTGTGGCCATATAGATATGCTTATGACGTTCCCCTGGTGACAATAATTCTAAATATATATGAGTTTGTGGATCTAGTTCCGTTCTTTTTTTCTGGTAAAAGTACCATTTTTGGCTTTTCATAATTACATTCCCCTGGTGACACTGATTTTAAATATATATGGGTTGTGGATCTATCTTCAACCGTTCAAGCGTGAATCACGGATAAACGGACAGACTGACTGACAGACAGACAGACACAGGCAGACTATTTGCACTTTATAGTACTAGCTGGTGAACTTGCTTCACTTGTCACCGAAGTTTCAAACTCACTTTACTAAACACAAAATTGTATGTATGTTTATCATGGCCAAAAACTGGTCTAAATTACACTAAATGCTAATTATCTCTGTTGAAATTATCTTTAGCAAAATTTTAAGAAGATGGGTATTAACCTTGCCACTACACCTACCCTCACACCAAATTTCATACACATTCCTTTTTATATAAGATAGATAGACAAACAGAAAACAGTGATGGCCAATTTTGATTTTGATAGATTTTATTAAAACATCATACACATCAATCATTAATTTCCTATACACTTTTATTTATTCTAGGCATGATTTTATTGCACACTTTGATAGCATAAGTTAATGTTTGCTTCTGTACCACCACTCTGCTGCAGTCTATGAAGGACTGGCACTTGCTGGTAGGAACCGTCATGATAGTTGGGATCATAGTAGCTGTGGTGACTGTTGGGTTCATATTCCCAGTCCTCAGGGCTAACCCCAGGCTCATCGCTGATGTTGAGAAGAGTGGTGGAGTGAACGTAAGTAAAAAATTTATATTTATTTCTCTCAGGAAATTTAAGAGGTATGTTGCATGAATAATGTGCCCAATTTCAACCAATTACTATCCTACAATTCTAATTTCATACATATGCAGAAGCATATATTTTTCTTCTCCACTGAAGCATGTATGTGTAGGTGTGAGGAACATTCCTTTTTTCCTATCAGCTTGAGACCATTGATTATTAATTAATACATGCGATTCATTGCTTTTAATAAATCGGTCACAAATCAATTTTGAACCTTTTCATTTTATGGTCATGTGTTTTCAAAGTGCATGCTTCATTGAACAAATACGTAAGTTGGTGTTCACTAATGCACAACTAAAATGAAACTTGTCCAGACTCTTCAATTTCCAAGTTTTGAGTTGCCGTATCAACCAGGTTGCTGAGTATGCAGAACATAACTTTAATTATGTGAACATATATACAAATTAGATGATAAAAAAAACACAACTCATTGTATAATTGATATACACAAGATTTTTTTTCCAAAGCAAAGAATTGTGGACTGTTTGTGTGTAGTGGTAGTTTAGAGTGCTGTTGTTGGACATGGGTGGATCCTGGATTACCTTTCCCACATACAATGACTACATCATAATCAAATACTGAGCTACTGTTGATATCTAATGATTTGTGAGCAAGCTAAAACTAGTAGTCAAGGGCACCTTTTTCTTGTTATTTTATCTTGTTCAATTATGCATTACCCTTCAGGAGGACGGGATTGAAACAGTGAATTGTGTGTACCAATGTTATGACTTCTCGCCTGCACTGATCTGGGTTGGTATAGAGTTTGTTTACCTCTTCATACTCCAAGTGGCTGCCTTGGTACTTGCTATCGCCACTCGCAAAGTCAAAATAAAGGTCCTGAACGACTCTAAACAAATGGCCATCATCGTCTACACAACTTCAACAGTGATGTTGACACTGGGTGTGGTCACCTTCGCTATTAGTTCCCGACTGGTCTTAAATGAAGTATTATATGGACTTGGACTAATGCTGGCAACCTCTGTCTTCCTAGGATTAGTGTTTGTGCCTAAGGTGAGGTAACCTGTTTTGGTTAGGGCATGGAGTGTGTTATAGCCTAGACATGGTGTGAGACTAGCTGACGTTGAGAGCTTCATACATTAATTCTGTAACTGGGAGTTGTCAGTGGTATTTGAAGTAAAAATATTTAAATTATGTCTTTGAAATACAAAATATGTATTTTGTATTCGTATTTAGATACTCCAGAAAAAATAAATTTATATTTCATTACCAAATTTGTGTATATTTTCAAATACTTTTTTGATTCAAAATACTTTTTTTTTTAAATATGGGGTGGCATTTAAAGTAAAAAATATTTCAAATATGTATTTGGTATTTATGTTTTATATTTTATTACTCAATGTATTTGTGTTTTCAAATACTTTATGATGCAGAATACTTTTTTTTTAATTTTGGGATGGGGAAAACCAAAAGTTTTCTGATGCATAGACGTTGACATTGCAAAACCCCCCACATGCAACAGCAGTACTGCAACCTATGCATCTAGTCATTTGGTGGGAAATGACACTAACCAGTTCTTCCTTTAGTTTTTTTTTTTATTTATCTTTCTTTCTTACCAAGGTTTTGTCTGTGCTCTCCGCTTTCGTAATATTTCTAATTGAAACACACCAAAACTAGTTCACCGTTTTGCCAGTGCTCCAGTGGAAATGCTATTCTCTTTTGCATCCATTATTCTGCATGCTCAGGGAGGAAATCTCTCTGATAGAAATATTGAAAAGTTACCCTTGCTTAAAGCAAATAACCCTGCTTAGCATGACACACTAGACACACAGTACTTCAAAATCAATAGTAAGCTATTGTTGATCTTGAAGTACTGCATGTCCAATATGTCATATTCTTAAAAAAAAAAAAAAAAAAAAAAAAATTTTTTTTCTGTTATAAATATTCAACTGTACTATGTGCCAGCAGGGCTACATAAATCTCATAAACTAGCTCTGGAAAACATGTTTAAAAGTATTTTGTATTTGGAAAATGTATTCGAAATGAGAAAGAATTTCGTATTTTGTATTTAAATACATTTTTCTAGAAAGTATCTTGTGTTTTAGTTAGATTTTTTTTTCTGGAGTATTTTGTATTTAAATATTTAGCCTATGTCTTCTGTGCATCTACATACTGTTGCCATACCTGCTGGCCATCTTAGCTTGGAGTGTGATGTTAGTTCTACCATAAATCTAACAGGAACTCACAATAGCTAGCTATTGTCTAAAGGTGTGTGTATATACCAGTAACCATTAAAAAAAATTTTTTTAATTATAATTAAATCTCTCTCCCTCTTTTTCCCTCATTCTTTTTTTTTTTAATTTTTTAAAATATAAGATGTGTTGTTTTTTTTTATCTTCTTCTAAACTATTTTTATGTAAGCTATGCTTATGTCATATTTGTTAAGTTTGTTGTATTTTTTGGGGGTTTTGTTTTTATTAATTATTATTATTATTATTATTATTATTATTATTATTATTATTATTATTTTTTTTTTTTTTTTTTTTTTTTTTTTTTTTATTACCTCACTCCTCCTGGTTGTGATCTGTGCAGATGGTGGACCTCTACAGAGACCCACGAGGCGAGGGCATATTTGGCCGCAATGACACAACATTCCCTATCAACACAGCAAATAATCATGTGCCGAGTACAACATTCACTCTAACCAAAACAATATGAATGTTCATAAAGTCAACATATACACATGTCCTGCTCTGTGCATTTTTTAATTTGGTTGATCTATTGCAACAGTATTAGCTACAGCATAAATATGTGTATCCAATTCCATAAATACACTCCTGTACAATTTGCAATATACATACATACATACATACATACATACATACATACATACATACATACATACATACATACATACATACATACATACATATGTTCTAGTAGATAGTGAAGTTTGTAATTAGTGTGGTTATTCTGAAGTTTCTAATTGTTGTATTGGTTAATTATTTATTATAAGTAAATCGTTATTGTATAGATTAATTATTTTTTATCTTTTTTATTAATGTTCTGTTCGATTGTTTAAAGTGTAATTGTCAGGCAAATATTTCTGTCATCACCAATAGACAGTATCCTGTTAAGCCTAGCCAATAAACTTCTGACTAGACCAAAATCAGTTACTCACAAACTGTATTCCTGCTCACTAAGACAACAATTAAAAGTGTGGTTAAACAACCCTAATGATAAATCAATCAGCAAACAAGATCAAATAATGTACCAATAGGTACTAGTGTCAAACTAATATACACACTAGAGATTCAATTCAAGTAGAGTTCACTTGTTCTTGCTATTTCTCCTCTCTCTCTTTCTCTCTTTCTTTTGAGCTCCCTCTTTATAGGAGCTGCCACAACCTTCTTTGCTCTTAGATATGGACCAATCAGTTTGCTCCAGCTCAACAGTGCCCCGATGGAGACGTGGCTATAACCCAGATCTAGCCACCTTCGCCAGTAACATTGCAGGACTGTGTCAGAAGATCGTGATGGACCCAATCCCATCAAGCCAACACCGGCCAATTGGCATCCAAATCAATGCAGCTATAAAACCAATCAGTGTGCCTTTCAAGCGGCGCTTCAATTACAAGAAAGCTGACTGGAAAGGGTTCACAGACGAGCTAGAACAGAAAGTGAAACAGATTGCACCAATATCATGCAACTATGACCGCTTTACTGAACTTGTTAAGAAGACTGCAAGAAGACACATCCCATGGGGCTGTAGAGTGGAGTATGTACCTGGCCTCTCTAAGGAAAGCTCTGAATTATATGAAGAGTATGTCACCATGTTTGAAGAAGATCCTTTCTCTGATGAAACAACTGAAGCAGGTGAGAAAGTGATGGAAAGCATATCTCAGGAGCACCATAAGACCTGGAATGCCCTGATAGAGTCAACTGACATATCAAAGAACAGCAAAAAAGCTTGGGCTACCATCCGAAAGCTTCATGGTGATCCTAAAGCATCACCTGTACAACCCAAAGTCACTGCAAATCAAGTTTCTAACCAACTGCTATTGAATGGCAAAAGTGGAAAGATTAAAAACAAGATCAAGTTCAAACTAAACCGCAAAAAGTGCAGCAAAGACCCTGGTCACACTAGACCTATGACTATGGAAGAGCTGGAAAAGGTCATCTCTACACTGAAGCCAGGAAAAGCTATTGGGCTAGACAACATCTCAACAGAGCAGATTAAGAACTTCGGACCTGTAACAAAGAAATGGTTGCTCCAGTTGTACAACCACTGCTTGACCACACACAAGCTTCCTAAGATCTGGAAGAAAGCACATGAAATTGCACTCCTGAAACCTGGAAAAGATCCATCGATTTCTAAGAGTTATAGACCTATCTCACTTCTGAGTCATGCGTACAAGCTGTTCGAATGACTGTTACTAAACAGAATTGGACCCATTGTTGACAAACTCCTCATCCCAGAGCAAGCTGGTTTCCACCCCGGCAAGTCCACGACAAGCCAAGTACTCAACCTCACTCAGCATATCGAAGATGGTTTTGAGGTAGGGATGGTAACCGGCGTAGTGTTCGTCGACCTCTCAGCGGCTTATGACACAGTTAACCACAGATGCTTTCTCCACAAGATTCTGGAACTTACCAAGGATATCCATCTAACGGAACTGATTGAAAGCATGCTTGAGAACAGGCTTTTCTTTGTTGAATTGGGTGGTAAGAAGAGCAGATGGCGAAGACTCAAGAATGGTCTACCACAGGGAAGTGTGCTTGCACCACTTCTTTTCAACATCTACACAAACGACCAACCAAGAAGTGAAGGTACCAGTCATTTCATCTATGCAGATGACCTTGGTGTAGCTGCCCAAGACAGTGACTTCAGTACCGTTGAAGAAAGACTCTCAAATGCTCTCAACGAACTGACACCCTACTACGAAGAGAACCACCTCCGTGCGAACCCATCAAAGATACAGGTGTGTGCTTTCCATATGCGCAACCGAGAAGCTAAACGTCACCTGGTCTGATACTCCACTTGAGCACTGCGACCACCCAGTATATCTAGGTGTCACCCTAGATCGATGCCTCTCCTTTAAGACCCATGTGGAGAAGACGAAAGCAAAAGTCTGTGCAAGAAACAACATTATCAGCAAACTTACTGGAACAAGTTGGGGTGCCAGCCCATCTACTCTACGATCAACTGCCTTAGCTCTCTGCTACTCAACTGCTGAGTATGCATGTCCAGTGTGGGAAAGATCAGCCCATGCTAAGAAGATTGACCCAGCCATCAACACTACCTGCCGCCTAGTCACTGGATGTCTCAGACCAACACCAACAGACAGCCTATACCTCCTATCAGGCATAGCGCCACCAGAGATTTGACGCAGTACAGCAAGCAGTAGAGAACGCCAGCACCAGACCCTCAGATGAGCGACATCCCCTATTCGGCCATAAACCGGCAAAGAGACAGCTCAAGTCTAGGAAAAGCTTTCTCAACGAAGTTGAACCCAGCGGAGCTGAAAATACCAGAGCTGCCTTATGGGAAGAGAGGCTTGACAATCTTCCAACAACAACAACCATGTCCATAAGTGCCAAAGAAGTACTTCCACCTGGTGCTGACTCAAGCTGGGCTGAATGGAAATGCCTCAACAGATTAAGATCCAGTGTCGGCCGCTCGAAAGTGACTCTCAAGAAGTGGGGATATCTGGACACCGAAGATGTGACCTGTGAATGTGGCACTGAACCACAAACCATGGAACACTTACTGAGATGTCCTCTGCTGGAGCAGCAATGCAAAGCTGAAGACCTTGCAGAATACAACGAAAGCACTAAAGACTGTGCTCAGCTATGGCTGAAACACAACATCTAGCGAGTGTGTGGACACGATAAGAAGAAGAAGAAGACTCCATGACGTCATCATTTCTTCTAGCCGGGGCTCTGTTTGGGTGTCCTGACCACCTGTGGTGAGACTTGAAAGGAATCTTGGTCTGGTGGTTTTCCTGTGGTGACTTCCAAGAACTTTAAGATCTCTAATTGCTGATTAGTGCAGGTATCATTTTTATCTACAGTCAAGATAGGCTTTCCTGACAGTAATTAATTAGTTATTTTGGTTGTATTTTTTTATTTTTAATTTTTAAAAATTATTATCAGATTATTAAATGGTATAATGAGGTGTGGCTCCATAATGGGAGCCACTGGGTAAATCTGGATTTAATGATGTAGGTAGTTTTAATTAGTTGGATGAATTAAAGTGTCATCAATTTGTTGTATTGGTTGTATTTTTGTTTTGTTAGTTTATTAAGTTCGATAATTAGATGTGGAATGGTAATGGGAAGTGACTTGTAAAAGTGTGGATTTTTATGTTCTTAGTTATAATTAGTCAAGGAATTGAGTTTTCAGGTGGGTTTTGTTTTGCTTTATTTGTTGTTTGGTTTTTTCCTTCACAATAGTGTAATGTACATGGCTTTGTTTAGGAAATTCCTGGGTAAATATAGTTGTTGTTTTTTCTATCTTCATATAGTGGATCAGGAAAAGGAAAGTCACTGGGAAAACCTTATTCTTTTATGATGGTATTTGAATTAATTGGAGGGGTTGAGTTACGGGGGAGGAGGGGGGGTTCCATGGTGTGGTGTACATGGTATGATTGTAAGTGCAAGATCAACTGAAAAGTAGCTGCTGCATCAGGTAACTTTGGGTTAGATATTTGTTAATGATAGGGTGGGTGAAATAGACAACTCTGTTTATGCTAGAAATGTAATATTAACAACTTGCAAGGATTTATTGTGTCTATGTTCTGTGATGGTTGAGGAGTTCTTGCTTTGTTGTTCTATGGTTGTCATGGAAATGACACTTGTATGGAATGTATTGTTATTCGTTTTGGTTTTAATAAGGCCAATTGGATTGGGTTTTTTTGTTTTATTTTTAAAGAAGCTTTTTTTAAATTACTTTTTAAATGGTTTGTATACTGCTAGATAATGGCATGTGAAATTTTGAAAATTCAAAAGTAATCATTTCAAAGATTTCTTGGTGACACAAACATGGCCATGGACAAACTGAGTAGGAATATGGCCTCAGATCTGCCTGGCAAGGTCCTGCTCAAAAGTTGCTCTTTTTTGTTCACAATCCTTTTTTTTAATTCATATATATATATATATACTAACTTCAAAGAAATGTCATAATCCCTCCAAATTGATTTCTTTTAACTTTTTTTTAAATGAATAGAATGTGATGAAGACCTAGTATTTTATCCTTCTGTCTTGAGTTATGCCTATTATAATTTATAACTTACCCAGCAACTATGTTTGTTCTTGTTTCCTGTGTATTTTTTCCTCATTTGCTCACCATGCTGTATACTCCATATTGTATATTCCATACTCCATACTGTAAACTCCATACTGTATACTCCATACTGTATAGTCCATACTGTATAGTCCATACTGCATACTCCCTCTTTCACTGTTGATGGACAAAAAACAACAACACACCATATCTACTTAATTTTATTATACCTCTGCAACCCATCATAACCCTTCTCACAGGTTAAGGGAACATTATCTCAATTGTTCTCAACCAACATTCTCAGACATTCAAATTACTAGGAGAGAAAGGAATAAAAAAAAGGGGGGGGGGGGGGGAAGTGTGTGTGGAGGTGAACACTGATCTATATCAACCTCTCAGCATGTGTTGTGGATCACGGTTTGTCTTTTATGGCTCTCTTAAAGTGTAAGATCCATTCTTAATGTCAGATGAATAAACTGCAGAATAATTATAGATGATCATAGCACTGATTTAAGCCTGGATGAGTACAGAAATAGAGTAATGTACCTCCAAATAGACCTAGAGGGTGACACTTAGGCAGAAACTATCCAATCTAGGTATATATTATAGACATCAGGTAGGAGATCTAGGAGCAATTCACCTCCTCCATTTAAGTTTAATAAAATTAAGGAGGCCGATGCAGCATTGTAAGGAATGAAGTGCACCTGTATTGTCTAACTAAGATCATATTCACTTACTTTAGGTATATGTAAATATGGTAATGAAATCAATGAATTATGATTCTATATGATACAAATAAATTTATACTTCAAATTAACTATTTAGATGTGATTTTACAACCAGAACCACTGGCATTGGTTGGTATGAATATGAATGTGCTGATATGAACAGTTCTAAAAGTGGCATCATCTGTTTTCCTTAGGTAAATTGTGTTCTGTTACATAATTGCCGCCCGTTTAAGAAGTAAACCAGTTGGTCAAGTCATAACATCCGTAAGTTTCACAGTATTACTAAGGTTGGATTGATTATGAGATAATTTGTTCAGGGTGAAATTATGTACCTCTAATTTAAAATTGCAACAAAGATGTGCACGCTAACGCATGTTCAAATTTTTTTACTTAGAAAACAGGAAATCACACTGAAGTCACTCCGCAAGTAAACTGACAAAGGCCTCTGTTATTAAACTTAAATTACTGATCCTGTCAGCTCGCTAGAAAAGAACTGTTTAAATTACTGAGAGGAGAAGAGGAAAATAGTCTGCAGTGGTGTGCCCTACTATGGATAAATCTCATAAGAAGGAAATAGCCACGGAGTACCCCTATGAGTCCCTTTACAGGCCTTGGAGCTGGATATTATCAAGCTTTTTCAACATCTTTTTGCTCATGGTGCTAGTTGGAATTGCCTACTTCTACTATAGAAGGAGGAAAAGTTTAAAAAGAAACTTTGTTACATACAGGACAGTGAAAGGAAAGAACCACGTGGAAACCAAAGGGAACAAGAAAGTAGCCTTGGTGACTGGTGGAAATGGAAGATTGGGCAGTGAATTGGTGAGAGCCTTAGTAGATAATGGAGGTTACCTAGTACATTCCTTGGACCTCCTTCTTCCAGAGGAGGAAAATAGGGATGAAAGAGTGTGCACTTACATACAAGCAGATATCAACAACCAGGAAGACATATCCATAGCTTTCAAAGGTGTGGACGTGGTATTTCACTGTGCCAGTTTGGTACCAAAATCAATTCGGTTTACAAGTTCTGACTTTCATTACGTCAACGTGGAAGGAACAAAGAATGTCCTAAATGCTTCCACTGAGTGTGGAGTGAAGAGATTTATCTATACCAGCTCAGCCACTGTCAACCTTTGCAAGGATCCTAATAAAATCTCAGAAAATTGTGATGAATCATGTCCCATTCCGTCTGATCCTCTGAATCCCTACGTTGCTTCTAAAGGAATAGCAGACCAGCTTGTCCGAGATGCTAATGGAAAGAAAAATCTGCAGACCTGTGTCTTAAGACTCACTGGACTGCTGGAATTTGTTTATGAAGCCATGGAGGAAAACCTGGTTAATATGAAGGGATATCACTATGAATTTTCACTTGTTTCAGTTGCTTCTGCTGTTCAAGCTCACCTGCTGGCAGAGAAGAAGCTCTCGGAAGGAGAGACAAGTGTGGCAGGCAAAGCGTACAACATAGGTGAGGAGAAAACCACACTTCTGTACATGATAAAGTTCATTGCCAGTGAGAAGAATGTTTCTCTCATCTCCATACACATTGTTCTGCTTCGGTTTCTTGCAAGGGTGAGTGAGGTCGTCTATATGTTGACTGGACTGGTTGCCTTCAGCGAGACTCTGAACAGTTCAAATGTGAACATGAAGACACGCACTTATGTGTGTGGTTGTGCTCGGCAGCAGTTGGGGTGGGAACAAGGTCCCTCTTGGAAAGAAGTGATAAGGGAACTCATCAAGAAGAATCAGAAGAAGAAGACCAAGTAGACACCTTAGATATCATTTAGGTTGATGTTTTCATGGATTTTCCAATATGGCTATGAAATTGTCTAAAATTTCTGTTCAGCTGATGTCAGTAGAGATTATTTCTACTTTTCCCATCTATATCTACTTTTCAGAGCAGGCTAGGAACAAATATTTATAGTATAAAAAGCAACAACAAAACAATTAAGAAATAGATGTGCAGCTCATTCATTCACTAAATCCAATGGTGAAACTGCGCACACCAAGCTTGCAAGAAAGTTGTGCTGCATACCTTATGCTTGCCCAAGGATTAAGAAAAAAAGTTATATTAAACCCATGGTGCAGGGTTGTTACTGCTGTCACCATAAAATCATACATAGAGATGATTTCACCCACACCCATTAATTGAAGAGGGATAAGAGGAGAGAAGTTGAAGTGGTGAAGAGTTTTCAATTTTGTTGATCAAGCTTGGTGTATACAGCTCTACTTTCTTGCAAGCTTGGTGTGCAGTTTCAATGATTTAGTGAAGGGATGAGTTGCACATCTATTTCTTAATTATTTTATATTTACTAGCATGCAATTGCAGCCGACCTTCAGTGAGCTATGGTCACAAAATTGTCTTAAGGAAGGACATGTCTTATGGTAGGGCATGTTTTTCTGGAGCACATGTCTTTCAAGTTGGCACGTGTTATGAGAGTACATGTTAAGGGAGGTCATGCTTTGTTGTAGCAAATGTCTTGTGGAGGTCATGTATTGGTGGAGTCCATGTCTTCAGGATGGCATATCTTGTAATGTGTTATGTTTTACTGGTAGAAGTTTCTTACTGGATGGTTTAGCTGTTACCATATACAAATAAGATTAGTTTGTAATCTTCAATGGAATAATTTTCATTTCAATACTATGACTGTTGCTCTTTTAGCAATAAGCTTTTTGGCACACTAATTTTGCTTTGTTTCACCACTGACCCTCCTGTGAAATTTTTGATAGGCATAAATTTGGTTGTGCAGGAAATTAATTTTGTTTTACAGGAATAGTGGTGAGTTGAGGTTTGGGGTAGGGTGATGGTGGTTAGTGGGAGCACAGAATTCTGTATTTTTAGCAGCTGATGAGAAGCAGTGGTCCCTCACCCTTGCAGCAAGGATTTCATAGAACAATGCTTCAGAGTTCACAAATTTTTCTTTAAATTGCTGATAGGTTTCTTTTTCTTGTTAACTTGTCAGGACATGTTTAAATTCATTAATGGCTCTTTGATGTAGTAGCATGTGAAAGGCTATGCATTCCCTTTGATGGAAATAAAATGGTGGATGTGGAAGAACCTTCTTTTGGGCTTCTTTTAGTTGCTACACTGGAACAATGAGGTGTGGAGAAATAGGACATAGCTGAAGTTACTTTCTATTACCTGAATATCACATCTGCCAATTTTCAACAGGATTTTTGCAGCTATTTGGCAGGTTATTGTACACATAAATAAATGTATAAACCCCACTAGCTCTATTAGTATAAGATTATTTTATATATGTAATAATAGTGGGATGGGGATAGTATTAATATTGACTTGAAAGAACAAAAGGAAATGAAAGAAAAGAGGGTGAAAATAGAAAGAAAAAAAATAAATAAAGGGAACTAAAGCCCAGTCCAGGATATAAAAAACCCCCTTCGACTTTAAGCTTGAGCTGTGCATTAATCTGATGTGCTATGGTTTTTTTAGGCCTTTTTTTGTACAGGGTAACATTTGAATTCCTTTTTTCTTTTCTCACAGCATTCCCAAGATAAAACTCAATCTATGGACTCCCAGTGATACCCTAAATAGGTAGTAAAAAAAATTTGTGTTGATTATAGTATTACTTACAGACAGACAAATGCTTGCAAACTATATATATATATATATATATATATATACATATATACATATATATATATACATATACATATATATACATACAGTGGGATATACTACCTACTACATCCCATTCCCTTCCCATACCTGGAAAGGAGTCATAAGACACTGCTAAGTTTAAATTACTCAAGGAGAAAGGGGAGTGGGGGGAGGGAGGGGGAATCACCTTGATTATGTCTCAGGATCTGTTGTGGATCATAAATTGTTATTTAATTTGTGGCTCTATTAAAATGTAACATCTGCACTGTTTTAAGCCTGGTTGAGTAAGTAAAAAAATAAGGAAATATTCTTTCAAACTCACTATATAGACAGTGAGCACTGGAGAAAAAGTAGTGTACCATCTTGTTAGCTATATAGGAATGATTCACCTACTCCACATAAAGTTTATTAAAGTTAAGGCAGTCCAATCCAGCACTTAGGAAATCAAACCAATCACATGCTTGTTTTGATTAATTTGATAGGTTTATTTATGACACACAAAAAATAAACACATTTGGAATGTGTATATATAGAAATGCAATTTCAAGTTTGTGAAACCTCTGAGAAGAGGAGACCTTGTCTATAAGGAAAAAATTACCTTACCCCATATGACTTCCCTTCAAGGTTTCTGATAAAATATGCTGTAATTCCAAAGGGGCATCATTTATCCTCCTGAGGCACTTGATGTTATGTTTAAATTAAATTGTGCAGATCAGTACCACCAACAAAGACAAAACAGTTGATCAAGTTGAAATTAACTGGGTCAGTTACACAATAAGGTTGGAACAGGTTATTTGTAACATTAGGAAATAATTATGGCATTTCTAAGAAATTGGAATTGCAACCAGAAGGTGCTGCGCATGCTCTATAGATTTTACCACAAAAACAGGAAATTGCGTTTACCACTGGATGTAAACATACTGGCCCTTGCGAAAATATTGCAGTTATCAGCAGTAGGTGCCAGCGACTAGAAAGTAACTTTACTGCACCTTGTGGAGAGTGAGAATATTGGCAGTCATGGTGTGCCCAATGATGGATAAAGCTCCTAAGAAGGAAATAGCCACGGAGTACCCCTATGAGTCCCTTTACAGGCCTTGGAGCTGGATATTATCAAGCTTTTTCAACATCTTTTTGCTCATGGTGCTAGTTGGAATTGCCTACTTCTACTATAGAAGGAGGAAAAGTTTAAAAAGAAACTTTGTTACATACAGGACAGTGAAAGGAAAGAACCACGTGGAAACCAAAGGGAACAAGAAAGTAGCCTTGGTGACTGGTGGAAATGGAAGATTGGGCAGTGAATTGGTGAGAGCCTTAGTAGATAATGGAGGTTACCTAGTACATTCCTTGGACCTCCTTCTTCCAGAGGAGGAAAATAGGGATGAAAGAGTGTGCACTTACATACAAGCAGATATCAACAACCAGGAAGACATATCCATAGCTTTCAAAGGTGTGGACGTGGTATTTCACTGTGCCAGTTTGGTACCAAAATCAATTCGGTTTACAAGTTCTGACTTTCATTACGTCAACGTGGAAGGAACAAAGAATGTCCTAAATGCTTCCACTGAGTGTGGAGTGAAGAGATTTATCTATACCAGCTCAGCCACTGTCAACCTTTGCAAGGATCCTAATAAAATCTCAGAAAATTGTGATGAATCATGTCCCATTCCGTCTGATCCTCTGAATCCCTACGTTGCTTCTAAAGGAATAGCAGACCAGCTTGTCCGAGATGCTAATGGAAAGAAAAATCTGCAGACCTGTGTCTTAAGACTCACTGGACTGCTGGAATTTGTTTATGAAACCATGGAGGGGAAGCTAGTCCATATTAAGGGCTACCACTACGAATTTTCCCTCGTTTCAATTGCCTCTGCTGTTCAAGCTCACCTGCTGGCAGAGAAGAAGCTGTCGGAAGGAGAGACAAGTGTGGCTGGCAAGGCGTACAACATAGGCGAGGAGAAAGTCTCAAATTTGGATATGGCAAAGTTCATTGCCAGTGAGAAGAATATTTCTATCATTTCCATACCAGTTTCTCTGGTTCGGATTCTGGCGAGGGTGAGCGAGTTTGTCTACATGTTGACTGGATTGGTTGCCTTCAATGAAGTTATGAACAGTTCAAATCTGAATATGAAGACGCACACTTATGTGTGTGGACGTGCTCGGCAGCAGTTGGGGTGGGAACAAGGTCCCTCTTGGAAAGAAGTGGTAAGGGAACTCATCAAGAAGGATCAGGATAAGAAGACCAAGTAGACACCTCATACATCATTTTAAGTTGATGTCATGGTTTTGCGTGCACAACATGGAACTTAACGTATGCTACTATTTATGAGACTCAATTAATCAATAAATATATAATGTGTGCGTATATATATATATATGGCACTTAAATTCACTATTGAACAATGATATAGGGATATACATATATGTCTTTCTTTTAAGAAATATTCTTTGAATATAGCCCTGGCCTACCCCAGGGTACCCTAGGGTTGTGTAAATAGTCATGCACGTGGGTGTTCCAATGCTCCGACATTTTTTTTTATAGTGATAACCCAGATATCACCAAGAGTGCTGAATTGCAAGCTTACATAAATGCCTATACTCCATTATAATGCACCTACAAGTATTCATGGCTTCTGGTCACTACTGCCTACTAGTAAATACAGTGGGATATTAGGAATTTGCAACATCTGAGAGAGAGGAAAAAAAAGTTAATATTAAAAATAACAGTAATTTAAATTTCACCAGCGAACAACAAATATTTGACATAAATACAATGATATATTTGGGAATTCAGAACACTTGAGAATTATATGCAATAAATAAATTTAAGCATATTAATTAGCTTCTTTCATAATGGCCGACGAGATACTTTCCATAGCTTTTCGAACTTGCAATCTTCGTCTTCTTTTCTATGGAAAAAAAATAATAAAACAACCATCTTTACATAAAAAATTAAAACATGTAGTTAACATCAGTGGAAGTTTCAAAACAATTGGTGTGAATGACGTACTTATTAGCTTGTTATTTCACTGCTAGAACGACTATACATACCCTATTCCGACTGTGTGTGTCTCCAAGTGAGAGGGACTTTCCACTATGTCTCGTCTTAGTGCTCTTCTTGACAGAAAGAGGATTGGGACCCTTGGGATGTCTCTTTCCCTTCACCTTCACTTCCTTTTCGTCTGTCCCTGCGGCAGTGTCCAGCTGCTCCAACACACTCTTCTGATATCCTGAAGGCTCCACTCTCGAGGCAAGAAGCTGAAGCACATTTGAACATGATCACATAATTACAATAACAACAAAAATAATTTTTTAAAACAATAAACAAAAAAATATTTTAAAGATGTAGTAAATATACAACTGCTACTAATACTTAGCCGAGACCTGTCTCCAACCCAAGAGTGGCAGCATCAATTCAGGAAGTCACACGATAGTCATGTTATGTCACATGATTGTCATGCTAGGAGTACCACTACAGAGAGACTGAGAAACAGAAAGAACACCACTACTGATCCCCAAAAATAAGATAGTGGAGTGAAGATCAGTACTTGTGCAGCTTGCACAAACACTTCACCAGACACTGTCTAGTAGGACATTATCTTGCTATTGCTAGGGGGCCGAGAACTGGAAGTAAACCTTCGAAATTTTCAAAATCATGCTCGTGTTGCTACAGGAATTGGCAAGACCACTGATTAAGGTGTATGAGCCTAAGGTGCTTTGCGCTTTAGTCACAGATAAAATCACAACTTCATATCAGTAAGTGGGGGGGGGGGGGGGGGGGTGTGTGTGTGTGTGTGTGTGTGTGTACATACTTGCCAGGAAGAAAAAAAAAAAAAAAAAGAAAAAAAAAAAAAAAAAAAAAAAAAAAAAAAAAAAAAAAAAAGTCAAAATAATGCCCAGCTTTTGTACCTCACTCTAATGAGATGCCCAGTCATCTTGTCCGTGGATGGGAACAGTGCCTTGGATAGGATGGGAACAGTGCCTTAGATAGGATTGTCCTACAGAGAAGCAGCTGCCCTGCTAACCAGCAGCTATCCATCGTCTTCTATGGAGCACTTAAATATATATTTTTTTAGTGCCAAGCCTTAAAAATGTTCCATATGGCATAGATAGACACACCAAACTGGTAAGGTAACACCCTGACACACCTAGGCCTTGGCTGACTAGGTCCAACACAGGAAGCCACACAAACAAAAATGAATAACAACCAAAATCTGCCATCCCCTTAACACTGGACCTGATCCTTGTTCGGCTAACAATTACCACAAGTCAGTCCATGTGTTTCCCTATAGCCTGTAGTCCTCATTGATGGACCAGCAGACGTCTGAACCCACAGAGGAATCTGGCGACTAGCAATAACCAACACTGCACTCTGGACTCCTACTGATCCATTGAGTCCCACAATGTAAACTCCTCCACCTATCCCTTTAACTCTTTTGGTGTCTCAACTCCCCCACCTAACGGCATGGTACCAAGACCAACTCCAACTGGCCCTGGAGGACCTAGAGTTCACTGCTTGTCAGACCATCACTAACACTCTTACATTTAAATACTCCACCAATGCTAGGACAAAGGTCACACACTTGTATGGTTGAACATCTAGCTAAGATGCCATGCTGCTAATATCTCACGCATCATGTTGTCGGGCTATCCAAGAGAATTGCTCAATTTCAATGACTTGGGAATTTTGGGAGCATATGGATCAGTCATCCAAGAAGCATGTTATCCAAACGTCTTCGATATTTTTCCCTGTGTGGTAATTTAATTGAACAGATTGGAGCAGTTTGATTGTCTTCTCTCCGTTCAATTGAAAAATTTGTTTTCGTACCATCTTCATGGATATTGACACAAGAGCTAAGCAAGTTCCCCCCCCCCCCCCCATCCCACACTGCCAACAAATAAAGATAACACTGAGACACTGAATATGATATTGAACTAGTTGCATTATAACTAATGTAATCAGTGCTAGATATGATTCACAGAATGACACCATTTGATATTGCGCTACAAATTATCCAAAGAATTGTACATATTCAGAGTGCATAACACAACATTGCACACGCCTAGAAAAATTCAGTGTTTCATCCATCACAAACCTCATTCACTTTGCTCTTGGAAGCCTCCGTGGGTTTCTCCAGGACGATGGTGTTCCTGATGATGTGGAAGATAGGCACGCCTGGCATTCTTCGCAGAAGCCGTCTCAAGTCAGGGTCCTGGCTTGCCACAAAATAATGGTGGGGGTTGTCTTCCCCTGTTGAAGCAGATGGAGGGAAGAGAAGGAGGAGGCATGACATAACTGCGCTACACGACATACACAAAACAAATGTGTTTGGCTTATTATTAAATACAAAATTCCACCATTTTATGAGTATAATGTCAATCGGACAACAGAATAATCAAAACTCAGATTAATAAACCTCTGTCAAAATGTAGCAGCTGGCATCTACAGTAACACCACAATCACGAAGTTCACTACATCAAACTGAATCATAATACATTTGAAGAGAGTTGATCTGGAAATTTATCTGCTCTGATAACTGAGCTAGAACTGGGTTCCAGTGTGCATTGGTGCCCAATCAATCTCCACCCATTATGGTTGTGCAGATATACAAGAGTGGATTAGAATAATGTTATGCATATTATATCTGACCAATGAGAGATTGGACGCAGTCGGTGGCTGGAATTTTTTTCTTCCCATGCCCACAGTAGCGTAGCTGGCACCTCTTGGCTATGAAGACCGCTCCCCCAAGCTCCTTACCCAACAACACCAGCTCTGCTATCACACAGCTTGTGGTCACTTCAGGGGGAGGGGAAATACAGGAAATAGAATGCTAATGAACACCACTTACACCTAATGAATATAATTAAACACTAATAAATGTAACTAATGCATGTGGTCAATTGCTATTCACAGCAATTACCATATCCTCTCCCAGCCTAATTGAGGTGATAATTTACATTTTTGGGATTACGTTATATTTTCTTACCTAATTTGACCTCTCCTCCCAGGTATTTGGAAAGCTGTTCTTTCAGCTGTATCTTCCCCTTGAGAGCAGCCTGACAAAATGTACCATCCACTGGGGAAGGGGACCAAAAGAAGGAAAAGTTTTAATATACACAGAATTAATAAAGCTCCTATTACAAACACCTAAAGTAAACAAAGAAGTTCTACTGCTTAACAATACAAAATTGTGCCCCTTGATATGTATCTGTGCCCCTTGATATGTATCCATACCTTACCTACTCTCCGATTGGTTGGAAGCGGCCCTGTACCAGCTGCAGACTAATGCCACAGGGCACACACGACTCACACTGGATCAGCTGGAATACACCTAATCCCAAGCATATATAAACTAATGTTTGTTCATAGTTTGTTTTTGTTTTTTTAAATAATGATATACTTTTCTCTCTCCCCTTCCCTTATTGCTATCATTTTGTCATAATTAAGGCCAGGACAAGGGCTAGGGCTAAGGTTAGGGCCAGGGGAGTGGTTAGAGTTGACCTGAGACTAAGTAATATTTTTTATGTTTTTAAAAAAATTAATTATTTTTTTTGGAAAAACTAAACTGCGATGCAATTGTTTACTCTGGGATCTGCATATGCTGCAGTTAATCCCACCCCCGAACCGTCCATGGCTTAAAAAAAGGGGGGGGGGGGGGGAAGGGAAAGGTCTAAACCAGGGATTCTCAACTGTTCCTCCAATAATTTGCCCCCTCAGCCTGAAGTATTTTAACATTTACCCCCTTACTCCCATACAAATAGTGCATAGCCATCATAAAGGCTCAGAAAAATAAGTAGATAAGAAAACACATCTATTATCTAGGTTTTGCATAAAATATAGCAATACAAGTTGATTTAAACATCAGAAGCATTATCAGTGGGAACACTGCTGATCTATTGAGTGAATCAGTATATTTCTTCAAGGAGATGTTAATATTTATCCCATGCCATGTCATTTCCCTCTTCTCCCTCCCCCCCCCCCCCGTTGAGAATCCCTGGTCTAAACAGTCTGACTTTCATGATGTAACCAACTTGTCCAACTGGAGCAAACAAGTCCATTTTACACAGCAATGATCAAGGTTCCTCCCATATAAAAGAGAATCTGTGTTACTATCAATTCATCCACAAAACTTTGTGTGCGTGTTGTGTGTGTCCATGATCTCTATAAAATACTAATTAAAGCATTAACATTCTTCAGCTATCTAGTAATAAGGTCTGCAATAAAAATCATTTCAAGCCTCTAGGCATCAAACAATAATTTACAGTGCTTTGAATTGTCAAATGTCTTTATTCTGCATTTTGTAGCATTTACTCTGTGTGTGTGTGTGTGTGTGTGTGTGGTGTGTGTGTGTGGTGTGTGTGTGGTGTGTGTGTGTGTGTGTGTGTGTGTGTGTGTGTGTGTGTGTGTGTGTGTGGTGTGTCAAAATGCATAATACCAGATATCCAATATGGGAGGGTGTGTGGCTGGTCATGAGAACCACTCCTCCACCTCAAGAGGAATGTCTTAATTTTACCTGCAAATCTATCCAGACTCAAGTTATTAAATCACTCTCACCTATGATCTGGTAAGGTTCACGCAGACCAAAGTTTCTCTTGAAGAAGGCAAGAATATGCTTCGCCTGCTTGTAGCGCTTAATTCTCATACTCAGGGAGGAACCCAACCAACAAATGCTCTTACACCAAAAAGCCGGTTTTTAAACAGTAAAAGTCAAGCTGAAACGAAAACAAAAACAAAAACAAAAATTACATAATATCCACGTGTCACACGGTTTCCCCTCTCAACGGATTCCGTCCTGGAAATGTGAGTTTACTAGGAACAGCGAACCTGTAAACTAGGTACGTTTATGATCCTCACTAAAACGAGTTTCGAGTAAAAGCTGGTCTGCTACCTTAGCCTGCTGGAAATGTTCAGGGAAGGAAGGAACCTCTGCCGCTATCACTAAAGCGTGTTTTTAACCTCCGTTAGGTGCAACCCTCCAAACAGTTTAAATAATTGCTGGTCTGGGGAGATGGATAGTCAGCCTGCTGCAAGCAAACCAGAAAAAAACACAAACAAGGAATGGCCCTTGTTTAAGGCCCCAGGCCTCAGCAGCATGAGGGTTGTCAATTACAAAGAGAAAGATGGGACTTCGGTGAGCAATGTACAAAAGCAACCTGATCTACTCTAAATAGATAGCAACCCCTGTGTCATGACAATGAACCTCTGTTTCTTAACCCTGCTTCGTGGGTATGCAGTAGGTGCAGTTACTGGATGTAAAAAATAATTTATGGATAATATATTTATGAGTATAGTTTTAAGTTAAGAGGCTATGTGTTCATATATTTTATATCCTTAAAAAAATCCACACAGAAAGAACCACTTTACCTAATTTATCTGCTTTTTTTTATTTTTTATACCAAGGATGAATGAATGCTTTTATCTTCCTTGTTACTAGGAAACTTCTATGATGTAATAGTACCATAAATGGAGTAAACTGGAATTGTGATCATTGATTCATAGTATGGTTAATAGTTGAGCATAATGAAGTTAATAGCAGTGCTGATCTTATAATGAATCTTAAGCTGTTTGTCTGTCCACTAATTCCCACAGTTATAACTAATCTTAACCTAATTTCCTGTGCTGGACTAAGGGTAGCCTGTGGCTATCACAAGGGGGGTTTGAAATAAGGACCATCCCACTTCTTTTTTAGAAAATGCTGATTTTTTTAAAAAGTCTTCGAAGTATTAAATTTAATTAATACTTCAATTACAAAACAATAAAATTGTGAAATCATCAGTTCTTCAAATTATTCTCTTTTTTTGTATTAATTAGAAAAGGCTGGGTAAGGAGAGAAAAGGAAGTTAGCAGAGAAAATAAATATGCTGCAAGGAAAGAGTTGAAGAAAAGAGAAAACCACTGGAGAAACTTAACAGAGAAGGGACTAAGAGATGAGGAGAGTTAAAGAGAACAGGAGAGATGGGTCAAGGAGAGGAAATGGAAGGGTTAAGGAAGAAGTGTAGTTCAGGATAGTATGGAGTGGAGAAGATGGAAGGATTAAGGGGAGCAAAGAAGAAAGTATATATGGTTAAAAAGAGCCCAGAAAGAGGTGCTTTTTTATGGCAGGCAATGTAAGGAGAGCTGAAAGAAGGGGTAGGGAGGGTGGTGGGTGAGACAGATTAAGAAAACTAAAAATGGAAGAAGATACTAGGCACATTAGGGAGAGCAGAGAGAAGGTTTAAGAGGTGAATTAAAGGTGAACTGACAGAAAGCCAACTCTTCAATTGATGGATTTATGAAGCAGTATCAATAACCCCTACGTGTATATATATATATATATATTTTTATACATTATTTTTATTAAATCAGCAGTAAATTAGTAATGCAGAAGGTCGAAGGTTGACCAAAAAACTGCCCTTTTGCTAGTAAGCCTAATTGGATTACATGTATTACTTTGTACTGGTGTAGGGTGAACTCTGTACCTTTAATTGTTTATTGTGAACCTAGAGTTAAACCTAGCAGATTGATAGTGGTATGCCTATCCTTCTCTACGGTGTTGTTATGGTTACTGATGTCTGTTTTTGTACTTTGCATCACAGCAATGAACTTTTACCTAAATTCTCATTCCCTTCCTCAATATTCCATTCTCCTTCCTCCATATTCCGTTCCCCTTCCTCCATATTCCGTTCCCCTTCCTCCATATTCCGTTCCCTTTCCTCCATATTCCGTTCCCCTTCCTCCACATTCCGTTCCCCTTCCTCCACATTCCGTTCCCCTTCCTCCACATTCCGTTCCCCTTCCTCCACATTCCGTTCCCCTTCCTCCACATTCCATTCCCCTTCCTCCACATTCCGTTCCCCTTCCTCCTAAGGGAACCCTATTGTGCACAGCTAGGGAAGTGTTCATTATTGTCCACTCATCCTTGGATGACATTGTATTAAACTAGTTGTTATTTCTAATAATAGATTTTGGGGATAGGGCTTAGCCCCAGTACCTCCATAATATGCATGACTCCATTGACCCCTTCCCTCCTGCATATCCTGGAGATGAAGTGTGTGTGTGTGTTTCAAATATTAAATGGAGTGTTGTGTTTGGTCTCCCTCAGTGCTTCACGGTTCAGTCTATACTGGAAGGCTTCAGGTGGAAGATTGACAAGACCTTTGATGAGTTTGAGGATCTGCACAGAACAGTGAGTTGACTTGTGTGCTGTGCTGTACAATATACTATTGTCCAATCTGGCTTCTTTTTTTCCCTTTCCCTCTCCCTCTCTCTCTTTCCTTTTTTTTCCCTTTCTTTTCTTCCTTTTCTTTTTCTTCCTTTTCTTTTCTTGAACCTATCTACAAATACTAGAGTAGATTCCAGAGATAAAAAAAATATTTGGTCAGAACTCACTTTACTGAAAATATTTGTTGCATTTTCTGCATGTACTAACAAAAATCTCAATGCTGTTCCTGAGCTTAGATAGGAATCTATGTGGGAAGCTTTTAGTTTCAATAATTAAATTGCACATTGTGGACCGGTATATGAGATCACTACATTTCCATTTGCTTATGGCAATAACTGGTTTAGTAAGGGGTTGATGGATATTCTTCCAGTTTATGTCCATAATGACAACAGAAAAAGGGCAATTGTATCAAGGCTTCTCATCAGCAAAACATAATGCTATTATAAAGGCAGCTGGTTTTCAAGGCATGCAACATTCAACACTGCAGCATTCTCATGTGCTGTAACTTTTCAAGTGGCCCATGAAAGGAATTTACTTGAAATACATGCATACAAAGTGTTTCATCTTTAATCAAAGTAAGGGAACTGTGCTATCAGACAGCTTGTGAATCTGAGGTATTTCAGACCTACAGACTTGTCAAAGTTTCTCTGGGGAGCCTGGGGCTCTGAACACACACTACCCCTTTTTAAGCTATGGTTGGCACACTTGTAAAAACCTATTAGCAGAGTGAATAAGACATTACAGATGGATTCTGGCTAATGTGCAATAATTGGAACCTGGAACCTCCTGTTTATTTTCCCCACCCCTAAACTAGATTAGTTTCCTAATGGTCCTGGTTCAGTGTTGTAGGTGTGAAAAGTGTTTCTTATAGCAGATTCTCTAGCCTGGAGAGATAGAGCATGTAATTCTTAGTGTTAGTATAACTTCTGTGAAACCAATAACTGTATTCCTAGTGGTGTGAGTGGTGCTCTCTCTGGATTGAGAGAAGAAAAGCACATGGCTGATCAAGGGCATAGTTTGTTGTTTTTAAGACCAAAATGTCAGGACATTCCTGTTGTTGTTTGTGTTGTGATTGTGAGCTAATTGAGGTAGTCTATTTATAGAAAAAGAGACTGTTATCGTTCATCTACTGCTATTTATGCTTTTATATAATGAGAAGAGTAATAATGTCATTTAAACTCAGTAACTATACCTACTGCAGCAATTTAATTTAATCTTCCCCCCCCCCCCCCCCCCCCTCCTCATTGTTGATGGTCGCCACTAGCTGCCACCACTCGTTAGGTAGAATTTAGTTTTGTTTACTTTTGTGTTTTTTTTTCCTCCCTTTACCACATTTTCATGTGAATTCCCCAGCCACAATAGACAGCCAATCTAAACCAAAATTTTTATCAGCCATCCTGGGGCCTTAAAGAAAATCCCTACAAAGAGGCGGCAAAATTGGTTCAGGCATCTAAGAGGAGTTTACAGACACAGACATTGCTTCTCTATTATTAGAATAGTTCTAAGTTGAAACAAATATGTATTGAAGAGGGAAAGTACTTTATTGTTAATTACCTTTTTTCATATTTCTTATCCTTTTCCCTTTCATCCCCCACACACCTCTGCCCCCCTCATTTCATGCCACGCCCTCCCCTCATGCCACGCCTTCTTTCAGTTGTACAAGTGTTATGGCGTGGACCTTCCTTTCCCATCTCTGTCAAGCTACAAGAAGGTGCTTGGGTTTAATCTCTTCCCGGGTGTGAAGAAGAACGAAGCCTATGAGACCAAGGGCAAGCTGGAGGACTTCCTGATGAGCGCATTGGGTCACTTCTCAGTCCTTCCCACAGAAATTCTTGTGTTTGTGGAATATCCTTTCGTGGTGAGCCCTTGCCCTAACCTAGTCTAGCCCTTGCCCTAACTTAGTCTTGCCCTTGCCCTAACTTAGTCTTGCCCGTAGCCCTAACATTAGTGGGTGCGAGTGGTTGTGTGTTGAGTAGTGGTGGGCTAAGGTGGATCTACAGTGAATAGAGAAGTGTGTGAGTTGAGCTTCTTGGATGATTTTCTTGTCTTCATAATGATTGTACATGCATATGTTCAAGTAACAAAAAAAAATTACCATCGAAGTGTAGCCTCACATCAGGAAAGAGAGAGAGAGAGAGAGGAAGGGGAACAGTGACTGCCATTATAGTAGGGTTCAAAGGGGGAAACAAAGCCCTTGGGGCACTCCTGGCACAATACATACAACATGTTCAGAGAGCAGGTGTGGGTGGGTGGCTGTTGCCGTAAGTAACAAAGTTTGTGTTCATTAGTATTATTGACAAACAGTGACCAAAAAAAAAGATTAACTCTATAGCTAATTTAGATTAATGTTACTTAAAATCCATCAGCAGATTATACGCAGTTGTCAACCGAACCTGTTCCTCGTGGACACTGTTCCCTGTGACACTCACTCACTCTCCAGCACATGTGCTGCTCCCGGCCTGGGCCACCTGTGGTGGTGGGAGTGGTCATTATCATGTGACAATCTATGAAAACCATCATCCATGCACAATGTTTTAAGTCGGGATGGGGGGGAAGGGAAATATTCTCATCAATTTGTAATCTGCCATCTTCCCAGGAATCATCATTGTGTTCACATGTTGTGATGACCCTTCCCAAAACATTGAAGTAAAGTTGTGTTCCACTCTTACATTGGCTGAGAGTCAATGCCATTCATATATTTCAGTGTATGCTGACCTTTGGGTTGACTTTATCGTGGAAGAAATCTATTATATTAAAATTACTCGTTAATAGAAAATCATATTAAATCCTTGAGTGTATAATGTATCGTGATTAATAGCAGTTTACAGCATGTATAAGTATCAGTAAATTACACAACACCCATGGAGTGAGAAATTCCTTGGGCAAATGCATCTGTGAGTTGCAGAACTCCCAAGGAGTGAGAATTGCCTTGGGCATCTGACTCATGATTGCACTATTTTGATCCAAACACTTTGTGGTACATGGTGCCCCACTGTGCAGGATAATGAAATACTCACTCCCTCCCAGTTAGCAGAAAAACACTCTATTCAGATCAATTTTTAAGAGCTTTTAAAGTAAGTCATGTCAGATGTATAAAATACTAGAATGCAGCCAAAGTTTTGTTTTTTGGTACCCATGCACATTGTAGCATGATGCTGTCTTAATTTGGTCTTCCTGTCCTAATCAATTAGAGTGTTGTATTGATTAATTAAAAGGGGGTGGAGTTGAGATGTATTTTCCACTCAACATAAGTGGTCAGAGTACTTAGTGGTAATGATATTTAATAGTTTCACTCACTTGAGAAACAAATAGCCGCAGTCATAGAACATCTGCTACCAGATCAAGTTCTTTTGGATGTGAGTGGTTTCTCTGTGCTTTGGGTAGGAGGAGTTTCATTGTGGCTGCCTGTGAAACAAATAGAACAAATTTGGAATATTTTTCTATTCATTCCTTTTGGTGAAATGTCTTCTAATTATATGAACTGCTCTCTCTCCATACAGGATG
The DNA here is from genome assembly GCA_963969325.1 of Lycopodina hypogea. Taxonomy (NCBI): domain Eukaryota; kingdom Metazoa; phylum Porifera; class Demospongiae; order Poecilosclerida; family Cladorhizidae; genus Lycopodina; species Lycopodina hypogea. Next base: position 6,348,898 of record OZ017790.1, read on the forward strand.
TGCTTAGCATCACACAGGAGCTGGCCCAGCTCTTCTACAGTGAGGGTGAGTCCACAGGGTGCATAGGTCAAGTACAACCATGAGGTTGTACGAGGAATGGGCAGGCTTATGGTTGTCTCCTTCTAGACCCACACAACAGCTTGTATGCCCATGGGGACCAATTACTGGTCTCATGGGTCACCCTTTACCACATTTTAATGCTTATGGTTGTCTCCTTCTAGACCCACACAACAGCTTGTATGCCCATGGGGACCAATTACTGGTCTCATGGGACACCCTTTACCACATTTTAATGTAATACCAAATACTGTTCTGTGCTTATGCTAATATCTATGCTTGGCATGATTATTATTTTAACTATTGGGAATAATGAACTGATGTGACACACACACACACACACACACACACACACACACACACGCACGCACGCACGCACGCACACACACACACACACACACACACACACACACACACACAAAGTGTTGAAACTGTGCCTTTCTGTAGTGCAGACTTGATCTGTACCATGCCTAGCCCTCCGGCACACTGACTTGACATGCTCTCTGGTCCTCCATCTTGTATTAGCATTGTTTTAATGATGTCATTGCAAACCAAATGATGCAATAGTTGCAGCCAAAAGGCCTTTACATCAACATGGCCAAGAGCTACCACACACATAGTTAGGTGTCAGCAAATGGAGTTCCTTGGACGTGACATTACAAGATGTGGTTCAACGTCCTTACCTCCCAGAGTGAAAATCAGGCTCTCAATGATTGAAAAACGCTGTGGATTTTCTATGTTCCCCCCCCCCCCCCTCTTCCCTTGAATGGGTTGATTGATTTTGTGGGTCTATGAGTGACTTTGAGCACTGTGTCTAGAGGTATTGCAGTCCCTAGTCTGTGATGTGTGGAGGGGGTGTGGCTTCAACTGGATTGGATAATTGTATGAATGTGTATTATATTTGTGTTTAAATGGTCACTTTCTCATATCTAAAGGTGGATGATGTCTGATTATGTCACAGTGACAAGGCATGAAAGCAAACATGGCTGCAGATATGGCAACAGACTTTTCTTCTTCATCACTTAGTTTATTATCATTGTTGCTTGATGTTTGCAGTGTGTTCCTACAGAGTGTATGTTTGTGCAGGAGATACTCTATTAATGTGTGTGTATATGCTTGTGTGTGTGTGTGTGTGTGTGTGTGTGTGTGTGTGTGTGTGTGTGTGTGTGTGTGTGTGTGTGTGTGTGTGTTGCAGGGGACATGGTGCTGGCCAACAACAAGGCAGTGCAGATGAGTCCCCTCCAGTTGCACTGCATCAACAAGAGGATGACCTTACCCCTGGCCTCCAGCGGTGAGTCCACCCTCCTTCCCAACTCCCCACTGAGAGTCAAGGTCCACTCCCAGTGTGTGCAGTGTGGACGGGAGTGTGACAAAGTTGCAATATAGACTTTTATGTAAACTTCCTTTCACGGAAAGATAGATGAGGGATGAGTTTTCCTCCTTTTTTTTTTGTTCCTATAAATGTGAGGGGAATAGCATCCCTCCTTCAAGTGTGATACCCCATTTAATGCCCACTCAGGTATAACCGCTAGCACGGTCCTCCCACCATTTGCACCTGCCAATTATATGTTTCGTTGTTGCCATAGAGACTGGCAAGATGACGGATGATTTTGGGCACCTGTTGGACTTCCTGCAGAATCTACGGAAGCTGAAGGTGAGAGTGCCAACTGCCAACCAGTGTGTGTGTTGTGTGATAACGTTGTTCTCACGCACTGATGTCCCTCCATCCCCATCTCCCTCCTTCCCCATCTCCCTCCCCCCCCCCATCTCCCTCCTTCCCCATCTCCCTCCCCCCCCCATCTCCCTCCCCCCCCATCTCCCTCCCCCCCCCATCTCCCTCCCCCCATCTCCCTCCCTCCCCATCTCCCTCCCTCCCCCATCTCCCTCCCTCCCCATCTCCCTCCCCCCCATCTCCCTACCTCCCCATCTCCCTCCCCCCATCTCCCTCCCCATCTCCCTCCCTCCCCATCTCCCTCCCCCCTATCTCCCCCCCCATCTCCCTCCCTCCCCATCTCCCTCCCTCCCCCCCATCTCCCTCCCCCCCATCTCCTTCCCCCCCATCTCCTTCCCCCCCATCTCCTTCCCCCCATCTCCTTCCCCCCCATCTCCCTCCCCCCCATCTCCCTCCCCCCCATCTCCCTCCCCATCTCCCTCCCCATCTCCCTCCCTCCCCATCTCCCTCCCCATATCCCCATCTCCCTCCCCATCTCCCTCCCTCCCCATCTCCCTCCCTCCCCATATCCCCATCTCCCTCCCCATATCCCCATCTCCCTCCCCATCTCCCTCCCTCCCCATCTCCCTCTATCCCCATCTCCCTCTATCCCCATCTCCCTCCCTCCCCATCTCCCTCCCTCTCCATCTCCCACACAACTGTTATTGACACAATACTCTCATAGCGTCCAAGTGCCTGGGGCTATCTTACTGAAGTGGGGATGCACACTAGCGTATTCCAACATAGTAATGACAGCCCACCCAAAGTTGATAGTTGTCTCTTTTTTTCTTGTTGCTGGGATGTTTGTTAGCAAATGTTTACAGTTGTTGTTGGGTTGTTTGTCAGCATTTTATTATTGTTTTGCTGTTGTGTTTGCTAGAAAATGTTGACTGTTGTTGTTATTGTTATCTCAAGCAAATGTTTACTATTGTTATTAGCTAGTAGATATTTACTGTTGCAGCAGGTTTATATAATGTTGAGCTATTAATTATATTTTGGCGCACTTCCCATCTAAACACATGTCAGATTGCTCCTTCCACTGTTGAGAATGTTCCTGTGGTGGACCAGGATGCCATGACCTTTGAACTTAGCCAGATGAAGAGTCTGGAAGTGTTGTTAGTGGAGTCTGTCAAGGTCGAGCAGATGCAACACTGCCACGCCTTACCCACCCAGCTGCAAAAGCTTGAGGTCAGGAGGTCACTCAAGCTTTTACAGGTATGCGTATGCAAATATTCTCTTATTTAAGTGTACGCAATGTAATTATGGAGTGAAAAGAGATTTCTCTTCAGGGCACCATTGTGCACTGGCTCAGTGGAAGTGGAAATATCTACTATAATCTGATGCATTCCTTCTTTTTTTCTATTCTTTTCTTTCTTTTTTTTTAATTTTTTATTTCTTTTTTTTATTTATTTTTTTAAATTTTAATTTTAATTTTTAAAGAAATAGTTTCTATTTGGTGCTCTCCATAACTTTGTGTTACGTTCCAGGCTATTTTTAATTTCGGTACCAAAGAAGGTTTGGTTCAAATGCTTGCCAATGGTCAGAGACCTTTCTCTCTTTCTTAGCACCTTTTTTTTTTTTTTTTTTTTTTTTTTTTTTTTTTTTAATGGAGTGATAGTGTGAGAGAAATTTTAAACATCCATAGGTTATAGTTAAATTTTCTTTCTCCTTAGACTATTACTCCCTTATTAATATAATCTTCCCATTTCTGATGCCACACCCCCTTCCTGTTCTCCATGTGACCTGTAGGACATCCTGTTGGTCTATCCTCACTCAGACATAGATCATTCCCCTGTTGGTCCCTCCCAGACCACGGACCTCTCACATGCCATGAAGTGGGAGAAACTCCATCAGGCCAACTTCAAGCTCAACGGCATTATGAGGATTGATAGTAGTGTGGTGAGCACTAATTAGAGCCCGATAGTGTAAATAGTAGGTTAGGAAAATTATGTGCCTCTTTGTAGATACTTTTGTCGTTTGATGCAATTGTTGAGTGTGTACCCTTGTCTTTTAGTCTGCCAATTACATATTATTAGGCTATTAGGCAGATATTATTTATATATATATATATATATATATTATATATTATATCTGAAGTCAATGTGCACAGTGTCATGAGCCCATATCAGACAGACTAGTGAGTGGGGGGGGGGGGGGGGGGGGGGGGGGGGGAATGGAACTTTGTGATATTAACATGCTCAGTGCATTAGTATGTGTGTGAGAGAGTGTGTGCATTTGTGCGTGTATGTCGTAAGTAAATCTTTCTCTCTCTCGCTGTATCTCTTGTAGAAGTTACTGGTAGTTGTGACGACCCTTGACCTTAGCTTCAACTACATTGAAGAGATTGAGCATCTGGTGGTAAGTGAAGTCTCTCCTCTCTGTAGCCATGCCCTACTCCTGAATGCAACCTTTACCCTCCATGAGGTATTCCTGTGTGTATGTAGAACTGTTTCTGTTGCCATAGTCTCGGTATGTCATGTCAGACAGTGCTGGCAACTAAACAACAAAAATCACTGCCCAGACATCAAGTTGGGGAGGAATTGTTTCAATGCTGATTTTACCATTGTTGTCTTTGCTTTGTTCATTTTGGGGGATTAAAAAAAAAATTTTTTTGTCAATTATTTTAAAATTTTTTATTTATTTTTTTGTTGTTGTTGGTTGGTTATTTTTTTGTTTTGTTTGTTGTTTTTGTTTTTGTTTTTGGTTGTTCCCCCCCCCCCCACCCCACCCCTTTATTTTTTTAATGGTTATTCGTATGATTTTCTGATATTAGGATGTGTGAGATGGAGGGGTGGGGATAGGAAATCCTGCGGCTTCCTTCCTGCTCTCCCAGTGTGTGTGCATGTGTTGCTAATCTACTTTATTTGTTTTTTGATTGCAGGATCTTCCCCACCTGTGTGTGCTGGACCTTGCCCACAACAAGATATCCTGTCTGACAGATCTGCACACCAAGCTCGGCAACATCAGTAAACTCAGTCTGGCCAGCAACAACATTGTCAAGCTCAAAGGTAAGAGAGAGAGAGCATGTGTGCATGTTGACAGGTGGTGGAGATATGGACACCATACTGGTGCATGGACCATAGCTGTGACACATGTACTTTAGAAACAGTTTTTACATTAGGACAACATAAACTAGTTGTTTGTTTTTTTGGGTTTGTTTTTTAGGGGTGTGATGCAGGAGTTGGGTCTTTGTGGGTGTTGTGTTCCCCCCTCCCTCCTTTGTGTGTTTAAAAAAAATTGTTTTTGTTGCTGAGTCATGCTTTTACGAAGCCGCTATGCTTGGCTGACCTCTAAATGTTTGTCACATGACATCTTGTAATCATCTGGTCACATGACCAGTTTATGTAATAGCTTGTCACCACATCTAAGCATTGCCAAGTTAAGCACAGGGTTAGTTGACATTTGTAGCAAGAACAATCTTAACAATTTTGCGAGTTAAGACTCATTCCCTTCCTTTGCAATATTTTACATGCACCTTCAATGCCATAGCAGTATCTGTGCATTAGGAAGGTTAAAGGTCAGCAGACAATTAACTGTATGTTTGTGTGTGTGTGTGCAGGTATAGAGAAAATGCTCTCCCTTCAATATTTGGATATCTCCAATAACCACATATCAGACGTGAGCCATAATTCTCGTTAAGATAAGTATAATAGGTTTGTATGCTGCTTGCTTTGTGTGAGAGTCTTTCTTTTGAATGATATGAAGCACTTGGTGGGGGGCATGGCGAGGGGTGTGGCCTAGTGGCCACTTCCTTGCCTCCATATTGTCGTGGCTATGGATAGCGTGACAGCCCACCGAGACAATGGCTTTCTGCATTTCATGTGGTAGGTGGGCTCCTAATAGAGTGTGGGCATCAGGAGGTCAGAGTGCTATTGTAATTCCATCCACAAGTGTCTCACTAGGGGAAGAGTCCTCAGCTACCCCAACACCATCTGACCTTCACTAAATGCTGACAGTGCACATGTGTATAGCATGTATATATTGGGTATGCCTGTGCAGGAGATCACATGACAGATGGTCTTGTAATTACATAGCGTCTTATTTGCATGTCAGATAGATGACTTTGCATTTTCTGAGTGTGTGTATGTAAGTGCATGTAGATTTCCTCAGTCCATAACTGGCACAATTTAGTACATATCTTTAATGCAAATATAAATATTCTTTTAGCATGTAGAACCTTATACATGTATATGTGTGTGTCATGGTGTCCAATGTCTGGACTGTGAGAATATGGTAATTCTTCATATCTGCTAATTATGGTAGATAGGTCAAAGCCAATACCGTCTGCCTTGCCTTACCTTACCTTACCAGATCATGTGTGAGGTTCCACGAACCACTTGCCCTGGTCTGAGGAGGAATGCTTCTTGCATTCTCTTTGTTGTTATTACCTTACCAGATCATGTGTGAGGATCCACGTAACACTTGCCCTGGTCTGAGGAGGAATGCTTCTTGCTTTCTCTTTATTGTTATTGTTATCATTGTGTGTGTGTGTGTGTGTGTGTGTGTGTGTGTGTGTGTGTGTGTGTGTGTGTGTGTGCAGGTAACTGAAGTGGGCAGCTTGAAGGCTCTGCCCTGTCTTAGTGAGCTCCTCCTGAAGGGCAACCCTATAGTGTCCTCCTTGTCCTACAGGTCACAGGTGTTCAGCCAGATACAGAACTCCCAGGTGAGGGGGCGTGATAAAAGAGAGAGAGGGAGTGTGTGTGCCATGACATCATCATTTACAAGATAAAACTTATGTCAATATTTTATGGTTCATATTATATTTAATTAACCCTTACCTGATGATTTAAAAAAATTATATATATATATACACACACCCATACCAGATTGTATTTAATCCTTACTGGACAAGCAATAGCCTTCAGCAGAGGATCTACTCATACTTGGTCTTTCCCCCCCCCCCCATAGAGTCAATGGGAAAAATGAAGTATTCTTTCATTTTTGCTAAAGACTGTTTATTCTTGATTGTCACAATAAGTTCCATGGTTCCAGGAACCCCATCATGGGGGCATCACTTTTCTCATCAGTCCGCTTAAAATTGCACCTACTCAACCCCATCACTGCCAAATGTCTTTCATGGCTGCTTTTACATGATTTCTCGAACTGATTGCTTATGATAGCTAATTAGTTGCTGGCTAATGAGTACTGGTATCCAGCTCAGATAGGAAAAGAGAAAGGTTGGGCCAAGGATTTCTTCAGTTTAGAATGTGTCACCTTCCCTTGCAGTGGAACTATTATCTGGAAATGGTTAATACTTATTTTTGCTTTTCCATAATGTCTCTAGTTGCACAGAAACATACAAGGTACATTTCTGTTATCTCGTGTCATCCAGTACCTGTTGATATATTCAATCGTTTACCAGTGTCATTAAAGCATCCTCTCTCTCTCTCTTTTTTTTCTTCTCTGTCTTCTTTTTTTTCTTCCTTTTTTTACTGTTCCTTTTTGTATCTGTCCTTTACCTGACCATCTTGTATTCCCTCCCCCATCCCTTGATCAACAACCTTGTTTGTAAATATGTTATTTTAGCCTTCATGTAATTTGCCATCAAACAAGTTATATTTAAAATTTAAGAACAAAGCAACATAGATCATCCATGTGTCTTATGATATTCACATGTCTTATTGATGTGCACTAGTAATCACTGAAGGAATATCCTATTAGCCTCAACCTTTCTCACAATGCCCCGGGGGGGGGAGATATTCACAATGTGTGCTATCTGGGAACTGTTCGGCCGGGCCAGGCTGTGTTTAGCCCTCGCCCTAGCCTCTTCCCCTAGTGAGGAGGACAAGCAACACAGCTGGGAGCACCCCTCCCCCGAGTACTTAATTCCCAGAGCCATCCAGGGCTGTCCTTACTGGGGAAATGACTGACCACTTCCCAGGATGTCCTAGAAATTGATGTGGCACTTGTGGATACATGTGTATGGACGCATGTATAATTGCCACCATCTTGTGTGTGTGTGTGTGTATATATATATATATATATATATATATATATATATATATATATTGCAGGTGGCATTGGATGGTAAGCCTCCCTCCCAGGATGAACTGGTCGTGTCCATAGGAACCCACTCCACCCTTGGACACAAGAGAGTGAGTACTGGAATATGAGTGACCAATATGCACCTGTTCCCTGACTATATTTCCTGCAGCCAGACTAAGCTTGTTTGTTTGACTAGTCACATGACAACATGTTAATGCAGCTGCTGCTGAAGTTGTTTAGAATGTGACTAGCACCTGCTCCATGTCTTGGTCCATCATGACTCCTCACTGTGGAAGTTGGCATTGATTAGAGTAGCCATATTCCCAGCCAAAGCTGAGGCTAAGAGATGGCGACCACACACACACACACACACACACACACACACACACACACACACACACACACACACACACACACACACAATAACCTGTTTATGTCCATTGTGTATTTTTTACTTATACTATTTTGGGAACTATAGCCGTTAGACTGAACGTTGTGTGGCATATGCATTAATATGTGCATGTGACATCATGTGATTGCATATACATGTAATGTGTTGCCTATCTTGTGCAGGTGCCATCGGGCACACCTGATATCAGGCCTGACAATGTGGAGAATGATGGGCCAGAAGGTACGTAATATCTGCTCATGCACACATGTGTTATCACTATGGTTACAGTGGGTGTGGCTGTTGACTCTCACTGTGGCATTCTATCTCAAGCATCTGGTGATGCACTCTGGACCCTGTTGTTGCCAAGCCCCTGAGACATATCTCCCTGTATTGTGACACTAGTGATATGCATTTGTGATAGGTCATGTTGCCATGGCAATGGTCATGCTCAACCCTAGTAGTATCCCTTGTCATAGCTATGGTAATGACCCTTGTCCCAGCCATGGTAATGACCCTTGTCCCAACCTTAGCAATGACCCTGTCCATAAGGAGTAATGTGTGTGGACAAGAGTTAGTCTGTGAGTTGATCTGACACAAGGCGGGACACCGCTGCTTGAGCATCTCCGTGTGTGTGTGTGTAGTGTTGGAGGATATGGAGGCAGGCATGGGACTGACCAATCGTCTGGAGGAGCTGAGGAAAGTGGGCGGGGACCAATGGCTCTCTATTCTCAACACTGACCAGTCAAAGGTCAGTGGGTGCATAGGAGTGGGCAGTGAGAATATCAAAGTCACCAAGACACTATTCTCTCTTCCTTCCCCACACACTTCAACCTGCCTTAAAGCTGCTCTCACACAGTTTGGCCTTTTTTTAAAATTTTTGATAATAAAATATTTAGTTAGAACATCTTTTTTTGGGAGTGGTTGGGGGAAGGCTGTTGTTTTGTATGTAATGGCCACACATATATAGTAGCAGCTTCACTGCATTAGGGGGGGAGATGTGGAGGTGAAATAGTGATACTGAGTTTTGTTTACACCTCGTGCATACATGTTTGTTTGTTTGTTTGTTTGTTTATGTTTTAGGATGAGGAGGTGGTGGTTGGCAAGAGCCCCAGGAATGTGAGGAAGAAGAAAGTGAAGCACCACCATCACAAGACTAAGGGCAAGAAGGCACAACTGGAACAGTAAGTGGATCCAGAAAGTGTTATTTTCCATTTCAAGTATTGCTTTATTCCATACCTGAACCTTTCTCTCTAATTTGTGTTACTTCTTTTTTCTTTTTTTTTATTTAAAAGATTTTTTTTTCTATAATCATGCAATGAAGTGTAAACTCAGTTGTCCAAATGTTTTGTTAGCTGAGAAGTGGTGTAAAAAATCTTCTCACCACCCACTAATTATAAATTATGACATCATATACCTATGGTGAGTGTGATAGTGAATGATGTCAGGCCCCTACCAAGCTTCCTCTCTCAATGTTAGCACCAGATATGGTCATTTGAAACAGCTGTTGTGTTGGTACAGCAAGATGTCCCTCCAGGTGTGGCAGCTGCATTGCTCCAAGTGCATTACAGGCTCTCTGTACTTGTCTAACTGTTGGAGTCACTTCTTCCTGTGCCATTTTTCATTCATAACTCAAATAATTCCGCTTTTTTTTCCTTTCCTGTAGTATAAGTTAGTAGCAGTAGCCATACAACTGTGTACAAGTACAACTGTATGGAGGATATCATCTCTGGGGACTTGCTATTAGAAGGGATACTTTAGGAGTTCTGTTGAGTCTGCCACTAGATTGCATAAAACACAATATGGAGGACCTCATAATGGATTGGGAATGGTTACGATGGGGGGATGCATTTGTTATTATCAACTCGAGTTGTGGTAGTGGTAGTTGTAGTAGTGAAAATCATAGAGAATCTAAACTCCTTTCCTCTCTCCCTTCCTTCCTTTCTTCTTCCTCTCTTCCTTGCTCTCTTCCTTCCTCTCTTCCTTGCTCTCTTCCTTCCTCTCATCCTTCCTCTCTTCCTTGCTCTCTTCCTTCCTCTCTTCCTTCCTCTCTTCCTTCCTTCCTGTTTGTATGAGTCCAGCTCGCAGGAACAAAAAGTTGCTGTGGTCAGCTACTCTGATGCCTTGTTGAAGCTAATGGAGGAAGTGCAGGATGAGAGGGTTCTGTAAGTAGCATCATATGTGAGAGTGAGTATGTGTGTGTGTGTGTGTGTTTTGTGTGTGAGGTCATGTATATTTGTGTGCATGATTGTCTATTGCAATCAAGTGAGACTGCAATGGTAATGTATTATATTGTCAGGTGCAACTTAGTAGTAACCTAGTATGAAGTAATAGCTGTGGGTAGGAACATGTTGCTATAAGGATTCCCTTCCCCTCCCCCTCTCTTGACATTGTCCATCCTGGACTCAGCAATACTGTCAACTTTGACGTCACAGTGCTGGAGTATCGCAGCTCGTCATTTCTCTCCCTCTCTGTGTTGGACTTGGACCAGCTGCTGAGCAACACCGCCATGGAGGAATGCACACTCAGTGTCGACACACATGTGGGCAAGGCCCTGGAGATAGACTTGGCCGCCAACGCCACCCATGTCTCACGAGACCTCCGTAAGTCTCATGACCAGAAAACACAGCCTGTTCTGCCTTCAAATTGGAAATGAGAGTAGAGTGTGAAAAACAAGAGCAGTCCCACACAAATAATTATATTTATTAAAACTTGTTTTTTTAGATTGGGTAAAATAATTGTGTGGTAAGATTTACTACTTTTGGGTTTCTATACAGTAAGAAGCACTTAGTTTCAACCAATTAGTTGTAACAACAAACGTTGGTGTTTCCAAACAGTAAACAGTTAGTTAAAAATCCATTCTTGAGCAAAACTTGTGAATGTATGCTGCCCCCCCCCCCCCCCTGCCACAGGTAAAAATTAAGGAAATAATATTGTACCCATATATAAAAATAATTAGTGAAAAAAAAACTTAAGCCAACGCATTCGGTGATCCTTTACCAATCGAAATTATATATCCGCTATTGTGCCACACAAATCAAAAGTGATTATGAATAGCCCTAGCCTGGGACTATGATGGTCATTTTACAGTTAGTTTCATCAGGTTAGCTCAGCTGTATTTTGGGATCTCTTTATCAGACCCTATTAACCACACCCACTAGAAAACTATCAGCATACTTCTATTTCTGTTAATGATCATGCCCGTGCATGATCATGAACAGAAATAAAAGTATGGTTGCTATCCAGGCAGGTTGCCCCCCCCCCCCCCCCTGGGATCCTTTGATCCACTGGCTCGCGTGTTAATACCACAAAAAATTATAATTTGGTAAAATGAAATAAACCTTTGTTCCCCTTTTTGGTATATGTGGTCACATGTTTCAATGTATGTATGTTGTGTATTGGACATGCTGACTGCATATGACATGCTCTGTGTGCGTGTGTGCAGGTTTGATCCACTGTGTGAAGGTGCATGAGGGCAAGAGGCTGGCTGTGTGTCTGCAGTTGCCCTCTAGCCGTGGCAACAGTCTGCCAGGCTCCAGGTGGGTCATCTACTGCGTTGAACAGCTGCACTTCCTGGCAAGGCTCTACTCCACACTCAAGGTGGCCACAAACTGGAGCAGACCTGGGTAATGGAGTCTTTGTGTGATCCATGTCCCTTCTCTCCCCCTCCCTCTCTGTTGATACTGTGTGCTGCATGTGATCACACCTCCACACACACTCTCTCTCTCTCTTCTCGTCCAGCACTCCTGATTTTCCTGGAGAAGAGGAGGTTAGATCGGAGGAGAACTCCTTGGCTATCTCACACTCTCCCCTCACCAGCCTCACCAGGTCACAGTCCAACTCAGACTCCCTCCCGTATTACACCACCTTTTCTCATACATCTTTTGGGTCATCCGCAGCTACGGAGGAGCAGGAGGACTTGCCCGACTCTCTCAGTAGTTCTCTCCACCCTCCACCTGCTGCTTCCTCTCCTGGCATTGCCAAAGCTGCTGCTGATGGTGGCAAAGCTGTGGATCCCAATGTAAGAGATTTTGCAAGTGTTTCCACAGGCAACATTTATCGCAGAACCAAATCTGTTGACAATCAGGTAGCTGACGCTTCACAGAAATCTTCAAACAGCCAATCAGTGCCGTCATTTTCCAAAGTACTTCCCCTGGAGGCTGATCGTCAGGAAAACATAAAGATGTCTCCTGAGTTAACCGAGGGCAAGAGTGTTCTAACATTGAAGGAGATCGAGAGGAAATCCCAGAGCTTGGAGGTTTCTAAAAGGAGCACTCCCTGTGATTCTTTATCTCCCCAGAACAGTTTCAACAGTAATTCAGACCTTCAGGAAGTGTTACCATCAGCCCAGAGAGCACTACTGGCTCCACCTGAGAGGAGAACTGCCTCCTCCAGCCAGAGCAGAGTGGAGGGTGAAGTCGGGAATGAATTAGCTCCCATCACTTCTATCAGTCCTTCCTCAATGTCCAAACCATCTTCAAATATCTCTTCAGCCGTAAATTCTGGTAGAACAACACCAAGAAGTCAATCTTCTCTAGGAACATCCTCTAATGTTCAAATTGGAAAAGAAGGACCATCAAAATGCTCCCCTGTGCGCCAAGCTTCTCCACCTTTGACTGAAAGAAGGAAACCACCGCAGGAGTTTCCAAAAGAGTACATTAAGAAGAAGCTGGAGAGCCTGGTTCCTGCAGATGGGGTAGAGCCAACCCTTCTTTCTCCTCTGTACAGCCAAGAGGGTGATGCTAAAGGAATCAATATTGCAGCAGGTAAAGAGGCTGGGGGTATTCTTGAAGAGGACGATGGAAACTCGAAGATGAGCGATGTCTTTGACCCACATGACTCTGAGGATTTCAAGACGAGTGTGGTTGAGGCTGCAGTGGCATTGTCCAATCCAGATGCGTTGGGTTCACGTATTAGCAGACGAAGAGAGCGCAGAACTTCTCCGTCCAAGTCGAGTATCTCCAAGCTCATTATTACCAAACCAGGCCTGGACAGCAACAACTTTCGTCAGCACTTCAAGAAGAACATCGCGGAGGACAACAGTGAAGTTCTGATGAACATCACATGGGGAATTGCAAACCTCCCTTCAATCACATGCTGTGAATTGGAAGTTGGTGCCATCATTACCGACAGAGGCATTTACTTGCTTGAAGTTTTGGATCCTGATATGTACCCCAAGAAATCTCTCTCCTGGATGACAGAGAGCCTTCCCCTGGAAGCAATCATGTTTTGCCCTCACGATACAATCAGGAAAGTTACTATCGGTATATTTGATCAGAGCATGATCTTGGAAGCATGTAACAAGGGAACAACAAAAATGTTTGTTCTCTTCCCTCACACACACCAAAAACTGAACTTCTTCTTGGAAAATATGAAGGCTGCTTTCGATGCTACTTCTCTTCCCTTCACCATCATATCCAAGAAGGATACCTTCATTGGCACGCCAGGCAAGGAAGAGATGGTCATAGTGAACCCGGGCTCTTCAGACATGACTGCTCTGAAAGATAACTTGCTATGGTCCCGCTGCCGAGCTCAGGTCGGCAACTTTGTCGCTGTCAACTCTAAATCAGAAACCGTCCCTCTCACAATCTCGTTTGAGTCCGAATTAAAGCGCGTTTCGTCAGATCTGGCGTCAAAGTTTGAGATTGTGCAGTATGTGATAGTTGGAGAAGTGACGTCCGACATTCTGCCGGTGTCGAACGGAGCGTTGCATGTCTGCTCCCGTGTCCTCATTCTCACCAACAAGATCATCTACCTCTGCAAGGAGGAGATGTACTCTTGGCCACACGATGGCAAGTGCATATGGCCACCTTCTTTTCCCAAGTGCATGGTTATTGATGCGCACCCTATTTCCAGAATCACAGGTATCAAGATGTGTGATAAATCGCGTCCAATCATATCCTGTTCCGATCCTCTGTATGAGTTCTCCATATCCTTTGAGGAGCTTGATGATATCAGATTGAGTCCAACGTTAGTCCGAGAGTGGATCCTGTGTGTTCATGATAGACAGTACCTGGACCAATTTTTAACCTGCCTCACTCATCTCTCGAACGAACAGCAGAAGGAAAACCAAAAGCACGTGAGCATCAAGCATGTTTCCAGCAAGCTACCCACTCCTGCCTCTCCGAAAATGCCAAAAACCTATGAGCTAGAGACCGACCACAGAAGGTTCTACACCACCATTGAGGCAGGTTCCAAGAAGAAGTCTATCTGCAGCAGCAGGGGTGGCAGCCCCTGTTTCTTCTCCAGTGTGTCACTATTTGAATTTTCTCTATTTACTAACTACCAGCGGCATGCGTTTTTCAAGAAACACATCGCCCAGGCTGAATTCATGAAGTGCGACGAAGTACCTCTCTCCGTCTTCCTAGCGCACTGCTCGTCCTGTGTGAATGACCACATCGAAGTTGAAGCTTGTGTCATAGTAAGCAACTATGCTCTCTATTTGCTCTCTGACGTCAACAACATACAATATTGGGTGGAGTCTGGAGGTGAGTTTTCATACCAACGCAGGGATCTGTTGGAGCGTACAAATTTGAATTTGGTTCGGAGCTTTTACCGACTGTGGCTTAGTGACATAAAGCAATTGAGCATCGGTTTGTACTATACTTCGGTTTCCATTACGGATATGAAAGCCCCTGATTCCCCAAGAGTGGTAATACACACAGAGAATCCGTCTGCCACAGTAGCCTTTCTAAATGCTGTCTCTTGTGTTGTTGATATCCATGATACGGAAGTGGAGAAAGAGATGGATCACATCTTATCTGACTATGACTTGATGGACGATAACTTTGGCAGTGAAACTGACATGAAGAAACAGTCTGACCACTCTGCAAAGGATGACAGGCACAAAGTGGAATTTGTTGACAGATCCTGTGAAAATCTGGACGTGCTCAAGAGGGCGATGGTTTATGTGAGCCCCGTCATCACCAAGGGGATATCCTTTGAAACCTGCAATGCAACAATCACAATCCTCTACCAGCAAGTGATGCTGCTTGTGGAAGAATTACGGATACGTGACCACCTTAGCTCTTCGTTTTACCCCCACTTTGTCTTTCTAACCAACTACGGCGTGTACGTGTGCTTAAACAAGGCCAGCGAGAAATGCTCTCCAGCTGTTCTTGACCCAAGTGAGCTGTCCGTGAAGAAATGGTGTCATATCGACCTTCTGGAGAGATTGCAAGTGTTCTCACCGTCCACTAAGCAATATTCTTGCTATAATGTGGTCATCCATCTTCGCAGTGTTTCTCGAAGTTCTCTGTCTTCTGGCGACTCTAATACCCTGTCCTTCCTTGTCCAGACCTCTGAGCTTCTCAACTGCTTCCTGTACCACTTCAGTTTGATGTACCATGAGAGATGTGGCAAACAGATTTCTATCACAAAAGGACAATGTTGATTGTTTTGTTTTTGAGTTCTCTGTGGGGCTTGTTTTCATAACAGTTATGCACATTTTACATATTAATGTGCTGTGGTTGTTTCCCCAATGTGTATGTGTATATTTATATATACATATATATATATATATATATATAATGAAGTAATATTTTACACTTCTCCCAACCATACATCTTCCCAATAATTTGTTTGATCCAGGAATACCCATGGTAATACCTCATGTGTGATCCCAAGTGAGAACTGCTGGTGGTGAGGGAATATGATGATAATGCGTACTGACTGTGGTGTGCTCAGAGTTCAGGAACACTTCCCATGGCAACAGACATAGCTATGCAATCCATCACTGGAGAAAATGAGTGAAATCAAGAATATGTTGATTGGGGGGGGGGGGGTTGTTTTTGTTTTGTTTTGTTTTTGTTTCCCCCTTCTGATTTTAGTTTCAAGAACAATGTTTTTGTTTTCAGAGAAGAGGAAATTTTATTTTGTTCAAAAGTTTGTGCAAAGAAAGTAAAGATGTAGGGTCTTGGTATGCCTAGAATGAACTTCCCTGGACTGAACTTTGTTCACCAAAGTTTTTAAGTTCAATTCAAAACCACTAACCACTTATATTTTGTCCATCTGTATCTGCATAATCATTTCAGCCCATCGTCACTGTTGTGAGGGTACCCATGCAGTGGGTTAATACATCACTTACTTGTACTAATAGGTATGGTGTGTTCTTTTGATTGCTGTCCTCTAGTCTAAAAGTAAAATGAAAGTTTTTGTTATGTAGAACAAAACATCAACACTTCTGTTTTTACTGAATCTGCAAAGATCAATACTGAACTGAAAAGTTTTGGGTTCATCAGAGAGAACAAACATCAACACTACATGCTATGATATTATCTTAACTGAATCTGCAATAAGCACTAATGTAAACACTGGTTCATTCTGGACAGATTGTGTGCTCAATGGCTGCTCCTTGTTTCAGGTACTGATTAAAACAACAGAGAATAAAGGATCAGCTCATTGCTTTTTGGTGTAAGGCCACGAATTAAATTTCCAAGAAAAAAGAAGCCTCTTACTATAATTCATATAGTGTGTGTCTATGCTCCATGCATCTCCTAGTTACCTGGACCAATCCTGAAATTTTCAGGGGGTGTTCACTGGCCCAGTTTGGGGAGAAATTATTTAGGTTTAGGGTGTAGGACCACTAAAACTTTCATGTTCAAGTGACCAAAAAGTTGTATTCAAAGGGACATTTCTAGAGGAAGTAGTGCACAAACCACACAGGAAATTGAAAATAACTTAATTACTAGGAGTGCATTCATAATATTTACTTTAGAAATGGGGCAATGCCCCACAACCCCTCTCCCCCACCTTTGTATGAGAGCAAAGAGTTGTAACCCAGGTGAGTTCAAAAGGACACTAATTACTAGAGGTGCATTCAAAATATTTTCTTTAGAAATGCTCCACAAGCCACTCTCCCCTATATAAACACAGCAGCATATACCCAGACAATGTCAACATGAAACATTGTAGAAGCCACTCAAATTTTGATTACTTGGAAGCCACACATCAAATTTCAACCCGATTGATCCTTTGATCAGCTTTTGGTAGACAAAACTTCTGGTGGATGTGGCCAGTGTCAAACTATGCCCATGTGTGGTTAATAACTCTTAACTGTGTACTTGGAAACCACACTCCAAATTTCTGCCCGATTGGTCTTTTAATTGGCTTTTGGCAGCCAAATTAATTCCTGTGGGTGTGGCTATGAAAAACTCGCCCATATGTGGTTAATAACGCTCACCCAGTTACTTAGAAATCACATGCCAATTTTGGTGTTTGTGGTCCAAGGGTTTGGCCATGATGCTATACATACATACATACATACATACATACATACATACATACATACATACATACATACATACATACATACATACATACATACATACATACATACATACATACATACATACTTACGAACCAAAATATATGTTAAATAAGCAAACAGAACAAGTTTGTAACTTTAGGAGGCCTAAGTAGGGCAGGTTTTTTTTTTTTTGCTAGTCTTTTTCTAATTGTTTACTAGTCCTTACTAATTCCTGCTTCTCAAAGGAAAAAAAAAGAAGAGGAAACTACAAAATGAATATTCTTAGGGTCAAGTGTGCATGCTGGCCTCTGCTGACCAGCAAGTTTGCAAACTTTTATTGTTTGTTTGTTTGTTTGTTCAAGATTTGCAGCAAATTGATGATGGGTGAATATATAAGATGTGTGGGAAGATGACAAATATATTGCTGAAGGCAGAACAGCACAAGCACTGTCAGCCAGAAAGTATGCCAGTTACTGACAAAGTGATAAAATGGATAAAATGAGTAGATTAGTAGTTTGAAGAACTAATGTATATCTCATATCCTATTGAGACGTTTTTCAATTTAGCACTGCCCTGATTCAATCATTTGAAGATGTGTTTATATTCTTTCCTTGGGTTTTTATTAAAAAAAAAATTTTTTTTTTACAATATTCAGCCAGTTGACAAGCCACCACAAATTGCACTATTTTATATCTAAAACCTATTTCTTACACCAAAAAGAGGTATCAAGTTCAGGTTGCATTAATTGAAAATTCATAGCAGTAGTTGAACACTATTCACCTAGAGAGATTAAGGTGGTTGGCACTTTCATCCCATTAATTAAACTTGGCAAAAATTTATTAATACCTGTTGTTCACTGAAGGTCAGGATATTAATTAGTGTATATGATATTAGTTGTTCAAGTAATATATTGTAACAAATCGATGTAAATATTCAATTGTATCCACAGAGCTTTGTTAGAAAAGAAAAGGAGGAATTTCTCTGATAGAAGATGTAAATCATCAAGTGTTATAGAGGAGGGAGGAATTGGAGTACCATTCCAGTGTTGGTTAAAAAAAAAGAAAAAAAAAAGAAAAAAAAAAGAGAAACCAGTAAAAATATGAACACTAAAAAATTCTATAAATGAGTGCACAAGGTGGGACATCTCCTTCCTTCCCCCACCCAGTACTCTTTGTACTAATTTTAAAATGTTGATATTTAGAATAACCCCTTACAGATTACAATGTTTTTCAGATTTTTATGAGGGGTAGAAGAGACCCTAGCTCAAGCTGCACCAAATAAGAGTGTTCACAATAATTTTCCTACTAGATTCATATGGCGTGTAATTGCTTCAGTGCTACCAGATATTTTTGGGGAGGGAGGGAGGGAGGGAGGGGGGGGGGGGGGCTTAAATCACAGCCCTAAATCACCACTTTTGGCACTTTTTACCAGTGGTACACAGATTTAGGAACACTTGGAATGGTGGGTGGGAAATGCATACATCCACAAGGTTAGCTCAAGAATTGATGTTACTGTTTGTAAACACCATGGTTGTTGTTTGGTTCAACTGGTACATGTACTTTTACTGTAAAGAAACCCAGTAGTTACAACTAAGTACTTTTTTTATAGATAACAAAAAGTTGTAAATTGAACCACCACTTTTAACCTCACCTTAAGTGTTCTAAACAATTATTTCCCCCTGGGTCTAGAACATTATGCTTTATAAATATTGTAGTAATTATTTGCCATGGACTTTAGTGCAGACTGCTCTTATTTGGCTTATACTCCCTCAAGAAGTGTTGCCTATGCACACACTCTACACACTTCATACCCATGTATGCACCCATGCTTAGCGCATTCACGCCCCACACAAAGATGCAAAATTTGATTAAAGAAAAGAAAATCATGAAAATGATATCCGGTTGCTCTGGCAACACTGAATTCCTTTTGTGCTGTTTTAACAACAACCACGAGCGTCACTCTTTTTTTTCTTTTTTTTAAACTAGGGAGCATCAAGCCAAAAGGGTCAAACGATAGGTGTGACCTAATATGAAGATGGGACGTTCTGCTGCACCCCAATGGCTGCTTGTTGTATTGCTGTTAGCTACCTACCTCATCCGCTGGAGCTCCTCAGCTCCTAACCCTGGCTTCAGGATTGTGGTTACCAGCAAGGGACTGGATTACAGTAAATATTTCTTAGACATGTATCTTGTACCAGCTACAGCATTGCTGTTGCAATGGCTTAGTTGCCTCATGGGGTTTGGACCATATTGTGTATGACTTAGTGTATGACTTAGTGTGATAACGTAGTGTTCTATACTCTTTGATTTTTTTTATGGAAATATTTAACAACTACTTGGAGGTGCTGTAGTTCCTGATGCACTGTCCAATGAGAAATATTTATGTTTTGATATTAAACTAATGTACCTTTGGAATGGCACATTTACTAGCCATATAGGCATGTTACTTTTATGGTGGTCACTTTTTTTAAAGTTACATGTATATGATAAATTTATGCATTAATTTGATTAATTTTGTAGTAGCTAGAATTGATGCATAGGTAATTGTATGACAAGTTCAAGAATTACCTTATTTTGTTCTATCAATTATGTAAATGTTAGATGCTTGATTTAAGGTCCTTTTATTCAACTGTGGCTGACACAAAATTTTATCATTAGTAATTGACACAGTTTGATATTCACTCTCTTAAATAATAACTGCAAGTAAAATTATTCATTGCTTCAAGTACATTATACAACTGTGTAGTATTCAGTGCAAGTAAAGAAAACAAAATAATTGTTTTGATGAAAATATTTTTACACTATGGGATAATTGAGAACAAAAAGCTAACCAACTGTTCAGCCCATACTCAACAACAGGTGTGTCTGAGCAAATCTTATAAATTCAGATAAATAATTGGGATGGAAAATTGTTTTCATATGTAATGGCTCAAGAATGTAAAGTTTTTAAAAAATAATTTTTTATCATTCATTTTCCTGTAGAATGTTTTGTGTCAGTCCATTTATTGGCTTGGATATCATGCAGTGTTGCAAGTTGGCATTCCCATCCTGGAGCAAGATCTGTCCAGGACTTCTATTCCTGACATTTCTGGGAGAGCTAGCACACCCTTAGGCCATGTCAAATATTCTCTGTCTAGGTAAGATGTGGCTAATTCTGGACTTCATTATTTCAATAGTGGTTAAATGTAAGTGTGTATAAAAACAACGTAAGTGAAATTGAACCAGTTTGTTTTTCTAGTTAATGACATTATACTGGAACACAATTTTGATTAGTACATGAACTATAAAAAATGTAATAGTTCATAGTGGCTGATTATTAATTGCCCATAGTGTGTCGATAAATTTAGAGTGCACTAAATTTGTTTAGACATGACCAGTTATGAATTTTACGTTTCTCGTAACAAACTTTGCTAATCAAGTTGAGTGTGTTCACACATGGTCTTATGCTGTGTGTCCAGTGGCAGACATTTATACTGGCTGTACTTCATTTGCAGCATCAAGCTTGGCCCTCTGTCCATCCCCACGTCTTCCCTCACCACTGGAGCTGAGGGATTGGTCCTGAAGGCGTCAGGGATCTCCATTGCTGGTTCAGCTGAGTGGAGATATCATAAATCCAGCTTGTACGAATTTTAAGCATAATATACCATATGTGGTGTATGTACAGTGTACATAGATGCATCCACCTCCTGTAAACTTCATCAATAATTGGTGTGACAAGTTTTATTAGTTTATATGAGGGAATCATAATTTCAATGTTGACGAGAAATTATGTATTACATCAATTTATTCTACTTCGATAACAATAGTACACAATTACTATCATTAATTATTTGGCCATTATGTGTCCCACTGAAAAATGAATACTTTCTATGGATTGTCAATGTCTATAACTGATCATCTTTCTAATTTATCTGTGCTATAAGTGGGCGTGGTTTAGCACATAATGTGGATTTGGATTCAAGAATATTACCAGAAATAATTGTATTCATAATTGAGCATCCGGTACTTTTCAACAAGTTAGTAGTTGAAGTACAAGTATGTATGAGACAATTGTTATGGTAAATACTTGACCAACTCTGTTTTCAAAATTCGGCGCATCTCAGTTGAACATTACATTTTTCCCCTTCTTTTTCTTTTTTCTTCTTCAGCCCTCCTGTGAGTGACCATGGCACTGCAGATGTGTCTGTGCGAGGTACATCACTATCTGTGGGAATCACTCTGGGGGCAGACAGCAAAGGACACCCCACTCTCTCTGCCACAGGTTGCTCCTTCAGCATAGGCCGTCTCAACATCAAGTTCCATGGCGGAGCGAGGTGAGGAGCAGTGGTAGGAAATGATCATTAATGGCTGGAATGTTCTTGCAACATTTCAGCCAACACCTTGTTCTGGTAGTGAAAATCTCTATTTTTTTCACTGTTAATGTGCACATTTTTGTCTCTCAGTCCAAATTTTCTATTTGTTTAAAAAATTGCTGGGCCCATTGGGATAAAATTTGGCATGAGCACTTGCTGTATTTTATCTATCTATATGCCTTTTTCTATTTGTGCATAATCACTGGAATTTGGAGAACCGCTGGGCCCATTGGGATGAAATTTGGCGTGAGGCTTGGGTTGGGTGTAGGATGATCCTTACATAAATAATTTACAGCGGCAATATTTTTTGCCTATCTATTTAGGCTGCATAGCGAAAGCTTGTTTTTGTTTTCACTGTGTGTGTGTGTGCACTTTCAGTCTGTCTAGCTGTCCACTCTCTAATTTTAATTACAAGTACTTAATTGAAGTGTAGATAACAGTAATTGTAATCCAATTGTACATTCATAACTAGTTAGAGTGGAGGTAAACTTTCCCAACACACCACACTGTAAAAACACTCGGTCACTTTAAAATACCCTAAATGAGGCTTCCACTTTGTTTGTATTGTTTAAAAATTATTTTTTTGTTTCTCTTTTTTTTTTGGTTGAAAATTATGTGGTCTGAGATAGATTCAGATGTGTTTCTGTCAGCTAGCAGACAATAAGACAACATATATTGGAGATAAACAGCGTGCATGTAAACAAAGAAGTAAATAAGAGCATATATGGTGTTGTAGTTATCAGGTTACTATAACCATGTGCTGAAAGGATGATGGATGTAAAGTAGATACAAGGTTTACCCAATTTCTACCTGGAATAATATATGTGAAGTTTTAAAAAAAATCTATATGTTAAGATGTTTCACCTTACAATGACACTACTTTGTTTAATAGTTTCAAAAAATTCCTGGGGGGGAGGTTGGGGGAGGTGGGACTGGAAATCACAACATGTACCTCTGTATGAAATCCTGATGAATATAATTCTAATAAACATATTTAAAAATAATAATAATAGCAATGCCTTCAAAATAAAAAAAAGGGTCAATCCCAAGAGTAAACTTACTTCAATGTAGAAATTATTCTTGTCTGCCTTAAGCCCTGTCCACACTACAAACAGGTTTGTACCTCTTTCCAGCAACACCAGTTTCCAAACGTTTTCTTGCATCCACACTGGCATAGTGCTGAACCCGCTCCACATCACCTGTATGGGCTGAAGAATAGGCTAGACTGATCTATTGGTTTGCCTCTACCTCGTATAGAAACAGGATTTTATTTTATTTTTTCATGTGCTACTTTGTTCTGTCTTTTTTTCTTTGCAATGTCATTGCACAAATTGAAGATGGAGAGGAGGGAGAGAACTGTTAATTGCTAAACTCCTAATGGAGAACATCTACAATAAAGCCACAGTAGGGATTTCATACAATGTCGGACCATAGCCAGATGTCCATGTAGAAGAAGGGGAGACTGGAAGAGAATGGCTTCAAGTTTCTGAAGGTTTTCATAAGACTACAGAAAGAATCAAGCTCCTTACCAAAACATCTCCATTCCAATTGTCACTGTTCTTGCAAGCTACACCTGGAGAGGAGAGAGAATATCTGTATCTCCAATCCTTTCCTTCGGATGTTTCATTCCAGGGAGAACTGGAGTCTAACTGCCCCAGGATGAGGTAACTGGCCTGGAAAACAAGCAGCACCGAAAATTTCTGGCTGGATGTGCATTCATGCAAGGATCCAGTGGGGAACTTTCCATTCCAATTTGTTCAGCTTGGGTGCGCAGAAAATGTAATGTCTTCCTATTTTTAATGCAGATAGTAAGTGGCACATAAGGCAAATATTAAATTTGTGATCTGAAGAAAAAGCTGTAGCTGTTCCAATAGATATATTGTAATATGTGGTTTGAATATGAAATATGCTCTATATTTTGTAGTGATTTTGTTGGTAGCTGAAAATAAGTAGTGATTTAAGGTAGTGATGTTGAGCTGAATCCATTTGGTAACACTGCAATAAACATCTATGAATGAAGAAGCTTGAATTACACTTGATTGGATACTCTCTGCTCAGTGTGGTTATTCCTATTCAAACCTCTTCCTGTGGGTTTGTGAGGCTAAAAGTGCCAAAAGTCATACTTGACAACTCTTGGATGATGCTGGATCACACTTGGCTACCCTACCAATTATAACCTGCTTTTCAGGGTAGGCACATCCTACACAGTGGATGGTTTTTTTGCCTCAAAAAATTTGGGTCACCCATCCGCATCTCTTCCTGCAGACATGGCAGGTCAAACATGGCAAATATGATGCGATCCATTTATAGTACTTATATACAGTCAAATTTATAAACCTAGGGACCTAGAAGCATGCAAACATAACTTGAATCTGGTAGGGAAATGGGTTGGGTAACACTAGGCTACACCTTTTAATGTAGGTATATCATTATATTCCGGGCAACGCCAGGTATATGCTGCTAGTGTTAAATAAATCTAAGCCGCTTGAAGTAACCTTTCTGAAGGTTTCAGGTGAAACTGGGTGGAACCAGTTGGGTTGAACCCTGGTGTAGTGTGGACATGTGGAACCCGTTCCAGACACGGATGAAACTGGTTATAGTGTGCAGTGTGGACCAGCCTTTGTATTCTCACAATTTGTGGTTCTTGAAACCTTACACACACACACACACACACACACACACACACACACACACACACACACACACACACACACACACACACACACACACACACACACACACAAATATGGCAGAAGATGCAGCTACAAGCAGCCTGGCTCGAATGCCAAATAGCCTTGCTTCATTAAAAATTGTTTTTTGAAAAAATGATGTTTTGGAGAGATTGTGGGGTGATGGTGAAAGGTCCAGTATAAGAAAGAAAAAATTACAGGAATTTGCTGTTACTGCTGCTCCTGGACACATGCACGCGCGCGCACACACACACACACACACACACACACACACACACACACACACACACACACACACACACACACACACACACACACACACACACACACAAGCTGCTGTATCAAGGGTAGAGGGCATGCAACATGGGTGTTATCACTTTTTTGTTGACTTTAAATTCATTTATTTATTTTTAAAAATTCATTTATTTTTTAATCTTTTTTCCCCCTCTGGAGTGCTAACTGTAGCAGCTGTAGCGTTGGCACCGGCCATGGTGGTAGGCTTGTACAAGATTAATAACAATAGTTCTTATCATATCTTAGATGTGTTTCTGTTTCAAAATTTGCATCGAGTGTTAGCATCAATGTACATCATTCTGACCTTTAAACTCTGGCTATTGTATTGTTTGTATGAATGATACACTTCCACTCAGAGCTGAGTGATGCTGTTTTGTTTTGCTTCTGTACTAGCACATGTACCAGGCATTGCCCGGGCCAATGGCAACTTGAAGCATGATAAAATCCACTCAAACA
The DNA here is from genome assembly GCA_963969325.1 of Lycopodina hypogea. Classification (NCBI taxonomy): domain Eukaryota; kingdom Metazoa; phylum Porifera; class Demospongiae; order Poecilosclerida; family Cladorhizidae; genus Lycopodina; species Lycopodina hypogea. The sequence continues at coordinate 6,374,077 of OZ017790.1, forward strand.
CCATATCAGGACTTGATATATCATTCAAATAACAGCAGCTCATAAGTAGACACACAACCATTGGTGCCCATTGATTTGTTTAGAAAGGCTAGAATATTTTGGAGGCAGTGTAATGCTGAAAGGTAGATTGCTAACAGTCAAATTAATAAGTTTACATAACATTTGAGCGTGTGCTTCAGAATGAAATGAACAAAGTTAGCTGTTCACTTACATAGCCAGAACTATGGATGTACCTCTTGGATCTAATTGTTGAAGCACAAGAGTTTTACTCACTGGTTTTCTCTTTCTAACTGGTGGTGATTGATGATTTTTTAAACTAACTTGAGTTGTTTGTTATTTGTGTATGTGTGCGTGTGTAATTAGTTTGTATAGTGTCAATAACAAAATTAGTGCATACAAAAACAGAGTTGTGGATGTACCTCTGGGATGAAAGTGTTCCAGTCAGTCATTAGTTTTTTTTTAAACTCACATGGGTTACAATTTTTTTTTGGTGTGATTAGAGGACAGTGTGGTTTGTAATATCATTTAGTGGTTACTCATACATGAAAGGGGTTCACATGAGCATGTAAATATTTAGTTTTAGGTTTGAGGTCCCCAGAGTTGTTCAATGGGAATTCTAACATGGCCCATGATACACATCTGGTCAAAGTAATATATGCATGCCATAGGTCACATAGAGAGATAGATAGATTGATTGATATAACAACTGAATTGTACTAGAGAAATACCAGCCCTATGGGCAGTTTTTCAGTTAACTTTCGTCTTTCTGTAGTTATAAGCTTGTGCATTCAGCTTAACGTTTTGTGGGGTCCCTTCCAGAACATCCTCCCCCCCCCCCCCAAAAAAAAAAAGTAAAAAAAGAAGGGGAAAAAAAGTAGGGGATAGAAAAAGGAGAGAAAAAAAAGAAACAATAACCCCTTGGGGGGATAACACCCCCCCCCCCCCCCAAAAAAAAAAAAAATAAATACATGGGTGTTCCAAAAACTAGGCCCCCCTTCCCAGAGGGGAAAAGCAACCAATGTAGTTTACCATGATGTTAGGAATAAACCACGTGAGACATTGTAACTTTTTTTTTATCAGTCAAGACATAATGGTACATTTTTCCTTTTCCTACCCCCATAGGGGGGCTAATGCTATAATAGGCCATGGGGGCCAATTTCTCAAAGCCAAGAGTGTCTTGATGGAAACCACGGTCCCAAATGAAAGCCCACCAAATTTGGTGGGGCGTCTCCCAAAAACTGTGAGAGAAGTAGTCAGCCGAGGATATTTGTATAGATATTTTTCTTCAATTATATATAGAGAGAAAAAAGAAGGAAAGGAAAATAAGGAGAGAAGTAAAAAAATGAAAAAAAGAAAAAAAAAGAAGGAAATAAAAATGGGGAACGAAGGAAGAGGGAAGGAAATAGAAGTGAGCGGGAAAAAAGAAGGAAGAAATGAGGTGGTAAAAAAAGGAAGAAAAAAAGAAAAGGGGAGAGAAGAAAAGGAAAAGGGGGCGAAGGAAAAGAAGGAAGGAGAGAGGCAAAAAGGAATTAAAGAATAGGGGGAGTAAGATAAGGAGGAGGGGAAAGAAAGAAGAAAGGGTTGAAGGGGCAAAAAAGAAAAGGAGGGGGAAAAACAAGAAATAAAACAATAACAACCGTGATTTCCTGCTTAGTAGACCTGTGCCTTTTCCATCAGGCCATAATTTTTGTAGGGTTTTTTTTTTAATATTGAGTATTTAATTTCTTTCCCCCCACAAATGACCTATTCTATATCATTATGTTCGTATATACAGCATATATATTTTATTCCTCCCCTCCAAATATGTAGCTGGTTGTACAACCTCTTCTCTGATAACATAGCAGATGTCTTAAAGCATTCCCTTCAAAGTCAGGTAATGTTGACACTATTTGATCATATGACCAACTATACAATTATTATAGATATATACAAACACAGGGTGGAAATAATTGCCCATAATAGAATATAATGTGTTATACCAAAAGAGCAATGTATATTACGGTAATTGGAAAGCAATAAACTTTTATATGCAAGAGTTGCTACCATGAATTTCAGATTATATTGAAGTGCCTGCACCACTTTCTTCATGGGTGATTCCATTGTGATAATATTTGTATATCATGTATAGCTATGCAAAGAAACCATTGCTGAAATCAACACTCGCGGAAATAGAGTTCTAGAAACTCTTCCTGGTATGCAGTTTTACTATTTTAAGCTTCTCTATTCATCTGAATACATTGTTTTCTGTTATAAAAATGAACCCTTGTAGTTGAGGTACAGATTGATGACACTGCGATGATTAACTACTCATTGATTGGACCTCCACTGTTCACAAGCTCATACATAGAATCAAATCACAAGGTCAGATTTTCGATCTTAAAAAAAAAATAGTGATGAACTTACACCACTGCATATACCATTGTATAAGAATCCAGAAATATTTATATCCTTGTTTAATTAAAGCATCTTTGTGAACTCATGCAGTGTGAGCAATAACTTCTGCTATGTGCTACACTGCAATGTTATGTAATTATTATGCTCCTAGTTACAAAGCTACTCTATTTCATAATTCCCATGACACCTGCGATGAGCTAGGGATTAGAGATATCTCAGGATGGAGCCAAGTGTCATGTGATACAGAGTTGGTCTTGCATTCTTGAGGTCCATCAGTAATTCTGTGGCATGTCTCATGATTTCTTACTCCACATGTTGGCTATTTCTGGTATACAGGAATGGTGTTGGTTATTTCTGGTGTACAGGAATCATGGGAGGTGCAGAAGTGGCTTTTCCTGGTATTCCGTGGTAGACTCCCCCCCCCCCCCCCCCCCCCCCGCTATTCTTGTCTAATTGAGGCAAAGATACACAATCCAGGTAGCTAGCAAGAGAGACACCATTGGTCAGTTGGTTGTACTCGCAATGTATGTATCATCCAAGTATTGAGGCATTGATCAAGAAGAACCTAAAAATCAGAGCACATTAGTTTTGCTTGAACTCACTTAACCGGTTACTTTCAGTGAATGCAATGTATCCTTAGTGGGCATCATTATCTAAGGTAACTTTTACGAGTATCTTGTATCCTTCACTAGCAAATATAAACTGTTTAAAAAAGGTGTATATTTATAAAATTTAAAAAATCGTCCAATGAAATTTGACTTCAAAGAACTTGTATTCATTGATATTGTATTGGCCTGCTAGATAAATATGTAAAAAAGAGGAAGTGTTTCTTCTTCCAATGTAGACTTACATTTGATGACTCATTGCTGTTTTAATTTAGTTACAGAGCACTAGGACAAAAAATATTCGTACTTCTTTATCCAAAATTGTTTGTCCAGTGTGAATCAACAACAGCTATAACATCAGACGGTGTGTTAGTATCACCTCTGTTTGTTTTGAAATGTATATGCTTCACTTTCAAGTCATACTAATATGTACACATTACTCTTACGTAAACAGTTTATGTAATAAGCTATTAAACCCATCATTATGGTGAGTGGGGGGGGGGGGGTCCTTTTATGGATATGACAAGATTGTTATCAGAACACATTTACATTGTCTTGCCAGCGGCCCTTAGTAAGCAACACTAACTCTCTGCACAGGGGGAATTTGAGTCTGTGTCTCATCCTGTGGAGAGTCCATTGTCTGCCCCAGTTCTCCCTTCCCCCAGCAGTGTTGATCGGATGATGTACATATGGTTCACAGACTACGTAGCCAACACGGCTTCCTATGTCTACCAGACTGCTGGGGACCTCACCTATGTAGTAACACCAGATATGGTAAGAAGGTGTGTGTGTACGTGCGCATCTGTGTGTGTGTGTGTGTGTGCATGCGCATCTGTGTGTGTGGGTGAGTGAGTGTGTGTGAGTGCTACTATTGTGACTGAGACTGGGCAGCATTAGTCGGCATCAGAAACAACATCACCTGTCATTATTAGCATGTAGGAAGTAACATTCATAATTGTATATTAATCAACCAGGAATGTGTATAATTATTCTCAATTTCTCAACCAGTTAAATGATAAAAAGGGGAAAATGTCATTTGAAGGTATACACAATGACAGGAAGTTAGACAAATCTTAAGATGGCCCAAGCCACAATAGTGCTTCTCTACTAATTACATATACCTTTAATTAGAAGAACCCCCTCCCCCCCCCACAATTTAGAAACAGTACTTTATAAAACATGCTTGTATTGCTATGCAGGTGCCTGACAGTATTCCTATAAAACTGAACACATCTTCGTTCAGATTCATTCTACCTCAGGTAACTGTTTGACTTGAACTACACGTAATAGCTCTCTACAGTAATATGTAATGATTTTTTTCCCCTTCCTTCTCTTCATAGCTCTACAAAGCCTTCCCTAATATGGGCATGATGTTGAATTTGACTGTCCCTAAACCTCCAAATATGGCCATTACATCTCGCCATATCAACTTCACCATTCCTAGTGTGGTGAATGTCTCTGTCATAGCCTCTGCAGCCAACATAACTCCAGCCTTCACCATAGAAATTGTTAAGTTGTGGTAGCATTGACTGAATGAACTATTTCAATTTGATTTTTTTGGTCTTTTATGTAGTTAATCATTTACTATTGGTATGAATTGTTTATTTCCTCAATGGCTGGACTGGTTGTGTTACTCTGTGTTATGCAGATGGTTTTATGTGATGCGTCAGTGGGAGTTCGGGCTAATAACAACAAGGAAATTCTCAATGGAAATCTAACCCTTCAAAGGTTCCATCTCGTGTGGTATCATTATTAACTTGCTTATATTTGTTTGTTTGTTTGTTGTTTGCATAGAGCTGACATAAGACTAATTTCTACAAATATTGGACTGTTTAATGCAAGTGTTAAGTACAAGATGAATGATATAAACTTTGTGTTCAAGTTGTCCTATTTTAATATTGGTACTAGATTGAAGTGCTTCAAGAAGCTGCCAATTTATTAAGTAAAGAACTGGTCATTCCAATGATAGACGGTAAGACTTTATACTAACTGCCAGATAGTAAAAATGATCAACTTGAGGAGATGAACAACTAATAGAGTTCACATCATTACAAATGTGTATCCTAGTGATGAGTACTCAATGTATTAAGTGCTGATTTTGTTGTGATCTGACTATCAAATTCAGTGACAGTGAGCCTCGTGTGTCTGCATCTTCTATTTAGGTTATACCAACCGTGGCATTGAGATCCCCACTCTATCTGGACTCTCCTTCGTCAATGCGAATGTCACCTTGGGAGACGTAAGTCACATGATTTTATTGAGTACAAAATGTATTTGATTCTATAACAGTAAATAATATCAAAACACGTACACACACACACACTCACACACACACACTCTCTCTCTCACATACACTCTCTCTCACACAGCGCAATTAACCAAAACAACTCATTACTAGTGTCTAATGCATTTCCTCCTCCCAACAGCATATATGTTGGAGTGTGAAGCTATAGTCCTTCGGCACTGTGACATTAATCCCATATCCTAATTCCTCATGTGAACATAATGATTTTTATGTCTTTCCTTCCTTCTTTATTTCTTTTTTTTGTACAGAGATATATTTTGGTGAGCACAGACGTCAATTACGAACCAAAACATTTTTTTTAATAGTTATATTTACACTAGCTGTGAGTATTGAGTTAACCAGCAACAATAGTAACTAGAGATTATATATTATATCAATAACTTGATTGTGTGCATTAACTTCTAGAACTGTTATGTCAACTATCGTTATTGTGTAATTTTATCCTAATGGCTGTATATTTAATTGCTATGGCAATGAACCTTAATGTCTATTTGTTATGTAGTCCCAAATGTATGCACAGAATTGTAAAGCAGGAAAGGAAGAAAAAAAAAAATAACAAGCAAATCCGTTCAGACTGAGGTAGTGAGTGATTATCTAACAACTATCATCATATTTCCATGTTTATTCTCATATCTTGCGTGGTCATTGACAGTATTTCATTTGAAGTGAGTGATGAGACAGTAATTGGTGCAATAATTATTGTTTGATTTAACTGCTGTGTCACCACTTGTACCAGTTGCTTACAAGAGCTTCCTTTTGAGCTCGCAGTAAAATGTTCATTTTGAACCACTCAGACGGTCATATCCTACATTGGAATGTGCCGTCTGCCTTGAAGGAAAGGAGCACTGCAGAGGATGGCAAGAGTACAGGATATCATGGAATAGTTGATAGTGCTTATTGTGCACAACCTTCCAATTGTGATGATATCACTCATAGCTTGCCTGTGTGCTTCCTTGTTAAGACTAGAGTACCCACTTTGAACTACGAATGATGTCCCACTGACATGAGCAACACTGCTGCTATGATTGGCTGGGTTGTTTTTCTTAGTTTTTGTTTGATGTTGTTTTTTTCTGGTTACAGTTTTGTTTCTATGATTAAAATAATTATGTTTCTGTGTGTCCTACCTTTTAATTCATTGCCATGGTAACAGCTAATTATCCTTTCAAGCCAATTATCCTTTCAAGCTAATTGTTATTGAATTCAGTGTACACTACCAAAATCAGGGAATAGGGCGTTTCCAAAGTGATGCTGGTATGAGCAGATTTTTTTAATTTTTTTTTATTTATTTATTTTTTTTGTGGGGGGGGGGGGGGGGGGGGGGGGGTGGTGGTGGTGGTGGTCGGACTACTGCCTCCTGTAATAACAGACATGTCCAAGTTTCTTAGTGCAATATAGTAGAGCAGGTTTTGACCACAGAGAATGGTTATTTACAGAACATTGGCTTGCAAGCCCAAAGGCAAGGAAATAAAATCATGCTGTTCAACCATTTTCAAACAATTTTTTTTTTTATTATTATTTTTTTTAATCTTACACTGATATGGGTACGCATTATTATTGGAGAGTGATGTAATGTCTGACACGATAGACGATAATCTCTATAATAAAGGAAAGTTGACCAAGTTCTTTTATACAGTGTGAGATCACTGAAAGAACTGGTAATGATTTCCTATAGACTGAACAATGTAGACTAATGTAGATTGTTGAACATCAAATACAATCACTTTCTTGTGCATCTAATTGAAACCTTCAAAAGAACTTGTTGATCGTGAGGAAGTCAGCCATTGTTGACAACCATTTCATGTTTCCATTGTTCTCTTTCTACATAATTATTGGCTATTATTCCAGAGGCCACACACACACACACACACACACACACACACACACACACACACACACACACACACACACACACACACACACACACACACACACACACACACACACACACACACACACACACACACACAGACTAATTAAAAATATAAAGGGGGGGGGGGGGAAGGTTGAACATTATAATAAACAAATATTTATGAAAAGGAAAAGTGTTTCACTTCAATTCATCTTACTGATCAAACTAATTGGTATTTTATGGGAGGTGAGCTATGTGTGCACAACATGAAACTTAATTTTTAATCCCAAACATTTATCTTCTTCTTAGGAAACTTCCTCAAGAACACCAAGTCTCCAGTTCAATTCCTGGTCATGGTTGTGAGTCCCCCCCCCCCCCCTTTTTTTTTCCTTTTTATTTCCCCCTTATTTAATGGAAATTCAGTGGATTTGGAAGTCAACATTTTAAATCATTATTAAATCAAAACATTAATCATAAGTGAGTGGGTTTTTGACTGGAAATTTCCAGTCTTGTTAAGTGTGATTTCTTCAATGAGTCAAACACAATTAGTTTGATTATAGGTAATTGGCTTATCTTGTATATATCCTGCATTGTTAATGAATGAAGGATATGCTACAGCAACATACATAAAACTTGATTAAATAACTAGATTCATACTGCTTAGCTGTACTATGAAACTGAGGGGGGGGGGGGGGTTTACGACTGCAATGAATATTTTTGTATGAAGCTGTATGGGTTAAGGAAGGGAGATTTTCTGCTGCTATATATGGGATAGTGTGCTAATTTATATATTCAAAATGGAAATTCCAATTGTTGCTATGGAGTACTGATGTTGGGGTCATCACACCTGCAGAGCTGGCATAATTTCAAATGGACATTTCATGGGTTGAAGATAGCTTTAGCACAGATAAGATAAGAATGTATTCTATAATTTCGACTTTTGTGAAATATCACTATATCTCATACTGGAATAGTGGTGTCAAATATCCAACTGGTCATACTATCAACCAGCTGATCATGAGTTAAATCTTGAAGGGCATCTCCAAAGAGCACACAAGATTAATTATAACGAACCTGCTAATTTGGAAATTATTATACTAGTCTAGCTCTACATACTATATGAAAGAAATAGGCAACCTTATGCAGTTAAAAAATACAATGGTCCATCTATGCCATTGTATGATTTGGTTTGATATGAATATATAAATACACAACCTAATCATACGGAAATACAAATCTGAGTATTATGGAGAATTTAAGCTACTATGTTTATGTATTATTTACGATATTTCTGGTCAGCTACTATTATTCCACAGTTGTGAGTATGAGGTGTAATGGTGAGTCCGGGACACTGCAAGGTTGAGTGGGGGCCACTACTGTTCATATGCATTGTATGTGTTTTGTAGTGATTGAAACAGGTGTTCCCCCTGAGATAATGGTGCTCCTATTCTTCTCTGCTCTTCACTGTAGGCCATTACATCTTCAGCAGACCATTTCAGGATTTTGTAGTCTGGTTGGTTGAGGACCGATCCTATCTTACAAAATGATGGACGCAACTCCGAGTCAGAATTCCTACATTACAAAAAAAAAAAATTTGTTGCTGGGAATGTGGGTCTGTGTATAAGCAGTACTTCATTTCAACCAAAAATCAGTTTCATGTAAACTTTATCATATTGTACAGTATGGACGATATAAAGAGACAATACATTAGTTTTAGTTTTATGTGGTCATTTCATATGCATAATACAGTGAAAAACTTACCAGCATTTTATCATTATTTCGTATATCACTCTGGGACATCCAGGAGGAGGAGGAAGTCGATACCCATTGGAGATCAGGTCCATAGTCTGTGCATGAAGGAAATTTGTAGCATTCACACCCTACACTAACTTTACTTCTGAAAAACCACATATAACTATTATCTGTATATATTAAAAAACAAAAACAAAACAAGAGCCGTCCCTCACTAAGATTTGTGGCAAATCACTACTGAAATATTTATTAAAACAGTATTTTTTTTATTTAGACAAGGCAAAATAACTGTTTAGAACACTTAAGAAGAGTTTAAAGTTGTAAGATTTACAACTCTTGGATTTCTATATAGTAAAACTTAGTTGCAACAACAAACTGGTATTTCGAAAGAGTTAACAACTAGTTAAAAATCTGTTCTTGAACAAAACTTGTGTATGTATGCTGATCCCCCCCCACCCACCCACCCACCCACCCAACCACCCACCCAACCATTCCAAGTGTTCTAGACCTGTGCACCACAGGTAAAAATTGTACATTGGTGTGATGTGTTCCACCTCCTGTTCAAACCACAGTCAGACTATATCATCATAGATACCTGTTTGTTTGTGTACTCGCTAAATGGTTTGACTCCAAGGGACCATATCTCATATAGAACACATCCATAGCTCCACACATCACTGGCAGTGGACCACAGACGATACTGAATAGCCTCTGGGGCTGTCCACTTCACAGGAATCTTGCCTCCTTTTGAAAGGTAGAAATTTTCCTCACTGTTGTTGAGTTGCCTAGAGAGACCAAAATCAGCAACCTGCACAAGAAATATGCTTATTATTTAGAAAAACACATGGTAATAATTAAAAAAATTTTTTTTTACATAAACAAATAAGGCTTTGGGTGTAGCAACACAATGTCTGATAGTACAATGCATCATTTACCTTGCATGTATCATCTACAGACATTAGGATGTTCCTTGCTGCTATGTCACGATGGACGTAACCTTTGATAGCAAGATATCCACAAGCACTGGCTATTTGCCGTGAATAGGATAAAAGCTGAGAAGACACTTCTGAACTGCATAATATAACAAGTTTTAATATGCAATAATTTATTGTTGGCAAACATTTGTTAATTGGATTCTATAAAATTCAGTTATTGCATAACATAGCCTTTTTATCATATAATAAAATTCATGTGTATATAGTTTTGTAAGTCTCAAATAAAACTTACTTATATTGGATAACTGACAAGAATTTCTTCAAATCTCCTTTTGGCATCAACTCCATAATAATTTTACACTGGTAAAAAAAATATTAAAAATAAGTAAAAAAAGAAAGAAAAAAAAAGAAAAAAAACACACACGCAAACAAACATCCAAAATCATTAACTAATTATTATGTAATTACCAATATTAACAATAAAAAAAACAAACAGACAAACATTGTAAAAAACTTGCTTTAGATTCCAATATCTGAACTCCCAAGATCTTGATGATGTCGGGGTGGTTGAACTGGCCCATGATGGCCGCCTCCTGCAGGAACAGGACTCTATCCTCCTCACTGGCATCACCCTCTATACTCTTCACTGCCACGGCCACCTCCACTGCCTCCTCTGTGCCAGGTTTGATGTGCTTCAATAGTCCTCTTGTGACTGTTCCAAATGCCCCGTGGCCAAGAATATTAGTCTCTCTAATAGTGTGTAAAAGAGTCATGAAATTTTTACAAAATATGCTTAATTATTATCATCTGGAGAAGTAATTTTCACAAAATATATCATCTTTTTAAAAATAATGCACTTCAACAATTCCTCCATAATGATACACTCCTTGTATTTCACTTGACTATACAGTACAGACCCCTATTATGAAGCCAAACAGCTCTACCTGCTCCATTGCACAAGCTGAAAGGAGGGGGGAAAAATACAACTTGCAAGAGACCTCACAAAGAATAAAATTAAACCACAAAATTATCAATAAATAAATAATCATTTACAAAAAATCTAAATTTCCTATAAAAGTATGAAAATGTGATACAGCAGTTAGATTCCAGAAGCTATAATAAAATTATTCTGTAAATTGTCCAGTGATTCTCTTGAATTTGAAAAGTTAAGACTTGTGTACCAAATAAGTAAGAATTATCTTCACTTGTGGTTGCATAAGATCTTAATTAACTGAGTATTGAACAGCAATTCTTATGCAATATTGTATTTAAATTCAATAATTACTCGAGTTCATTAAAATTACTAATGATGTGTATGTTGGGCAGGACCTAAACATATACCCATATCCTTGGTTGGCTTCATTATATTAATTAATTACTTATTAGTGACCTCTAAAAAAGATGAAAATTTATGTTAATATATCTGTTATTAATTTAATTAATTAGTTTGCTACCTTGTGTGAGTTCCATGTTGACACTGCATGTATATGTATGCACACTGATTGTTTCCTAGCTACATGCATAGCATAACTGCCTCTAGCAGAGGGTGCACAGGGTGCAGGCCCTTACTTCATACAGATAAGTGACATCACTGGGAAAATATATGCAGCTAGGTCTGTAATTAGATAATATTATCTAATTATTGTTGCTATTACTGCATAATCATCTCTGGAGGATTAGAGTAGTCTGAGTGTGTGAAGTTCTACCTTAGCAGAAGCTTTAAACATGTTTCATCTTTGACACTCTCAATGGCTATTCTAGTATTGGAACAAAGGGACTGATATTATGTGATGGCAGGTGTTACGTATTGCACAGGTCAGGCACTTGTGGAGGGGAAAATGCTTAATAGTACAAACTCAAAACATAATTTGCTCTACATAAACCAAACATACTGCAGTGTCTATATTATTAACTACATCTATAATTACTTCCTGGGTACATGGGAACAGCACTCACATTAAGTTTTCTGTTGGAATACTCTGCATCTTTAGATTCCTAATTTGTGATACCAGTACTCGCTCTTCATTGGAAGGCTCAAAGAATGGAGTTTCATAATCATATTCATCATCTTCACCAAGAACGTAATAGTAATCTTTATTTATGTTTCCATTATTGGTTTGTTTTGCATCTGGTTCAGAGTAATTATCTGTGCTTGTTATTTTAGCATAGCCACTGGGAGTGTCTACCGTACCGGACGGTGGTGCTGAGTTGTTGCCAGGGTCACTGAGAACAGGTTCAGTTTTTCTTGGTGCACGGTTCAATTTTGAGTAGTCATTTAATTGGGATCCCTGCAATAAACAATAGATTAATGTCAACCATTGCTACACTAGAAACAAACAAACAAACAAACTGTTTTCCATTCATAAAACTAGCTAATAGTTGAAATAATTATAAACTCACTGTTCTTGGTATAGCGAGATTTATTAGTGATACCTAGCATATACACAACAGAGGAATTTGAAACATATATTGTGCATATTATTATGAGCTCTACCTGATTTGAGTTGCTCTGTGGAAGATCCAAACTGGTGTTTAAAACATAGCCAGTCTGCAGTCGGTCTTCATCATGCTCTGAGGTGGAATATAACTTCACACGCCCAATTTCGTTGATAACCTGCTTGTACCTTCTCATCTTTCTCTTAATGAATATAACGAGTGAGATTATGATAGCAAGCATCACTGCTATCACTAGAATAACTGCAATGAAGACAGAAATGGCTATGATACGCAAACGGTTTGAGCCATTTCCTTCTGCAGTATCCACAATACTTAACATAATGGAGACCTCCATTTCTGCATATCCAAATATTCCTTGGTATGTTCCAACTATAGGAGTGCTTGTAAAAGATGTGACATTGATAGCAAATCTGTCTATCAATTTATCTGCATGATTGCTGGCACGCGAGTCAATAATTTCAATGTGCACCTGGGCTCCACCTGTGGACTACAACAACAATTGAGGACAGTAAAACCAAAAAAACAACAAAATAATAATAATAATAATAATTCGAAGCAACCATGTAACATGTGAAATATCTTTCCTCTTTAATACTAAAATTATGAACTTACATAAACTTCATGTGTGTATTACTACAGATGGAATAATTATATTTCAAAAAAAGAGAAAAAAAAACAACTCATTGTTATAGGTTGCCATTAAAACAGTTTGGTCATTTCTTACACTATAATTGATGTGGCACTATCTGGTAGGGATATTGCCTTTGTCACATGGTTACTCATGACTATACTCATTAGCAGCTTCAGGAAGAAAAGGATAATAAAGAGATATGCGAATACTAGATCTCCCAGTGAGTGATCAACTGAGCATTCATTACTCATTCATTATGTTATGATTAGCCATTATTGATAGTTTAAAAAAATTGCACAAAAATATAAATATTATAACTGTGAACACCTAATGTATAAATATACTGTTATGTTCCAAGCTATAATGCACTTACTAGTTCTGATGGTGTAAAAATGATTGGATTGGCCAGACCATACACAGAATCAGTGAAATTATCTCCATCAAGTATTGGGGACTGCAATGGTGTGCTGTTCAGAGGTTCACAGCTCCCCTGGAGCACCAACCTGCTATAACTGACCATGGCTCCTCCATCTCTGAGACAGATAGAGAAGAAGTAGAAGCAGGCAGTGGAGTCACAACTTGGATCTTCACAACAGGAGCTGCAGGTGTCATTGGTGCACAGGCAACCCTCACCAGCACATACGCCTGAAGGATTACTGAAGGAGTGAATAGTAATCTCCACTTGAAAGTTTCCAGAGGTCAAAGCCTGCTGAGGAAGAGCAATGCATGAGATCTTCACACTCAGAAATTCCAAAAGACTGCTATCGGTCCCTAGCTAATTACTTACTAACACCCTTGAAGGAGAAGATAGATATAATAAAACTATTGTTGTCCACATTCTGCAGGAATATGCCATTTTACAGGAATAGGCCGTTTCACAGTGGAGGAGCAGTGCCAACTTTTTACCCACAAACACAATGCACTCAGGAGGCTCAGACCTCAATCCACCTCAGCTCACGAGCCAAGAGGTGGTTATGTAAGAGCCGATTAACATCCTACATTGGCGGATGTAATATAAGTTCACTTTTTCTGGTGGAGGAAATGGAAAATGATAGTGTTAGTCTTGTGCCCTAAATTTGTGCCCACTGGGAAATCCGGTGCCATCCGGTGGGGAGGCACTGGTGCTAAATCTGTGCCAGCTGGGAAATTTGTGTCGTCCAAGAAAGAGTGAAATCCATGCCTTCCGTTGCAGCAAAATGTATAACCTCCAACCTAGCGTAGAGATTGTTTTCACTTGAAAATTAGCTGGCCTTGGATGCAGCTGAAGGAAGAATAACTGAAAATCATTTTGAAAATACGTGCTGTAAGCTGTTTCAGTAAGCATCAGACCATACAGAGGGAATATCCAGTTTGTTATTAACTAGCAGAGACATTCAACTTTCAATTTTCTTAAGTACCCAACTCTCTTAGACAACAGCTGTGAAGCACTTGATAGGTACAGTTTTAAGAATAATGCAGCAATTAAAATTTAGACTTTAATTTTCCATTTTTGTTTATTTTTTCTACTATTTACATTCCAGCTCAGACACCTAGTAGCCTACAGTAGTAGCACAACCAAAATCAACAGCTGCTAATCTCTTCCTAATTATTGCTAAAAGAGTAATTAGACTGTTACAGTTAAAGAATAATGGTAATGAATATTTAACCTTTGGAAGAGCATCCATCCAGTTACTAACAGTAAATCTGCTCAAAGATTTCCTCTGCCTATGATGTCCACACACCTAAATTCAAAACAGCTTCTAGGAAGTTGCCAGCCTGGTTTACAACTGAAATCAGGCACTTGTTGAATGAAATCCACACAGTATAGGCTATTGCCTAAGTGGTTTAAAAAGGAGTACCAAATTGTCATCCTTTAAGTATGCACTTAAGAAGAAATCTTAACAGCCAATGCTTCCTACAATCTATCTATTATATATATTCAAATTCTATGTCAACCCTAAAATGTTGTAAAGACCATCTACACCAAACTATCTAAAGTGGGTAATACATGTCATTTATTTATACTTACTCTAATGAATGTATGTAATGTGCTATTGAAGAAATTATTTAAAGTTATCTCTTTGAATCCCCAACAAAATGCAAATAGTGTGCTACTTGATATCTACGGTTGAATAATCTCAAGTATATATCATCTGGCAGTGTGATTTTCAGTACCACATCAAGAGTCATCTGCCTAATATACCATTAATAATACCATCTTTGTAACAACAAACACACAGAGAGATTTAGGTATTATGGCATCACCAGTCTTATAGTGATTTGATCACATTAGTGCTTGGTGCAGATCTGCTTACTCCCCCCCCCCCCCCCCCCCCCCCCCCCCCCCAACCTTAATAAAAGAAATGTTCCAGAATTGTCATCAAAAGTCAGTACAAAGAAACAACTCTACTATATATGCTCTGGTAAGATCCCAACTCTCCCAATTATGGAGACAAGGACCTGTATTGACATTCTCAGGTTGGAAAGAGAGCAGCACTGTGCAAGTGAATAGATTCTAGGGTGAATGGATTTACAAGAACAGGATAATCAGACTGAATTGCTTGCTACTTATGTACTGGTGGGATTGCAAGACCTCTCATTAATCATTAATTGCCTGACATATTCATCAACAACTTCAATACATATATCCATGCTTCTTCACGACAATGCAATTTTCCTTTAGCGACAATGTAAAAAGATCACCACAAAATAGAAGTTAGTCCATCAAAGTAGCCATGCATTCACCAACAATCATTTCTCTTTCACCAAGATTGTCTATAAACATAGAATATTGCCCCCCCCCCCCCCCCAAATATGGAATTATTTTGTCCAACTTTGATGTTAGTAAATTGTGTGTATTACATATTACTTGTCCCTGTGCATCATATTATGCCATCTACAATCTCTCCTGCTCCATCTACACTCTCATCAACCAATCACTCTACATTACTAAAGAACCACCAGCTCTTGGTGGTTGTCCTTCAACCTAGCCACCTTTCATTATTTTTTTTTATATTACTCACATTTACATTTATTTTGGTTGTAAAGTTCCAAAATAATAATCTTATTATAATGATGCTCTCTCTCTCTCTCTCTCTCTCTCTCTGTGTGTGTGTGTGTGTGTGTGTGTGTGTGTGTGTGTGTGTGTGTGTGTGTGTGTGTGTGTGTGTGTGTGTGTGTGTGTGTGTGTGTGTGTGTGTGTGTGTGTGTGTGTGTGTGTGTGTGTGTGTGTGTGTGTGTGTGTGTGTGTGTGTGTGTGTGTGTGTGTGTGTGTGTGTGTGTGTGTGCACCTAACTGGCAAAACACGTTTTGATAAAACTTGGCAGATATGAACCTTGGATAGGGAGTGGTTTCCACATAGCCATACCTCAGGCCAAAAAAAAAAAAAGAAAAAAAAAGGAAAAAAAAGAAAGAAAAAAAAAAGGCCCTTAGACACCTTAACTCATTTCAAAAGGAAAAAAAAAATTTAAAACCTTCAGGCATTTTTTAAAATTATTATTATTTATTAATTTTTCAGAATTTTTTTTTTTTACATTATATTACTGCCACCAATGTAGCAGAATTTCCTTTGTTCTCCACTTAACAAATAAATTAAGTGGTCCACAATTTCACCCAATGCCTATGTCTTTCTTTATCCCAAACCGAACTCAGTTTATTGCCAAACTGGCTTCCCTCAAAAACAATAGGTTTGGTATAATTGAATAATTTGCACAAACAGTACAGATGCAAATGTTCACAATAGCAACACTATTGCTAGTAAAATATCAGTTCACTAACACAACTGAACTACTCAACTCTATAGCTACACAATCCCCTAATAGATTCACAATAATCACTCCCTTTTCTTAAACAATGTTCTGTTCTTCATATAATTAACAGTCTCATGGCATCACTCTGTCAATCCTTGCTAATCAAACTTTTGTCTCTATCTCTTGCAGGTTGGTTTCCAACCATAATTGTTCCCAGACTTTCTGTCTCTCCTTGTATTTTCTCTGTACTTGTGTTTGTCTCTACAATTGTTTCCAGACTTTCTGTCTCTCCTTGTACTTTCTCTGTACTTGTGTTTCTCTCTACAATTGTTCCCAGACTTTCTGTCTCTCCTTGAACTTCCTCTGTACTTAGGTTTCTTTGTACAATTGTTTCCAGATTTCTTGTCTCTTTCTCAGGGGTTTCCCAATAGTATAAATTGTAGAGTACTTGTGCAAGACCATCCTTCTGGCTAGTTTTCAATCAGTCTTTGCCCTCTTGCTGTAACAAACTTGCTCCGATTGCATATGTAATAGCCATATAGAGCCATGTTTTTAAATGACACTTCGTAGATTCATTCATTTGATTGAATGCCTGAAATATTTTTGTTTTGTCTGCATATTAGTACTGCAGTCTCTCTGAACTAAGACTGAAGAAATGTGTTCTGTGTGAATGATTTTAGCTTTATGTCCTGTCATTATACTCCACCAAAGTTTGGCCTAGTAATTATTATTTGTAGCCAGAGGGCACTATTGCCTACTAGCAAAATGAATATTATTGAAATGGAAGGGGGGAGGCTTTAGCCTACAAAGTCATCATCCCTCCACTCCCTTCCTTGGGTCCATCCCTGGAGTGGTGATGTCACTATGTGGAGGGAAAAAAAAAAAAATTCATAAATAAGATTCCAAGAATTGAGCTGACACAATCAGTTATTGTCAAACCAAGGCAGGACAGGCAGGACAGGCAGGACAGGCAGGACAGGCAGGACAGGCAGGACAGGCAGGACAGGCAGGACAGGTGTATGATGCATGCATCCCATACAATGCAGTGTCAGTTGCAATTGTTACATGAAGTGCAGCATTACCATCTTAAAGCACTTTACATGGTGATTGATAAATCAATTTCAGGTTGGAAAAAGAGTCAGTGTCCTTAATCTTTCTAGGAGGTAGATCCATGACCTCCTGGTTGGCCAAGTAGGACAAGATGTCAGCTGAATCAAAGAAAGAGAGAGAATGCAGAGTTGTGCTATTAGTGAATAAATACATGCACATTGGAGAGTATAGGATATTTCAGAGACACGGAGGAAGACCATTCACAAACCCCAGTGACTCTGCCTTCCCTGCCTACAACAAGGAATGTGGTTGGTGGTTTAATCGCCAACAGAAACAGAGAATTTATAATGAGTAAACATGTTTATGCTTCAGAGCCAATTGTGTAAGACCATGGGAAAAGATATCATTTACAGACTTCACTGATAAAGATTCAGCTGGCTGGGCAGCGCCTCTGAGAGTACAGGCCCCTGAGAGCAGAGCCCTCCCTGATGCAGCTGCCTGAGCGCTATAAAACAAACTTAGAAAAGGTGTGTATTAGTTCTCATCTTAACTACCAAGTATTCTATCATTGTGCATATTCTTGTGTGTGCAAGTATTGTCACAGATCTGATTGTCTGAGACCAACAGTCCTTTGAGAACCCACTGTGGGAGCCAGTTACTGAATTGTAAGTAGCTGGAAGCCTTGGTATAGGGGGTCTAGATAGCTAGATCTAGGCTAGGGACACCAAGGGAGGTGAGATGACCTTGGTTGACAGAATAAATTTGAGACTGTAGCCAGGGTGCTGATCACAAGATACCCAGAGTGTATAAAGTTATACTAAATTGATAAGTATAATTACTATACTAACCTTCTTAGACAAACTTGGAGAGAACTGTGCATCTGGCTTCTGAGTTGAACTTTGTCCAGACAAGAAAACTGGAAGGTGGACCTCACCAAGTGCAGAACATCCTCTGGAAACCTTGTAAGTCCCCTGCATGGTTAATATGATGTAAGATTGAACTAGAGATACTGCATACTATCACACCAAAAAGTAATAAAAGTCACTATATATTTTTCTTCTCTATTTAATATTAAAAAAAAAAAAAAAAAAAAAAAAAAAAAAATTATTTCCTGTATTTCAGTTTTACCCATTCTTTTTCCAACCAGCCAGGGATGCTTATAAATTACTTATAATAATAACCAGAGGCCCATTTGCAGCTTTGCTTGCAATAATCAAGGCACTTTGTTCTACAAACATTATCTTAGCCATTGAAAAGGACATTGGAAGATTTTCAAGTTAATACTTCTGCTTGGCTTCCACAACAATGCTTCCACAACAATTGTGAATAGCTCCAGTTTTCTTCTTTTTTATTTTCAGTTATTGATTTTCTAATATTTCTAGCCATAGACACTGCTCATGATGTTGTAGGGTTTTTTTGTTAGAATTTTTTTTTTTTTTTTTTTTTTTCAAATTCCAGGTTTGATTTGTGTATAGTAAGGGACATTTTCCTTACTGATATTTCCATGCATTCATTCATGGGAGAGGTCACTGTCCACACTGCCCCTCCCCCCCCCCCCCCCCCCCCACTTCCTATGCCCTGGTTGTTGTTGTTATTAGTAGTTGCATGGCCTGTGGTGAAATGAGGCTGAAATTTGTCTTCTGTGGTCTCCAGTGTACTTAGGCATAATTTCTGGACAGTTATAAGTTGGTGTAGTTACATGTCCTAACATTGTTATTTTCAATATTTCTCATTCATTCTTTTTTATTTATTGTTTTATTTTGAGTAGGTGTATTTGTTACTTTCAATATATATTTTTTAATACATTATATACATTTTTAATTTATCATTTTTTAAAAATGGGTGTAGTTACACATTTTTAACATTGTTACTTTCTATATTTTTCATTCATTCCAAAAAATAAATAAAAATTTTATTTTGAGTGGGTGGAATTACACATCCTTAACATTATTACTTCAATATTTTTCATCTTTTCACTTTTTTAAATTTATTTATTATTTCATTTTTTATAAATATCATTGCTTGTTTAGAATATATTTATTGGTAATTATGATTCAGTATTATTCTGGTTAACAATCTATGAATTGGTGGAAGAAGAGATTTTTAAACTAATTTTTAAAAATCTTTCTTTGAGAGGGAGAACACTGCATTCCTAATTCTGGGATACCTGACTCCTAGGTGAGGATATTAGCATCATATACTAAAGTTAAAAAAAAAAAAAATTATATGATTGACTGATACTCCAGGATATCCATATTGTTACTTTCAATAATTTTTATTCTTTTTTTAAAATTTATTTATTTTTTAAAATTTTTTTAAAATTTTTTATATTTATTTATTATTTTATTTTTTCAAACATAATTACTTGTTTAAAATCTATTAATTGGTTTTTATGATTTAGTATTATTCTATGAATTTGTGGCACAAAATATTTTCAAACTTTTAAAAAAAAAATCTTCTTTTTTTTGAACATGGCTCTTTTCTTTTTTCTATTTTTCAAGTATATTCTGCCAACTTCATAATTTTATATTAATTAACACATGCCTACAACCCAGAATTTGGGCTACTGTAGCTGTTTCCACCATAAAAAATCTTTCTTTCCCTGTGCCTCCTCTCCACCATTGTCACTTTCTGCCTTAAGCCTGTATTTTCTCTCCTATTAAATAGTGTTTGGATGCTCTCAATTTCCTTTATTTAATGTGCATGTGTAATTCCCTCCCTCCCTCCCTCCCCTCCCTATCTTGTGTGTTAGTGTATTTTTGAAGATTATCCAGATAATGGTCTCCTAGAGTTTGCAGCTGCTCTGACAGAAGGGGAAAGGATCAGAAATCAACTCATTACTTAATTCAACAGTAAAAGTGAGTTTATGAATTCTTCCTTCAAGTCAGTAGAACTATTTTTTTGTGGTGTTGAAAAAGATAGAGGCTGTGGTTGTAGCCCATTTGTATATTCTACTTGTTTATTTGTGACGATGTGCAAAATGTAGAATTTGTGTTCATATGTGAATAGTTGTGACATCATTATTTATTTTTATCATTACATGTATTTGGTGAGTTCAGAGTCCTTGTTGCTTGACAATATTTTGATTGTGGAGGGAGAGATGGAGGGGCTGCATTGAACTGTGACAGACCTCAAAAACCAGCTGGCTCTCAAGGACAGATCCATCTACACGTAGAATGTTAAGGTCAGAATACCAACTGCAGCAGTGAATGCAGTATTGTCTACAGAACCTGTTTAATTAACCACAACTAGTATATTTTGTTGTGTTGATACTACAACACTAAGTCTTTGGTTTTGATATACTCAACAAGTTTTGCTCAAGAATGGATTTGTAACTAATTGTTTACTGTTTGGGAACACCAACACTTGTTGTTATACTAATTGGTTGCAATGAGTGTTCCTCTGTATAAAAACAAAAGTTGTAAATACAACACCTTTAACCTCATCTAAGTGTTTTAAACAATTATTCTGAGCATTGTGAACACAATCAATTTTGTCAGAATACACCGCAAGGAGTTCGATAATAGGTCAGAGTTATATATCTTCACGCAACATACAATAAATAGTAGTGAATGCATTCTCTAGCATTTCAGGTGTGTGGGCGGGGTGGGGGTGGTGGTAAGATGGTGAGGTATTTCATGTTTCCACAAAAGCGTGTCCTCAATAGTGTAAATGGAAACATTGTATTGTGTTCTGTCCATGCTTATATGAATTAGCCAAAAAAATATATTTAAGAATAATCAAAGTGAATGTTTCTGCTACTTCTCGTTCGTTGGTCACTTGGTGGTTGGTTGTGGAGTGGTGGAGAGGTAGGAGGGGCGTTCCAATGCCTACTGGGGTTTGTGCTGTTGATGACCTTTGGTACTGTTGGGTAAACAAAAAAGAAAAACCCATAACAGAGAACAAGCATGATGGCTAAATGGAGGCAGGTACCCTTGATGGAGCAGATGGTGACACTCAGTGGTAGTCTCATTTGACCTTGGAGGATCTCAGGAGACTGGCTAAAGTTCTTGATCCCCAGTAAGCCACTGAACTGTTTAATGGCCAGTCATGGCTGCCTGCCATTATATTCTTGATTCTCTTGGTTGGGTATGAAGGGTGGAAGGAGGTGAAGAGGAGGATAGTTAGTGTCCTGGTAGTGTTTTCTTTTTCTTGTTGTCAGAGTGTAGGGTGTTGTATCAGTTGCAGTGGGGGTACAGGGTGGCTATAGAGTTAAAAAATTTTTTTTGTGGGTATCTCGTCTTGGTGATGAATTGTTGTTCTGTGCCTGGCCAAAGTAAGAGGATGTCATCAATGTAGCATGCCCAGAGGAGAGGAGCCGGGAATCTCCATGCAGCTGATCTCAGGATAGACTCTTCCATGCCATCTTGGTTCCCATAGCAACTCCTCTGGTCTGTCTGTATGTATCTTCAAGCCTCCCAGAATAACTGAATTGACCATTTTCTTTAAGGGATTCAAGGGGATATATGGTTTTTTGCCATCATCATCCTTTGACATGGCAGCAAATTGTGTTGGGTCGGAAATAAATCTAGATTTCATGGACTTTTTCCCCCAAAAATGACCATGGATTAGAAGCAATAATAATTTGTATTATTAAGTTACTTTCTTCCCCCCCCCCCCTCCCCCTCCCTGAGAAGTGTCACTGGCTCACCAATCCTGAGGGGGTATTTGTGGAGAACTGAAGAGGAGAGGGGAAAAGTATATAAAAATATTGTAAAATAAATAGTAAAAAATATTTTGAATATTGTCCAAACTTGAAATGCTATAAAATTGGAGTAAAGTCAGCCACCGACACTTCCACTTGCTCTTGTTCTGCTGTACTAACCAGGCTGATATTTGGCATCTGGTGTCCCTCCAACCAATGGATATGGGTTGGCCAACAAACAAACAAACAAACAAACAAACAAACAAACAAACACGCATGCAAAGAAATGAACAAACATTGGCATAAATGCGAACACCCACTGTCCATCCAGGCTGATACCAGCAAATTTACTTTTGTCTCTTATACCACTTTCTCTACTTCATTGGAACAATACCTTGCAGTGATGCTGGAGCAGGTGCACTGGCATAAAGACAGCAATGGCATAATAAGTACAGGTGCTACATACCCAGAGTAAGAGTTACATTGTCAATGCAATATTGCTTGTGTCACCAGCAATGATAATTTTCATTCTTAACTTATCTTATCTTTTTACCTTCTTTTTTTCTTTTTCCCCCTTCCCCACCCCTCCGAGTTGTATCACTGGCACACCAATCCTCCGAGGGGGTAATTGTGGAGTAACTGAAGAGGAGAGGGGAAAAGTATATAAAATATTGTATAAAATGATAGTTCAAAATATTAAGGTCATTGTTCCAACTTAAAATGCTATAGATTATATAATTACTGTAGTTAGTGCAGTTGGTCCTCCTGTGATGAATAAGGTAGGACTGTTGATTGAAATTTTCATTCATGCCATCTTTGCAGAGATACGATCAATGGAGGAGAGGCTGGAACCCACTGGGTCATCTCTCCTGTTTGTTTCATCTGTGATAATCTTGATTCCCATCCACACCATGATCTTTAGAGCAGCATGAATCCTGCTGGATACCAAGTAGTTAATAGTAATGTGGTTAAGTTATGGCTTGGTGCATCAGTGGGAACATATGCATGCATCTGCATGCACAGACAAGGCTAAGCTAAGTGGACATAGAGAGATGCAGTGGTGACTTGACCTCAGCTCAATGAATATCACACTAGCAGTAGACCTCCACCAGTGCAACATTTTCTTCCATGGAAGGATTCCACTCACATTCACATTTCGTAGCGTTTAAGTAAAATATTTATTAGTGGGGGATGATGGGGTGCAAGAGCATCGTGAACAAGGGCACAGATAATGAAAAATAGAGGGATTCAATGGATCGAAATAATCAGAGAGGTTGGATTGAAAGAGAAACTTCAGTTGCTTCCAGATAGCCACAATGTTAGTTTTATGTCCAGATCTGGCAAAACATTCCACAGCCATGGAAATTGCTTGAAGAAATGGCTCCTGATTGACCTACTGGATGAATATGCTGACTTTAATTTATTGTAACTCGATGATCTTGTATTGCTTCTGCAGAAACACAGGTATTGTCGAATGTCAAAGTGCTCAGATGTTGATTGCCATTAACTAAAAAAGAAGAGAATGTCATTTATTTCATTTATTTCAAAAGTCATCATCAATTTTATTCGACTTATAGTTCGACTATAGCTCGACTTATAGTCTCCAAGAATATACTTGCGTTGCATGTCTTTGGATACTTTACCAACTTTTTTTTATCCCTGATATTATAGTAGTAGGTCTCCAGAGGGGGGGGGGGGGGAGCAATAAGTAAGGATTGGTCCTACAAGTGTCATGTAAAGAGTTCTCTAGGACTCTACAGAAGCAACTGAGGGAAGAGTTTCCCTAATTAGTCCTAGTGCCTTGTATGCCTTAAGCTGTCACATGACTGTAGTGATCACTCCAAGAAAGATCACAAGACATGATTCACCTAAGTCTCTGTGGGATTCCTCCATGGAAATGGGCTTTACATTTAGAGTGTAGGTGAATGTTATCTGGCTTTTGCAAGAAGCAAAGTTCAGATGTATGCATTTAATTGGTCTCATTAAATCCCAGGCTCCGTTTCTTACTACACAATGTTAGGGAGTCTAGGTCAAGCTGGACATCACACTATCAGCCACAGTGAACCAGCTGCAAAAAGTGCCCAAAGTCTGCTTTCCTGTAGCTCATGTAACTGTTGTGAGCATGCGTGTGTAATCATTACAAGTATGCACATGTAACTGTTGTGAGCATGTGCACACCAAAAAATGGCACAGATTTTGGTGACACACTGGGCCATATTTTTTTGAGGAGATTTCATTGATAATTTTATTTTCAAATAAATGGGAAAAATTTCTTAGCAAGGAATTATTGTTGTTTGCTTTAGTGACTATATTTGCTACTCTCTTCATGAGACTGGGGTACCATGTCTGCTAAAGGATACGTTATTCAAGGTATGAATTCTTTGTTGTTATTTCACAGCTTCAATCCTGATTCCTGTTTGTATTTAATATATAATTGTTAGTATGTTAATTAAAAAATATATCGGTTCTTAAATTTTTTATGTATTTATACATTCTTCACTTTTTTTTTTGAATGGCTGCTACATTCCATAATTGCAGCTGCTGTATTGTTCTTTCTCTCTCACCTGAGTTAAACAAACCTCTATGAATGAAAAAGAGAGGACAGTTTCAGCTGCAGCAATTACAGTACTGGGTTATGGGCATTCTCAAGTTAGGAAAATTATGAATTTGGGAGGAATTATACATTTATTTAGCTGAAAAGAGAAATTGTAAATTTAAAAAAATTTCTTAAATTTCTTAAATTTTTAAGCTTTATTATTTGTCGTTGTTTTTTTTTTGTGGAAAATTAGCAGACATGCACATGCACATGCATGCAAGCACACACATGCACATAAAACACACACATGCACATGAACACACACATGCACATGAACACACATATGCACATGAACATGCACACGCACACGCATGCACATGCATGCACATGAACACATGCATTCACATGAACACGTGCATGCACATGAACACGCGCATGCACATGAACACGCGCATGCACATGAACACGCACATGCACATGAACACGCACATGAACACGCACACGCACACGAACATGCACACGCACATGAACACGCACATAAACATGCACACGCACATGAACAAACACATGCACATGAACATGCACATGCACACACATGCACATGAACACACACATGCACATAAAAACACGCACATGCAGTGAATCTTCATCATGAGATATCATTTCAGTTAACCATTCGAGTACCTTGAAGGAATATTGTCCAAGTAATATTTTGTATTTTTATTTTTTATTTTTAATGTCGATAGATTCTCTACGGGATATTTTATTTGTTTCTTTTATTTTTATCGTATCAATATGTAATTAATGTCCTGTTAATTCTTAGGCCTTGAAATCATGCAAGTTCTGCACGAAGATGCCTCCCGCTGGAACATGTATGTGAGTGGGAGTGTGGAGGTCAAGAGTACAGGAGCCTTTAAAGTGCTTCGCTAAAGTCAGAAAAAGACATCGTGTGTCACACACTCAACTGAACCAGGAGAGCAGCCGTGGTCACTCTGTGTTCACCGTCTGACTAGTGCAGGCTCCACTGGATCAGGGTAGCAAGGATGTACTGCGGGTGAGGAAGAGATCCAGTCTCGGCATGGGAGGGGGAGAGGGAGGGGGATTGATCCCTACGAACATGTGAAGTGTTACTTTCGCTCACCATATGTTCAGGCCTATTTATATATCCCAGCCAGGATAAATAATTCATACAATATATGGTCGCAACTACAATAATTACAGATTGACATTTATCAATCAAAGCAGAACTTGGTCATGCATGCTGTAAATGTAATTCACCTTTAAAAGAAAGACGATTTGTATATTGTCCTAAGCAATGGAGGCCTGGTGATGCTCTAACATGAGGTGGTTGGTCATTAGACCACTGCTTCTAACACAGATGGGTTTAGTGCAACACCACAACTGTTTAAAGTTCAGTCAATCATGTTATTCATATCCTTCAGGATACTGCATTTTGCATTCGTGGTCACAATACTGACTTCCTTTTTGTTTTGAAAGGTGGAGTGTGATGTGTGGAGTCTGTGTGTGCCCATAGTGCTCTCCCAGGAGAGTCTGAAGCCTGGCTCACAGTGCACACACCGCACAGGCATACTGATAACACACACTGTGTGTGGCATAATATTAGAACTTGATTGTATTCTAGTGTTGTGGATGTGGTTGTTAAAAGAAATACACTTCTTGCTGTGCATTCCGACAAAATTGTGTTCATGATGCACCCAATGCAAAGTATGTGTTGACATGTCTGTGAACCTGGCTTGATAGCAATCATCCCCATTGTTGGCTTGTGGTAAAGTCCTGACAGAAGGCAAACTATAGATTAAGAAATGACCATGTAACATAGAAATATCCAAATTTCTTGTAGAGTATGGGGGTGAGGGGTTAAGTGGTGTGAATTGTAGGGTGCACGCACACATCCCCCTCCTCTACCTCTGCATGAAACACTGCATGAAGTACATTTTTGCTGAGCTATTCATGTACATCAAGTGAGAAACATGAAGAACGCACTGAGATTCAAATGTAGGACAATTTTTAAAATTTTTACTTACATGAACCAGCTTATTTTGTGTCATTTAATTTTGATTCTGTATTGATAGTATGTCTTTCTTTCTCCCTTCTCCTATGATCTTTGCCTGTTTGCAGGACAAGAGCAAGGTGATGGTGTCTCAGTTGATGGAGGGCTAGCATCATCAACAAGGTCCACCTTTTGCTCAGGAACTGCATGATGACGCTGAGAGATAACCAATACCACTCTACGAACAAGGCAAGAGAGGGTGACCTGTGTCTTGTCCTGAAACGATTGGACCAAAGTACTAGTAGTGTGTAGAAAGTATGAATATATGTTCCACTTGTGAATACTATTAGTATGTGCAACATGCTAATTGCGTGCTCTCTTTGTTTCTCTACCAAGATTGTCCCCTATCGTGACACTAAACTGAAACACCTGCAAGAGCTACTTTGATGCACACTCATTAAACTCCTTTGTGAACCTCATCCCATTGTATATGGTAGTCATGTTCTTATTCATTTTAGCTTGCGCACACAACCATGCATATGTGATGTGTGTGAGCTCACACCACCACATGCATGTTGGTGTGCGTGAGAGAGCCCATGCGAAGAGGAGTTTGACGAGAGTGTTCATGTCATGAAGTTCGCAGAGGTCACACAGGAAGTAGTGGTGGACAGGCTCATCAACAAAAGGTTAGTTTTGCATGTTGATATTAAGTCATGTTGATTTTAATAGCTATTTTAATGTTGTTAGTCCCACAAAGCTAATATTGTTCAGGACTGTTCTAGTCAAGAGGGTGAAGTGAGATATTCAAGACATAGGATCCATGTGCCATACAGCACACTGTGTCTGTGCAGTCTTTAAACTCTGTATTGTATTGAAATAGCTTCATAAATATCCAGGCAGAATCTGCATAAATTTCTTTAGAAGATTCCTTGTAAGCTAACTTTCCTTAAAGAGCCTTTCATAATATTCTATTAAGTTCTGAATTTATCGTGAAAGGAGATGGTACTAATTTTATTTTTATTGTTCGCTATTTTCATAGTGGCATTTTATTGTAGATTCTGTTTTCTCTCTCTTTAGTAAAGTGTTATGAATAACTTAATATGAGACTATCTTCTATGCAAATATTTCCCTGACCATGTTGAAGTTGCCTGATGCTGACCACTTTTTTCCTCCAAGGATTGCACCATCAATAATTTCCGTATTTGATGTCCAATTAAAGTCCACATATGGAATGTTATCTTGTAACAGGGTGTGAGATATAATGGGTAAACGTGTTCATCTCTTGAGGGAAGATACAGTTCTAACTCCAGGCAGAAAGAAGGCTTACCAGCAGTACAAGGCAGCTGCAGAGGAGTCTCTGACAAGACTGGCACTAGAAGACCTCCCAATACAGACAGTATGCATTTACAACTTTATATAGATACGCTATTCTTCTAAAGCATTGTCTTTTTTTTTCTTCCTTTTTTACTGATCTTCTTGCCATAAAAAAATTTATTTAAAAAATCTTTGTCTCCCTGTGCCTCCTCCACCATTGTCTCTTTTTCTGCCATAAGTCTGTATTTTCTCTCCTATTAAATAGTGTTTGGATGCTCTCAATTTCCTTTATTTAATGTGCATGTGTAATTCCCTCCCTACCTCCCCTTCTTCCCTATCTGGTGTGTTAGTGTATTTCTGAAGATTGTCCAGATAATGGTCACCTGGAGTTTGCAGCTGCTCTGACAGAAGGGGAAAGGATCAGAAATCAACTCATTACTGAATTCAACAGTAAAAGTGAGTTCATAAATTCTTCCTTCAAGTCAGTAGAAATATTTTTGTGGTGTTGAAAAAAAGAGAGGATGTGGTTGTGGCTGTTTGTATATTCTATTTGTCTGTGGCGCTGTGCAAAATATAGAATTTGTAGTCATGTGTGAATAGTGGTGACTTCATTATTATTATTTTTTAATTATCACATGTATTTGGCAAGTTCAGAGTCCTTGTTGCTTGCCAATATTGCGATTGTGGAGGGTGAGATGGAGGGGCTGCAGTGAACTGTGACAGACCTCAAAAACCAGCTGGCTCTCAAGGACATATTCATCTACACGTAGAATGTTAAGGTCAGAATACCAACTGCAACGATGAATACAGTATTGTCTACAGAACCTGTTTAATTACAAACTTAATCTTTTGTACTGTACATAATTTGAATAAACGTTTTAAGAAACACAATAAAACAACTACTAGTATATTTTGTTGTGTTGATAATACACTATATCTTAGGTTTCCATATGCACAGTTTTGCTTTAAAAAAATGGATTTGTGACTAATTGTTTACAATTTGGAAACACCAACGCTTGTTACACTAATTGGTTGCAATCAGTGTTTTACCCCTTCTTTTAGCTCTCCTTAGACTGTCTACTATATAAAGCAACCCTTTCTGCTGGTTTTAACCATATATATGTACATCCTTCTCTGCTCTAATCCTGTCCTCCTCTCCACTTCACACTCCTCACCTCTAGAACTAATTCTCTTCTACCCTGACCCTTCCATTTCCTCTCTTTGACCCATCTCTCTGCTCACTTACACTCCTATCTTGTAGATTAACACTCCAGATCATCTCCACGAAAACTCAACTTGAACTGATATAAATAGTCTCGCTAGCAGACTCTTTACTTTAACCGGTTAAGGTCCCCCCCCCCCCCCCCCAGTAAATATTATAAATGCACCTCTAGTAATTAGTGTCCCTTTCTACACACCTGGGAGTTATAATTCTTTGCTGTCATGCATAGGTGGCTATAAAATTAAAAAATTAAATAGAGATACAGGTAAAGAATAATCAAATTTTTGAAATATTTCTGCTACCTTCTCAAAAGAAGTCACAAATATTTTCCTTCTCTTATTGACACATAGACCTTTACCAAACTAAAACCAGTGTTTAACCCTTTTTTTAACTGGGGGAGTTGCCAAGTTTGATAGAAATCTCAAATTGCAACCAAATTGATTTAATTTCTCAAGTTCAAAATTTCAGATACCTATTTTTTTTTTATTCTCCTAGAATCCAAAATCAAGCCCACTTAATTTGCCAGATTTTTTTCCTCCAAGAGGCCAGTATGGAGCCAAATTAATTAGGCTTCCTGTGTTGAGGTTTTTTAAAAAGCATTTATCAGTTATTTTAAAAAGAGGGTTAATACATTTAAGATCCTTCACCTATTTTATACATATGATTTACACAAAAGAAATATCAGTTTTGATTTCCCATAACTTTTTAATTTAATCTTTTTAGGAATGTTTTATATTCCAGTGTGGTTTGATGCCACTGCTAATGTTGTATAGTTATATTAATGTCACTGCTGAGGCTATTTATTAACATATAATCTCACTATACTTCACTATTTGTTTGTCTGTATGTGCAGACACCAACTCCTTCCAAACAGTCACAGTTCATTCTGTTGATATGTAGGTATGTGAAATTAAAACCATGATTGCAAAATTTGTATTTCTGAAACCCATTTATTTACAATGCCCTACAGAAGTGAGAGAGGGAGGTTTCAAACATTTTTTTACATATTCTT
This sequence comes from Lycopodina hypogea, assembly GCA_963969325.1. Lineage (NCBI taxonomy): Eukaryota > Metazoa > Porifera > Demospongiae > Poecilosclerida > Cladorhizidae > Lycopodina > Lycopodina hypogea. Next base: position 6,404,523 of record OZ017790.1, read on the forward strand.
TCTGTGTCCCACTCACAGTTGCCAACTGGACTATTTTGAGGCCAGATTCCAGATTTTTGGCCTATTTTGAAACTGACTGGCCTAAAGAAAACTTTGCTTGGAGGCCAGTTAACATCTGGCCTCAATTTGGCCTCTTTTGAAACTGCCTGGCTTCAACAAAATAAAAAATTTGGTGGCTAGTCATTCTGGCCTCAATTTGGCCTCTTTTGGGTCTTTTGACTGTCGACTGGGGAGGATCTGGACATTTGGATTGATTACCTTTTATATTAATCATTTAGAGTGTCATATCCAGTGTGCTAACAGTGTGATTTCTTTATTCATCCAATCAGTCATGTTAATTCATTTGCTGTACAGTTACTATAATTAAAAACAAACAAAAACTATTACCCTCACTGTTACAAATCTACCCAGTATGTACTACCTGCCATATTACCAGTGCTATCATAGCACTGTCCTCTACATAAGTAGAGTAATGATAACTGGAAAACATAAATAATGGTCTCCATCAAACATGCAGTATAACATATGTAAACACCAACTTGTGATTGATTCTGTCATTGTTCTTGCAATAGTTTCACCTGAACACCTTGTTGTCACATGGGCGTAGCTAGGATTTGATAAAGGGGGTGCTCCATATAGGACCGGATAAGCCAAGAACATATGTTGCTGGCCCATTAGAGAGATTGCTTTTTAAAATTATATATATGTTCAATGAAAAAGACGATTTGTGTTCATTTTGTCCTCACATGCATATACAATTGATTAATTACAGAGTACAGAGTTTTCTGTTACTCTGAAAATGTTAACCCTGTTAAATGCCAATGATTTGTATGAGGACAAAAATGATGATGACTAACCCAGCTGTGATTACTATTTATATATATATATATAGCCAGGTTGAGATGAAGTATTTGATGTGTAACAGATGTTATACTTTGTTAGTTGATGAATGCTCACGTGATGAGGCTGCGTTCTACATATTTGCGATGGTACATTTTAAACAGTCAATTTCTCTTAACAGAGTTTTAACGGTGATGATATGAATGAACCAAAAATACATATGCTTTCATTAAATAAGGTGCAATTAACTGACAAAGCCGTTATCAGTTATAAGTTATCAGTTATGTTATCAGTTAGAGACCCCACCCCCCTTTTTTTTTATTGGAAGACCATCTCTTTTGAAAGACCACATTTTTCATGCTAGATGTGTTTACTGAATGAACTTATCTCTATTGGAAGACCACCTCTTTTTTGTAAGGCTAAAGACCACCTTAACTATATAAATTTGAGCTTATTATAGGAACTTGAACCACTTATTTTGTACTTATTTACTGAGTGGTTGCAGCTGGTAACTATACAATAAATATTATGAATCTCATGATTTGCAGAAAGGTTTCAGCACAAATGAAGTGTCCAGTCTTCTAAAGTTGTCTAGGAATACAAGACCTTGACCCCAAAAGAAAGAATTGCTGTTTTAATTGTAACAAAATATCTCTATGAATTTTGACATTTTACTCTTGCTCACATGCAGGGCAAGTTTGTTGGAGCTGATAAAAGCCTAAAAAAAAAAAAAAAAATTAAAATACCTGATTTTATGAAATACTGAGACCATCCTTACAATATTATTTACACATTTTTATTGCATTTTTTTTGCCATTATAATCTTTAATTTTAACCACACCCATTCTCTAACCACCCTCCCTTTTTTTATTACTGGAAGTAGGATTTAATGTCCAATGTATTGTATATAATCGGTTAAATACGTAAAAGATCTGGCTCCATTTTGGCCTCTTTTGAGAAAAGGCTGGCCTCCAACTGGCCTCAAATTTGAACTGTGTGGCCTCCAAGAGATGTTTTGATTTGGCAAATCTGGTCCCACTGGGCAATAATTTGAAAAATATATTTTTTTGTATACTTTATTGCTAAGCGTGTGGGTTGAAAAAGACTAGACTTGTCCAGACTCCTTCGTTTCCCTGTCGGTAAGTATAACTACTGTACTATAATTAAGTCTTGTTGAGGGGTATTTTATATGAAGGGGCAGTCTCTGAGAACCAATTTATACCAGTTAAACTCCTGAGCTGTTCAGCTACTAAAATTTCTTAATTTTTCCCATATTCTCTGTATGATTCAAATCAAGCTCAATGACTTGACAAAAGTAAAATCAACAAATGCCCAGAGTATGCAAGTCCTGATTTTGTACCATGAAATATACTGATTTTTCCTGGAATAGGGGACTTGCATGAGTACAGCAGGTAGTACCTGCCACGCCTACTTATGGTATCACCCGCACCATGGAAAATGTATTGGGATTCATGACAACCAATGATGTTTTTGAGAACTGCAAGTGGAAAATAGCTCCTGCTTTTACCATGCTATATAAATAGAAACTTTGACATTTTCATCGTGCTGACACTAAATTCTAGAATATTCCGAGCTATGGTTGTGGGAAAAATGGTGCATGAAAGTGTAAGAAAGGCGAGTTTGTAGCTAGTTCTCAGAACTCAAAGATAGGCGGCAGTAGAGGTCAGCATCAGAAGGTTGCTAGGGTTAATATTGGGCAAGAAGAAGCTGCAATACTTTTCAGAACCCTGTCAGGCAGCACCTGTGATAATCCAGAAAATTTTGGAAATGAAGTGCTGCCTGACAAAGTGTTTTAGAGAAGAACTAGCAGCTATTTTTGCTGTGACACTGTCTGACAACTGTGTGACACTCACCGCTACTGCCACCAACCAATCAGTTTCTATAACTAGCTAGCTGGGCAGCTCCTGGCAATACTGTGCTAATCTTTCTTCACTTTCATGCAAGGATTTATCTATGACCACAGCTCTGAATATTCTGGAATATGCTATGAGCATGCTGGGAATTTTATAAAGTTTCTATTCCTGCAGTATGATGAAAGAAATATGATTGCAGGTCGTGAATGCTAACATTTTCTATGGTGCTGGAAGTTCACTGATACCATAAGTAGGCGTGGCAGGTTGTGTGTGACGTAATCATGCAAGTCCCCTATTGAATGGAATATATGTGGTGATTATAGTGTCAAGACTCATTTGTGGTAGGTTCTTATGAATTGTAAAGATTGCAAAGATATATTTAATTTTATATTCTTTAGTGCAGTAAGTCACCCAGTGACGTCTATAGAGTCTCTTGTTGCATAGTCTGAAACCCTGTCCACACTATGAATGGGTTTGTACCATTCTCCAGCAACACCAGGTTCCAAGTGTTTTCTTGAGTCCACACTGGCATAGTGCTGAACCCACTCCACATCACCTACGTGGGCTGAAAAATGGCTGGCCTGATTAATTGGTTTTCCTCTACCTCATATAGAAACGGGATATTTTATTTTTTTGTGTGCTACTTTGTTCTGTCTCTTTTTCATTGCAATGTCATCGCAAAAAGGGAGGATAAAGTTTTGATTAGCTAAATTCCTAATAGTGAACATCAACAATAAAGTCACAGGAATGTTAAATCAATCTGATCTGCTTGAAGCCTGCCCTTCTGAAGGTTTCAGATGAAACCGGGTGGAACCCGTTGGGATGACATGGGGTGTAATGTGGACACATGGAACCTGTTCCAGACACTGGTGAAACCTGTTTTAGTGGGCAGTGTGGACAGGCATTGAGTCTCTAAGTTAGTGCAGACTTGACACTGGTTTTATTGCAACTTTCTTTCCAGTAAAAGAAGCCCTTGTAGCATCAGTGTGTATCTTCTTCATTTTAATTTTTAATTTTTTAATTTTTTAAATGAGATGAGGGTCTTAAAATGGATCAGCCCCCTTTCAAAGATGACGGATAGAAAAGCAACAAAAAATATTAGGAGAAAATTAAATCCTACAGCGTGTGCAGATGTGGATGAAACACTATATAGACAGAAAAGTTAGCACTTAGGTGACGTAAATATTATTTTATAAACCCCAGCCAATAAAAAATTTCACAAAAATTTCACTCAGACCTTACCTTATAGCAATCTGATCTACCACTCCAGATGGATCAGTGAGGTCGGGATTGGATCTTACCCTGGAAAATGAGGGTGTAGTTGGGGCAGGATTTATACCTAACCCATCTGGATCAGGACACTAGTTCGGACAGGCCTTTAGTTGAAAATTAATTGTGTATTTTTTGGGGTATTCTGTCTTGCTTCTGGGATATGTTTAGTGTGCTAATGTGGTCCTACTGATTTAGTAGGATTATAATCATGTGTTGTTGTTTTTAAAGGGCTTGGAAACTATTTGTGTTACATTTCCACAAAATTCCACTCATATTTATAATGACACTTGTCAGAGTGTGCTTTCCTCTTTGCTGGAAACTCTATCCCATCTTAACTTTAGAATGGTAAATGGTTTTATAAAATTGGGACCCAATCATTCTATTAATTTAAAATACTCAAAGTGATATTTATATCTCTTGTTTTAGTTTGTTGTTATTTAAAAAAAATATACTGATATTGACCAACAGCACCAAGGAAACAATAACAGAAAGAAAACACATCAACAGATGGATGAATATTATTATCATTTTTTTAAACTTCAATTTATTATTGCTGCTGGAAGTATTTGTAGAGTCATAATAGTTAGTTTGTTTTTAATTGCTAACACAAAACTGAATTGCAAGGGTAAGTTTAAACTTATTTTTCTGTAGTATAAGTTGGAAAAGAACATTAAAAGTTGGTTGAAATTCCACCATCAAAAATTATATAATGTGATGTCCTCTATCAATTAATATAATAGCTCTTGCACTGTGTCTGTCCATTATATTTTCCATTTGAAGCTACAGAGTGAAGACTCTGGTATCAAGGGAACCAAAATCAAGCACTGAGTGCCTTGATGTAGTTGGTTAATTTTGATTAGGCTTATCCTGGTAGTGGCAAGCTAAACTGCTGATATGGCCATTTCAGACTGATTAATAGGAACGGCTGCATCAAAAGAGGAGGGGAGAATTAAATTTTGCAGCTGTTCCAGTTGCATGCCAGTTATTGCAGGTGTTTGGTTACAGAGAAGAAAAGATGAAAGCATTAAATTTGGAGCAGTATTATAGCTTTGTTCTGAAGTGTAAGGTTCAGTAAAACACCATCCCACTTTAGACTGAAAAATTACTGAGCAAAAATGGGAGAGAGGAAAGGTCTAGTGAAAGCAGTAAGTTGTATCTTAGCATTGTTTTGATATGCAAATATTCCATTAAACTAGACTTGGACACAAATATATTTATTTGGGATGGAACTAAGGAAAAATGATGAGAGGCTGCAATGGTCCTCTGTTATTGCTATTATCACTGAAACTATTAACTGAAACTATTAACTGAAACTATTAACTGAAACTATTAACTGAAACTATTAACTGAAACTATTAACTGAAACTATCAACTGAAACTATCAACTGAAACTATCAACTGAAACTATTAACTGAAACTATTAACTGAAACTATTAACTGAAACTATTAACTGAAACTATTAACTGAAACTATTAACTGAAACTATTAACTTTGGTTATCAATATGGTTATTTCTACTGTTGTTTTATCATGCATGTGTAGCACCACAGCATACACTGATCCCGCATGTTATTACATCTACTTACGCATGTTGTTACCCCTTCTTATGCAGGAGGCGCGGCTGTCTCAGGAGCAGTTGGCAGATCAGGTGGTGAAACCCAGCGAGGAGAGGCACGGGCTGTTGGCCCAGCTGGACAATGCCAAGAAGGTATGGACTCTTGTAATATATGAAGTATGTGAAACAATTATTTTATTTGACACTTAATACTGAATTTCATTAGGGTTTTGGTTAGTGCCATACATGTTTGCATGTGTACTAGATGAGATGGTGTTTGTGTGTTGGTACCATGGCTATTCCAGGCTAGACAAATGAGCAGCTGCATTGAAAATGTGACTGAGGTGGGAAGAGGGATAAACTAATGTTCGTTGTTGGTGCTGCATATGGAGTACAGTTCAGAGTCTACTCTCTGTTACATGGATAACAATAATTTGCTAGAGAGAGAGAAGAGTAAGAAAAAAATTTGGTAGTAAGTGGCATCTTATCATTGTGGCTGCATGCCCAGTAGTAGTAGTAGTAGCCCTTCTCATCCCCCAATAACCACCAACACATCAAATAACAAGAGAAGTCACTTTCTTAACATGAAATTGTAAAGAATTAATTATGACTTGTATTTGAGTTGTAGGAATTGGGGGTCCAAAACAATGTAATGCAATTCCAGCATTGCAAGTAAAGATGCTAAGGGTTGTCCATTTGCTGACCATTGCTAAAATCTTGATCTGTTGAATTCAACAATTTTCATAACTTTTTATTGTGAATATTTTCATTATTCACAAGTGACTAGTGGCTTGACATCCAACCAGCTGTCTGACCTTGTATCATTAATTCAAAGTAAAGTCTGATGGTTAATTATTGAGCTACAGACACTTTATTACAATACTAGCAGACATGGCCTCCTTGCCAGCTATATAATGATATGCCCACATGAAGAGGTGTTGCTTAGTGTGACCCAGCTTATGTCCAGGGATGAACGTATACCATTTTGGCATTTTTTTTACCCTGACGCTCCCAGAGGAAGAGGTGTGGCCAGATAGGACCCAACATGCCGAGTTTTAGATATCGGCTCCAAGGGTTTGTCCAAGTTCCTTTCCCCCCCTTCTTTGTTGCATTTTAGCCCAACACACCATGTATAAAAGATGTGGCCAGGTGACCCATAAAAGACAATGACGGGAAGAGAAATTAAGCATTGTTACTGTCCTCTGGAGGTATGATGATCCTGTACCATAGGTTTATCTTTGTCAAATTCTGTCAACACTTTTACATGGTTATGTACATGTTCCAAAGTCGGAATATTTTGTGAGATATTCATATAGAAATCACTTAGAAGTAGCCATTAGCACCTGCTCTTGGTCTGGCATAGCCCGACCCTTTACTCGGGAAGTGTCTAGGGACATGGCAATATCAAAGTTGTTCTGCTGGAATGTGGTAGTGGTTAGCCTACTATAGCCCAGATTGGAATTTGTGGTTAAATTTCTACTCGGCAGAGCAATTGGTATAGCAATGTCCCCCAGACGCTTTCCCAGCGTAGCAATTAGATGAAGGGGAAGATAATTCGCTTTAGTTATTTTCTCATTTTGTTGGATGGTCCATTTAATTAGGGTTAGGACATCATAATTACTATCACGTTGACTGCCTTTGCATATGTGAACTACTTCAAAAACGCCATAGAAAATTATACTACAAAAAAAATTCTTGTGGTTGTTTGAGCAGTTGATATGCTTAAGTGCAACAACAGGGTCCACTGGACAAGTGGAATTTGTCGTGGTTTGAAGCTAGTGGCTCAAAGCATGTGGCTCAAAGCATGTGGTTTAATGCACTATGTCCAGCTGAAACAGCAAAACCATCTCCATTTGTATGAGCATTGTTCTCTTGTCATTGTCCTCGCATCACATGCAGAGTGGAAATCCAAATATTTCTTGTGTGGTTCCCTTGCACGATGATCGAATAGCTATACCATCATAGCAACCAACTCCAATACTTTAAAATTCAAACGTAGTGCATCTCTTGTGAATATTAACAGCCACTCAGTATCTAAAGAATAGAGACCCCTAATATTTGATATGTCACACTGGTTTATAAGCTCATTAGTTGGTTCTCTTCATCATCATCTCAATGCATTCCCTGTCAATACTAGCCAAGGCCATACATGACAGTGTGAGTGCTTGATGCTAGATTGCTGTTATCAGTAAACTTAGTAAACTTGACCCATTGAGCCATTAGGGGCATCAGTGTTGAGTGATTAACATAACACAACTTTACAGAAACAGATAACTACTTTTAGTAGTTCAACAACAATTAATTAGTGGTGGGGGGGGGGGGGAGTGTGTTTGGGGAAAGTAAAGATGGCTGGCTATTAGGTGTGTTACTTTGTGTGCTGTTGTGAGCATAAATATTCCACGGTGGCATGTTTCCATCTCACACGGCAGTTGCCTCCATGTTTTGTTCATGTCTGTCCCATGTTACCACATGTCTGCACACTCCAAGTTTCCTCCCACCTCAACCTTGCATTTGTAGACTTGGCATCACAGTTCCAGTAGTTATGTATCACTTGTGCTGCAGTCTCATGAGGGATATGGTTCCTCTGCCTTGAAGTGGCATCAATCCTAATTTCAACATAGGCATCTTTCTGGGGTTTGTAGAGTGAATAGGCTGTCCCTTGGTGATCACTGGCTGTCTTCTTTATGTGGGAAGCCTTGGCAAAGCAATCTGCCATTGTTGAATTTGTTATTTGAACTTGTGATAAAGCTGATGTTCAGTCATTCCCATCAAGTAGATCACCTTGACATTCAGTAATGTCCTCTTGATGTGAAGCCCACATCCTTGGTGGGGCATAGTGAGTACTTTCTTCAATATATTCATTGAATGTTTTACTATGGAAACGGGCTAAGAGGGATCTGGAATAATGGCAGTGGTGTACTGATTTTTAAAATTTGTTTATATGTAATTTTCTTTGTGACGGTTAGCATGGTAAGCAGCCATTATATATGCATGATGCCTTATTTTTCCACTGGAATCCTCATTTTATATGTCAAGGTTTAGCGCTATACTGATGACATCACAGACATGTTGACACCAATGAGTTTCTACTTCGTAATTGGGTTTATTGAGTTCAACCACTTTTGGAATGAGTTGATTCTTGGTTGTCACAACAACAGGTACAGTAGTCCCTCTTTGGAGAGACTGCCATTAAACCTAGCAAACACACACACAAAAAGAATTGATTTTCCAATAAAGGCAAGTTTATACAGCAGGTACATCTAGCATAAAGAAATGTGGTCTCTCAAAAGAGGTGATGTTCTGTTAGAGAAGTCTCTCAAAATATGGACTACTGTACTAAGGTGTAGTCAGTCATTCTGGGTCGTTCTGCAGTTTTCAGTTTTGCAGTTTGACTTGACCAGTGCAGCATGTGCTTGTTCATTTCTGATGTGATGAACATCTGGATGCTGAAAAAGGGATTAACCAGTCCTAAGGAATGATGTTTGAGCACTTGTTGATGTAGGGTCATGATAATCTCTCTATATTTCTACCACAGATATGAAGGAGCCAATTTTGAGAAGTAGAGAGCTCCTATTGATAAAAAAAATTTTTTTAAAAATGGATAAAAGAAGAACCTTAAAGATCCCTTTGTAAGTAGTTCAATCACATCCTTAAATCTTATTTTAGAATGCACACATGCTCCAAGGAGCTGTGTCTGGTCTTTCAAGACAAGCATTTATGACAGAGTTATGCTTAGCCAATTGAATACCTTCATTAATGCCAAAAAAACTTCCTGGTTACCATTATATCATGGTCCACCATCTTCCCTAAGTGCCAAGCGTTACTGTCCACAAAATAAAATACACTCTGGCAGAACAATGAATTGTGTCTATTTTCCTCAATAGCTTTAGCCAGTGCAGAATTAATGCATACATCTACATTACATTGTGCTGTGGATTTTCCACAGATTGGACAAAAGTACTTGAATATGCCATTGCATTAAGGTGGTACAGAGTAGAGGAATGAATATCAACTATGTTATGTACATTTATCCATTTTTAAAAAGGTGTATTGACAAGAATTCCATACTTACTCCTATCTTCTACAAACAAACTAAAGAAAGTACAAACCTAACATCAAATCAATAACTTATTATATACCAACCAAGAATATTTTATAGCCATTTCACCTGAAAGCAACAGCTATACAATATACTCCCTTGGGGATAGGGAAAGTTTCGGATAAAATAATGTTTTAAAAATCTAAGATTTGATCTTTATCCAAAGAATTTATCACACCAATTACTTCAGTAGTGGGCATATTATGCATAAATTAAAAAAAAAATACAACATCTTAACTTTCATTAAATGAACTGTAAGGGCCACCATTACCACCAAGATGGCTCAAACTTGCACAACTAATATTTAGCAGCTGATCCCAAGCTAAGATTTTCACAACCGCCATCAATAGTACTAATTACAGGTATGGACAGTGGACATTGTGCTTTCAAGTACTTCGGAAGATCATCACTTCTGGAAGTTGCCCTCTTCTCCCAGCAAGCCTTGCCTTCATACTAAGTTTAACTAGATGTCCCAATATTAGGACCACCATTACCATCTACATTATGATGATTTAAACCTTTATAACCAGTATTTATCATGAATAATCTTGCATTCTGCCAGCTTGCTCTGAAATCAGAACCAGCTTGAAGTTTATTTTGACAAAATGGCTAAGAGAATGAGACAAGTAAGCTTGCTTGATGCTTGATCATCAGGAAAGAGACAGAGTGCTAGAGTTCAGCCAGAGATAATTCTTGAAGATTAGGTCAGCCTGAAATTGACCCTGTAACTGAGGAAGTCAATAAAGTTAATGGGGATATTTAACATCTGAGATTGGTGATCCCACTTTCAGAATAGCTGAAATTCCATGTTCTGCTTCAAACCAGGCAATTGGTAGCTCTAGTAGTTTTGATGAATACCAGTCCATATGCTGTACAGACCAACACCAACCATTTCAGCCTAAAAATAAAGAAATATTCTTGGGTCTTTCAAACAATGGTCAAAATTTCATTGCTAGTTGATTACTACATATACACACAAGCAGTTGACAGATAACTGTGATCTTATTGAATTAGCCAGACAATTTTGTGCAGTGTTAAAATGAACGCAGGGAGCATTTTGGTGCATTTATATAGCCCTGTTTTTTCCTCACACTTGATTTATCAAATTCTCATGATTACCAATATCCTCACTAATACTCTTGGTAGTGCTTATGTCCACCCCCTCCTCCCATTTAAAAATTAAGTATATGCATTGCTTGTATGTAGGGAATAAATCTTGCCACCCCCCTTGCCCGCTTATATTAGGTAAACTGAGCCCCCTCAATAATTTGAAGCTTGAGCCACCCCTGCATTGGAAGTGAACACTTCAGCTTGGAGTACCTGAGAAAACCATCACTTCAGGTAGCAGCCATCTTGCTCCCAGCAAGCCTAGCTCCCATCTAATACACAAGGGAGTTGAGAGATTCAGGGAAAGGGTAGGAGGTGCTGACTCACAGTTACACAGTGACACACTACAGCAGAGCTCCAGATAATCTGATACACTTCAAAACTGAACGCTGGAGGACACTGACTGACTGACTGACTGACTGACTGACTGACTGACTGACTGACTGACTGACTGACTGACTGACTGACTGACTGACTGACTGACTGACTGACTGACTGACTGACTGACTGACTGACTGACTGACTGACTGACTGACTGACTGACTGACTGACTGACTGACTGACTGACTGACTGACTGACTGACTGACTGACTGACTGACTGACTGACTGACTGACTGACTGACTGACTGACTGACTGACTGACTGACTGACTGACTGACTGACTGACTGACTGACTGACTGACTGACTGACTGACTGACTGACTGACTGACTGACTGACTGACTGACTGACTGACTGACTGACTGACTGACTGACTGACTGACTGACTGACTGACTGACTGACTGACTGACTGACTGACTGACTGACTGACTGACTGACTGACTGACTGACTGACTGACTGACTGACTGACTGACTGACTGACTGACTGACTGACTGACTGACTGACTGACTGACTGACTGACTGACTGACTGACTGACTGACTGACTGACTGACTGACTGACTGACTGACTGACTGACTGACTGACTGACTGACTGACTGACTGACTGACTGACTGACTGACTGACTGACTGACTGACTGACTGACTGACTGACTGACTGACTGACTGACTGACTGACTGACTGACTGACTGACTGACTGACTGACTGACTGACTGACTGACTGACTGACTGACTGACTGACTGACTGACTGACTGACTGACTGACTGACTGACTGACTGACTGACTGACTGACTGACTGACTGACTGACTGACTGACTGACTGACTGACTGACTGACTGACTGACTGACTGACTGACTGACTGACTGACTGACTGACTGACTGACTGACTGACTGACTGACTGACTGACTGACTGACTGACTGACTGACTGACTGACTGACTGACTGACTGACTGACTGACTGACTGACTGACTGACTTTTGGTGGTGTGCACATGGGTACTGGTGGAGAGATATTATTATTACTTTAAAAAAAAATTTTTTTTTCCTCCCCCCCCACCCAAAAGGAACCCCTCGAACCCCCCTGGCTACGGGCCTGGGATAGTACTCTCATGTGATATGCTTAAAGGAGCACAATTTCTGTTATAGAGAGCTACTAAACATTTTGGAAGAGATTTCATATCTGTGACTACATTATCACCTCCACTCAGTTTCCCTAGTAAATACTGATCTTAAAGATTTGATGTGGTCCATTGTTGTATCTTGTGTCTAGATCAGTTTTGGAATGAGTTGATAATGCTGTAATAACAATATGATTGCACAAAGTGATACTAATAGTTCTCAGCTAGTTCTCAAGTTGAGTTATTCAGTGTGTGGGTGGGTGGGTGTGTGGGTGGGTGGGTGTGCACGCGTGTGTGTGTGTGTGTGTGGGTGGGTGGGTGTGCACGCACGTGTGTGTGTTATTGGTCAGCGGATGATGTCCCCAACAATTGTGCATTTTTACAATAGGAAAGGGGGTTGTAGGAGAGGGGAGAAATGTTGGTATACACATGAGGTATGAAGTAGCTGAAAGTAAATAACAGCACATATTTGCTGTTTGATGTTAATTCTAGTTGTTGGGTTTTTAAAAAAAGGTATGACTATATTGATTATTGGTTACTTATTGCCTCTTCATGTAGAACACACTCTTTGTATCAGCAACTCGCCAATTTGGTGAAAAGCTTCAGCAGGACATTCAGTCAGATTTAGCAGGATTTATGTAGCTTTAGCAGGACAGCCACACCCCCTTCCTTCTTAAACCCGAATGTTATACTAATGCATGCATGATTGACAAACATCCCCATAACTTGTAGTTGGAATGAGCCAGACAATGATGGTGGGAGGTCTACCTGTTTCCACACACCACTGAGATGGGTTTGAAATCTTTCTGGAATAATTTTCATATTAATACTATGTCTGTGGCTCATTCATAGTTAAACCCCTTCTACTCTCATATTTCCTTCTAACCTCGGCCATAAAATATAATAACAAAATCGGCAGCAATCTTAATGTACAATATATTTTAATCAAGTCTATTTGTGTAATGCTTAAAAGAAAAAGAAAACATTGAGGAAATATGACTTCCAGTTTCTCAACTTGTAAATTTAAAGTATTTACTTGTGTCTGGAGAGTGAGTGTGGGGGAACTTAATGAAACCAGTAGCCAGCTGGGAGCAAGCTATTGCCTTAAAATCGTGGTGGTATAATTATGAGGGGTTTCAATAGGGGGAAATCACTGTATCCAGAATCTTTGATCACTTTTAAATCAAATTGAGTGTTGATATTCCAATAAAAATTATTTGAAATTACATAAAAGTAATAAGATAAATTTTGAAAAACTGTTAAAAATTATGTAAGACTGTTTTCTATATTTATGCATCGTAAAACTGTCCGAATTTGTATGGTACATGAATTTTCAAGCTTTCTTACACCAGTTCAGTTAGGCATTTAATTAAATTTAAGTGCATTATTAGAGTATAGTGTATTTTGATTCACATTCTCTTAGTGATGACTATTCTGGCTCTGGAATTAGGAAGTGAGAGTGTGTGGCGTAGCAGCTGCTAGCCTTTCACACAAATAGGCTTCTGTGAATGAGCAAGTGGTGTAAGGAATATAAATTAAGAATAAAAGAATTCGTGATAATGTAATTCTTACTTGAATTATTTTTGCATACTTTTGTTAAAAGTATACATGATTCAGGTAAGATATTTAACTGGATAAATGTTTTACTATAACATTCCTTTATTTTCTGAATTACTTTGAGCTGGAACATATTTGATTTATGCTTACAAAATACAATTTACAACCAATTAGGACGAAAATGCATGTACTTTCATTGTTGCATTGGCATAACTGGAAATGCCCCGATACATTGTCAACTAGCCCTCCAACCCATAACATGACTTAATTAGAGGTAGTTAGTATATCCTGGATTTTGACACAGAGTGAAACTTGTAGTAGAGCACCAAACCCATCATTATTGTTCTCAAACCAGCCATAATCACCCTCAATAGGACCAGTGTCCACATAACTTGTTTGGAAACTCAGGCATTGACCTGCAGCATACAGCAAGAAACTAATATGGGGAATTTCATCATCTTTTCCATTTAAATAATATTTAGTGTGCATAGTAGTAATAAAAGAGAACTTTTATTCCCTTCATTCGGTAATAATAGGGAATGACTGTTTCTCTGTGGTTGTTGTTTTTTGTTATTCAAGCATAAAATGGAAGAACTGGAGATTGAATTACAAAGAGAAACTGGACGTCTCAAGACACCAGAGACAGAGGTTCTAAGTATGATGGATTCTCAAGTGAATCCTGCTTTGGTGGTTAGGATACAGTGTAGCTACAAACCAAAATTGGCACAAATTTACTTCCCATTCCCCACACCCCCCCATCCCCCTTACCATGCAGGCTGAAGTTAATAGTTTAAACTTACATGTTGAAAAACTGCAATCAGAATTACTCAAAGAGCCAGCTGAAGCAACTGAAACTAAGGTAATATCATATCACAACAATAATTTAAATGTGAAGTATGTTTCTAGTCAGCTAACTTTACGGAACGTATATTTGCTAAAGCCAATTTTGTATCATATATAACTGAATCCGGCTGAAGAACATGTATGAAAGAATATGAGTGGGAAGCATTCTTGATGTATCATAGTAATAAGAATAAATGGCGACATATATGTGAAATTGTAAGTTAGCCCTAGTAATAAACTATACACTACCATTTGATATGAACTTACCATATTTCCTCAATGTTTTTTTTTTCTTTTAAGCATTAGACAAATGGATTTGACTAAAATTTTATTGTATATTGTAATGGCCAAACGAGGAAAAAAAGGTGGGTTGGCTTTTGTAACTGAAGTTGCTCAACCTTAGTACTGAATGGAATTATTTCAGCTGGGTGTGTGTTCAGTGGTTATGCAGTTTTGTTTGTTTTGTTCCATTGTTAAAAGGGGCATTGGCCTCCCCATTTTTTCAGGAATTATTTATTTATTTATTTATTAATTAATTATTTTTTTATTTATTATTTTTTTAAATTTATTTATTATTATTTTTAAAAAATCATATTCATATATTATAGTTAATCTGAGGCTAAGATTATATTTAATGAATATTAAAACCCTGGAAATATTGCTGCTAACAAAATTTCACTTACTTCTACAACATTACAGAAATAGTTTTCTCCCCTAGTAGCAGCCTTACCATAGTTAGCTATAAATATTTAATGATAATGTTTCACCAGGCTAAATTATTCCTCACTGCTGGGTACCCAGCTTTGCCTGGCTAAAAAGATGTGGGTTTACTGAATAACTAAATTGGGAAAAGAAAAAACAAACAAACTCTGAAGCACTCTCAAATTGCCCAACAAAATGGTACAATTAGTTAAATAATAATGCAATTATAATTTGGACTGCTATTTAAAAAATATATATTTTGTTCATTTTTTGCTAAGTTACCCACAGTATAGAGCAAAGGTAGAATCCATAGGGAAGGTAAAATCCATTGCTCTAGGCAGATCACAAAAAATGGGGAGTTCACAGCTTTGGTATGGTCTCTTGTGTGGTATATCATTTGGGTATGCCGAGAGGCTCTGTGGTAGGACCATGGCTCAGTTTGCTGTACTGCAGCCATATTCAAGTGGTAGGGCCATAGATACTATGTTGTAATTGATCTTCAGCTACTTGTGGCATTCATATCCTGGTTCATGGGATTTCAAAAGATAGTTCACGAGTTGATAATGCTGTAATAACAATATGGTTACACAAAGTGATACTAATTGTTCTCAGCTTGTTCTCAAGTTGAGTTATTCAAACTGTCCAAAAATAACTTTTTTCTGGGATGGAGGGAGGGGGGAGGTGAGGAATATAATGGCACAGAGTATTTTCATGGGGCAGGAATCCTGGGTGTGTTTGGAAACATGCTCCCCAAAGGAAATTTTAAAGACTAGGTGTCTGACATGAACTCTAGTGGGTGTTGGCAGCCAGCGGAATATAACTATTTAGTGTGTTTTTTTTTGTGATCTATATTTCATATATATTTGGAGTTGAGAGAGGCTGGATTAGCTTGTTATATGTAAATTTAATATATTAGCATGCAAATGTGGCATTTGGTGGGCTGTGGTCACAAAATTGTCTTGTGGGAGCACATGTCTTATTGGAGGACATGTCTATCAGGTTAATGTTTCTTGAGAGAGTTGATATTTTATGTATTTGATGGTGGTGTGTTCTGGTGTGTCAAGGGCTACTCTCATTGCTTGTATGTTCAACATTTGTTGCAGACGTAAGTGTGGTGATTTTTTGTTTCTAAATGTAGTGTTTGCATTTGTCTGGTTGACATTTCTTGTAGGCATGATTGGTGTTCCACATCTGTCTCACTGTGGAGCCTCAGTGATTGTCTTGTGATCATGTCATGTAGGCGTGTTTTGTGTTCCTGTTCTGACTCATTCTGTTGCCTCAGTGTTTGTCTGTTAGAAATTTGTTGTACATGCAGTAAGTTGTGCTGTTACAGTGTTTATAGCCTAATGTTGCTATCTCTTTATGTAGAACAAATATGCCGGTTTTATTCAAAACCCAAAGGCTGCAGATATGGATCGATGTGCCCATATATACATGAGGTATGAAGTAGCTGAAAGTAAATAACAGCACATCTTTGCTATGTGATGTTAATTTGTGTTGTTGGATTTTTAAGAAATGTTGGTTACTTATTGTCATTTTTATGTAGAAAACATTCTGTGTGTCAGCAAACTTACCAACCTGGTGAAAAGCTTTAGCAGGACATTCAGTCAGATTTAGCAAGATTTATGTAGTTTTAGCAGGACAGCCACACCCCCTATCCTTCTTAAATCCAAATGTTATACTAATAGAACTAGTGATATTTATATGTATATATATACAATATATACATATACATATACGTATACATATATATATATACGTATATACATACATATATATATGTATGTATATATGTATGTATGTATACCATAAGCTGCCTTTGGAATAAGCCAGACAATGATGGTGGGTGGTCCAGCTGTTACCACACATCACTAAGATTGGTTTAAAATCTTTGCTGGATTAGTTTTCATATTAATACCATGCCTGTGGCTTTTTTAACAATTAATTCTTATGGCACACTATTTTTGCTTTCTTCTAGCAAGGTTTTCCCTGTGTAATCCTAGATAGCCTTTAATTTACTTGTACAGGAACTTAATTTTGTTGTACAGGAATAGTGTTGGGTGGGGGTGGGAGCTCAGAATTCTCTATCTCCAGCAGCTGCTCCCCTGAATTAGCTGGGGTTGTTGTTGTTTTTTTTTGTTACCTTTTAATGCCACAGTCCAAATGGTCTGGAGTGAATTTGTTTGATTTGGAATTTAGTGCATTCCTCTCCTTCAGCAATAGGCTTTCATGGAACACTATGAGTTCTTTAAATTCTATTCCCCTTTGACATTTCTGATAGGTTTTTTTCTTGATAGGGCTTGCATTGTTAAATTGCATTAACGTTTCTTAAAAGTGGTATCACATAAATGCCTATGCATTCCCTTGGATAAAATAAAATGGTGGATGTTAAAGAGCCTTTTGGGGGGGGGGGGGGCTTCTTTTAGTTCCTCCACTTGAACAATGGGGTGTGCACAAATGAGACAGCCCAGGTTACTTTCAATTACCTGAAGATCATATCTGTCAATTTTTAACCAAATCCTCACAGCCATTTGGCAGGTTATCATACACACACATATATATACATATATACATATGTTATACTAACTAGGACGGCCTTCCACCACATGGCTTGCTAGGCCCACCTTCGATGGGAAGGACATGTCTTTTGGGAGGGCATGTTTTTCTGGAGTACATGTCTTTCAGGATGACATGTCTTATGAGAGCATATGTCTTAAGGGAGGTCATCCTTTGTAGGAGAAAATGTCTTATGGGAGGTCATGTATTGGTGGAGTGCATGTCTTCAGGATGGCATATCTTACAATACGTTGCGTTTTACTGAAAGACACGTCTTACTGGAGGACATGTTTTAATTGAGGTTATGCATTATAGGAGGGCATGTATTGTAGTTGGAGATGTTTTACTGGAGTACATGTTTTACAGGAGGGCATATCTTACAGGATGATTTGTCTTAAAAGAGGACATTTCTTATATGAGGAAATGTTTTACTGGAGGGTATGTCTTATAGGAAGCCATGTATTACATGAGGGCATGTCTTACAGGTGGACATGTCTTGCAGGAGTACATGCAGTATGAGTGGACATGTATTAATGAAACACATGATTTGATTTGAAGTAGGATATGTCTTGTTGGAAGGCATGTCCAACATGAGAACAGATTTGATAAAATTGCATGTTATGCAGAAGGACATGTATTACTGGAAGGTGGCATGTGGTATTGGTGATCATATCTTTCATGAGAATATGTTTTATGGGAGGACATGTCTAGTAGGTGGACATGTCTTACAGGTCTGTGCAGAAGCTGCAACCATTTAAGCTGCTGTAAGTTTAGGTAACTTGTGTGTTTTTTCTCTCCACTCTTTCCAAGGATTTACTGTTTGAAATGTTCTTGGGTATATTGGTTTATTTTTGTGGTCTGCTTGGTTGACCTTTTTTTGATAAGTCAATCATCTTCATGCCTGCTTGACAAACATATCCCCTCAACTGTGGTGTGCATGCACCAGCTTTAAAATTGTAGTTGGAGTGAGCCAGACAATGATGGTGGGAAGTCCAGCTGTTACCACACATTACTAAGATTGGTTTGAAATCTTTGCTGGATTAGTTTTCATATTAATACTATGTCTGTGGCTCTTTTAGCAATAAGCTCATTTGGCACACTATTTTTGCTTTCTTCTCCTTGCCTGGAGAGTCCTAAAAGCTTGTAAAGGCTTGAAACTCAAATTTGGCTTATTTCTGGCTTATTTCTGGCTTATTTCTGGCTTATTTCTGGCTTATTTCTGGCTTATTTCTGGCTTATTTCTGGCTTATTTCTGGCTTATTTCTGGCTTATTTCTGGCTTATTTCTGGCTTATTTCTGGCTTATTTCTGGCTTATTTCTGGCTTATTTCTGGCTTATTTCTGGCTTATTTCTGGCTTATTTCTGGCTTATTTCTGGCTTATTTCTGGCTTATTTCTGGCTTATTTCTGGCTTATTTCTGGCTTATTTCTGGCTTATTTCTGGCTTATTTCTGGCTTATTTCTGGCTTATTTCTGGCTCATTTCTGGCTCATTTCTGGCTCATTTCTGGCTCATTTCTGGCTCATTTCTGGCTCATTTCTGGCTCATTTCTGGCTCATTTCTGGCTCATTTCTGGCTCATTTCTGGCTCATTTCTGGCTCATTTCTGGCTCATTTCTGGCTCATTTCTGGCTCATTTCTGGCTCATTTCTGGCTCATTTCTGGCTCATTTCTGGCTCATTTCTGGCTCATTTCTGGCTCATTTCTGGCTCATTTCTGGCTCATTTCTGGCTCATTTCTGGCTCATTTCTGGCTCATTTCTGGCTCATTTCTGGCTCATTTCTGGCTCATTTCTGGCTCATTTCTGGCTCATTTCTGGCTCATTTCTAAGAAGGTTGGACTATTTTTTTCCCCTTGGCAATAAACGTTTGCAATCTAGTACTGTTGTCAGCATCAAGCCAAATCAGTTATCAACTACAATAAAATAATATTATTTGCTTAATGCAAAGTGTAGCAAAAAAAACAAACAAACCAACATATGAACAAACAAAAACATATGGTGTACAAATGGAAACCTCTGAGAGATTTCATGTTAGAATCTTCAGCCTAATAAATTTAGAATTACTTACAAAGTCTTAATTTTTTTTAATATTTGACAAAGACCACAACCCATTACTGTAATTTCGGCAGCTTTCTGTACTTTTATTTCCTCATATAATTACCTCTGTGAGAGAGAGAGAAAAAAAGAAGAATGCAGCTGCGACTATAACGGAATGTAGCCATTTAAATCTTGACTGACCAACAGACCGATCAAATGACCGACCGACCGACCGACCGACCGACCGACCGACCGACCGACCGACCGACCGACCGACCGACCGACCGACCGACCGACGACCGACCGACCGACCGACCGACCGACCGACCGACCGACCGACCGACCGACCGACCGACCGACCGACCGACCGACCGACCGACCGACCGACGACGACCGACCGACCGACCGACCGACC
>OZ017790.1:6425079-6460079 GCA_963969325.1 Lycopodina hypogea
AATGTCATCGCAAAAAAGGGAGGATAAAGTTTTGATTAGCTAAATTCCTAATAGTGAACATCAACAATAAAGTCACAGGAATGTTAAATCAATCTGATCTGCTTGAAGCCTGCCCTTCTAAAGGTTTCAGATGAAACCGGGTGGAACCCGTTGGGATGAAATGGGGTGTAATGTGGACACATGGAACCTGTTCCAGACACTGGTGAAACCTGTTTTAGTGTGCAGTGTGGACAGGCCTTTGTATTTTAATTTATCTAACTAAAGTATTTCCTATATAGCTATATATTCATAGAATACAAGGTCAGTGATTTATTTCCTAGATTTGCTTTGCAGGCTGTGAGTTAGTTGTCCAGTGTGGCATGTGTAGATCATTGACTTAAGCCCTGCCCACACTATAAACAGGTTTGTACCTCTCTCCAGCAACACCCGGTTCCAAATGTTTTCTTGTGTCCACACTAGCATAGGGCTGAGCAAGCTCCACATCACCTGCGTGGGCTGACTAATGGGCTGGGCAAATTAATTAGTTTTCCTCTACCACGTATAGAAACGAAGTATTTTATTTTCTGGTGTGCTCCTTTGTTCTGTCTCTTTCTCTCTGCAATATCATCGCACAGATGGAGGCTAGAGAGGGGGGGGGGGGGGAGAGAGCTGTTAGTAGCTAAACGTCTAATAGCAAACATCAGCAATAAAACCACAGGTATGTTCAATAAATCTGAGCTGCTTGAAACCTACCCTTCTGAAGATTTCTGGTGAAACCGGGTGAGATGAAACCAGGTGTAGTGTGGACGCGTGGAACCCGTTCTAGACACGGCTGGAACCGGTTTTATTGTGCAGTGTGGACAGGGCTTAAGGTTGGGTAAATTTGGTTTATCCCCACAAAGAACTATTGGTCTGCTTCACGGATGCTATGTATGCTAATCTATATAGGTATATATCATATATACTACATTTATATGTGTATTGACTAATGGATAATTAGACTCATACAAATGTGTACAACCATGTGTCGATGTATTTCATGTGGACCTGGTTTATCTGTACAAGGGAGGGAGGATGCGGGGGGAGGGGTTTAATATATGATCAAGAGTATATTTTATTATAAACTTAGCTATTTACCACACTTGAATTTTGGGGTCCAAGTATTCATAATTCCATCCTTAAAACATATCAATTGAACATGTTGTGCAGAATTGAGTAGTTAGTTTGCAATATTGTGGAGTGTGCATATCGTGAGTGGAGTGAGGTTGAGGCTGGAATAGAACTACAGGCACCAGAAAGGTTTGCATCATGAATGTATTAAAAACAAGATTTAACACCTCAACAGCCCAACACTATTTGATTGGTTGGTTGTTTTTATTTGATTGAAATGATTGTATGTTGTTTTATTGGGGGAGTTTTTTTTTATTATTATAATTTAAAGAGAAAGTATTTTCTCTAAATACTGCAGTTAGTCTGAGTTATGATCACCTTGAGCATTCTGTGTTTGATACACTGCAAGTAACCAGCAGACGGCACTATTGGCTGAGGGGGATTGTGGTGTCAGGTTTCCCTATTGCAATAAGGAATAAAAGGCCTCCATATTAGATATGAAGTTTGTTTCAGCAACCCTGGGTGTGACAGCAATATGGCCTCTATGAGGTTGGAAGTAGTGAGGAAGTAGGATGAGGTATGTCTGCCTGCATAGAACACACAGTGAGGAGTTGGCAGTCCAAAGTTTATGTACATTCACAACCTGTTCTTTGTTCTTTGCTAGGACAGAGATGCGTGTGCGGCAGTGATAGAGATGGCGACAGTGATGTGGTGAAGAACAAGAGTAAGAGCAACAAAGGAAATCTGTACCATCATGCCATGGCTTAGGATACATTTGCTTCTTTTTTTACCAAATACTTCTATTGGAAAGATTCCATTTTCCCAGATTTTCCCAGTACTACTAGCAATAACTTGCTTACTGTCCAATAGATAGTGTGTATTGAGGCAGCTAGCTCTAGTATGGCGTTCACTCTGCTGCCAGTGCTGACTCTCTTTGTTCAAACAGCCTGTATGCATTTCACAAACTCAAATTTAGATATCCTTCCATACATCCCCAAGCAACTAACTTTTGTTGTGAATTCTTTGGTTTTTAAATTTATTTGTGTGTCTATTTATTTATAATCATTTTTATTTTATTTTTTTAAATTGCTTTTTACAACTTCAAATTTTGTCGTTTTTCCAAAGACAGTGATGAGGCTTTAAAATGTCATTTAGAAACAATCCTGACACGTCTGAAGAAAATAATAACAGTGCCAACTGGAAATGTATGATAGTGTTAGTGTCAATTGATTATGGCATCAATTGAGTTTGGCATTTTGATGGTCTCTAGCTCTTCAATGGGCTCTGGTGTTGGTGGGCTCTGGTGTCGATGTGCTCTGGTGTCGGTGTGCTCTGGTGTCGGTGTGCTCTGGTGTCGGTGTGCTCTGGTGTCGGTGTGCTCTGGTGTCGGTGTGCTCTGGTGTCGGTGTGCTCTGGTGTCGGTGTGCTCTGGTGTCGGTGTGCTCTGGTGTCGGTGTGCTCTGGTGTCGGTGTGCTCTGGTGTCGGTGTGCTCTGGTGTCGGTGGGCTCTGGTGTCGGTGGGCTCTGGTGTCGGTGGGCTCTGGTGTCGGTGGGCTCTGGTGTCGGTGGGCTCTGGTGTCGGTGGGCTCTGGTGTCGGTGGGCTCTGGTGTCGGTGGGCTCTGGTGTCCGTGGGCTCTGGTGTCCGGTGGGCTCTGGTGTCCGGTGGGCTCTGGTGTCCGGTGGGCTCTGGTGTCGGTGGGCTCTGGTGTCGGTGGGCTCTGGTGTCGGTGGGCTCTGGTGTCGGTGGGATCTGGTGTCGGTGGGCTCTGGTGTCGGTGGGCTCTGGTGTCGGTGGGCTCTGGTGTCGGTGGGCTCTGGTGTCGGTGGGCTCTGGTGTCGGTGGGCTCTGGTGTCGGTGGGCTCTGGTGTCGGTGGGCTCTGGTGTCGGTGGGCTCTGGTGTCGGTGGGCTCTGGTGTCGGTGGGCTCTGGTGTCGGTGGGCTCTGGTGTCGGTGGGCTCTGGTGTCGGTGGGCTCTGGTGTCGGTGGGCTCTGGTGTCGGTGGGCTCTGGTGTCGGTGGGCTCTGGTGTTACACTGTACTTACTTGATTAGTATAATTCTAAAAATACTAAAGTAATTATGTAGAAGTCCATTAGCTCTATCACAGGGAATAATTTAGGATGTAAAATAATTATAAAAATATACTTACTGTGATTCTTAATTTTTTTTGTTGTTTTGTTGGTTTATTTATTTGTTTGGCAACTCCTCCAGGGCCTAAAGGCTAAATTATTAGGGGTTTGGTGGAGTCACCATTTCATTGTAATGAAATTTGGGTGAAGATTGTAGTAAGACCCTGTATGTGGGTCTTTTTTTTTCTTCAAAATTTCATAAATCACTGGAACTTCTGTTTGTATTAAAAGGTATTTCTATTTATCAGTGTACCTATTAAAGGTAGGAAAAAAGTATCATTGTGGTTATTATTTTTCAAGAAAGAGTTTAGAAAATGTATCATTGTAGTTGTCATTTTGTAACAAAAGTGTTTATTTTGGCTTTAGACGATTACCCATATTTTATATAGGGAGAGAGAGAGAGAGATGATAGATAGATAGAAATAGAGGGGTAATAGAGAGATAATAGAGAGAGATGGAGAGAGAGATGGAGAGAGAGGTGCATAGTAGTTACGGTACCTTTGTTATGGACAATAAGCAGCTGGTATGATTTAATTGCCATTTCATGACGTGATGGCTTTTTCAATTAATATGTACTTTATTTTAAGTAGACATGATTCAGGGAAATAATAAAGATTGTAAGTGAACAAACTTATATCTTAACAAGTTTGGGTAGCTACTGAACTACCTTGGCTGAATCTGATTAATTTATATTTGCTTAGAGAATAACTATGAGAGTTGCAGGAATGAAAGATGTGCAGCATGTGACTAGCATGGAGAGTCTAAACTCTTTGAAGCATTTAAATTAGATACAGTGTGCAATAGTACACGTTTTGAATGACACCACCAAACAGAGGTAAGGCCAGAGGTTTGCTTGACACTATTTTGTGAGCTGCAGTAGGCAATCATTAGTGAGAAGCTCCTTCTCTGTGTTTATAATAACTGGAAGAAGTGGAGGATGACTCCCAGGGAGGTCAAACTTGGGAAGGAACAAATAGAGGTCATGAAGTGCAGGCTTTCTGCTGTCTCATTTTCTGTGGCAAGCAGAGGCTATAAAAGCAGCTGCTCCACAGCCACCCTAGCCATAGTGTACAACTGTGGTAAACATGGCAGTCCTGCATTACAATCTTTGAGTTTGAGGTTGCTTAGCTCTGCCCCTTCAAACTAGAGGTGGATCTAAAGCAAGTGGGAATTCATTGACTACTCACCAAATTACCAAATAGAATCCATTCCAGCCAGCTATTGTCAAAATATTAACCTGCATTTTTATGTGTGGGAGGGAGGAGAGGAGGGAGGAGAGGAGGGAGGGGTGGGGAGGGGTGGGGAGGGGTGGGGAGGGGTGGGGAGGGGTGGGGAGGGGTGGGGAGGGGTGGGGAGGGGGAAAAAAAAACTGGGTGTCAAAAGGTATCCCAATAATAAATAACCATGTCTGTCTGTATTTATGTCCTGGAACTCCTTAATTCATGGACAAATTATGATGAATTTTGAATAGACTATTAGAGATAGCTATAGTCAGTGTGTGTTTTCATTAGAATGCCTATTCAATATTACCTTGTTTTACCCAGCCAGGCTAGGGAAAGAAATGTTTTTACCCAGAGGAGCTCACAGGGTCTAAAAGTTACTTTGTTGTTGTTTTTGTTGTTCTCATGACAGTTCCTCAGATACGCAAAATATGGGAATTATTATAGTATACTTGACATGCACCATGATGCACGTCATATATCCAGCATACACTGCAAGCTGGTTATGCTTGATACATTTCAAGCTTATTGCCCAAGTGGTTTCTACAGTGCACCTGGTTGACTGTGTGTAATACCATAATGAATGTTTCCTGTTATCAATTCAGATGCATATCAATGCATGAGTGGCTTACATGTAACTACCACTAATGGATTTAACAAATTAGAAGGAAAAAAAACTGTTGAAAAGCTTAAATTTAGGGGAAAAAAGCTGTTCATGCATATTGTTAAGTAATATTATTACCAGTTGTATTACCAAATTTGTGGGTTTTTTCTGAAAGAACTTACCAATCAGTTTGATCTGAAAGACTTTTTACCACAGGCTCTGTACTATCTATGACTTTTAATTTTACTTCATTCATAGACTTGCATGCAGGAAGTTGTGAGTTCAGTGACATCCAGTCCCACTAGATGTGGAGCATTCAATGACGATCTACTTGCAAGCAGATTTGGTCAGGAATGCACAAGTTATTACTGCTATATATTACAATCCCAATAATATCTGCTACAGCTGAAAGGATATTTTTTTGCATGAGTGATTACTGACAGCAATACACTACCACCTATCCACTCTAGAAAACCTGGAAACATCTACTTCACTATTAAACCAAAAAAACCCAAAAAAACACCTTTTTTTTTCTCCCCTGCAATATTTCAGTCTTGACTGGAATGTTATTAACTTGACTCATAAACCTTCCTCTCCCTTGTCTTCTTATTTGTTGTTGTAGAGTTACTGGTCAGTTGCATGTAATTAAAGTAGCTGCACCATAATGGCATGCAATAGGAATCCTTCCAAAATCTGAAGTTAAAGTCTTTTCAATACTGCTTCTCCAGTTGGTGTGCAGGAATTACAACCACAGAACCACCATCACAAGCACAGAACCACCATCACAAGCACAGAACCACCATCAAAACCACAGAACCACCATCACAACCACAGAACCACCATCACAACCACATACCCAAGAGGAGACAGAGGACTGTGTGAAATACAAGGGCAGCTGCTAAAGGGGGTGTGAATAACAAGCTCCCACTCTACCACACACTGTATATGAGATCCTGCTTGTGAAGACTTGAAGGACCACAAGGACATTCTGATTGGCCAGCCAAGTCACATGGCAAAGGGCGTGATGGGACTCTATATAAAGAGACCAGGAGATGAAGAGAGAAATCAACAAGAGAATGCTATGGGGAAGACTATGGGGAAGAGGTAGAGGTGCTGCATAGAACTGAGCTAGACCCCAAAGACCAACTGGCTGTCAAGGACAGATCCTGCTCTGATGTAAAGGAACTGTAGGATGAAGAAAGGCTAAGGTCAGAGTAACAACAACACCAATGAATACTCTGTCACTACAGAGAAAACCTGTTCAATTGCAAACCTAGTATTACACTGAACCAAATTTGCATAAACATTTTAGGAAATGCAATGAAGCAATAAGTTGTGATCTTCAGATGTTGACTGCAAACTTTGCTATGGAGGTTTCTGTTATGCTAAAACTGGCTACTTGGACAGCTCATTATCAGCTTGTCATCAGCAAATTTGGTGAGTGAAGGTCATTTTCATTAATGAAATTATGAAATCATGATTAGGCCTAACCAAATTGATTACATGTTCAAAGGAGGAGACAGCACATTATAAGTTGGAGGGTGGGGCTGAAGTTTGTGTTTGGTCAACCTGTTACTTCTGGGGGGGAATGATATTTATATTTTTTATATAGGCATAGAAATGTGGGGAGTCACTTAAAGTTGGAATAGGATTTGTAATAGTGGAAAACTTATGGAAAGTGAGAATTATTTAGCTATAACTGCCACCAAAAAAAAGCCCCTTTGATCATTATTCATAGAAATTTTCGCCACTAAAATTAAATATAAAGTGTCTGTTAAATCATTGTGATAATATAAAACAGGCTAGTCTCATATCTGTCATTGCAGAGCTCATAGAAGTTAGGACATATTTCAGTGTAGAAAATAATCTATCTGATGTTGCAAATGTAACTGATTATTCAATACAGACAAATGCGCTATATAGTGTATGGTCAGTTGATTTAAAAAATAAAAAAAATTATACATATATATATATATATCTCCTTGTTTATTGCCTCAGATAGTTTGTATAGAACTAATTTTTTTTGTTTTAAGATTACTGATTAATCATGTGAAGTTGGTAATGTTTTGTTAAGCAGAACTTCTTGAAACTTCCATGGTGTCTTCATAGTCACAACCATTTGCTGTATCTTTCAGGATTGTTGTTTGTTTTTTTAATCGCAAGGACTGAGGGAATGTGCTTACCATTAAATTAATCTTTGAGTTCAGAATGCTTATTGTATGAATATGTGACTAATGTCCTATTAGCTCTTAGGCCTTTAAACCTTGCGAGTTCTGCATGAAGATGCCTCCCGCCGGAACGTGAGTGGGAGTGTGGAGGTGGAGGTCAAGAGTACAGAAAGAGCCTTTGAGGTCACACAGGAACAAGGTGCATGTTGATCTTAAGTAATGTTGATTTTAATAGATATGTTGATGTGGTTAGTCCCCTCAATGCTATATTGTTCAGGACTGTTCTAGCCAGGAGGGTGAAGTGAGATATTCAAGCCATAGGATCCATGTGCCATAGGGTACACTGTGTCTTTGTAGTCTTTAAACTTCTGCGGGCTAGGGCTAGGGCTAGGGCTAGGGCTAGGGCTGGGGCTAGGGCTAGGGCTAGGGCTAGGGCTGGGGCTAGGGCTAGGGCTGCATTGTGTGGAGATTTCTTCATAAACATGCAGGCAGCATCTGTGCAAATTTCTTGAGGAGGCTCTTTCTAATTGCTAATTTTCCTTCAAGAGCCTCTCCATAGTGTTCTATTAAGTTGGGAATCTATTACAAAAGAAGATGGTGCTATTTCTTTTTATTTCACTATTTTTTCATAGTGGCATTTCATTGTTCGGTTCTGTTTCCTCTCTCTTCAGTCAAGTGTTATGAGTAACTCAATATGAGACTATCTTCTATGCAAATATTTCCCTGGACCATGTTGAAGTAGCCTGATGCTGACCACTTTTTTTTCTAAGGATTGTACCATCAATAATTTCCGTATTTGATGTCCGATGGAAGGCCATATATGGAATGTTATCTTGTAACAGGGTGTGA
Organism: Lycopodina hypogea; assembly: GCA_963969325.1. Classification (NCBI taxonomy): domain Eukaryota; kingdom Metazoa; phylum Porifera; class Demospongiae; order Poecilosclerida; family Cladorhizidae; genus Lycopodina; species Lycopodina hypogea. The sequence continues at coordinate 6,433,139 of OZ017790.1, forward strand.
GATATAATGGGTAAACGTGTTCATCTCTTCAGGGTAGATACGGGCCTAACTCCAGGCAGGAAGAAGGCTGTAAAGGAGTCCCTGACAAGACTGGCACTAGAAGACCTCCCAATACAGACAGTATGCATTTACAACTTTACATAGATGAGCTATTCCTCTTGAGCATTTTTCCCCTCTTTACTGATCTTCTTTCCATAAAAATGTTTATTTAAAAAAAAAAAGAAAAAAAAAAAAATCTTTGTCTCCCCACGCCTCCTCCACCATTGTCTCTTTTTCTGCCTTAAGTCTGTATTTTCTCTCCTATTAAGTAGTGTTTGGATGCTCTCAATTTCCTTTATTTAATGTGCATGTGTAATTCCCTCCCTACCTCCCCTCCCCTCCCTATCTGGTGTGTTAGTGTATTTCTGAAGATTGTCCAGATAATGGTCTCCTGGAGTTTGCAGCTGCTCTGACAGAAGGGGAAAGGATCAGAAATCAACTCATTACTGAATTCATAAATTCTTCCTTCAAGTCAGTAGAAATATTTTTGTGGTGTTGAAAAAAAGAGAGGATGTGGTTGTGGCATTTTGTATATTCTATTTGTCTGTGGCGCTGTGCAAAATATAGAATTTGTAGTCATATGTGAATAGTGGTGACTTCATTATTATTATTTTTTAATTATCACATGTATCTGGCAAGTTCAGAGTCCTTGTTGCTTGCCAATATTGCGATTGTGGGGGGTGAGATGGAGGGGCTGCAGTGAACTGTGACAGACCACAAAGACCAGCTGGCTCTCAAGGACATATTCATCTACACGCAGAATGTTAAGGTCAGAATACCAACTGCAACGATGAATACAGTGTTGTCTACAGAACCTGTTTAATTACAAACTTAATCTTTTGTACTGTACATAATTTGAATAAACGTTTTAAGAAACACAATAAAACAACTACTAGTATATTTTGTTGTGTTGATAATACACTATGTCTTAGGTTTCCATATACACAGTTTTGCTAAAAAAATGGATTTATGACTAAATTGTTTACAGTTTGGAAACACCAACACTTGTTGTTACACCAATTGGTTGCAATCAGTGTTTTACTGTATAGAAACCTAAAGTATTGTAAATATTACACCTTTAACCATACCTAAGTGTTCTAAAAAAAAATTATTTTGCCTGCACTGTGAACACGTGGCAACCTTCACAGACCTGATGCTAAGATAATAAATCCCTTGGATGAGGTGCAGAATATGTCGAGAGTTCATCGTGGCAACTGCTAGATTACGATGCTGCTAGTACTCCCATATGTGGCTACACCTGAGGGATGGAGTCCTCCCATAGACCTCCTGCTCCACATCACTAATTATCCTTAGGGCTGACTGAGGGGAACAGTTGTATTGCCAATGTGGCTGGGGTGGAAAACTAGGGACTAATCAACTCATGCATGTGTTGGTGTTATATTTGGTGTACCTAGAATTTCTTAATAAATGATTGATTAATGATCATACATTGATTTAGTTGTAGGAAAATTGAGGGTCGAAAACAATTTGGACAATAGTAGTTCCAACTTGAAATTGAAGCTTTATAAGGTCATCTAGTCAGCTAAAATGGAATATCTTTCATGGCAACAATTCTTGGAGTCCATCTGGTGGGACATAATGATTCCAGTTTAGTTACACCTCTACTTGCTACTTGATTGAAAAAAGATGCTATATTTTGGAAGGAAAAAAGAGTAGCTTACTTATTCTTTAACTATTTCATGAGCATCCTGAATACATGGAAGCTGTCTTCCAATATCTTGAAGCAAAGATTAAGTGAATATGCACAACAATGCACAGCTATTGTAACATGATTATCTTTTCCAAATCTTGCTGCCACACCAGATCTTCTCATATTTGCAGCCTCATCATAAGCTTGTCCTTGACATAATGATGCTGGGAGGTTGCTCTTGTGCCAGGAAGCTTAAGCAAACCAACAGAATCCATTTGACCTTCTAATTTGAATTCACCCAATGGATGGACAAATTTAACTGCTCGCTTTTGGTTGCTGTTGATTACACCCAATGCTTCATCAGCAATGTTTGAAAACCAAGAAGGCATTGTTGCCTTCAACGAGTAACATGTTGCAGCTGCAAAGTTACCAAACTTGTTTTGCTTCTGCAAGCAGTTTAGCTATTAGTTTATTATTAGTGTGATTATCTTTTTATGAATGAGTGCATCTGTAACTAAAAGTGTGCAATATTTTCTATATTAAGGGATTTTCCTAATAATTGATCTTGGACACCAACAATACATGTGATTTACAGCATTGGTAATAATGTAAAGCATTTGGGAGGGGGGGGGGGAAAATGACATTCCTCAGTTCAGGAAGCATGTTAGGAAGGCCCTGGACAGCCCCCCTGTGATAAAAATTGATATCTTCTAACAAGTGCATCTGGACAACTTGAACTTTTTTTAACCAGAATATCATGAAAACACGATGCAGTTAGACGTCTGTACCTTTGCTATTGCCAATGTGAACTGTCTTTCTGGCTCCGTGTACACCTTTCAACATTCTCGCAATCATCTGTTGAGATCTTCATGGAGTGAAAGACTTGTCCAACCTTCGCACTACAACTGTCAGTGGGAGTGGTAACGATCTTCCACTGCAGCTCATGTCTGTCATGTGCCACCTGTCTTGAGTGGGAGCAATATTTAGTGAGCTATAGGGTTGAGAGTTGCTTGGAGATGATTCATCTGCTGTTACACTCTTTCTCACTTGTTGACTCTTGTAGTGGCACTGGAGCTGTAGTGAAGAGATTAGCATTAGGTAACAACTTATGCACTGATTCATATAAATCATCTTTCGGGATACATGGACTGACCTGTGGACCAATGTATTCACATTGTTGTTTCTTGGCCTGACGTTGATCATTATGTTTAGGTTTCACAATATAGATACCACAGATGTCATGTGGAGTTGCCTGTAATGATCACCATCACATGTAATATAATATTAGGAATGAATGCATGACAACCAACCTTAGTTTTAAAAGTTTGATTCCACTGACAGGGCCGAGATGTGCGCGATGGATTATTATATCTCAATCGACATGCGGCTTCCACTTTGAACAGCAATGCTGCAACGTGACTGCACATTTCTCCTATAAACTACAAATATAATTAGCACAATTTCTCTCTCTCTCTATGGTGGAACTACGCAGATAGAGACAGTTATATGATGGCGACACACCGATTAGCATTTCAAGTATTAGGGTATTGCACACACTCACTAAGGTGATTGGCTGATCCAAGGGGTGTGTGGTTTGAATCTGCCCCTGTCTCATATCTCTGACTTACCCAGCCATACATCTGCAAGGAGCAGTTTCCACCACAGCATTCTCTTGAGATGTCACAGCTCAGCCCTCATGAGGGTGTTCAGCTGCCCTCTTACTCGGGTTAACTTCACTTTTAGTATACAAAGCTTGCTTGTAGGAATTTCATAATAGAGAACTGTACCCTTGTAAAAATAATTATAAGTATAAAGATACTTAAGTATATGCTTTTGGCTTCTCCTGCGCCATAGGTTTTCAGAATGTTGGCGTCACTATTTCTCGTTCTTCATTATCAATACCCATGGCTTCCTCATTCCACTCATTCATCTCATCAGACACCTGTTTCTGAAGACTAAAAGGTTTGGCCTCCAGCACGTTCTTCCTGCGACATTCTTACTTGGGATGGATGCAAAGTCAAAAAGTAACTGACGCTAAAGGGATTATCAAATCCTAAGATGCAGGCCCATTTCCTCCTTCCTCTCCTCCATTTCATCAGACATCTTTCTGGACCAGAGCAAAGAAAAATCACTGGACGGTGTCGCCATGACGTCACCACTAACTTTACAATATTTAGTAATGGTTGCCGCACATTATCCAAAGGCATAAGTCGTTTGCTGACTTTTGATATAGCTGCAAGTGTTTCATCACATGTGATGTATAATCAGGATGTGATTACACTGGCTAGGCCATTCTCAATTATGCTTAGTTTGGCACCAATCATGCTATTCTTTAATGCTGCATTTTTTAATTTTTTTTAATCAATTCTTCTTAGAGGTACCATTTATGCTTAATATATATGTGAGTAATATTTTCCATACATTGTAGCAGTAGCATTAGAAAGTATGTAGGAAATTGTTTCCTTAAATAATTGGTCAAGAAAAACCTATTTCTGTGTCTTTGTCCTGTGCTATCAGTTTAAAGTTGAAGGTCTGGAGGATGACTTACACAGGGAAGCTAGATGACGCAACACACTGGAAATTTGGAAGCCATTAGTATGAAGGAAATTTCCAATCTAAAGTCGGGTTCACAGTTTGACTCTCCGGCTCTGCGTAGAATAACGTATCTCATCGTATTGTTGCAATGAAGCATTTTTCATGGTGCACAAAGTTGCGAAAATATAGCGTTTGTGTGTTGATAGCCAGTTAATAAATGCACACGCTTAATACTCACTTATAAAAGTTAACAGAACCTTTCATTGCAAGACGACACCAAAACGTATTGCAGACGGATGAAGTGCAAGAACATGTGGAAGAACAAAGACAATTGCAATGTTTTATATACATAGAATAGCTGTATCTCACCTTACACCTTCGTTTTTCCTCAAGTTCACATCTCACATTCCAATTTAGTGTGTTTAGGTCCCCACTTTTTCTTTCCAGCATGTCTTCCTTGCTCTCTGTATTATCAAGAAATAAAATACTACTATGTCATAGAAATAAAGTACTACCAACCAGTACTGAACCCAATTTTAGTTAATGGGATACAGCTTGGCCAGGCAACTCTCCCTTCAAGTCTTTTTACAGCAGACACTAATTTATTGTCCGTTGTATGATTTTGATTTTTTATAATTTCGACTGTAGCTAGTAGCTTATCTTTATCAGACGCCATTTAATAACGATGGTTTAAGTTTGACCGACTGTAGGGCAGGAAGTTAATGCAATGCTATAACGGGACGCCAACATCCTGGGAATTAAAATCACAATAAGTTCATCGAAATAAATACTACCAACCAGTAATGAACCCAATTTTAGTTAATGGGCTGCAGCTTGGCCAGGCAACTCTCCCTTCAAGCATTTTTGTAGCAGATTCCAATTTAGTGTCCACCGAATCATTTAGATTATCTATATTTTTGACCATAGCTAGTATGCTCATCTGTATCAGACTCCATTTTATAACATTTTACTACTATGCATACTAAATATTATTTAAATGGAAAACATGATGAAATTCCCCATATTAGTTTCTTGCTGTATGCTGCAGGCCAATGCCTGAGTTTCCAAACAAGTTATGTAGATACTGGTCCTATTGAGGGTGATTATGGCTGGTTTGAGAATAATAATGATGGATTTGGGGCTCTACTACAAGTTTCACTCAATGACAAAATCCAGGATATACTAACTACCTCTAATTAAGTCATGTTATGGGTTGGAGAGCTAGTTGACAATGTATCGGGGCATTTCCAGTTATGCCAATGCAACAATGAAAGTACGTGCATTTACATCCCAATTGGTTGTAAATTGTACTTTGTAAGCATAAATAAAATATGTTTCAGCTCAAAGTAATTCAGAAAAAAAAGGAATGTTATAGTACTCAATATTATAAATGTCAATGTCAGTCCTGTTTTGGGTCTCTGCCTACTCGTCCTAGACTGGTAGTTGGATCTGGACTAAACCTCTTTCTCTCCCTTTTTTTTTGTGCATCTACATGAGGTTATAGTATTTGTTTTTTTTTTCTTGAACTCATTAGTCCTGTTCTTACAAATGGCATCTCCCCTAAAAAAAAAAAAGAAGTTCCACCAGCTTGATTACAAACAGGAGAGATGAAATATAGTCCTTGAATTTCCTTGAATGCTCATTTTCTGCTCTCAGTTACTTGAAAAATTGGACGAGGTCCTCCATGACAGAGGACAGACTAAATGGTTTGGCATTGCTACTAATCCACCAAGGAACATCTAAAATCCACTCACTTAAAGATGTTTACGAGCACAAAGCCAACCTTGAATGTCATTCATTGTGTGTTAGTACTATCAGTGCCATAGTATGTGTACTGTTTATTCTTGGAAATTTTATGAAGGTTTGATTGTTTGTAAGGATATTTAATTCAAGCTTCAGATGTTTTGGCCAGAGTGCCCTTTTATTTTTGGGCAGATTGCCCTCCCAGCCATTTTTTTCCTTCTGGATACAGGCCTGGTATGGCCTGGTAGGGCCTGGTAGAGAAGGTAAAATCCATTACTTGTAGGTAGTTCACAAAATATGTCCAGAATTGCTTTGTACATTTGCGCAGCTGCAGAAAGCTGAATTTCCCCCACGTACTGCGCAACTGCAGATAGCACTATGTCCCGCATTGTGATTTTCCCCAGGAAACCGCATAGGTCTATTTACGTAATGGTCGGCTCTCCCGCACTAGCATGTGTTTATTTCGGGCAAGCAGCTACAACAACAATGTGAATGCAAATTTAAGAGGGTGCCTCCATAATTTTAAAAATGGGGTTTCAAATTTTCACTCTTGGGTGTAGCTAAGCCCTCCCTCAAACAATTGCTCTTCTAGGACCTTCCAGGAATGATGGTGGCTCTTCTAGGATCTTCCACAAACTGATGGTGGCCATTCTGGAGGCTCTTATTTGAAGTCTCTGCTCTGCAGTTGGCTGCCTGGAGGCTGTTTTATCTACCCCTGGTTGGTGAGCGAACAATGGTGGCTCTTCAAGGATCTTCTTGTTTGTGAAAATTTGATATATATCTTTCTTCTACTGAACATTTTGTTCATGGCAGTAATGCTAGACCACAAAATGAATTTGACTAGTTTATAGGGAAGTAGCAATGAGGCCACTTCCCTGCTATAGCTTGCATCACTGTTGTATCAAGGGAGGGACAGCGCATTAAAAGTGTTGGGGCCTGAACTTCATTTTATTTTTGAGGATTGATATTTATCAAAGCTTTAAAAGGTGGGGAATCACTCTTAAGTTGGAATAAGTGTGCTTAATATAGAAAAAATTAATAAAAAAAGGAGAATTTAAAAGCTGTAACCATTAATTGTTTTTTTAAACCCTTCCCTTTCATTAATGAAGTTTTTAACCATAAAAACTAAATCTAAAGTCAAAGTGTCTATAAAATCTCTGTAAATATATAGAAGCACTCAATAATTAAGTTTCATCTCTGACATTGTAGAGTGCATAGAAATTAGGACACTCTTTCCAGAGAAGGACCTATTTTTGATGCTGCAGAGGTAACTAGGATTGTTAAATTTAGATGAAAGAGCTGGTGTAGGGTCGGTAGCATTTGTTTGAAATTATTTTAAATTTATTTTCTTTATTTCACAGTTATCCTGCTAGATTACATTTTGTAAAGTTGCAGATATTTTGCTAATTCTTGCAGGATTTATTCAACTCTTCCATTCATGACCGTTTGCTGCATTTATCAGGGTTTTTTTTTTTTTTTCAATCGCAAGGACTGAGGGAATGTACTCATTAAATCAATCTTAATCTCACAATGGAGTAGATCACATGCTTTAAGTCAATTGCCAGGAAGTATGAAAAAAGATGTAAATACATTTGGCTAACTCCCATTTTCTATCTGATGTCTTAGGTAACGAGGCAATTCTGGAAGGTCAATATTGTGCTCCTCAGCAGTGGTTACAGTCCTATCATAAATCCGAAAACATTTTCAACAAATTTTATCATGTGATTGTAACAGTCTTATCATAAATCTGTTGAAATTATTTTCAGACCATATTATTTTGTAAAATTGTTTGGCAGCATCAACAGCAGACAGAGCATCTTGCAAAACCATATTGTTTTGTGTTGTTCTTTTTTTGTTTGTTTTTTTTTTTAATAGGGGGAAATTTGCTCTGCTGCACTAAAATAAAGGTGATTACTCTGTTTCCAAACAAGGTGATAAACTTCTCCAATGATTGCAATAAACCACCTGCTTTCAAATCTATTCATCATTCTGTTGATAGATTCCTTCCAAAGCCTCTAAAATGTCATACTTGGATAAAAGCTTTTTATTCCATGCATATAATAGGATGTATAGTTCAGGAATATGGCAATAACTATTATTGAAGTGAATAATATACATTTGTTTGTGGTTCTCAGTGTCAGATGCAGAAATTATTGGAGTGGGTGGCACAAAGTTTAGGTTCACAGCATGAACTAGCGAACTTAAACAATTTCTATCATTTCAATGATGCAGGGCTAGCACCAGGCTGGCCATATTGTGCTGAATAATTTAGGGTTTCTTTTGGTGCAAGAGAAGCTTACTCTCTTCCCTCTGACTCTTCTACTCCAAGCAACTCCTGTGTAACCATTCTTTCTTGATTATTGCTAAACCAAATGTTACAATGGAATTATGGCATTTGGTAAAGGGTCTAGCTATTTCAGACTATATTTTCTCAACTTTGGAGTGATTGTTGAGGTTTCCATTCTTGAAAATGCTAAATATTATCTCAACCATTTAGTCATACCAGACCCTGCAGCAGCACTAGCTCAGTTGGGTTAGTTCAGTGGGAAGTGGTAACAGAAATTGTAGCAGTTGTGAAATTTCAGTCAAATTTTGTGTTTTCTGGGATATGATTGCTTGTTTTTATTTTTGTGGGAGAGAAAATGGGGGCGGGGCGGAGGGGAACTTTTTCCTATAGCAGTGTCAGAATAAATTAGAATAATTGATGTCTGCTTGAAATAGTTGCAGCTTAAAAGTTGACTTGTCCATAGGGTCATGTTCTTCCTGATGCTGGACACCAAACACTAACTAGCAATTTTCCTGTCTGGTCTGAGCTTTTCAGTTGCACCAACTAATGTGTGATGGCTTTGAATTAACATTGTTGAAGACATGTGATAGATTTCTAAGCACCAACCACAGACATTAGTTTACCCCTCTTCCCACCTCAGTCACATTTTCAATGCAGCTGCTCATTTGTCTAGCCTGGAATAGCCATGGTACCAACACGAGTAGTACATAGCCTCAAGGTACGCATATACAGCTCCTACCACTGCTATTATTGCACACAAAAAAATTGAATACAGACTGTATAGCAGACATTATTTCACTTGTCACCCTAAGCAACATTTTTTGAATTTGTACTAATATTGTCCGCGCATGCCCTAAATAAACCCAGCCAGATTCTCATAGCAGCCTCTATCTTTAGATAAACAGACTTTTATTTCTGAACAACCCATCCAATTGCCCCTGTACATCTCCTGTCTCAACCAAAGCCGTCCTTTCTTCCACGGACCAACCTGCAACCGTTTCATCTTCACACAAAAAGATCTTGTTTTAATGAGTGCATAGTGCGGACAGAATGTATCCATATCCTATCTCGATTGAGGCTCTAGTGCGGACAGGCCTTTAATTGCGGAAGACTGCAGGCTTTTCTGTTGATCTCCTAGGAACAGTCTATCTGGACAGCAATGGCACACACACACACACACACGCACTCCCTCTAGACTTAAGAGGTTGTGGTAGTAATAAAATATATATAATAGCTTTGCAAGCCACACACTTAACAGCTATCCAAGTAATGTGACTCTGTCCATCTCTTTATCACAGCAATCTTGGGTATTCCCCTTTGAAGGGACTTCCAGTGTTGCTGTCACTTGCGTGTCATGAGGCAATGACCAATCATAATCTTCATTCTTCTTTTTCTGTCCAAGTTGTTGACAAATGTTCAGTCTCGTAGTAGTTTCCTTGCATGGAATAATTGTTTAGTTTCCAGTCTTTCAGTTGTAAAGGTGTGTGACGTGTTCCAGTGGAGTGATGTCTTCATTATTCATGAGTTCCATTGTACGCGTCAGGTCATTGTCTGTCACTCCCCATCCCTTCAGGCAAGAGCCATTGTGCTCTTGTGACAGACCATTTGCATCCAGATGTAATGGTCCTGGCTTATGCACAATCTTGTACTGGTACTGTGACATTCACAACTCCCACCTTGCATTCTGCCATGACACTCTTTTTCAGCTTAGCTATGTGGTTTAAATAGTTGTGGTTGGTTTCTATAGTAAAAGTGCCTCCCTCCAGCTACACTAGTGAGAGTGTGCAACAGAGTTCCAAAGGAACCCTCTCACCGCAGTCTAGTCCAGTCAAGAGAATTCTATGGCTGAAGTATAAACCAGACAGTCTAGTAAGACGGTATAGGAGTTGGAACAGTAAAGTCTGGTCAGAGAACAAAATTACAACTGTCTCAGTCTCGCGTAGCCAGACCCTTTACCTGTCACTTAGCTGGGTGATAAGTAAAGGGTCTTGCTAGGCGAGACTACAATGTGTGGCATTCACTGAGGTTGTGCGCAACAAGTCACACCACATAAACTGCAGTTAAGCCACACCCCTCTAGATGCTGTCAATTAGAGATGGCACTTATTGGGGAGAGTTGTAAAGGTCAACCCCCCTCCCTCCCTCAAGGGGACTCTACCTAATGTATTTATCACTTGGGCAGAAACCAACAGTAAAATATAGTGCTGTGTAAGATGACATTATTTGAATTATTGCAATTGACCAAACAAGTAGGTCTGTATGCTGGTTCAAGATGATAGACAACCAGAAGAAAAGTCAATTTTTGAAAGCCACTCTTTGTTTGGTTTTTGTGTTCTTCTGTCTAGTGCTGCAGCCTGTTGGGTTCTCTCAAGCTGTTTACCAAGGGTTAGTGCTTTTGAAAGTGATTTATAATAGTGATGTATGAAGTTTTAGTTTCTATTGACCCAATGAACTCTACCCTGACATCCTTACATATAGAGTAAGTGAGTAGATGATCTTTTTCCGACCATGCCACTAAATGTATAGAGTATGCTAGATATCAAGGTTAATAGTATTTGGTGAAACCAAAACGAACTGCAACCCCTTTATAGTTTTTCTTAAGCTTGCCTTGCTTTAGGTAAGCTTAAGAAAAGTCCCCTTCAAATTTCTAGTCTCGCTCAAATTCATTGTCTGGCTCAATTTCACCAAGTGAAGTCTCTGCTGGAGTTCACTGAGTGTGAAGTCTTGCTCGGAGAACAATGTTTTCAACTGCAATAGCTTTTCCCATTTATACCAGAAAGTACTTTCATTTCAGATGTGGGGGTGGTTGCGTTGTAGACATTTACAGAAGTTGTGGTTTCATTTCTTTTGTTTCTCTCTCAAATTTTTTGTTGGACCCAATTAGGAAGTTGCAAAACTTTTGATGGGGACAGGACAATGCAGGGGACAGGACAATGCAGGGGACAGGACAATGCAGGGGACAGGACAATGCAGGGAGCATAATAAAATTGGAGTGGTGGTCATGGACCCTGGGATCAAAAGTTTTCCCCTGCAGTTATGCAGGCAGACAAGCATACACGTAACACAGAAAATAGATAAGATAAATCGTATAGTTTGATTTGTATATTGTTTGCAATAACCAACCAAACAGCTGAATTGATTTTATTGGAACGTAATTTTCTTGCATGCAGAGAAAGTTTTTGTCTGCTTTGTTTCGGAAAATCTATTTTCCAGGTCGCTGAAGTTTTTTTTTTTTTTTCAATTATCACAATCAAAAATAACCACAATTGGTTAAAGAAGGGCTTCACAAGACGAACCAGAGGAGGTTAATGTTTTCTGATGATGCAGTACATTTAGTGTGTCTATTTGTAAATGGTCTGTGCTTGTGAGATTACAATTTCCTCATCCCTCCAAGGAAGAGTCTGGTGATCAACACAAGAAGGTCAACTGTGAAAGAGACAACACAGTCACATTCACAAGAAAGTGGAGAGGAAATAGTGCTCATGTATATATAATATCTGCTCCTTGAAAAGGCAGATGCTGATCATTTCAGAAGGGAATGGTCTGATCAACTTGAAGGCGAACTTGACTAGTCTGAATTGGATTTGTCAGCTCAGGGGCACAATTATTATTTCGTGAGGCAATTGCAGTATTTCTTTCAACATTATCAATTGTTTTGTATTCGCGTGCACGTTGGTTTGAGAACACCATGTCCATTGATTGATCATGTTAATGTAGAGCTTAATTGCATCATGTAAGTATGAATACAGAGATTAGTGTCAGTGATTGTACTGTGCTTTATGACTATCTACCTATCTCTGGCCCAGGTAATGCTGGATATATTTTTCTGGTATGTTATTTTAACTTTATATTTGGAAAACAGTCATTAGAGAGTTGCTAATGGATAGGTACATTTGATGGACTTCTGGTTATGTTAACCTTTATATAACATTGATTAGTTCATGTGCAGACTTCTGGCATTCTCGGAGTGAGTGAGGGTGTGTCCTTGAAGGCGTGGTCCCTGCAGTCATCCATCCCTCCACCCAATGCTTGTCCAGGCAGTCACACAGAACGTGGCTGCTATTTTATCTTCCAAACTCGTGGATTTGGGGATGGGATGTTCAAATTCTGGGTGGAGACTCGGGTGAGAGTTTGTAAGATCAATGCATGCATGGCACATAATAAATACTGTATTCTACTTAACACTATGGGTGGCAAAATATTGAATCAAAAGCAGAATAGTTAGCTACACTCATAATATATTGACCGCATTAAATGTGTTGATCCAACCTACCTCAGTATAAGTGTGAGGTTTTTAGTTCAGTTATTATTAAAATGCACATATCTGTATTCATCTAGTATTAGTCCATTGCTGAGAATGCTTAAGTTGCAGTCTCATCCATTCTAAGGTTAGAAACCACAGCAATATTATTTACAGTGATGAGTTTCAGATTAAATCGCAATCAGTGTAAATTATTGGGTTTTTTTGGGATATTTAAAAAAAAAATTTTAATGCTAAATTAAAATATAGTGCCCTACCTTCTCTTCTAAAGCAACTTTTTATTTTTTTAATTAATTAATTTTTTTATTTATTTATTTTTTTATTATTATTATTATTTTTAATATAATATATAGCATCCTGATATTAATATTGATCAGGACATAATGATGTTTTCTCCTTGCAGGGTGAATCAGGCAGTGACAGAGTCATTCAGACTCATTCTCTGTGCTCACTATTTAGACCCACCTGAATCAGAAAGTGCTTACATCAGCAAGGTTTCAAAAACCCTGCCTGACTGGGTCACATGTCTCTTGGGCCGTAGCTTTGAACCAGTGAATATTCTAGAAATTTTTTTGTGTTTAGGTTATTGTCATTTTAACTGAACCTATATCATATATTCATTTTTAAATGCCACATTTGTCAGCATTACCATCTTTTATGGTTGTTAACCTTTTCATATGCAGCAACAATAGAGATATATTTAAAGAAAATTGTTTTAATTAAAAATAAGGAGTGAAATCATTATGTATGCAGCCAGCAATCAATCAAGAACCAACTGTTAGTAACTAACTTTTTGTCAACTCTACAAAAGTTAATTGACAGCATGTGGCTCAAGTGCCAGAGAAACTTCAGGATTAGTCCCACATAATGTCCATAGCCCATGTTTATAGGAATTATAGAAATATTATAGTTTAATTCTGGAAGTGGTTGTAGTAGCTACATTTAGTTCAATTAGAGATGTATTTCAGTGGAATAAACAAGTAATGGGTCCAGAGTTCTGACCAGGTAGTATTCATTGTACCTACCCCAACTTCTGGCTCTACCACTGTTATAACTGTGTCCTTAAACAACCACTATAGTTCTTGAGTTTTCTTCTTCCTGGCTTTAATTAAATCTGCCAACTTGGAGCATAATAAAGTTTCAGTGTGTGTGTCCAAACTTAGTGTGTAGATGTAATGAGCTCAATCAAATCACCTCACCAGTTCTGGTTATTTCTGCCCTGCCAGTCTCAATAATGGTAACCAGAGGCCAATTTGCAGCTTTGCTTGCAATGATCAAGGCACTTTGCCTAACAAACTTTATCCTATACATTATAATCTAATACTATTGTAGTTAATATTCTATGAATTGGTGGAAGAAGACATTTCAAATTATTTTTTTATCTTTCATCTTAAATTTGACTATTTTTTTTTTAAATTTTCAAGTATATTCTGCCAACTTCATAATTTTACATTAATTTTAGGACATGACCACAACACAGAATTATGGCTACTGCAGCTATTTTCTGCTCCCTCCCCGAAATTGCTGCACTTGGTGAAGTGTGGAGAGAGAGAGAGAGAGGAAAGAGGGGGGGGGGGGGGGGGAGAGGAGAGAGAACACTGCAGTGCACCAGTGTATTTATAAATCAATCACTCTAGTTTACAATAATTATATGATTGTCAGGTACTCTCATGTCTTTTATTGTGTTCCTGTACAGTTGAGGTTATGCAAAACATAACTCCACTAATAGCTAAGAAGAATAACTTGAGGTACTTAGCTGTTTTAGCTAAGCATCAACTCACTAAAGGGACTTCCATTCTCAGATGCTCTGGCAGCTAGATTTAATATTCTTTTATTAATTTTTTTTTGCTGCATTTTTATCAGCCATTTTAAAAACGGGAGCATGGGTGGATACAGTGTCGACTTTTTACCTACTTTATGAACACAATTTGCTTAAAAGAAAAGGCTTTAGTTTACCTCTAACTTTTTAGTTGGACATTTAAAAGAAATTCGAAGGCCTTCTGCACCCTAGGACCATGTAGGGAGCAGAATGAAGTTTAGTTCCAAGACCCACAGTTAAAAAGTTTTTCTTAACAGTTACGCAGGCACGCAGGGAGTTAGCGAAATAATATATATGATTGGAAGGAATTCCACACCACTTACTGGCTCCACCCTCTTGCAACATGACTCTGTAGTCAGACCACTCCCCTGGGGCTTCAATAGCTGAAATCTAATTATATTAAGTAGTGGTTAGTGTTGTTGATCAAGGCTTGCTGGGAGCAAGATGGCTGCTACTAGAATGGTGCTTTTCTCAAGCCTGGAGTGTTCATTTCCTATGTCTACCACTAGTGGTTATGGTGTTACTGATGTGAGCCATGTAGCTATGTTCAGTAATTTTGATGGCACTTGTGTCAGTGATAATCTTAGGTTGGGATCTTCTGCCAGTTATGGAGGTTTAAATCATCATGATGTAGATGGTAATGGTGGTCCTGATATTGGACATCTAATTAAATTTAATATGGAGGCAAGGCTTGCTGGAAGAAGAGGGCAACTTCCAGAAGTGGTGGTCTTCCAAAGTACTTGAAGCCACAATATCCACTGCCCATTTCTATTGCAGACCTTCCAACTCACCCCATCAGGAGTAGTCTTGGTCCCAGACCCCTTTATTCACAGCACTGGATATATTGCATCATCAGCACGAAAATAAAGTGGGTCTGGCACCTCGAATAGCTTGGATAGTGAATAGCTTCGATAGTTGAGCAGAGGAGAGAGAAACTCAGGCAGCATCTAGCCAACAAAAGGTGTGGCTATAAGGGGAATCCTACTTTGCAGCAAGCAATGATGCCAGGTGCTTGTAAAATGTGGTTGCTTCGTTTCCTATACCTCCTGTGGCAGAGAGAACAAGGGGAGTGAAGGAAGAGTGCTCCACCTCTTGTATCCTCTGCTGGTACACACGTTTCTTCTCAAGTTCATATTTTCTGTATATGGCTGACAGTTTTTGGTTTCAATTGGAAATGGGAGGGGATTAAACACTCACGTCAAAATAAGTCTTCTGAAACCTCCCACCTCAGACTCCATTGGCTGACACATCTAATCTTGCACCTTCCTGATTGTTGGCTGAAGCACCAACCCCCCCCCCCCCCTTCCCACCACACAAACAACCTAACAATGAGTAAATTTTCTGAAATGATTATTACAAACATAATAGTTAATTTAATTAATATCACATTTAAAATAAGTGTTTACTAAATCAACCATTTTTCTACCCGACTTCTTGTAGCATTTCTTGGGTGGAGGTTCCTGATATGGGAGAAGGAGGTGGAGAGAAGGAATAATAAGGGATTGAGTTAATAAATATTAAAGAGATAAAAGACCAAAACATGCTTGGCTATTCAGATGGGGAAATTCAGGATATTTTCCAAAAATATTATGAAGGAATATTTTGAACCAAAGTTTTAATACAATCAGTCATCATCAGTCCAGTTGGCCTCAAACAGGGATTTCCCCCTTCTATCAATATTAGCTCATCTCTGCGTGCGTGAACAGGTTCAAGTGAGCATTTGTTCCTTACTGCATTATTAATGAGTGTTCATACCCACACACACAATCCCAACTCAGTCAGTTCTCCAACCAGCAAACAGGTTTATATTTGGTAAACTTTCACAGACACCTTTCCCATTTTCAAGTTATCAGCATCATACACACTGAATACTTATCTACTCCAGAATGAGAGGGAGTGCACAAATTTGAACAATTTCCCCCTGCCTACATGTGCCAATAGTTGCCATGGTAACCAAAGCACTGCACACACACACACACACACACACATACACAACTAACACCAAATTAATATCCCTTATGCAAAAGATGGTTGAAATTGATTCAACACAAGCATTGTGCTGTGTCAGCTCATATTGCACAACAACTTGTAATATATATAAGGTGTTGACGAGTTGTACTGATAAGCAGAAACAGTTGTTATTCCAATCCAAATTGTATTATTTAATTTAATCTCATACAAATTATATAAGGGAAGTAGTCACTGTTGCCAAGTTTTTAAGGTATATATATGTATATATTCAACAACAAAAAACAAAGTTCTACCCTTCATTGTGCCAAATCTACATACTAGTGGACATTAAATTGGGGGGGGGGGGGGGGGGGGAGGGGGAAGGGGTGCAATAGCTCCAGTCATTTTAGATTGTAGTTGCAAACTGCAATAAGTTGTAGTCTGATATTGAGTGGTGCACATAAAAAATAGTTGAGAGTATTGCTGCTAATGTCTGTCAGTTGTACCCTTAACCAATCCCATTTTATGTTAGAATAAAAATAACACTGATTTACTCCTCACCATTTTATGGATTCCTTGGTTCGTGGACATGCACACAGACGCACGAGTCCAGATATGGCCTCAGATTTGCCTGGCTTGATTCCGTTCAATAGTATTTTGATTCACAATCCCCTTTTTGATTTTATTTATATGTATATATATCTCTATATATTTATATATTTATTTCGTCTGTCTGTCTGTCTGTCTGTCTGTCTGTCTGTCTGTCTGTCTGTCTGTCTGTCTGTCTGTCTGTCTGTCTGTCTGTCTGTCTGTCATCATTCTGGCCAAACCTATGAGTAGATTTCTCTGAAATTTGGCGTAATGATAGGTTTTGACCCAACTTAAAACATGGGCTAAAAATTTTGGAAAATTGTTACCATGGTAACAAGAAAAAGCCAAAAATGGTATTTTTGCCAGAAAAACCATTGGAGCTACAGATTTAAAACTTGGTATGCATATACAGCTTCACTCTGGGAGTAACATGGGCTGAGTTCCACCTGGCCACACCTCTTCCTTTCCTGTGTAAGGCTTAAAATGCCAAAAATGGTATTTGAGCAAGAACACTTGAACCTAAGGAATTAGACCCATGAACCCATATATATTGGGAATCAATAAAATCTGGGGATGTTTTAAGTGCATGTATATGACCACACCCATTTCTGTTTTCATGTCAGGCCAAAAATGGTACTTTGGCCAGCAAACCCTTGGAGCGACAGAGTTAATGCATGACATGTATACACAACTTGACTTTGGGAGTAACATGGGTGGTATTCCTCTTTGCTACACCTCTTTTCCCATTGGTGTGTAAGAGAAAAGTGCCAAAAATGTAACTTTTGGATAATGCTTGGACCAAAGAGGTTAGATCTACAAACACACTTTAATAGATATATTTTGGTTCATAAGTATGTGTGTCTAGGCATCACGGCTCAACACTTGGACTAAAAAGGCCGAAATTCAGCATGTACTCTCCATGAACCTGGGTGAGTATTATTAAACACATGTGGGCATGGTAATGAGTGTGGTTTAGCCATAACCACACCTGCAGGAAATTATTTTGTTTGAAAAAAGTTAATCAGAGACCAATCAGGCAAAATTTTGGGTGTGGACACCATGTACCAAGGAAAGCATTATTAACCTGATATGGGTGTGGTCTGCTCTGAGCCACACACACACACTGGAAGTTGTTTTGGCTATTAAAAGCTAATCGAATGACCAATCAGACTGAAATATGGAATGAGATTTCCAAACAACTGGGTGAGCATCACTAATCACATGCGCGTGTGTCAATGAGTGTGGTTTTGTCATTACCACGCCCATAGCCAAAAACTCATATATGGACTAATCAGACTGAAACTGGGCATATGGAGTCCAAGTAACTGGTGAGCATTATTAACTGCATGTGGGTGTGGCAATGTGTGTTGTTTGGTATTAGCCACATACACTGGAAGTTGTTTTGCTACCCAAAGCTAATTAAAGGGCCATCCAGGCCGAAATTTGAGTGGCTTCTATAATGTTTCATGTTGAAATTGGCCTGGGGGGGGGGGGGGGGGGGGGGGGGGTATATGCTGCTAATCAGAGACCAATCAGGCAAAATTTTGGTGTGGTCTCCAAGTATCAAGGAAAGCATTATTAACCAAATATGGATGTAGTCTGCCATAGCTACAGCCACTGAAAGTTGGTTTTGGCTATTTAAAGCTAATGAAACAACCAACCAGAATAAAATTTGAAATGAGACTTCCAAGAAACTGGGTGAGCATTACTGATCCATGTGTGTGTCACTGGGTGTAGTTTTGTCCTGGCCACACCCATAGGACATCATTATGCCTGCCAAACACTCATTTATGGATTAATCATACTAAAATTTGGCATACCGAGTCCAAGTAACCAGGTAAGCATTATTAACTAAATGTGGGTGTGGCAATGTGTGTTGTTTGGTATTAGCCAAACGCACTGGAAGTTGTTTTGGCTACCCAAAGCTAATTAAAGGGCCAACAAGGCCAAATCGGAGTGGCTTCTATAATGTTTCATGTTGACATTGGCTGGGCAACGCCGGGTATATGCTGCTAGTATATATATATATATCCTATCCTATATATATATATATACCTCCTATATATATATATATATATATATATATAAAAGGAGATGTCTGTCTGTCTGTATGTTTGTATTATCATCCTGGCCAAACCTGTGGGTGCATTTCTTTGAAACTTGGCACGACGATAGGTTTCAACCTAACTTAAAACATGGAGTAAAAATTCCGGGAAATGGTTACCATGGTAATGAGAAAAAGCTAAAAATGATATTTTAGCCACAAAAACCCTTGGAGCAATGGCTCTAAAACTTGGTATGCATATACAACTTCACTCTGGGAATAAATGGGCTGGGTCCCATCTGGCCACACCTCTTCCTTTCCTGTGTAAGGCTAAAAATGCCAAAAATGGTATATCAGCAAAAACACTTGAACCTAAGGAGTTAGACCATGAACCTATATATATTTGGAATCAATATAGTCTTGGGAATGTTTTAAGTACATGCATATGGCCACACCCACTTCTGTGTCCATGTCAGGCCCCCCCCCCCCCCAAAAAGAAAAAATGGTACTTTGCAATACAAACCCTGGAGTGACAAACTAAAAGTAAGATATGCACACACAAATTGACTTTGGGAGTATCATGGGTGGGACCCCTCATTGCTACACCACTTCCCATTGGTGTGTAAAGAGAAAATGTGCCAACCCCCCCCCCCACAAAAAGAAGTTTTAATTAAGGAGTTAGATCCACGAAAGTGAGCCCTACACCCTGGTTCAGTGACAGTGTTATTCTGACCACCAGGATGTAGAGACACCGCTCCCTATTATACTTGTAATCTCCCTATTACAATATCCTAAGGCTACCCACTTGCTCCTCTCTGAGCAGTGGATCCCAACCCTGAGTTCAGTTAGCCAAAGTATCATCCAAAAATCTGACCCAGTAGACTGCTAGTATCAGTTAGCAACAGTACTTGAACACAAAAGCTACATGATCATGATACAGTACAACTCAGAACTGAACTAATTAATGTCAGTTAGCATGTCCTTTTTATATTTTGTTGCTCGGCAGGTGATTTTTAAATAACTATTTCCATATAAGTACTTATTCTTAAATATCTATTTCCTTGTTAGTCCATAATTGCTTCTTGACTGTAACCATTTAGTGGTAACCCACAAGCCTCATTCTCATAATTAACTTCTGTATAAACCACATTTTCACTATCTGTTTCCATAGCTGTTGCAGCCATCACTGGTGTTGGACTCCCACACCTTCCTTGATAGTAGTCAGAGTGTAGGTCTCTGACAATGAACCAATTTTAATATACATTTTGGTTAGTAAGTATGCATGCATGTTTGTATGTATGTGTCTAATCCTCACAGCCAAACACTGGGACCAAAAAGGCCTAAATTTGGCATATGCTTTATAAGAATTCGGGTGCCATAATCAGACCCAAAGGAAATTATGTTGGCTGAAAAAAGTTAATCATAGACCAATCAGGCAAAAAGTCGGTGTGTGGTCTACAAGTAGCCAAGAAAGATTTATTAACCACATATGGGTGTGGGTTGGCCATAGCCACACCCACTGGAAGTTGTTTTGGTTATTAAAAGCTAATCAAACTACAAATTAGACTGAAATTTGGAAGGTTTCAACAACAGGGTGAGCATTGGGTGAGCATTATAATCACGTGTTTGTGTGTCAATGAGTATGATCTGGTCATTGCCACATCCATAGACTTCATTATGCCTACCAAAACTCATTTGTGGACCAATCAGGCTGAAATTTGGGGCGTCCAAGTAATTGGATGATCATCAATAACTAAATGTGGGTGTGGTTTGGTATCAGCCAAACTCACAGGAAGTTGTTTTGGCTGCCAAAAACTAATTAAAAGACCAACCAGGCTGAAATTTGAGTGACTTCTACAATATTTCATGTTGACATTGGCTGGGCAACGCTGGGTATATGCTGCTAGTATATATATATATATATATATATATATATATATATATATATAAAGGAGATGTCTGTCTGTCTGTATGTACCATCATTCTGGCCAAACCTGTGGATGGATTTCTCTGAAACTTGGCATGATGATAGGCTTTGACCCAACTTAAAACATGGGCTAAAAGTTTCGGGAAATGGTTACCATGGTAACAAGAAAAAGTAAAAAATGGTATTTTTACCAGAAAAACTCTAGGACTAACATATCTAAAACTTGGTATGCATATGTAACTTCAATTTGGGATTAACCCAGGCTGGGTCCCATTTGGCTGGGTCCCATCTGGCCACACCTCTTCTTTCCCTGTGTAAGGCAAAAAATGCCAAAAATGGTACTTCAGCAAGAAAAAAACCCCTAAGGAGTCAGATCCATGAACCCATATATATATATATATTTATAATCAACATAATCTGTGGAATGTTTTAAGTACATGTATAAGACCACACCCTTTACTGTTTTAATGTCGGGCTAAAAAGAAGCCATAAAATGGTACTTTGACCTGACAAACCCTTGGAGGAACAAGACTTAATATATGGTATGCATGAACAACTTGACGTTTGGAGTGGCACGGGCGGAATCCTTCCTGGCTACACCTCTTTCCATTCCATTGGTGTGTAAAGTGAAAAAGTGCCAAAAAAAGATATTCTGAATAATGCTTGGACCAAAGGAGTTTGATCTACGAACACACTTTAATAAATATTTTGGTTTGTATGTGTGTGTAGGCATCACAGCTAAACACTGGGACTAAAGTGGCTGAAATTTGGCATGTACTCTCCAAGAACCCGGGTGAGTATTATTAAACACATGTGGGCATGGTAATGGGTGTAGTTTTGTCATAGCCACACCCACACTCATTTATGGACTTATCACGCTGAAATTGGGCATATGGAGTCCAAGTATCTCGGTGAGCATTATTAACTATGATTAGTTGTGGCAATGTGTGTGGTTTATTATTAACCACACCCACAGGATATAGTTATGGTTGCCTAAAGTTAATTAAAGGGCCAAACATGTCGAAGTTTGAGTGAGTTCTATAATGTTTCATGTTGAATTTGGCCGGGTATATGCCGCTAGTATATATATATATATATATAAGAAAATGTCTGTCTGTCTGTGCCACCATTCTGGCCAAACCTGTTGGTAGGTTTCTCTGAAACTTTACATGATGATAGGTTTTTACCCAACTTAAAACATGGGGCTAAATAATATCCTCAAAATTGTTGCTGTGGTAATGGGGAAAAGCCAAATATGGTGTTTTGGCCAGACAAACCCTTGGAGCTACAGGTCTAAAACTTGGTATGCATACACAACTTCACTCTGGAAGTAACATGGGCTGGGTCCTACCTGGCCACACCTCTTTCTTATCCTGTGTAAGGCTAAAAATGCCATTTCAACAGAAACACTTGAACCTAAGGAGTTAGACCCATGAACCATATATATTTGGAATTAATATAATCTGGAGAATGTTTTAAGTACATGTATATAACCACACCCATTTCTGTGTTCACGCCATGCCAAAAGAAGGCCACAAATAGTACTTTGTCCAGACAAATCATTGGAGCTACAGACTTAAAACATTGCATGCATACACAACTTGACTTTGAGAGTAACATGGGTGGGATCCTTCTGGCTACGCCTTTTCCCATTGGTGTGTAAAGCCAAAAAAAAGAGCCAAAAAAGAACTTCGGAGTAACACTAGGGAGTTAGATCCACGAATCAATTTTAATATACATTTAGGTTCATAAGTAAGTATGTATGTATGTATGTATGTATGTATGTATGTATGTATGTATGTATGTATGTATGTATGTATGTATGTATGTATGTATGTATGTATGTATGTATGTATGTATGTATGTATGTATGTATGTATGTATGTATGTATGTATGTATGTATGTATGTATGTATGTATGTATGTATGTATGTATGTATGTATGTATGTATGTATGTATGTATGTATGTATGTATGTATGTATGTATGTATGCATGTATGTATGTATGTATGTATGTATGTATATATGTATAGGCACGTAGCCAGGATATTTGAAAGGGGGTTCTTTTTCCACATTTGGGTGGAAGTCGTCCGCAAGTAGATGTGCTGGCGTGGTGGTTGAAGGGACGTCAGGATTTGAGCATCTGTGGTCCGAGAGAGATGGCAGTAGATATTAGGTGATGGAGAAGATGATGGGTATTCTCGCTAGTGGAAGTTGTTATCTTAACCATTCATGCAACACGTCGATATCTGGTGGTGTTACTCCAGCCAGCATGGGGAGGAACATAGTCTTTGTTGGTCTCATACATCCAGTGACAATCCGCAATGTGTCATTTAGAATAATGACAGGTAACATAATAAACTGATGCTATACCAGCCCATGTATGCAACCAAAAAAATATGAAAAAAAAAAAAAATAATAAAAAAGAATTAAAAAAAAACAAACAAAAACAACTGATGATATACTATGCATGCAACCAAGAAAGAGAGAAAAACTATTATATAAAAAAAGAAGGGGAAATCAACAATATATATTGACAAAAATATACTACCAGTTAATTAAAAGAATGTAACACTTAAAATCCAGATGTGTTAATTCTTATCAATAGGTGAAACAAACAATACAAACATACCAGGTATGGGCCAGAAATAGATTTTTGATGATGATAGCTTTTATATCTTACTAATAGCAGATAGTTGGTCAATCAAACACAATATAACCACTGATACTAAACTCTATATTGAAACATACATGATTCAATTAATCTCTACATTTGCATGATTCAATTAATAGGCTGGATTTACAAACAAACATGCGAAAAACCGTGAATAGGGCGGGTTTTTGGATGTGCCAGGGTTCTAGATGAATAGCACATAAAACAAGATTCGTAAGTATACATCAATAACATAATACATGAAAAAAATACATAAACCATAACACATGGGAAATGTTGATAACAATCCAATATTAATCTTCTTTGTCCATTGTCTGTCATGGTTGGTATCAAGAATAACGTAGGAATTGGCACTCTCTGGGAGACAAAACAAGTGCTAGATGGAGGATATGTTCAGACTAGGATATCTGCAACAGAACGACAGAGCAGCAGGAAGGATTGTGCTGGTTTTGTGACTAGACCCTTTACTAACCTACTTTAGGCAATTGCGACCAAAGACACTAGTTTTCCTAGATGACACTTTATCTACACAAAGAGTTTACAAAAAAATTTGCAATTGAGAACAAGAAAGCAATACTACCGTCTGAGACAGAGGTTTAAACAAGGACACTTCATACTAATAGAGGCACCAACAGAGCTGAAAACAGAGTTAGGTGGAGCAGCTAAGGGTTGAACATAATACAGAATGTGAAGGATCGAAGATCCATTAAAAAAAAAAATTACAATGTATGGTGAAGAAAGAGCCTTTTCAAGACTAGTGAAGGGTTGCACAGAAGAGTAGTGAATGGTGCAAAGAATAATCAACACAATTGCATGCATCACAGTGACTTGAGTGAGGCTCAAGGGTGGCAGGTCTCGACTAGTATGTATAAATAACATATACATGCCCAAAAAGTACAGTTATACAAATTTATTTAATTAGAACCAAAATGACACTACATTATCAATTTTCTATTTATGAATCCACCAGAATATTACTCATGCATAACCTCCTGGGGTGCATTGTATGAAAAAGATCTACCACTTCATTTAAATCTATTTTGTGGTTGTACTGAATATGCATCAAAGCTAAAGATGTGAATCTTTCCTCGGCCATTGTGCAGCGCATATAGTTACGGAGACGGTGGACAGTACTGGCATTCCTCTCACATTCACATGAGGTCACAGGTAGTGCACGCAATTTTTAATAAAACAAAAACATTAGGAAAATCAATTCATCACACATCTTCATAGTGGCAGAGCAAGTAGAGGGAATATCGCCATCAGGGTTGGATGTAAACGTATGCTTCTGTCGAGGGTCAACCCTCAACATGGCCAAGCCAGGCCCAGAACATTTATTAGTTAATTGTAAACATATATTTGAACAAGATAAATGACCAAGTTATGTGTCTGTACTTGTGCTGTTATTGAGTCTTAGGTATTATATTAGTTTAAATTCTAGGTATGTATGTAAGATTGTATCATGTAATGCTAATGTGTGGCTAGGGGTATAAAAGACCCTGGAAAGGCCACTGTCTTGAGTCTTTTGCTAAATTGCTAATAAAGTTCTTCTTAATTTATAACCTAAATTACTCTGGTATTTAAGAATCAAGGACCTTGTTAGCTGGGTATTGACTCTGGTGGCAGCAACCTACCATACCTGGGGATTAAGCAGTTCTTAAAACCCCAACACATGGTGGCAGCGGTACTTCTATGAGAAAAGAACCAGCCATAAAACTCATTCAAGTTAATAGAAACTATGAGCAATGCAAAGCAGTATGCTACTCGTGCCAACAAGCAGAAAAATGAGGAAGATGAAGATACAGATTCAAATTTCTCAGTAAACATTCCTTCTACGCCTGATGCTCTCACTCTACTTACCCAAGCAATGTCTTCACTACTTGCTAGCGTAGAAGATGACAAAAGAAGTAGAAGACAAGCAGAAGCTGAGAGAAAGCAGGAGGAAAGGGAAAGACGAGAATTTGAAGATGCTTGCCTAAGACATTGGGAGCAGATTGAAAAAGACCGTCAGGCTCGCCTTGAATCTTTGGAAGGAGCCAATGCAGAAAGGGAGGCAGCAGCTATTGAAGCACATACCAAAGCCTCTGAAATGCATAAAGCTCAGCATCAGACAGACAGACCTAGCTTCCCAGAAGAAACAAGCTATCCTACAAGCCCTACCAAAACTGGATGACCACACCGACCCAGAGGCATTCCTGGCAACTTTTGAGGAAACCATGGAAGAAGGAAACTTTCTAACTGAAGAATGGATAAAGAACATCAGAGAGTTACTGACAGGGAAGGCATCATCAATTTATTATGAGATGAATGTCACTGCAGAAACACCTTGCCTGGTATTTAAGATATCGCTTCTTGAGAGACTTGGCTGCACTGAGACTCGAACAAGACACAAAGTATGGTGCAGTAGCCCAGGAGATCAGCAATCACCTAGAAACCACCTAGAAACCACCTCACACCCATACTGAAAGGAATTACCAGGCTTGCTAAAAACATTTGCGATTGTCAGGACCACATCAAGGAACAGCTTTTCGGTGTGCTAACTTGCTACTACTCATTAGAAGTGTGCCACTCCCTGAAAGGAAAGAACTTTGACAGTGTCTACCAGATAGTGGATGAGTTGGAAGCCTCATGGGAGTCCAAGTCATTTAGTGAGCGCATGAAGATGCATAGAAAATCTCCAGATGGGTACTCAGCATACAGACGTTCCAGGGAATACTGGGGGAAGCCGAAGGAGCAGCAACTTCAACACACCAACTGTGGAGAAGATGGGCACCTAACTAAGGGTAAGGGATGGGGTAAGCCAGCAGGGCACAGTCCGGGTGTGGGCCAAAGGGAAAGTGACCCAGTGACCCAGTTGACCAGGGAACCCCACCCTTTAGTAAACCTATAATTTGCTTTAACTGTGGGAAGCCAGGGCATACCTGTAGGGACTGCAGAGAAACTAAAGTGAGGCTTGGAAGGATTAATTCAGGGTCAGAAACAAATGAATTTCCTGATTTGATCAAACTTGGGATTGTCAATGGGAAACCATGTAGGCTTCTTATTGATACTGGGGCAGATATGACCACTGTTCCTGCCAGGTTAATAATGCCATCACAGTACACTGGTAAAGAGGTTCAAGCTAAGTTTGCTGATAGGGAGACTAAATTCTTAAAAACAGCAATAGTTGACCTTCAGGTAGAGGGTACCACTGAATCTATAGAGGTACTTGTAGTGGGAAACAGTGCACATGACGTATTGTTGGGTAGGGATCACCCAGTAGTAAAAGCTTGGATTACAGGTTGATTAATCCTTTACCAAGCTAATTCCTCACCTAGAGCTCTAGCAGCTATTACCAGGGCTCAGAGCCAGGTGTAGGAAAAGGAAAGAAAATATTTTATCTGATGCTAGAGATGGAGCTAGCCCAAAGTAACTGCCAAT
>OZ017790.1:6467579-6584779 GCA_963969325.1 Lycopodina hypogea
CAAAAGTGTAAGGTGAGATACAGCTATTCATACTGTGAAACATTCATTCACATATGTTTTATGGTAATAGATCAAGTTTAGAATTCAATGGCTATCAAGTGTTTCTAAGTGAAATAATAAGCCCAACCCATTCTACTTATATCATATGGACATCAGTGATACTATTGCTATGAGCAAAATTAAATTGTAATGTTAATGATCAGTATCATGTAATTGCTATTTCCTTCTCTCTCTCTCTCTGCATATTAATATGGTGCTTGTTTAGCTTAAAGTGCACATGTTGGAGGATGAACTGCCTTATAAATTATTGCAGGAAAGAGAAAATAGACGTATGTTTGAGGTCGCCATGAGTGAAAAGAAGGTTCCAAGAAAAATTATTTTTATTATTTATGATAAAATATAGCTTTGACAAAATACTTTTAGTTTTTTGAGCTAGATACTAAAATGCTAGCTATTTAGCAGCAGAAAATGTAGATCAAAGAGTTTTAGATATGTCATGGTTATACTTGCAAGCTAGATTGTTATTTTTGGTGTGTAGCTAGATATTCAATATCTATCTAGCTATATAGCAAAATGAGTAATAGTTATATTTACACTGTGTTATAATTAGTTCTTGATTATTTAGGTTTATTTAATTGGTCTTCTTTGTTGACCTTTTTTTTTTTTTTTTTTTTGGATGAGCCAATCAGATTCATGTATGGTTGACAAACATACACCCTCATTATGGTTAAAATGCACCAGCTTTAGAATTTGTTGTTGGGATGTGCCACAAAATGATGGTTAGGGATTTAACTGTTATCATATTGCAATAAGATTGTTGTTTGGAATTAGAAATCTGAAGGAATAAGTGAAGGGGTCTGTTATTTTTTTAAGGAGTGTAATAATCATTCATACTTTCAGATTATGTACATATGCTACTCTTCAGTTTTATCTAACTTTGATTCAGGTACATGAAATGAGGATAAAAATCAATTTTACTATTTATGATAAAATATAGCTTTGGCAAAATACTTTTTAGTTTTTGAGCTAGATACTAAAACGCTAGCTATTTAGCAGCAGAAAATGTAGATCAAAGAGTTTTAGATATGTCATGGTTACACTTGCAAGCTAGATTGTTATTTTTGGTATGTAGCTAGATATTCAATATCTATCTAGCTATATAGCAAAATGAGTAATAGTTATCTTTACACTTTGTTATAATTAGTTCTTGATTATTTAGGTTTATTTAATTGGTCTTCTTTGTTGACCTTTTTTTTTTTTTTTTTTTTTTTTTTTCTTTTTTTTTTGGTAAGCCAATCAGATTCATGGATGGTTGACAAACATACCCCCTCATTATGGTTAAAATGCACCAGCTTTAGAATTTGTTGTTGGGATGTGCCACAAAATGATGGTTAGGGATTTAGCTGTTATCATATTGCCATAAGATTGGTTTGTAATCTCTGATGGAATAACTTTCTTTCTAATACTATATATGTGGCACTTTTAGCAATGAGCTCTTTTGGCACACTAATTTTGCTTTCTTTCAACACTGATCTTCCTGTGAAGTTCTTGATAGTCATTACTTTGGTTGTGCAGGAAATTAATTTTGTTTAACAGGGATAGTGGTGAGTGTAGGTTTGGGGGAAGGGGGAAATGTAGTTTGTAGGAGAACAAAATTCTGTACCCTTAGATGCTGTCCAGAAGCAGTGATCTCTTGCAGCAATGGGATTACATTGTAAACTACTTCTGAGTTCATAAATTTTTTCTTTATATTGTTTATAGGTTTTTATCTGGTCAACTTGGCAAGCCATGTTAAAATCATTAACATTTCTGTGATGTGATATCTTGTGTGAAAGGCTTTGCATTCCCTTAGATGCAAATAAAATGGTGGACAGGAAGAGCCTTTATTTGGTTTTTTTCAGTTACTACACTTGAACAATGGGGTTCAGACAAACGGGACATAACTGAGGTTACTTTCACTTACCTGAATACACTGCACTGATCAATACAAAACTTATATCATTTAAATTTTAATAGTACAGTGATAATTAGTAACATAAAATTTTTTTTCTATAAGGTCACACAATAAAAATGAAAGAGAAATTTATATATTTTTGGGTCAAATATAGTAGGAATCAGTAAACACACTAATAAGCCGGTTTTGTAAATGTGATCAGAATGCAATAAAAAGGAAAATAAAAAAATAAAAAATTAGTAAATAAATAAAAGAAAAAAAGTTACAACAAAAAGAAAATGTGAACTGTATTATTTTGAGCAAGCATAAAAGTTAAATTTGCCATTATCCTGATTATTTAACTAAGTTTGAGTAGGTGTTAACTTTTCTACATAAAAATAAAATAAATAGTGTAGCTAAAAAAAAAGAAGGTTTAAATAACAATTTAGACTCTTCAGCCTAATAAATTTAGAATTACTTACAAATTCTAAATTTTTTTTTATATATGACAATGTTCACAACCCATTACTGTAATTTTGGCAGCTCTCAGTACTTTTATTTCCTCATATAATTACCTCTGTGAGAGAGAGAGAGAAAAAGAAGAATGCAACTGCTACTATAATGAAATGTAGCCATATAAATCTTGACTGAACAACAGACCAATCAAATGACCGACCGACCGACCGACCGACCGACCGACCGACCGACCGACCGACCAACATACTTACATTGATACATATACAAATACATACATTATTACATACGTTAATACAAACAAATACATACATTAATACATATATATAATATTAATATTTCTAAATAAATAATTTGCCATTTTTTATTTTGTTCAAAAAAAAATTTTTTTTCAACTTTCTGTTCAAATTGAAGGAACTCCAGATTGACTTGGACAGAGAAACTAAACTTCGCAAAACTCTTCAGATAGAGGCAATAAATAAGAAGGAAGCTCATCTGAATTGTTCTATGGAGGTAGAGTACATTGTAACATGTCAAACACAGTTAGCACGTCATATTCCCTCCAAATATCTTACACTTACACTTAGAAATGTTTTTTTAACTTTGTATTATTTAGATTGATGTACTAAAAAGTGAATGTTCCAACCTTCAAATGAAGATTAAAGACATTATGCAAGAAAATAATTTTTACAAATCTCAAGTAAGCATATTATATTCATATGTAGGTAAATTTAAGCTATTTTGGGTATTTAATGGTACACTGCATAATAGAAACAATGTTATTGTTACAGCTATAAGCAAGGTTAGCTGTACTGGAAAATTTTTATTTTTTTTGTGTCACTTATTTTTATTTTGCTTTTGTGGCATAATCTGCATAAAAGATTAAGAAATATTTGGTCCATAATCATGAAAAAAAAAAGTTTTAGAAACTTAAATGTTGTGGGAGTGTAAGTCTTCAATGACGTTATAAAGGGGACAACTGCTGTGAAAATGAAATATGAGTGATATCCTACATTAACTTACTACAAGTATTTCTTCAGTTAGGAATCAGATTCTGCCAGTGAGTCCACGATTTGTAGCAGCACATTGATATCTTGTAAAATTTAACTGAAAAAGAAGTTTGGAGTTGGAAATCTGTAGGAATAAGTGAAGGGGTCTGTTTTTATTTTAAGGAGTGTAATAATCATTCATACTTTCAGATTATGTACATATGTTACTCTTCAGTTTTATGTAACTTTGATTCAGATACATGAAATGAGGATAAAAATCATTTTTACTATTTATGATAAAATATAGCTTTGGCAAAATACTTTTTAGTTTTTGAGCTAGATACTAAAAAGCTAGCTATTTAGCAGCAGAAAATGTAGATCAAAGAGTTTTAGATATGTCATGGTTACACTTGCAAGCTAGATTGTTATTTTTGGTGTGTAGCTAGATATTCAATATCTATCTAGCTATATAGCAAAATGAGTAATAGTTATCTTAACACATGGTTATAATTAGTTCTTGATTATTTAGGTTTATTTAATTGGTCTTCTTTGTTGACCTATTTAATTAATTTATTTTTTTTTGATAAGCCAATCAGATTCATGTATGGCTAACAAACAAACCCCCTCATTATGGTTAAAATGCACCAGCTTTAGAATTTGTTGTTGGGATGTGCCACAAAATGATGGTTAGGGATTTAGCTGTTTTCATATTGCAATAAGATTGGTTTGTAATCTCTGATGGAATAACTTTCTTTCTAATACTATGTATGTGGCACTTTTAGCAATGAGCTCTTTTGGCACACTAATTTTGCTTTCTTTCAACACTGATCTTCCTGTGAAGTTCTTGATAGTCATTAATTTGGTTGTGCAGGAAATGTCAAACACAGTTAGCTCATCATATTCCCTCGCAATATCTTACACTTACACTTTGAAATGTATTTTTACGTTTGTATTATTTAGATTGACTTAGTAAAAAGTGAATGTTCCAACCTTCAAAAGGAGATTAAAGACATTATGCAAGAAAATAATGTTTACAAATCTCAAGTAAGCATATTATATTCATATGTAGGTAAATTTAAGCTATTTATGGTATTTAATGGTACACTGCATAATAGAAACAATGTTATTGTTACAGCTATATGCAAGGTTAGCTGTACTGGAAAATTTTTAAATTATTTGTGTCAATTATTTTTATTTTGCTTTGGTGTCATAACCTGCATAAAAGATTAAGAAATATTTGGTCCAATAATCATGAAAAAAATACCTAGTTTTAGAAACTTAAATGTTGTGGGAGTGTAAGTCTTCAATGACGTTATAAGGGGGACAACTGTTGTGAAAATGAAATAATGGTGATATCCTACATTAACTTACTAAGAGTATTTCTTCAGTTAAGAATCAGATTCTGCCAGTGAGACCATGATTTGTAGCAGCACATTGATATCTTGTAAAAATCAACTGAAAAAGAAGTTTGGAGTTGGAAATCTGTAGGAATAAGTGAATGGGTCTGTTTTTTCTTAAGTAGTGTAATAATCATTCATACTTTCAGATTATGTACATATGCTACTCTTCAGTTTTTTGATGTAACTTTGATTCAGGTACATGAAATTAGGATAAAAATCATTTTTACTATTTATGATAAAATATAGCTTTGGCAAAATACTTTTTAGTTTTTGAGCTGGTTACTAAAAAGCTAGCTATTTAGCAGCAGAAAATGTAGATCAAAGAGTTTTAGATATGTCATGGTTATACTTGCAAGCTAGATTGTTATTTTTGGTGTGTAGCTAGATATTCAATATCTATCAAGCTATATAGCAAAATTAGTAATAGTTATCTTTACACTTTGTTATAATTAGTTCTTGATTATTTAGGTTAGGTTTATTTAATTGGTCTTTTTCTTGACCCTTTTTTTTTTGTTTATTTTTGATAAGCCAATCAGATTAATGTAAGGTTGATAAACATACCCCCTCATTATGGTTAAAATGCACCAGCTTTAGAATTTGTTGTTGGGATGTGCCACAAAATGATGGTTAGGGATTTAGCTGTTATCATATTGCCATAAGATTGGTTTGTAATCTCTGATGGAATAACTTTCTTTCTAATACTATGATGTGGCACTTTTAGCAATGAGCTCTTTTGGCACACTAATTTTGCTTTCTTTCAACACTGATCTTCCTGTGAAGTTCTTGATAGTCATTACTTTGGTTGTGCAGGAAATTAATTTTGTTTTACAGGGATAGTGGTGAGTGTAGGTTTGGGGGAAGGGGGGAATGTGGTTTGTAGAAGAACAAAATTCTGTATCCTTAGATGCTGTCCAGAAGCAGTGATCTCTTGCAGCAATGGGATTACATTGTAAACTACTTCTGAGTTCATCAATATTTTCTTTAAATTGTTTATAGGTTTTTATCTGGTCAACTTGGCAAGCCATGTTAAAATCATTAACATTTCTGTGATGTGGTACCGTGTGTGAAAGGCTTTGCATTCCCTTAGATGCAAATTAAATGGTGTACAGGAAGAGCCTTTATTGGGTTTCTTTCAGTTACTACACTTGAACAATGGGGTTTAGACAAATGGGACATAACTGAAGTTACTTTCGCTTACCTGAATACACTGAACTGATCAATACAAAACTTATATCATTTAAATTTTAATAGTACAGGGATAGTTTGTACCTTAAAAATTTTTTTTATAAGGTCAAACAATAAAAATGGGTGAGAAATTTATATATTTTTGGGTCAAATATAGTAGGAATCATAAAAACTCTAAAAAGCCTGTTTTGAAAATGTGATCAGAATACCAAAAAAAGGAAAATAACGAATAAAAATTAATGAATAAATAAAAGAAAAAAATTATTACAAAATGGAAATATGAACTGTATTATTTTGAGCAAGCATAAAAGGTAAATTTGCAATTATCCTGATTAGTTAATTAAGTTTAAGGAGTTAACTTTTCCACATAAAAATACAATAAATAGTGTAGTTAAAAAAATTAGTTTAAATAACAATTTAGACTCTTCAGCCTAATAAATTTAGAATTACTTACAAAGTTTAAATTTTTTTTATATTTGACAAAGCCCACAACCCATTACTGCAATTTTAGCAGCTCTCTGTACTTTTATTTCCTCATATAATTACCTCTGTGAGACAGAGAGAGAGAGAGAGATAAAGAAGAATTCAGTAGCTACTACAACGGAATGCAGCCATTTAAATCTTGACTGACCAACAGACCGATCAACTGACTGTCAGACCGACCAACAGACTGACCGACTGACCGACCGACCGTCCGACCAACCGACCGACCGACCGACCGACCGACCGACCGACCGACCGACCGACCGACCGACCGACCGACCGACCGACCGACCGACCGACCGACCGACCGACCGACCGACCGACCGACCGACCGACCGACCGACCGACCGACCGACCGACCGACCGACCGACCGACCGACCGACCGACCGACCGACCGACCGACCGACCGACCGTCCGACCGACCGACCGACCGACCGACCTACCGACCAACCGACCTACCGACCGACCTACCGACCAACCTACATACATTGATACATACATAAATACATACATTATAACATACATTAATACAAACCTTAATACATACATTAATACATATATAAAATATGAATATTTTTAAATAAAAATTTGCTCTTTTTTATTTTGCTTAAAAATGTTTTTTTTCCTCATCTTTAAGTTCAAATTGAAGGAAGTGCAGATTGACTTGGACAGAGAAACAAAACTTCGCAAAACTCTTCAGATAGAGGCAATAAATATGAAGGAAGCTCATCTGAATTGTTCTATGGAGGTAGAGTACATTGGAACATGTCAAACACAGTTAGCACATCATATTCCCTCCCAATATCTTATACTTACTCTTAGAAATGTTTTTTTTACGTTTGTATTATTTAGATTGATGTACTAAAAAGTGAATGTTCCCACCTTCAAAAGAAGATTAAAGACATCATGCAAGAAAATAATGTTTACAAATCTCAAGTGAGCATATTATATTCCTAAAGCAGGTAAATTTAAGCTATTTTGGGTATTTAATGGTACACTGCATAATAGAAACAATGTTATTGTTACAGCTATATGCAAGATTAGCTGTACTGGAAAATTTTTATATTATTTGTGTCACTTATTTTTATTTTGCTTTTGTGGCATAACCTGCATAAAAGATTAGGAAATATTTGGTCCAATAATCATGAAAAAAATACCTAGTTTTAGAAACTTAAATATTGTGGGAGTGTAAGTCTTCTATGACGTTATAAGGGGGACAACTGCTGTGAAAATGAAATGAGTGATATCCTACATACATAAATACATAAATAAATACATACATATATACATACATTATTACATACATTAATACAAACATTAATACATACATTAATACATATATATAATATGATTATTTCTAAATATAAAATTTGCCATTTTTTATTTTGCTTAAAAAATTTTTTTTTCTCAACTTTATGTTCAAATTGAAGGAACTCCAGGTTGACTTGGACAGAGAAACTAATAGATAATAGAGACTCCCTAGTCTGATTGCTACAGCTATGACTCTCTGATTTGCACCAATAATCTCACACTTATCTTCAGTAAACTGTGTCACCTTTCCAGCTTCTGCTGCCTTCGACACACTCAAAAGATTGTATGACAACTTTGGTACGTAGAGTACATCACGTAGCTTAAACATTCTTGAATTAGCTGCTGGCATTTTCATATCCAAAGAAACTGTTCCTCTTCCAATAGCCTCCAAAATATGTCCATCCCCAAGCATCACTTCTTGTGGTTTCCTTAACCTTTGAAGTGTAGCAAACTTTTTATCATCATTACACATGTGGCATGTTGCTCCAGAATCCACAATCCAGTTACTACTTTCACTAGCTGTGAGAGCTTGACTAGTTACAAGGGCATCAAATTCACTACTTGAACTGCATCCATCTTCTTGCTTGTGAGCAACTTTATTTGCCTTGTGTTTTTATGCCTTTCCAATCTTTGTGATCAGATTTGGCTTTCTTTTCATCAGCAGCTAGAATGAGACAATTATGTTTAATATGCCCAATTTTACCACAATAATGACATTTTAAACTTTTGTTCTTGAAGCGAGCTGTCATTACCTTAGTTGATTTACTGCATTTTCTGTCATCTTTATCTCTCATTTTTCTCTCCTCATTTAGCAACCTTTCAGTGACAACCTCCATTTCTGGTACATCTGCATTTGCCTCAAGAGCAATTACCAGCATATTGAAAGAATCAGGTAGGCTTGCTAATAGGTGGACAACTCGATCTTCCTCTGTGACAGGGTCACTCACTGCAAGAGCTTCATATATTTCTGTCATAGCTCTGATGTGATGCTGAACAGAATGTCCCTCCTTCAAATGCAATGAATAGAGTTTTCTCCTTAGCTCAAGTTTGTTTGCCCATGTCTTTTTCTGAAATTGATCTGCCAATTTTTTCCACACGGTAATAGGATTGTCAGGGTCTCCGATCAAGTATAACAATGAAGTTTTAATGGACAGTACAATCAGTGCTAATGCACGGTCCCTTTTTGCAACAAGCTAAATGTACTTGTCGACATCATCCTCTTCAGGAGGAGTTTCAGTTGCATTTACAATGCCCCACAGACTATCATTCATGAGTGCCATTCTGCACTGAACCTTCCACTAATTGAACAAGAACTAAGAAATGTATTTATACAAAATAGTGATGTTCTAAATATAGTTCCATATAATCTAAGAATAACATAACATTATTAACAATATAAGAGATGTGGTGAATATCACTGAACAAACATTTGTACAGAGTTGCATTCACAGATATACATCAAAGACATTAAAAATAACAATCATACACATATTAAATTAATATTAATAAAGTTGTGGTCAACATGATGCCAAGAATGCATCTTTCCAAAATTTATCTGGTCAACTTGGCAAGCCATGTTAAAATCATTAACATTTCTGTGATGTGGTATCGTGTGTGAAAGGCTTTGCATTCCCTTAGATGCAAATCAAATGGTGGACAGGAAGAGCTTTTATTGGGTTTCTTTCAGTTACTACACTTGAACAATGGGGTATAGAACATGGGACATAACTGAGGTTACTTCGCTTAGCTGAATACACTGCACTGA
Source organism: Lycopodina hypogea (assembly GCA_963969325.1). Lineage (NCBI taxonomy): Eukaryota > Metazoa > Porifera > Demospongiae > Poecilosclerida > Cladorhizidae > Lycopodina > Lycopodina hypogea. The sequence continues at coordinate 6,477,121 of OZ017790.1, forward strand.
TCAATACAAAACTTATATCATTTAAATTTTAATAGTACAGTGATAGTTTGTACCATAAAATTTTTTTTCTATAAGGTCAAACAATAAAAATGGGTGAGAAATTGTATATATTAGGGTCAAATATAGTAAGAATCAGTAAACACTCTAATAAGCCGGTTTTGAAAATGTGATCAGAATGCAAGAAAAAGGAAAATAACAAATAAAAAATTAATAAATAAATAAAAGAAAAAAGTTACTACAAAAAGAAAATGTGAACTGTATTATTTTTAGCAAGCATAAAAGTCAAATTTGCAATTATCCTGATTACTTAATTAAGTTTAAGAAGGAGTTAACTTTTCTACTTAAAATTACAATAAATATTGTAGGAAAAAAAAATTGGTTTAAATAACAATTTAGACTCTTCAGCCTAATAAATTTAGAATAACTTACAAAGTCTTAAATTTGTTTATATTGACAAATCCCACAACCCATTACTGTTATTTCACCAGCTCTCTGTACCTTTATTTCTTCATATAATTACCTCTGTGAGAGAGAGAGAGAGAGAAAAAGAAGAATGCAGCTGCTACTATAAAGGAATGTAGCCATTTAAATCTTGACTGACCAACAGACCAATCAAATGACTGACCGACCGACCGACCGACCGACCGACTGACCGACCGACCGACCGACCGACTGACCGACCGACCGACCGACTGACCGACCGACCGACCGACCGACCGACCGACCGACCGACCTACATACATTGATACATACATAAATACGTACATTATTACATACATTAGTACAAATATTAATACATACATTAATACATATATAATATTAATATTTTTTAAAAAAAATTTGCCATTTTTTATTTTGCTTAAAAAAATTTTTTTTTCAACTTTATGTTCAAATTGAAGGAACTCCAGATTGATTTGGACAGAGAAACTAAACTTCGCAAAACTCTTCAGATAGAGGCAATAAATGTGAAGGAAGCTCATCTGAATTCTTCTATGGAGGTAGAGTACATTGTAACATGTCAAACAGTTAGCACGTCATATTCCCTCCCAATATCTTATACTTACTCTTAGTAATGTTTGTTTTTTATGTTTGTATTATTTAGATTGATGTACTAAAAAGTGAATGTTCCCACCTTCAAAAGAAGATTAAAGACATCATGCAAGAAAATAATGTTTACAAATCTCAAGTGAGCATATTATATTCATATGTAGGTAAATTTAAGCTATTTTAGGTATTTAATGGTACACTGCATAATAGAAACAATGTTATTGTTACAGCTATATGCAAGGTTAGCTGTTCTGGAAAATTTTTATATTATTTGTGTCACTTATTTTTATTTTGCTTTTGTGGCATAACCTGCATAAAAGATAAGGAAATATTTGGTCCAATAATCATAAAAAAAATACCTAGTTTTAGAAACTTAAATATTGTGGGAGTGTAAGTCTTCAATGAGTTTATAAAGGGGACAACTGCTGTGAAAATGAAATATGAGTGATATCCTACATTAACTTACTACAAGTATTTCTTCAGTTAAGAATCAGATTCTGCCAGTGAGTCCATGATTTGTAGCAGCACATTGATATCTTGTAAAAATCAACTGAAAAAGAAGTTTGGAGTTGGAAATCTGTAGGAATAAGTGAAGGGGTCTGTTTTTTTTTAAAAAGTGTAATAATCATTCATACTTTGAGATTATGTACATATGCTACTCTTCAGTTTTATCTAACTTTGATTCAGGTATATGAAATGAGGATAAAAATCATTTTTACTCTTTATGATAAAATATAGCTTTGGCAAAATGCTTTATAGATTTTGAGCTAGATACTAAAATGCTAGCTATTTAGCAGCAGAAATTGTAGATCAAAAAGTTTTAGATATGTCATGGTTATACTTGCAAACTAGATTGTTATTTTTGGTGTGTAGCTAGATATTCAATATCTATCTAGCTATATAGCAAAATGAGTAATAGTTATCTTTCCATTTGGTTATAATTAGTACTTGATTATTTAGGTTTATTTAATTGGTCTTCTTTTTAGACCTTTTTTTTTTTTTTTTTTTTGATAAGCCAATCAGATTAATGTATGGCTGACAAACATACCCCCTCATTATGGTTAAAATGCACCAGCTTTAGAATTTGTTGTTAGGATGTGCCATAAAATGATGGTTAAGGATTTAGCTGTTATCATATTGCCATAAAATGATGGTTAAGGATTTAGCTGTTATCATATTGCCATAAGATTGGTTTGTAATCTCTGATGGAATAACTTTCTTTCTAATACTATGTAAGTGGTGGCACTTTTAGCAATGAGCTCTTTTGGCACACTAATTTTTCTTTCTTTCAACACTGATCTTCCTGTGAATTTCTTGATAGTCATTATTTTGGTTGTGAGGGAAATTAATTTTGTTTTACAGGGACAGTGGTGAGTGTAGGTTTGGGGGAAGGGGGGTATGTGGTTTGAAGGAGAACAAAATTCTGTACCCTTAGATGCTGTCCAGAAGCAGTGATCTCTTGCAGCAATGGGATTACATTGTAAACTACTTCTAAGTTCATCAATATTTTCTTTAAATTGTTTATAGGTTTTTATCTGGTCAACTTGGCAAGCCATGTTAAAATCATTAACATTTCTGTGATGTGGTATCGTGTGTGTAAGGCTTTGCATTCCCTTAGATGCAAATAAAATGGTGGACAGGAAAAGCCTTTATTGGGTTTCTTTCAGTTACTACACTTGAACAATGGGGTTTAGACAAATGGACATAACTGAGGTTACTTTCGCTACCTGAATACACTGCACTGATCAATACAAAACTTGTATCATTTAAATTTTAATAGTACAGTGATTGTTTGTAACATAAAAATTTTTTTCTATAAGGTCAAACAATAAAAATGGGTGAGAAATTTGTATATTTTTGGGTCAAATATAGTAGGAATCAGTAAACACTCTAATAAGCCTGTTTTGAAAATGTGATCAGAATGCAATAAAAAGGAAAATAACAAATAAAAAATTAATAAATAAATAAAAGAAAAATAGTTACTACAAAAAGAAAATGTGAACTGTATTATTTTGAGCAAGAATAAAAGGTAAATTTGCAATTATCCTGATTACTTAATTAAGTTTGAGAAGGAGTTAACTTTTCTACATAAAAATGCAATAAATAATGTAGCTAAAAAAAAATTGGTTTAAATAACAATTTAGACTCTTCAGCCTAATAAATTTAGAATTACTTACAAATTCTTAATTTTTTTTTATACCTGACAATGCCCACAACCCATTACTGTAATTTTTGCAGCTCTCAGTACTTTTATTTCCTCATATAATTACCTCTGTGAGAGAGAGAGAGAAAAAGAAGAATGCAGCTGTTAATATAACGGAATGTAGCCATATAAATCTTGACAGAAGAACAGACCGATCAAATGAACGACCAATCGACCGACCGACCGACCGACCGACCGACCGACCGACCGACCGACCGACCGACCGACCGACCGACCGACCGACCGATCAACCGACCGACTGACTGACCGACCGACCGACCGACCGATCGACCGACCGACCGATTGACCGACCGACTGACTGATCGACCGACCGAACGACCGACCGACCGACCGACCGACCGACCGACCGACCGACCCACTTAACGACCTACATACATTGATACATACATTGATACATACATAAATACATACATAAATACATAAATAAATACATACATAAATACATACATTATTACATACATTAATACAAACATTAATACATACATTAATACATATATATAATATGATTATTTCTAAATATAAAATTTGCCATTTTTTATTTTGCTTAAAAAAATTTTTTTTCTCAACTTTATGTTCAAATTGAAGGAACTCCAGGTTGACTTGGACAGAGAAACTCAACTTCGCAAAACTCTTCAGATAGAGGCAATAAATATGAAGGAAGCTCATCTGAATTCTTCTCTCGAGGTAGAGTATATTGTAACATGTCAAACACAGTTAGCACGTCATATTCCCTCCCAATATCTTACACTTACTCTTAGAAATGTTTTTTTATGTTTGTATTATTTAGATTGATGTACTAAAAAGTGAATGTTCCCACCTTCAAAAGAAGATTAAAGACATCATGCAAGAAAATAATGTTTACAAATCTCAGGTTAGTATATTATATTCATATGTAGGTAAATTGAAATTATTTATGGTATTTAATGGTACACTGCATAATAGAAACAATGTTATTGTTACAGCTATATGCAAGGTTAGCTATACTGGAAAATTTTTATATTATTTGTGTCACTTATTTTTATTTTGCTTTTGTGGCATAACCTGCATAAAAGATAAGGAAATATTTGGTCCAATAATCAGGAAAAAATAAACATAGTTTTAGAAACTTAAATATTGTGGGAGTGTAAGTCTTCAATGACGTTATAAGGGGGACAACTGCTGTGAAAATGAAATATGAGTGATATCCTACATTAACTTACTACAAGTATTTCTTCAGTTAAGAATCAGATTCTGCCAGTAAGTCCACGATTTGTAGCAGCACATCAGTTATGTCCCATTTTTTAAACCACATTGTTCAAATATAGTACCTGAAAGAAACCCAATAAAGGCTTTTCCTGTCCACCATTTTATTTGCATCTAAGGGAATGCAAAGCCTTACACACACGATACCACATCACAGAAATGTTAATGATTTTAACATGGCTTGCCAAGTTTACCAGATAAAAACCTATAAACAATTTAAAGAAAAAATTGATGAACTTAGAAGTAGTTTACAATGTAATCCCATTGCTGCAAGATATCACTGCTTCTGGACAGCATCTAAGGGTACAGAATTTTGTTCTCCTTCAAACCACATACCCCCCTTCCCCCAAAACATACACTCACCACTATCCCTGTAAAACAAAATTAGTTTCCTGCACAACCAAAATAATGACTATCAAGAACTTCACAGGAAGATCAGTGTTGAAAGAAAGCAAAATTAGTGTGCCAAAAGAGCTCATTGCTAAAAGTGCCACATACATAGTATTAGAAAGAAAGTTATTCCATCAGAGATTACAAACCAATCTTATGGCAATATGATAACAGCTAAATCCTGAACCATCATTTTATGGCACATCCTAACAACAAATTCTAAAGCTGGAGCATTTTAACCATAATGAGGGGATATGTTTGTCAGCCATACATGAATCTGATTGGTTTATCAAAAAAAAAAAAAAAAAAAAAAGGTCAAAAAAAAAGAAGACCAATTAAATAAACCTAAATAATCAAGTACTAATTATAACCAAATGGAAAGATAACTATTACTCATTTTGCTATATAGCTAGATAGATATTGAATATCTAGCTACACACCAAAAATAACAATCTAACTTGCAAGTATAACCATGATATATCTAAAACTTTTTGATCTACAATTTCTGCTGCTAAATAGCTAGCGTTTTAGTATCGGTCGGTCAGTCGGTCATTTGATCGGTCTCTTGGTCAGTCAAGATTTAAATGGCTACATTCCGTTATAGTAGCAGCTGCATTCTTCTTTTTCTCTCTCTCTCTCACAGAGGTAATTATATGAGGAAATAAAAGTAAAGAGAGCTGCAAAAATTACAGTAATGGGTTGTGGGCTTTTTTAAATATAAAAAAAATTAAGACTTTGTAAGTTATTTTAAATTTATTAGGCTGAAGAGTCTGATTAGTTTTTTAAACCATTTTTTTTAGCTACACTAATTATTGTATTTTATGTAGAAAAGTTAACTCCTTCTCAAACTTAATTAAGTAATCAGGATAATTGCAAATTTACCTTTTATGCTTGCTCAAAATAATACAGTTCACATTTTCTTTTTGTAATGACTTTTTTTCTTTTATTTAATTATTAATTTTTTATTTGATCTTTTCCTTTTTCTTGCATTCTGATCACATTTTCAAAACCAGCTTATTTGAGTGTTTACTGATTCCTATTATATTTGACCCAAATATATACAAATTTCTCACCCATTTTTATTGTTTGACCTTATAGAAAAAAATTTTTATGGTACAAACTATCCCTGTACTATTAAAATTTAAATGATATAAGTTTTGCATTGATCAGTGCAGTGTATTCAGGTAAGCGAAAGTAACCTCAGTTATGTCTCATTTGTCTAAACCCCATTGTTCAAGTGTAGTAACTGAAAGAAACCCAATAAAGGCTCTTCCTCTCCACCATTTTATTTGAATCTAAGAGACTGCAAAGCCTTTCACACACGATACCACATCACAGAAATGTTAATGATTTTAACATGGCTTGCCAAGTTGACCAGATAAAACCTATCAACAATTTAAAGAAAAAATTGATGAACTCAGAAGGAGTTTACAATGTAATCCCTTGCTGGAAGAGATCACAGCTTCTGAATAACATCTAAGGGTACAGAATTTTGTTCTCTTACAAACCATATTCCCCCTTTCCCCCAAACCTACACTCACCACTATCCCCGTAAAATAAAATTAATTTCCTGCACAACCAAAGTAATGACTATCAAGAACTTCACAGGAAGATCAGTGTTGAAAGAAAGCAAAATTAGTGTGCCAAAAGAGCTCATTGCTAAAAGTGCCACATACATAGTATTAGAAAGAAACTTATTCTATCAGAGATTACAAACCAATCTTATGGCAATATGATAACATCTAAATCCCTAACCATCATTTTGTGGCACATCCCAACAACAAATTCTAAAGCTAGTGCATTTTAACCATAATGAGGGGGTATGTTTTCAACCATACATGAATCTGATTGGCTTATCAAAAATAAACCAAAAAAAAAAGGTCAAGAAAAAGACCAATTAAATAAACCTAACCTAAATAATCAAGAATTAATTATAACAAAGTGTAAAGATAACTATTACTCATTTTGCTATATAGCTAGATAGATATTGAATATCTAGCTACACACCAAAAATAACAATCTTGCTTGCAAGTATAACCATGACATATCTAAAACTCTTTGATCTACATTTTCTGCTGCTAAATAGCTAGCTTTTTAGTATCTAGCTCAAAAACTAAAAAGTATTTTGCCAAAGCTATATTTTATCATAAATAGTAAAAATGATTTTTATCCTCATTTCATGTACCTGAATCAAAGTTACATAAAACTGAAGAGTAGCATATGTACATAATCTGAGAGTATCAATGATTATTACACTCCTAAAAAAAACAAACAGAACCCTTCACTTATTCCTACAGATTTCCAACTTTAAACTTCTTTTTCAGTTGATTTTTACAAGATATCAAAGTGCTGCTACAAATCGTGGACTCATTGAAAGAATCTGATTCTTAACTGAAGAAATACTTGAGGTAAGTTAATGTAGGATATCACTCATATTTCATTTTCACAGCAGTTTTCCCCCTTATAACGTCATTGAAGACTTACACTCACAAAACATTTAAGTTTCAAAAACTAGGTTTTATTTTAATGATTATTGGACCAAATATTTCCTTATCTTTTATGCAGGTTATGCCACAAAAGGAAAAAGAAAAAAAGTGACACTAATAATATAAAAATTTTCCAGGAGAGCTAACCTTGTATATAGCTGTAACAATAACATTGTTTCTATTATGCAGTGTACAATAAAATACCCAAAATAGCTCAAATTTACCTACATATGAATATAATATGCTCACTTGAGATTTGTAAATATTATTTTCTTGCATGATGTCTTTAATCTTCTTTTGAAGGTGGGAACATTCACTTTTTAGTACATCAATCTAAATAATACAAACGTAAAAATACATTTCTAAGAGTAAGTGTAAGATATTGAGAGGGAATATGATGTGCTAACTGTGTTTGACATGTTACAATGTACTCTACCTCCATAGAAGAATTCAGATGAGCTTCCTTCATATTTATTGCCTCTATCTGAAGAGTTTTGCGAAGTTTAGTTTCTCTGTCCAAGTCAATCTGGAGTTCCTTCAATTTGAACATTAAGTTGAAAAAAAAAATTTTTTTTTAAACAATGTAAAAAATGGCAAATTTTTATTTAGAAATATTAAGATATTATATATATGTATTAATTCTTGTATTAATGTTTGTATTAAAATATGAAATAATGTACGTATTTATGTATGTATCAATGTATGTAGGTCGGTGGGTTGTCGGTCGGTCGGTCGGTCGGTCGGTCGGTCGGTCGGTCGGTCGGTCGGTCGGTCGGTCGGTCGGTCGGTCGGTCGGTTGGTCGGTCGGTCGGTCGGTCGGTCGGTCGGTCGGTCGGTCGGTCGGTCGGTCGGTCGGTCGGTCGGTCGGTCAATCGGTCGGTCGGTCGGTCGGTCGGTCGGTCGGTCGGTCGGTCGGTCGGTCGGTCGGTCGGTCGGTCGGTCGGTCGGTCGGTCGGTCGGTCGATCGGTCGGTCGGTCGGTCGGTCGGTCGGTCGGTCGGTCGGTCGGTCGGTCGGTCGGTCAGTCGGTCAGTCATTTGATTGGTCTGTTGGTCAGTCAAGATATAAATAGCTACATTCTGTTATAGTAGCTGCTGCATTCTTCTTTTTCTCTCTCTCTCTCACAGAGGTAATTATATGAGGAAATAAAAGTACAGAGAGCTGCTGAAATTACAGTAATGGGTTTTGGGCTTAGTCAAATATAAAAAAAATTAAGGCTTTGTAAGTAATTCTAAATTTATTAGGCTGAAGAGTCTAAAATGTTTTTTAAACCATTTTATTTAGCTACACTATTTATTGTATTTTTATGTAGAAGAGTTAACTCCTTCTCAAACTTAATTAAGTAATCAGGATAATTGCAAAATTACCTTTTATTCTTGCTAAAAATAATACAGTTCACATTTTCTTTTTGTAGTAACTTTTTTTCTTTTATTTATTTATTAATTTTTTATTTATTATTTTCCTTTTTCTTCCATTCTGATCACATTTTCAAAACCGGCTTATTAGATTGTTTACTAATTCCTTCTATATTTGACCCAAAAATATACAAATTTCTCACCCATTTTTATTGTTTGACCTTATTGAAAAAAATTTTATGGTACAAACTATCCCTGTACTATTAAAATTTAAATGATATAAGCTTTGCATTGATCAGTGCAGTGTATTCAGGTAAGCGAAAGTAACCTCAGTTATGTCCCATTTGTCTAAACCCCATTGTTCAAGTGTAGTAACTGAAAGAAACCCAATTAAAGCTCTTCCTGTCCACCATTTTATTTGCATCTACAGGAATGAAAGCCTTTCACACACGATACCACATCACAGAAATGTTAATGATTTTAACATGGCCTGCCAAGTTGACCAGATAAAAAACTATCAACAATTTAAAGAAAAAATTGATGAACTCAGAATTGGTTCACAATGTAATCCCATTGCTGCAAGAGATCACTGCTTCTGGACAGCATCTAAGTGTACAGAATTTTGTTCTCCTACAAACCACATTCCCCCCTTACCCCAAACCTACACTCACCACTATCTCTGTAAAACAAAATTAATTTCCTGCACAACCAAAGTAATGATTATCAAGAACTTCACAGGTAGATCAGTGTTGAAAGAAAGCAAAATTAGTGTGCCAAAAGAGCTCATTGCTAAAAGTGCCACATACATAGTATTAGAAAGAAAGTTATTCCATCAGAGATTACAAACCAATCTTATTGCATTATGATAACAGCTAAATCCCTAACCATCATTTTGTGGCACATCCCAACGACAAATTCTAAAGCTGGTGCATTTTAATCATAATGAGGGGGTATGTTTATCAACCATACATGAATCTGATTGGCTTATCAAAAATAAACCAAAAAAAAAAAGGTCAAGAAAAAGACCAATTAAATAAACCTAACCTAAATAATCAAGAACTAATTATAACAAAGTGTAAAGATAACTATTACTCATTTTGCTATATAGCTTGATATATATTGATTATCTAGCTACACACCAAAAATAACAATCTAGCTTGCAAGTATAACCATGACATATCTAAAAGTCTTTGATCTACATTTTCTGCTGCTAAATTGCTAGCTTTTTAGTATCTAGCTCAAAAACTAAAAAGTATTTTGCCAAAGCTATATTTTATCATAAATAGTAAAAATGATTTTTATCCTCATTTCATGTACCTGAATCAAAGTTACATAACACTGAAGAGTAGCATATGTTTATAATCTGAAAGTATCAATGATTATTACACTCCTTAAAAAAAAACAACGGACCCCTTCACTTATTCCTACAGATTTTCAACTCCAAACTTCTTTTTCAGTTGATTTTTACAAGATATCAATGTGCTGCTACAAATCGTGGACTCACTGGCAGAATCTGATTCTTAACTGAAGAAATACTTGTAGTAAATTAATGTAGGATATCACTTATATTTCATTTTCACAGCAGTTTTCCCCCTTATAACGTCATTGAAGACTTAAAATCCCTTAACATTTTTGTTTCTAAATCTATGTTTTATTTTAATGATTATTGGACCATATATTTCCTTATCTTTTATGCAGATTTTGCCGCAAAAGCAAAAAAAAAATAAGTTACACAAAAAAAAAAATAAAAATTTTCCAGTACAGCTAACCTTGCATATAGCTGTAGCAATAACATTGTTTCTATTATGCAATGTACCATTAAATACCCAAAATAGCTTAAATTTACCTAAATATGAATATAATATGCTCACTTGGGATTTGTAAACATTATTTTCTTGCATGATGTCTTTAATCTTCTTTTGAAGGTGGGAACATTCACTTTTTACTACATCAATCTAAATAATACAAAGTAAAAAAAAACATTTCTAAGAGTAAGTGTAAGATATTGGGAGGGAATATGATGTGCTAACTGTGTTTGACATGTTACAATGTACTCTGCCTCCATAGAAGAATTCAGATGAGCTTCCTTCATATTTATTGCCTCTATCTGAAGAGTTTTGCGAAGTTTTGTTTCTCTGTCCAAGTCAATCTGGAGTTCCTTCAATTTGAACATTAAGTTGAAAAAAAAAATTTATTTTTAAACAAAATAAAAAATGGCAAATTTTTTATTTAGAAATATCAAGATATTATATATATGTATTAATGCATGTATTAATGTTTGTATTAATGTATGAAATAATGTACGTATTTATATATGTATCAATGTATGTAGGTCGGTCGGTCGGTCGGTCGGTCGGTCGGTCGGTCGGTCGGTCGGTCGGTCGGTCGGTCGGTCGGTCGGTCGGTCGGTCGGTCGGTCGGTCGGTCGGTCGGTCGGTCGGTCGGTCGGTCGGTCGGTCGGTCGGTCGGTCGGTCGGTCGGTCGGTCGGTCGGTCGGTCGGTCGGTCGGTCGGTCGGTCGGTCGGTCGGTCGGTCGGTCGGTCGGTCGGTCGGTCGGTCGGTCGGTCGGTCGGTCGGTCATTCATTTGATCGGTCTGTTTGTCAGTCAAGATTTAAATGGTTAAATTCCGTTATAGTAGCAGCTGCATTCTTATTTTTCTCTCTCTCTCTCTCACAGAGGTAATTATATGAGGAAATAAAAGTACAGAGAGCTGCCAAAATTACAGTATGGGTTGTGAGCTTTGTCAAATATAAAAAAAATTAAGACTTTGCTAGTAATTCTAAATTTATTAGGCTGAAGAGTCTAAATTGTTATTTAAACCATTTTTTTTAGCTACACTATTTATTGTATTTTTATGTAGAAAAGTTAACTCCTTCTCAAACTTAATTAAGTAATCAGGATAATTGCAAATTTACCTTTTATTCTTGCTAAAAATAATACAGTTCACATTTTCTTTTTGTAGTATCTTTTTTTCTTTTATTTATTTATTAATTTTTTATTTGTTATTTTTCTTTTTCTTGCATTCTGATCACATTTTCAAAACCGGCTTATAGAGTGTTTACTGATTTCTACTATATTTGACCCTAAAATATACAAATTTCTCACCCATTTTTATTGTTTGACCTTATAGAAAAAAATTTTTATGGTACAAACTATCACTGTACTATTAAAATTTAAATGATATTAGTTTTGTATTGATCAGTGCAGTGTATTCAGGTAAGCGAAAGTAACCTCAGTTATGTCCCATTTGTCTAAACCCCATTGTTCAAGTGTAGTAACTGAAAGAAACCCAATAAAAGCTCTTCCTGTCCACCATTTGATTTGCATCTAAGGGAATGCAAAGCCTTTCACACATGATACCACATCACAGAAATGTTAATGATTTTAACATGGCTTGCCAAGTTGACCAGATAAATTTTGGAAAGATGCACTCTTGGCATCATGTTGACCACAACTTTATTAATAATAGTTTAATATGTGTATGATTGTTATTTTTAATGTCTTTGATGTATAACTGTGAATGCAACTCTGTACAAATGTTTGTTCAGTGATATTCACCACATCTCTTATATTGTTAATAATGTTATGTTATTCTTAGATTATATGGAACTATATTTAGAACATCACTATTTTGTATATATACATTTCTTAGTTCTTGTTCAATTAGTGTGTTTAGTGTTTTTCTGGTTGATGCGTTCTGTTGCTGTCGCTATTTGTTTGCCTGTTATAGTCTTGCAGTTATCCAATTAAAGTTTAAGCTATAGTCAATAACAACTGGAAAGTTATCCAACTGGGTTATGGGCCCAGCACGCTCCCACTGCGAAAAGGAAATATACTATAGCCAGGTTTAGTTGTGTACTAGAAAAAAAACTCGACTTGCAAGTTTGCCAATCGTCAAAAAAAAAATTGGCAATTGATTTTATTTTTGGTCATGATTTTGTTGCGATGGCGGAATCAAAATCTGTAACGATTGTTCCGCTGAATGGATCAAACTATCCTACTTGGAAGGTTCAGTGCAGAATGGCACTCATGAATGATAGTCTGTGGGGCATTGTAAATGCAACTGAAACTCCTCCTGAAGAGGATGATGTCGACAAGGACATTTAGCTTGTTGCAAGAAGGGACCGTGCATTAGCACTGACTGTACTGTCCATTAAAACTTCATTGTTATACTTGATCGGAGACCCTGACAATCCTATTACCATGTGGAAAAAATTGGCAGATCAATTTCAGAAAAAGACATGGGCAAACAAACTTGAGCTAAGGAGAAACTCTATTCATTGCATTTGAAGGAGGGACATTCTGTTCAGCATCACATCAGAGCTATGACAGAAATATTTGAAGCTCTTGCAGTGATTAGTGACCCTGTCACAGAGGAAGATCGAGTTGTCCACCTATTAGCAAGCCTACCTGATTCTTTCAATATGCTGGTAATTGCTCTTGAGGCAAATGCAGATGTACCAGAAATGGAGGTTGTCACTGAAAGGTTGCTAAATGAGGAGAGAAAAATGAGAGATAAAGATGACAGAAAATGCAGTAAATCAACTAAGGTAATGACAGCTCGCTTCAAGAACAAAAGTTTAAAATGTCATTATTGTGGTAAAATTGGGCATATTAAACGTAATTGTCTCATTCTAGCTGCTGATGAAAAGAAAGCCAAATCTGATCACAAAGATTGGAAAGGCATAAAAACACAAGGCAAATAAAGTTGCTCACAAGCAAGAAGATGGATGCAGTTCAAGTAGTGAATTTGATGCCCTTGTAACTAGTCAAGCTCTCACAGCTAGTGAAAGTAGTAACTGGATTGTGGATTCTGGAGCAACATGCCACATGTGTAATGATGATAAAAAGTTTGCTACACTTCAAAGGTTAAGGAAACCACAAGAAGTGATGCTTGGGGATGGACATGTTTTGGAGGCTATTGGAAGAGGAACAGTTTCTTTGGATATGAAATTGCCAGCAGCTAATTCAAGAATGTTTAAGCTACGTGATGTACTCTACGTACCAAAGTTGTCATACAATCTTTTGAGTGTGTCGAAGGCAGCAGAAGCTGGAAAGGTGACACAGTTTAGTGAAGATAAGTGTGAGATTATTGGTGCAAATCAGAGAGTCATAGCTGTAGCAATCAGACTAGGGAGTCTCTATTATCTCGACTGTAATGCTCAAACAGTAAAACAAGAAATAAATGTGACTGAGAGACAAGAGAGCAAAGAATGCCTATGGCATCGACGTTTTGGTCATCTTGGAATGAAAAATCTCCAAAAGATGTCCAAAGGAAATTTAGTTTCAAGTTTTTCTTTTGATATAAAAGGGAAATTGATTTTTGTGAGACATGTATCGGTGGAAAACACCACCGAAGTCATTTTCCATCAAGTGGAGGCACTCGTTCAAAAGAGTTCCTTGGTCTAGTCCATAGTGATTTATGTGGAAAGATAAATACTCAATCATTGGGTGGAGCTGAATATTTCTTGACCTTCATTGATGACAAAACACGCTGTGTGTGGGTTTATCCACTAAAACACAAAGATGAAGATTTTGATTGCTTTTTGGAATGGAAGGCTAAAATTGAGAAATGAAGTGAGCAAAAGTTAAAAGTGTTTCGCACAGATAATGGTGGAGAATATACTTTGACCAAATTCGAGGATTTCTTGCAATCTGAAGGAATTCATCACCAGCACACAATACCCAAAACACCAGAACAAAATGGAGTTGCTGAACGACTAAACAGGACTCTCATGGAAACAGTACGTTCAATGTTGATTGATGCAAAGCTACCTCACAAGTTTTGGGCTGAAGCTTTGTCTACAGCTGTTTATCTAAGGAATCGAAGTTCTACTAAAGCTGTAAAAAGTATGACTCCATTTGAAGCTTGGACAAGAAAGAAGCCGAAGGTTGGGCATTTGCGTGTTTTGGGTTGTGATGCTTATGCTCACATTCCAAAGGATGAAAGGCACAAGCTTGATTCTAAAGCAAGGAATGCATATTCCTGGGCTATGGTGAAGAAACCAAAGCATATAGGCTCTATGATCCTAAGAGGGAGAAAGTCATATCCAGTCGGGATGTTCAATTTAATGAAGAAAAGAAAGAAATTGAACAGGATTCAATTGAACAAGATTTAATTGAAAGAGAAACCAAATACCTCATAGATTTGGATTTTTCAGAAGATGGTGATACAACCACTGATGAATGCAACTCTGGACCATCAATTGATGACACAGCAGAGCCAGTTCTGAGGAGATCTGTAAGGGAGATACATCCCCCAGATTACTATGCAGTAAAAGTAAACACAGCCAATGAGAAACAAATGGATCCAGTTAGTACAGAAGAAGCCCTGGCTAGTCCTGAGCAGTCAAAATGGTTAAAGGCAATGGGAAATGAAATGCAATCTCTTAAAGACAATGATGTCTGGGAGCTAATTGATTTGCCAGAGGGACGAAAAGCTGTTGGAAGCAAATGGGTGTACAAAGTCAAGAATGGTGCAGATGGTTTGATTGAGCGCTACAAAGCAAGATTAGTAGCTCAAGGATTCTCACAAAAGTATGGAACAGACTATGATGAGACATTTCGTCCAATGGTTCGACTGGAATCTCTCCGTGCATTGACTGACTGCCTTGGCAGTACAGCATGATTTGAAACTTCATCAAGTTGATGTCCCACAGCATTTCTCAATGGTGAGCTCGAAGAAGAGGTCTACATGAAACAGCCGAAGGGATTCATTCTTAAAGACAAAGAACATCTTGTTTGCAAACTCAAGAAGAGTATTTATGGACTGAAGCAGTCGCCACGATGTTGGAATGCTGCACTAGATAATCAACTCAAGAAAATGGGTTTTGTTCAATCAGCAAGTGATCCTTGCATATGCATGGATGCAGGAGGAGAGGTGTTCTATATCGGCATTTATGTTGATGACATCATACTTGCTGGAAAGAGTGACAAGAAAATTAAAGAAGTGAAGAAAGCTCTTGAAAAGAAATTTGGCATTAAAGATATGGGAAAGCTACACTATTTTCTTGGGATGAAAGTGCTTCAAAATGAGAAAAATGGGAATGTTTGGATTGGGCAACCTGCCTACACGGAGAAACTTCTCAACAAGTTTGGCATGCAAGATGCTAAACCTGTCAGTACACCAGTGGATACTAGTGTGAAGATCATTAAAGCAACCGACAATGATGAATGTGTGGATCAGCAACTTTACCAATCAGCAACTGGAAGTTTACTCTATTTATCGGTAGGTACAAGACCAGACATTACATATGCTGTTAGTAATCTGGCAAGATTTTCTGCAATACCAACCAAGCAACACTGGATTGCTCTGAAACGTGTTATGCGTTATCTGAAAGGCACAATTGATTTTGGAATTCAGTATTGTAAGCATGGCTCTAAGGAGTGCATTGGCTATTCAGATGCAGACTGGGCTGGAGATCTTGACAATCGAAGGTCAACATCTGGATACTTGTTTCAGATTAGCGGAGGTGCTGTTACTTGGAAAAGCAAGAAACAGTCATGTGTTGCATTGTCCACTGCAGAAGCAGAATATATGGCCCTAGCAAATGCAGCTCAACAAGCTATTTGGATGAGGCAGCTGACCACTGAATTAGGGAATACTCCTACAAAGGCTACCACTATTTACGAAGACAATCAAGCAGCTGTATCGATGACAAAGAATCCACAATTCCATGGTTGATCAAAGCACATTGGAATTATATATCACTTCTTTCGTGACCTAATAACTGAAGGATCAGTAAGGCTCGAATATTGTTCTAAAAAGGAAATGATGGCAGACATGCTAACGAAAGGCCTAAGTCGTGAACAATTTTTCAAATTAAGGAAAATGGCTGGAATTGTTGAACTATCCGAACATAATGCCAGCAAGTGAGGAGGAGTGTTGGAAAGATGCACTCTTGGCATCATGTTGACCACAACTTTATTAATATTAGTTTAATATGTGTATGATTGTTATTTTTTATGTATTTGATGTATAACTGTGAATGCAACTCTGTACAAATGTTTGTTCAGTGATATTCACCACATCTCTTATATTGTTAATAATGTTATGTTTTCTTAGATTATATGGAACTATATTTAGAACTTCACTATTTTGTATAAATACGTTTCTTAGTTCTTGTTCAGTTAGTGTGTTTAGTGTTTTTCTGGTTGATGCGTTCTGTTACTCTCGCTATTTCCTTGCCTGTTATTGTCTTGCAATTATCCAATTAAAGTTTAAGCTAGAGTCTTAAACAACTGGAAAGTTTTCCAACAATAAAAACCTATCAACAATTTAAAGAAAAAATTGATGAACTCAGAAGTGGTTTACAATGTAATCCCATTGCTGCAAGAGATCACTGCTTCTGGACAGCATTTAAGGGTACAGAATTTTGTTCTCCTACAAACCACATTCCCCTCTTCCCCCAAACCTATACTCACCACTGTCCCTGTAAAACAAAATTAATTTCCTGCACAACCAAAGTAATGACTATCAAGAACTTCACAGGAAGATCAGTGTTGAAAGAAAGCAAAATTAGTGTGCCAAAAGAGCTCATTGCTAAAAGTGCCACATACATACTATTAGAAAGAAAGTTATTCCATCAGAGATTACAAACAAATCTTATGGCAATATGATAACAGCTAAATACCTAACCATCATTTTGTGGCACATCCCAACAACAAATTCTAAACTGGTGCATTTTAACCATAATGAGGGGGTATGTTTATCAACCATACATGAATCTGATTGGCTTATCAAAAATAGAAACAAAAAAAAAAAAGGCCAAGAAAGAAGACCAATTAAATAAACCTAAATAATCAAGAAATAATGCTAACAAAGTGTAAAGATAACTATTACTCATTTTGCTATATAGCTTGATAGATATTTAATATCTAGCTACATACCAAAAATAACAATCTAGCTTGCAAGTATAACCATGACATATCTAAAACTCTTTGATCTACATTTTCTTCTGCTAAATAGCTAGCTTTTTAGTATCTAGCTCAAAAACTAAAAAGTAATTTGCCAAAGCTATATTTTATCATAAATAGTACAAATGATTTTTATCCTCATTTCATGTACCTGAATCAAAGTTAGATTAAACTGAAGAGTAGCATATGAACATAATCTGAAAGTATGAATGATTATTACACTCCTTAAAAAAAAAGACCATTTCACTTATTCCTACAGATTTCCAACTCGAACTTCTTTTTCAGTTGATTTTTACAAGATATCAATGTGCTGCTACAAATCGTGGACTCACTGGCAGAATCTGATTCTTAACTGAAGAAATACTTGTAGTAAGTTAATGTAGGATATCACTCATATTTTATTTTCACAGCAGTTGTCCCCCTTACAACGTCATTGAAGACTTACACTCCCACAACATTTAAGTTTCTAAAACTAGGTTTTTTTTCCATGATTATTGGACCGAATATTTCTTAATCTTTTATGCAAGTTATGACTCTAAAGAAAAAAAAAATAAGTGACACAAATAATATAAAAATTTTCCATTACAGCTAACCTTGCATATAGCTGTAACAATAACATTGTTTCTATTATGCAATGTACCATTAAATACAAAAAAAATAGCTTAAATTTACCTACATATGAATATAATATGCTTACTTGAGATTTATATACACTATTTTCTTGCATGATGTTATTAATCTTCTTTTGAAGGTTGGAACATTCACATTTTAGTACATCAATCTAAATAATACAAACGTAAAAAAAAACATATCTAAAAGTAAGTGTAAGATATTGGGAGGGAATATGACGTGCTAACTATGTTTGACATGTTACAATGTACTCTACCTCCATAGAAGAATTGAGATGAGCTTCCTTCATATTTATTGCCTCTATCTGAAGAGTTTTGCGAAGTTTAGTTTCTCTGTCCAAGTCAATCTGGAGTTCCTTCAATTTGAAAATAAAATTGAGAAAAAAAAATTTTTTAAGCAAAATAAAATATAGCAAATTTTTTATTTAGAAATATTCATATTATATATATGTATTAATGAATGTATTAATGTTTCTATTAATATATGTAATAATGTACGTATCTATGTATGTATCAATGTATGTAGGTCGGTCGGTCGGTCGGTCGGTCGGTCGGTCGGTCGGTCGGTCGGTCGGTCGGTCGGTCGGTCGGTCGGTCGGTCGGTCGGTCGGTCGGTCGGTCGGTCGGTCGGTCGGTCGGTCGGTCGGTCGGTCGGTCGGTCGGTCTGTCGGTCTGTCGGTCGGTCGGTCAGTCGGTCGGTCGGTCAGTCGGTCAGTCGGTCAGTTGGTCGGTCGGTCGGTCGGTCGGTCGGTTAGTCAGTCGGTCAGTCGGTCGGTCGGTTGGTCAGTCGGTTGGTCAGTCAGTCATTTGATCGGTCTGTTTGTCAGTCAAGATTTAAATGGCTACATTCATTTGTAGTAGCTGCTGCATTCTTCTTTTTCTCTCTCTCTCTCACAGAGGTAATTATATGAGGAAATAAAAGTACAGAGAGCTGCCAAAATTACAGTAATGGGTTGTGGGCTTTGTCAAATATTAATAAAAATTTAGACTTTGTAAGTAATTCTAAATTTATTAGGCTGGAGAGTCTAAATTGTTATTTATATTATTTTTTTTAGCTACACTATTTATTGTACTTTTATGTAGAAAAGTTAACTCCTTGTCAAACTGAATTAAGTAATCAGGATAATTGCAAATTTATCTTTTATGCTTGCTCAAAATAATACAGTTCACATTTTCTTTTTGTAGTAACTTTTTTCTTTTATTTATTCTTTAATTATTATTTTTTATTTTTATTTTTCTTGCATTCTGATCACATTTTCAAAACAGGCTTAATAGAGATTTTACTGATTCCTACTATATTTGACCAAAAATATACAAATTTCTCACCCATTTATATTGTTTGACCTTATAAAAAAAAATTTTAAGGTACAAACTTTCCATGTACTATTAAAATTTAAATGATATAAGTTTTGTATTGATCAGTGCTGTGTATTCAGCTAAGCGAAAGTAAACTCAGTTATGTCCCATTTGTGTAAACCCCATTGTTCAAGTGTAGTAACTGAAAGAAACCCAATAAAAGCTCTTCCTCTCGACCATTTTATTTGCATCTGAGGGAATGCAAAGCCTTTCACACACGATAACATACCACAGAAATGTTAATGATATTAACATGGCTTGCCAAGTTGACCAGATAAAAACCTATCAACAATTTAAAGAAAAAATTGATGAACTCAGAAGGAGTTTACAATGTAATCCTATTGCCTCAAGAGATCACTGCTTCTGAACAACATCTAAGGGTACAGAATTTTGTTCTCCTACAAACCACATTCCCCCCTTCCCCCAAACCTACACTCGCTACTATCCCTGTAAAAAAAAATTAATTTCCTGCACAACCAAAGTAATGACTATCAAGAATTTCACAGGAAGATCAGTGTTGAAAGAAAGAAAAATTAGTGTGCCAAAAGAGCTCATTGCTAAAAGTGCCACATACATAGTATTAGAAAGAAAGTTATTCCATCAGAGATTACAAACCAATCTTATTGCATTATGATAACAGCTAAATCCCTAACCATCATTTTGTGGCACATCCCAACAACAAATTCTAAAGCTGGTGCATTTTAACCATAATGAGGGGGTATGTTTGTCAACCATCCATGAATCTGATTGGCTTACCAAAAAAAAAAGAAAAGAAAAAAAAAAAAAAAAAAAAAGGTCAACAAAGAAGACCAATTAAATAAACCTAAATAATCAAGAACTAATTATAACAAAGTGTAAAGATAACTATTACTCATTTTGCTATATAGCTAGATAGATATTGAATATCTAGCTACACACCAAAAATAACAATCTAGCTTGCAAGTATAACCATGACTTATCAAAAACTCTTTGATCTACAATTTCTGCTGCTAAATAGCTAGCGTTTTAGTATCTAGCTCAAAAACTAAAAAATATTTTGCCAAAGCTATATTTTATCATAAATAGTAAAAATTATTTTTATCCTCATTTTATATACCTGAATCAAAGTTAGATAAAACTGAAGAGTAGCATATGTACATAATGTCAAAGTATGAATGATTATTACACTCTTTAAAAAAACAAACAGACCCCTTCACTTATTCCTACAGATTTCCAACTCCAAACTTCTTTTTCAGTTGATTTTTACAAGATATCAATGAGGTTACTTTTGCTTACCTGAGTACACTGCACTGATCAATGCAAAACTTATATCATTTAAATTTTAATAGTACAGTGATAGTTTGTACCATAAAAAATTTTTTCCAATAAGGTCAAACAATAAAAATAGGTGAGAAATTTGTATACTTTTTGGTCAAATATAGTAAGTATCTGTAAACACTCTAATAAGCCGGTTTTGAAAATGTTATCGGAATACAAGAAAAAGGAAAAGAACAAATAAAAAATCAATAAATAAATAAATGAAAAAAAGTTACTACAAAACGAAAATGTGAACTGTATTTTTTTGAGCCAGCATAAAAGGTAAATTTGCAATTATTCTGATTACTTAATTAAGTTTGAGAAGGAGCTAACTTTTCTACATAAAAATACAATAAATAGTGTAGCTAAATAAAATAGTTTAAATAATAATTTAAACTCTTCAGCCTAATAAATTTATATATACTTGCAAAGTCTTATTATTTTTTTTTAATTTGACAAAGCCCACAACCCATTACTGTAATTTCGGCAGCTCTCTGTACTTTCATTTCCTCATTTAATTACTTTTATGAGAGAGAGAGAAAAAAAGAAGTATGCAGCTGCAAATATAACGGAATGTAACCATATAAATCTTGACTGACCATCAGACCGATCAAATAACCGACCGACTTACCGACTGACCGACCGACCGACCGACCGACCAACCAACCAACCAACCAACCAACCGACTGACCGACCGAACGACTGACCAACCGACTGACCGACCGACCGACCGACCGACCGACCGACCGACCGACCGACCGACCGACCGACCGACCGACCGACCGACCGACCGACCGACCGACCGACCGACCGACCGACCGACCGACCGACCGACCGACCGACCGACCGACCGACCGACCGACCGACCGACCGACCGACCGACCGACCAACCGACCGACCGACCTACATTAATACTGACATTAATACATACATTTATACATACATTAATACTTACATTAATACTCACATTAATACATATATTAATACATACATATATAGTTACGTACTTACGTACATACGTAAATACATACATACATACATACATACATACATACATACATACATACATACATACATACATACATACATACATACATACATACATACATACATACATACATACATACATACATACATACATACATACATACAAAACATACATACATACATACATACATACATACATACATACATACATTCATGCATACATACATACTTACATACATACATACATACGTACATGCATACATACATACATACATACATACATACATACATACATACATACATACATACATACATACATACATACATACATACATACATACATACATACATACATACATACATACATACATACATACATACCTACATACATACGTACATACATACATACTTACATACTTACATGCATTCACGCACGCATGCACGCACGCACGCATTCATGCACGTATGCACGCACGCATGCATGCACGTATGCACGCACGTATGCAGGCATGTACGCACGCACTCTTGCACCCACGCATACACACACACACACATACACACATTCATACATACATACATACATGCATACATACATACATACATACATACATACATACATACATACATACATACATACATACATACATACATACATACATACATACATACATACATAGATACACACATATACAGACATACATACATATATACATACATGCAATCATGCATGCAAGCATGCATGCATGCGCGCACGCACGCACGCACACACACACACACACATAAACCTACACACATTCATACATACATACACACATTCATACATACATACATACATACATACGTATGTACGTACATGCATGCATTCATACATGCATACATACATACATACATACATACATCCATACATCCATACATACATACATACATACATACATACATACATACATACATACATACATACATACATACATACATACATACATACATACATACATACATACATACATACATACATACATACATACATACATACATACATACATTCATACATACATACATACATACATACATACATACATACATACATACATACATACATACATACATACATACAAGAACTAAAATATATAATAGGGTTATATACATATATTATCAGTATAAACCCAGCGTTGCCATGCCAATATCAATATGAAACATTAAGGAAGATACTTAAATTTCTGCTTCCTTCATTTTTATATTAATTTTTAGTATTCACAACCAAATTTTGTGGTTGTGGCCATGAATGAACCACACCCAATATCACACCTAAATGAGGATAGTAATGCTCACCAGTTACTTGAAACCACGGGCTAAATGTCAGCTGGCTCACTACTTCAATAATATCTTCTAGTGTGTGTAGTCATGGCTAAATCGCACCCATACGTGGTTAATAATGCTTGTCTCAGTACTTGGATAACTAACACCAAATTTTAGACTGGTGATCTACTGAAATCAGGCCAGTGCACCTAACACTGGTGGAATTTGAAACAATATCAAGAGGTGTCACTCAAGCCTTTGATTAGTTATCTGGTGCTTTGAAATTAATGGTTGCTGCTACCAAACACTCCTGTAGCAACCAAACCATCTCTTAATGATATACACAAATATTTCAGGTACAAGCAATGTGGTATTTTATTAACCATGTGTTTCTTCTCTAAGGGAACAGAGACTATATGAGAGACTTCAGTGTTGAGTTCTACCTGGTATAATATCAATCTTTTTTTAAATTTCATTTATATTCTTATCTTGAATAAATTTAGAGTCTGAATTAAAGGTTAGTTTAACATTTTGTCAACTATTTTAGTCCAATTTTACCAATAGATGTTGTACAATACCTTTGGTAAAAATTTAATATCATGTTATATTTAATGTCATAAATGAAAAAAAAAATAGTTATTTTGTTGTTAAAGTTGTTCTATATTATTTTAATTTTCACACTCTACTAAGGGAGATTTTTATTTATTAGAAGCATTATATGCTGATATTTTAATAATTTAAAATCAGCCTTAAAAATGATTCAAGTGAGAAATCTAGTACTATCAAACTTTCTATATATGAATGGTGTTTATCTGGTATTACATTCAAATGGTAGGATTCAAAAATAAATACTTATTATGGACATTATATACTTAGTTATGAATTTTTTTACTTTTATTTGTCCCTTCTTTTAATTCTGTATTTCCCCCTCTCTTTTGTTTATCTATATCTATATCTGTTGGTCATATCTGGCATAAATGTCTGTGTAATGTTTATCATCTCTGTATGCATTGATGAAACATCGGAATACTTACTGGAAAATTCCTGTTGCCTCCATGTTTAAGTCTAAGGAAATTATTTTTTACAATTGAGGTAGCAACTGTTGGCGTACATTACAGTTGTGTGTGTGTTCTTTTTTATTTATTTTTTTTTCTATTTGATGTAACTGCTGGGATCCTAGAAATATTATAGGATCTTTCTATGATCCTCAATGGCATCCTCCAAGGTTATAATTGATTATTTAACTCACAGAAAGATAATTAATCAAATTATAAGATGGTAATAAAGACCCAAGTAAAATCTCCATCAATACAAAAGCTATTTCTGTAGTTAATGAATCATACTTCTTTTTCTTTGTGCAGCTTAAAATAGCAAGACTGGACAGACAGTCGCATACACTTGAGAAGGATGATCTACATAGTCAGGTGGCTGCTCAAAAGATTAATGTTTTGAAAAATGAGGTAAATATATTCATTCATATATATCTGTTGTGCAACATCTTCCCCCCATCCCACCATACCATTCCAACTACATTGGAGAGCCATACATTAAAAGTTGTGGAGCACATATAAAATATCCACTTCACTTACCTTCAAACATTTTATCAAATTTTCGATGAATTGAATATATATAATATACATATATTAGAAAGGGACACACATTTAAAAAAAAAAATTTTACATTTTTATTGTACACACATTCCTGGAGATCTAGTGCAAACAAACTTTAATTACATATCATTATTTTAGCTATTACTAACAATTCAATGTAATAACTCTAAGAAATGAGGCTATTTATAAAAAAAGAAAGGAAATTTTGTCCTAACTGAGAGTACATTAAATTTTAGTAATTTTCATCACTAGAAATTACTTCCATTATAGCAAGTAAATATAAACTCAGAAACATAATTATAAGAACACATTAAATTTTTTAAACCTTATTATAATGTATGTTTGTTTTCCAATAGTTTATCCCAATCACTGCCACATAAGATGTATTTAATAGCCAAAAAATTAACTATTCAAGTGTTCATAGCATTGTATCCAAGTAATATATAAATATTCAAAACAAATTTATGAGTTATTCTTTCCTACACTCCCTTTACAGTGAATAAAATTGATTAATTATTGAAAATGAATAATAATTACTATATAGAAATAATATTCTGTTGCTTTCTCTTCTGTATAATCTTATGATAATAGAGCTAGAGATATTTATTTGTACATATATATTTATTTATATGTATACGATAAACTGCCAAATGGCTGAAAGTATTTGTTTGAAAATTGACAAATATGATCATCAGTTAAGGGAAAGTAACCTGTACTAGGTCTCATTGTTCATACCCTATTGTTCTAGTGAATGAACTAAAAGAGCCCAAAAAAGGCTCTGGGTGGTCCAGCATTTTTTCGAATCAAAGAGAATGCATATGTATTAATATGCATGCCCTGTTGAAAAAAAAAACAAAAACATTAGTGATTTCCAAGGGAGAATAGAGTTTGAAGAACTCATAAACAGTATTCCATGAAAGCCTAATGCTGTAAGAGACACAGGTACTAAATTTCATTTTAAATAAATTTGAATTAGAAATAAAATTAAGTAACAAAGATAACAGGCTGCTTTGAGGGAGCAGCTGGAGATATGGAATTCTATGATCCCAACTCCACACCCCCTCCCTCCTCCCCATCCATCCATAACTATTTCTATATAACTGAATTATGGCTATCAAAGATTTCACAGGGAGAACTGGTTAGATGAAAGCCAAATTAGTGTGCCAGAAGAAATTATTGCTAAAAGAGCGACAGACTTAGTATTCACAAAAAAAAAATTGTTTCAGCAAAGATTTCAAACCAATCTTAGTTGTGTGCGGTAACAGCTGGGTCTGCCTTCATCATTGTCTGGTTTATTCCAACTACAATTCTAAAACAAAATGCATGCACACCATAATTGAGGTATATATTTGTCAAGCATGCATGAAAACTATTGACTTAACATAAAAAGTCAACTGTAATAATAAAAATGAAAGAGCTTTTAATCATATCAATCATCTACCTTGCCCTTCTGTGGACTAACTAACCGACAGTGCTCTCAATGACCGACTGCACTGCTGCATGTGTTATTCCACCAGAATATCCTCTATAGTATCAGATCACCTTGATGAACATGGACACTGAGACAGACACCCAGACCAGGTTCTGTTCCAGCCTGGCTCTGTCATCTCCACCTTAAAAATTTTTCTTAACTTGGAGACTAAGAGATATCAAACTTCTCACCCACCTAGAGCAAATTCTCTCCAGTTGGATCATTGTGTTTGGTTTTACAAGCTGTAAAAGCCCTCAGTTGGAAGCATTTAGTTGCAGGTAAGTGCTTTTACAACTAACATTTTTTTTTTCCATTCAGTAAACTATTTGAAAAAAACTCTATTCTATGGATATATGCCCCTCCATTAATCCAAATGTACCTTGACCTGTGTGCCACAGGTAAAAATGAAAAAAAACAACAACAAAACATAGCTGTCCCTACATACTATTGCCGATGAATTTAAAAGCAGTCAAAGTAGGAGTAATAATAATCCCCCCATCTTCCTACCCCCCTTCCCCACCTTCCTACCCCCCCCTCCCCACCTTCCCCTCCAGCCATGAAATTAAATTTCAAAAGCCATGAACAACTAAAATACTTTAAAAATAAACACATGCAACTAAAAAAAAAACAATGTAAATGTATTGGACTTCCAGTAAAATTATATATATTTTTTAACTTTCATTTCATACTGAAACTCTAAGTATCCCACCTTCAGAGTAAACAACCAACTTTTCTATAGCAGCTGTGAATGCTGACCTCAAATTCCAAAATTTTCTCTCACAAAATGATTTCAAATATAAATATAAATAAATAAATATAAACTAATAAATAAAATGATTAATTTTTTTTTCAATTTTACGATCATAAAAACAAACTGATTGCATAAGCTATTTGTTGTCAAGTTCATGCAATTAAATATGTATCTTGGATATAGTTGAGTGTAAGGTACCACAGTCTACATAATACGTTTGTCAAACATATACTAATACTATTGAAGTCTTCAAAAAAAGTCAACAAAGCAGACACTGAGATTAAACCTAGAGACCAAAAAAAAATTACAAACAATAATTTCTTGGAAAGCATGTCTCAAGACAAAAAAAATGTTGCAGGACAAAAAAAAATATTAACAGTTGTTTGAAGTCACAGCAGAATAATTAGTTTCAGCCTTTGCACAGATAGCAGATCAAAGAAAGAAGTCAAAGGATTTCGATGTGCACTAGGAAAAAATATGAATGCATTTCACTAAAACCTCACAAGACATGTCATCAAGTAAAATGTATCTACCCTTATAAGTTTTACTATAAGACATGTCCTCCTGTAAGACATGACCTACCACAAGACATATCCTCCTCCAAATATGTCTTTCACTAATAAAAGTCCTCCCATAATACAGTACTCCTGCAAGACATGTCCACCTGTAAGACATACCATATGTAAGAGATGCCCTCCTATAAGATATACCCTTCAGTATAACCTGTCCTCCTGTAAGACATATTTTTCTGTAATACATGCCCTCCTATAAGACATAACCTTAAGCAAGACCAGTTTTCCTGTAATACATACCCTCCTATGAGATATACCATCATGAAAATATACACTCCTGCAAGACATTTCCTCCTATATGACATGTCCTCCTTCGAAGCATGACCTCCCACAAGTCATATTCTCCAGTGAAACATATCATTCTGAAAGACATGTCCTCCCTTAGGACTGTCCTCGGGTAAGACATACCCTAGCATAAGACTTGTTCTTCCATAAAATATGTCTTTCCTTAAAATAATTTTATGACCGCAGCCCACTGAAGGTCGGCCTAGCAAGCAATGCGGCACAAAGCCACAATTGGTGCTAGTCTATATATTATGTGCTCATCTTCCATTTTTCTAATCTTGTCTTAAAAGTAAAAAGGTTACACCACAAATATCACAGCATTTCTTATTATATACTAGAAAGTTTAAGTAATATTGTGATGAGCATGCTAAGGTATGTATAGCTTAAATATTTGATTATGAATAAAATGAAAACTATTCTTCATGGGTGTATCAGAAAGACTGTTTAAATTTCCTTTTTAAGTCTGTAATTGAGGGGGGGACATTGAAATGATATACAAATGTAATAAATTGTCATGAAACCTGAGAATTTGGAAAAAAAAAAACATTAACTACACAGAACTAAATTACGTCTTACGAATGAATAATGCTTATCCGACTCAAAAGGATTCATTAAACTCTGAAGTTGAACTAATGCAATATCTGACATTTCAAAGTGAAAATAAAATATGGGAGGCAGAGGTAAATCTATACCAAGCCCACAGGAAACATATGTTCTTAAATCTAACATTACTAAATATAGTTTATAAGTGGCATTTTAGTGTAATGTGATCATTTATGCTCTCTAAAACCTGCATAATGTTAATAGTGTACTTGTATTTTAGGTTAAAATGAAAGAAGTAATGAAAAATATGCATACGATAAATGAAGAACCTGATAGAGAAATATCGAAAGGAGATATTGCTGCCAAAATGAACCTGAGAGAAGTGCAGAGGAAAAATCCTTCATTGAAAATTAAGGTTATATAAAGTACATACATCTTATACTAATAGAGCTAGAGATGTTTATATCTATATATATTTAATTATATGTATATATGGGAATGATAATCTGCCAAAATGGCTGAAAGGATTTAGTTGAAAATAGGCAAATGTAATACTCAGGTAAGCAAAGGTAACCTTGTCTATGTCCCATTTCTCCACACCCCATTATTCAAGTGGAATAACTAAAAGAAGCCCCAAAAAAGCTCTTCAATGTCCACCATTTCATTCTCATTAGAGGGAATGCATAGGTGTTTGAATGATGCCATTTCAAAAAGATGTCAATGCATTTTAACATTGCCTTCCAAGTGAACAAGAAAAAAAAAGTATCAGCAATTTCATAGGGAGAATCAAATTTGTTGAACTCAGAATTAATGGACCATGAAATCCAATTGCTGCAAGGGACTACTGATTCTGGAAACCAGCTGGAGGTTCAGAAATCTGTGCTCCCATTCCCCCCCCCACCCCAACATCCACCAATCAGAATCTTGTAAAACAAAATTTAGTTTCTGTACAACCAAAGTAATGACTATCAAAGAATTCATGAAAGTCTAGTTTTAGAAATAAAGCTAAAATATAGTATGCCAAAAGAGCTTATTACTAAAAGAGCCATAGACATAGTATTAATATAAAAATTAATCCTGCCAAACTTTCAAACTAATCTCAGTAATGTGTAGTAACAGCTGGATATCTCATCACCATGGTCTAGCTCATTCTGACTAAAACTTTAAAGCTGGTGCATTCCAACCATAGTTGAGGGAACATGTTAGTCAAGCAACCAAGCAGACCACAAAAATTAAACCTAAATACCCAAGAAGAACATTTCAAAAAACAAATCCTTGGCAAGCATGTATCAGAGAAGAAAAATAAACCAAAAAAAAACAACAAAACAAACCCACTAGTTGCCTAAATTCAAGGCAGCTTCAATTTGCAGCTTCTGCATGGACCTGTAAGACATGCCCACCTACTGGACTTGTTCTCCCATAACTAATATTTTCACAATAGACATGACCACCACTAACATATGTCTTCCAGTAATATATGTCCACCTGCATAACATGCCATCCTATAAAACCTGTCCACATGTTACTTAAGATAAATTCTACTTCAATTCATGTAAATCAATAATATATGTCCACTCATGATAAATGTACTCCAGCAAGACATGTCCACCTGTACACATGCCCTCATGTAATACATGGCTTCTTATAAGACTTATTTCCAATAATACCTGTTGTCATCCACATGTAAAGCATGTACTTCAGTAGGATATCTCCAACTGCAACACATGCCTCCTATAATACATAAAGTCAAGTAAAACATGTCATCCAGTTAGAAATGTCTTCCTGTAAAACACATATTGTAACACATGTCATCTTGAAGATATGCACTCCATCAACACATGACCTCCCACAAGATATTTTCTCCTACAAAGCATGACCTCCCTTAAGACATATGCTCTTATATATATATATATATATATTCATTTATCACAGTTAGAATTTTAGTGGCAGTCCATGTAGCCAGGTTCTTGAGTCTTCATCAACACTGCAGAGGGAGGAGAGGTCACGCATGGTGTCGTTGAGGCTCGAGTCCAGCTTATGGAAGTGAGCACTGCGGCACCATATGGGTGATGTGTAATCGGCAGCACTGTACACCAGAGTGAGGGCACCTGTATGGAGGGTGACAGTGCAAGCTCCCCAGCTAGAACCGGCAAGACAGTGGAAGAATCGGTTTCTCCTATTGATCTTGCACTTAAGAGACTCGAAGTGCTATCTGTAGATCAGCATGCAGTCAAGCGTCACACCGAGGTATACAGGATGGTCATTGTAGGGCAGGGCAGCTGTTCACAGAAACATCAAGATGGCGTTGGATGTCCTTGTTGTTAAGGTGAAAGGCAATGGTGATAGTCTTCGCATTGCTCAACTTTAGCCTCCAGCGCTCAAGGTATTAGTGCAGGGCCTGCATGTCCTGGTTGAGAGTCATCTCCACTCTCCCCCAGGTTCCACAGCGAGCAGTGCCAGATCATCGGCATAGCTGTATTGCTTCCATGTTGTCTGCAGGAGGTCACTGATGTAAATATTGAACAGCGTGGGAGAGAGGGACGAGCTCTGCGGCACGCCGTTACGAAGGCGTCTGAGTCAGCTCACCTCCCATCGCTTGTTCTCAGTTTGAAGCTATGGTTGGAGAGGAGCTCCATAATAAAAGACATCATATGACCATCTGGGATCATCCACAGGAGCTTGAGATGTAGTCCCCAGAACCACACTGTGTCATACGCAGCAGTTAGGTCTACTAGAACCACACCGACTTTCTTCCGCGCCACAAATCCTGCCTCGATATTGGCGGTCAGGAGAGTAACGACCACAGCAGAAGCTGGCTTGCAGCAGTGGGAGTTGCAGGTCAATCACAGGCTCGAGTCAGGTGAGGAGAAGGCACTTGAGCAGCTTTAGGGGCATGCAAAGGAGTGAGATGGGGTGATAGTTCTTGGCATCGTTGGCAGGCTTGTTTGGTTTGAGGATTGCAATGACATCCGCTCTATGCCAGATCTTGGGGAAGCGGATGTTTGACATGCAGTGAGAGAAGAATTTCCCCAGCCATACCAACATCGGAGTCCCGCAGTTGATGACAAACTCTGGTGCAATTTGGTCGGGGCCCTGCATTTTCCCTCTCTTCAGCTGCTTCACTGCCACAGCCATCTCATCTTCCATGAAGGCCTCGGTGAGTGTGCCATCATCAGCAGGGTTGTATGCTCTCTTGCTATCTCGGCATTCACCTCCCTACTAACTTGCCTATCTAAGTTGTGATGGTGACCGTCCTCAATGAGTTTGGAGGCAATGGCATTGGCACTCATCGGGCATAGTAGGGTCTTTTTTGCACGTCCGGTGAAGCGGTTGAGAAGTTACCATGCTTGACAACTCGAGTGGCTAAAGTCAATGGATGCTGTGCTGGATTCCCATCACCTGCGTCATCGCTCATTGAGGGTCTGCTTCAGAGCGTCAGCTCACTCATTGGCATCATCACCTGGGGCAGCCCTAGTAAACTTGTCGTACATTTGCTGGCTGTCGTTATCCCAAGTTGGTATGAGGGCTTTTCAGCAGCCGCACGGGATGGTCTTTTTTGCAGCAGCGATGATAGCTGAGCACCAGGAACTGTATGCTGTGTACGGGTCTGAGGTAAGGCTGGGGAGCTGACTGGCTGCGATGTTGAGGAGCTCGGTGAAAGTCACCCAGTCTGCCTTCCTAAAGTTCCACATCTTGACCTGTCTTGTTGGTATGGACTTGATGGTGGAGGAGGTCTCGATGATGAATGGTCGATGTTGCGGTGAGTAAAAGACGGTGGGTAGTCTCGAGTCCCATGTTCGCGAAAGCTAGATCAGGGTTAGTTGTTGTTCCCCAGTGAGCTGAGCAGAAGCTGCGAGGTTGTTTGGGGTCCAGTAGCAGTGTCAGGTCATGAGCAGATGCCCAGTCCTCAAGAGCTGTTCCATCGTGGTTGATGGTAAAGTATCCCCAGGTGGTGCTATGGCAGTTGAAATCTCCAGCGTATATGCAAGATGATGGGTGGCGTGGCAGGGAGTCAGCGACAAGGCGAGTTCCAGGCGGCTTGAAAATGTTGGTGATGTTGACTCCCTCGACCTCTGTGACAGCCCACTCGATGTCACTGTCAGGTTGTGAGAAGGCAATCTTGTGCCACTTGGCTGAGTCAATGACGAATGTGGCAATGCCGTAGCTGTCACTGATGGTATGTGCGGTGAGGGAGTAGCCCGGGATGGTGAGCACGTCTGGTCTTGTGGCATGTGTTTCTTGTAGCAAGATGATGGTTGCTTTGTTCTCCATGGCCAGATAGGAGATAATCTCCAGCTTGGCCTTGGAAATTCCCTAAACATTCAGTTGAAGTAGAATGAGCTCCCGACCTATGACGGTCGGGACCTACTGTACTGAAAAGGGCACATGTTCAGGCGGGAGATGACTAGATGAAGTAGTGACTGTGACTTTTGAAACTATTGGCCTGCAGATGTGAAGCGATTGCAAAGCAGCTGCAGTTTCCAGGGGGCGTGACGAGGATGCTGGTTATTCTTATATGACATGTCATACAAAGGACATGTACTCCAGAAAAATATGTCCACCTATAAGACATATCTTTCCTTAAGACATGTTTTCCGTGAAACAATTGTGTGACCACAGCCTACCAAAGGCATCTATTATTGAACATTACATTGCAAATATATATGTGCACACATATGTGACATTTTTTATAGAGTTATGAGTTATGTTAAATTGGATCCAATAAAAAGTGTTTTGAGTCCTTATTTTAAAATAATCTTAACATATTTAGATTTACAGAAATACATATAAGATTATATTACATATACACATATATGTGTGCATACATATAGTACACACACACAGACAGACAGACACACACATACTTATATACAAACACTTATACACACACATACACACATACATACACATATACATGCACACTCATATACACACAGACATTTATACACACACATCTCCTTCTTCTTCTTATGGCCATCCATTGTTGCTGATGATGATGATCATATCCTCTTATTTCCATCTCGGTTCCGTCTCTCATGAGCTTGCAGGCGGGAAAGAACCCAATCCGTGAACTGCAGACACGTGGGGAGATGGTTCAGGGGAAGCAACCAGTAGATGCTGTTGGATGAAGGCGCCTCTGGTGTTGTGCTGCACATTTTTCTTCTCTGTCCCTTATCCACTCTGTCTCTAAGTGGTTGATGCCCTTGGACTCTGTGTGTATCTATTCGACACTGTCAGACTCAAGATTTTCTAATTTACAGATTGAAATAGAGCAGATCTTGAGGGATTTCTTGAGCATATTTTTCCATTTTTTCTTCTATCCTTTAAGGCAGCGGCTTCTTTATGCATAGAGAACCATACGGTAAAGTATATAAGAACAACATGGCCAGCCAAGCGGAGTATTCGGCCGAGCTCCATGGATGCAATGCATATTAATCCCGCACATTCAAGGGTTTCAATGTGGGGGATCTGATCTTCCCAATTTATCTTGAGTATTTGTTGAAGATATCAGGTGTGGAAAGCTTAAAGGACCTTGATGTTTTTCCTATATGTTATCCAGGCCTCACTACCGTAGAGAAGGATGGAAATACATACTGCATGGTTTTGCAATCGGATTTTATCTGCACATTATAATTAGAAAAAATGCAATTACACAATCATCCAAAAGCAGATGATGCTTCTCTAATTCAGTTGTTAATCTCCTCATCAATAAAAGTGTAGTCAGGGATGATACTGCCCAAGTAACAGAATGACTGCTCATTCTTTAGAGGGGCTTTACCAGCTGTTATATCACGTGGGGGTCAGAATGGAAGAATGAGAATCGCATGGTCACAATTTTTAGTATGCCAACTGCTACTCCTATCCTCTTGTAGGCTTTGATGGAAGGCTCTACAGTACTCTGGAGGCTTTCCAGATTGAGGGAGATGACACATGCTATTCACTGACAACATTAGAGGAAATCTTGGAAGGATCTGTTAATTGCCAATACAGACTCCATCATCAACATCAAGAGCATTTCTAGAGAGGAGGGTGATAGCCACAAATCACATTTTAAGACAGTGGGGGTAAGTACACATCCCCTGCTTTACTTCAACAGTGACATCAAAGGGGTCAGATTCTTCACCATTAATAAGGACTCTTGTGATCATCCCACTATGAAAATGCCTGATCATGGTCAGATATTTAGGTGGACAACCAAATTTTCAAGGACTTTCCAGAGTAGGTCACGGTTGAGAGTGTCAAATTCCTTACATTGGTATATATGGCAAATGAAATCTCTTTCCGATGCTACCTCGCTTTTTCCAGGAGATGCCGAGTGACAAGGCAGTGTGGTTTTTTCTTTGAGGTGGATTAAACCATCAGCGAAATGAACTGGGGCTACTGTTTGTCGGGTAAGATCATATATCCCTTTGATAAAGTTGTAGAACTCATATGCCTTGTTTTTATCAGCATAGCTTCGGATTTCTCTTGCTTTGCGAGTCCATCAATCATTCTGGATCTTTCCAAGTAAACACTGAGTTATGAAGCAACCTTTCTTCCAATTTTGCAGCTGAAGTTGGGTGGGCTAGATGGGCCTGGAATGCTTCGTTTTTCAATGATAAGAAGGGAAGGATCTTTTCTGCCAATTCGTTAAACCAGTCCAGGTTTTTTCTCTTAGAGAAACCCAAAACTACTTGAAAGGGGAATTTGAGGACATCAATCATTTAAGACTATAGTTCTTCAGCATCCAAGTCAGCTTAATTGTTATCCAACAAGTCTCCTGAGATTGATATATGGTTAAGTTCAAAGTCAAACTTAGACATGAGATTTAGCCTGATATTGATGTTCTCGAGATCAGCAACATTGAGACGTGAACACACTTACCAACACACACATATACACACATTTATGCTCACACTTACATATATATTCATTTATACACACACTTGTACATACTTAAAATAATACTTATATACACAAATATACACACATTCATGTATAAATATACACATACAAACATACACACAATATTTGTACATGCACACATATACATACATACATAACATTTACATGCACAAACAAATATACACCAATTCATGCACCCATATACACATACACAAGCTCACAAATATATACACACACATAGATACACACATTTATACACACAAATATACACACATACATACACACACATATATATACACACATACACTCACTTTACACACACACATCAACTTTAAGAGTCAATTCGCATATAATTTGGGTGATCGAATAGCTATCTTGCGAAATATTTTAAGCAAAATTGAACATCCCTTGTATAGATGGCACATACCTAGTTTGATATCAGAGTTGATGGAAGCAGATTTCAAAGAAAATGAAACTTGAATGAATGAGCTGTGCACATATTGGCTGCACTATATTATTGTTATTAAATTAAATTTGAGATTAATTTGTTTATATGTGTTTTAATATTGCATTATGATCTATGGAGTATATCTTTTATTAGTGCCCACTCTCAAATGTAATGTTGTCCAGTTGAGGATATTTTATATTATTATGCTTTTATTTAAGTGAGCACTCATTTTCTATAGCAATACAACATAGTAGATTGTCATAGCAACCATAGTGGATATTAATTTCAGCTTCAGTGTGCTACTCGGCTGGTTAATTATGTGCTTGTCTTATGGCTAGCTGGTCTTCACTTCACAGCATATTTTGGTGTTGCACATGAGAAGAATGATAAGAAAAGGAGATTTTCTAGGGCAACTTATATGAGCAATTTATTTTAAACTTTAGCCAATAGAAATGAATTCCTCCTAATTTAAACAGTGCACAATTCTAATAAAAACATTACCTCTACCTTGTCTCTCACAGAAGGGGGAGGGGGTGCTAAGGCAGGAGTATCAGTGAAAAAAAGGTCCATTCCTGCACAGCATTTAGACCAGAAATTTGAAAATATTCCAAAAAAAAAATCCTACACCACCATGATCAGTGATCATATACAATTACTGACGAAGCACAGTTGTGGAAGTAATTTGTCCAACAAATACAATCACAGCCAAGGGGAAGAATTAAGTTGAAAATCTGATGCCCTTTAAAATAGTGTCTAGGATAATTTTTTTTTGGACAGAGTGCCTTGACCATTGCAATTGAAGCTGAAAAATAGGCTTCTGGTGTATTAATTATATTTAATAATTATCGGTGTGGTTTAAGCTTTACTGGGCACTCCATATTTAGATTTGATTTGTATGATGTAAAGACTTTTGTGGTTGGGTGCTGAATAAGCATTCCATGAATTTTGGTCATGTGACTTTTGTTGTGATTGCTACAAGTTAAGAGAGAGTTTGAGATAACTACACAAAACTCTCACATGGTTCGCTTCTACCAATACCCCAGAGCCACTTGATATCCACAACTTAGTGGCAGCTGAACTCTGGCACAAGTGGAAGGAGAGTGGGAAGCTCTATTCATATGCTAGGGACTGAGCACAAAAGAAGAGCCCATCCAGGTTTCAACCTTGTTGAGTCATTGGTGCTTCAGCTAGATGAGGTTTTGCTACATTTCAGTTTTGAGCCAGTAGAAGATCAAAATAAGATCAGTGCTCTGCTAGCTAAGTTAGAGGCTTACTGCTTACCCAGATTAAATATACCATTTGAAAGGTACAAGTTCTACAGGCACCAGTAACAGGCAGGAGAGTCACTGGACCAGTATGTAACTGCCCTGAGACAACAAGCTGATCAGTGTTATTTCCCTCACATAACCCCAGACAAGATTCTACGTGACAGAATTCTACGGGAGTCTTTACTCTGCAAAGATGCCATCACATTGGGAAAGGTTATAGATACTTGCCGAGATGCTGAGTTGTCTCATGCACAAATGAGTGAAGTGAATGGCAATCCAAAACCAACTGAGTCTGTGAATGTGGTAGCGCAAAATAAGAAAGGGCATACCAAGCACAAATACAGGGGTCAGCTGGAGCCAGCACACTCCAGTGAGTGTCGGTTTTGTGGAGAGTATCATGAGTTTAGAAGGAACTATGTCCTGCATATGGCAAAAGGTGCAGTAAATGTGGCAGGGAAAATTATTATGCAAAAATATGCCAGAAAAAAATGTCAAGTTAGAGGAATGTGAATACTGTGGATCAAAGTAGTGAGGAGGATGTGTATATACTATGTGATGCTCCATTAAAGCAATGTACTTCTGACCGATTTGTGACACTCAAGCTGCGAGAGTCTGGAAACTTCATGAAATTTCAACTGGATACAGGTGCTGAATGCAATGTTGTACCTTTGGAGTGTACAAAGAAGCTACAGGTGATGTCCTGTAGTCCAAAGTAATGACAAGCACGGATGCCATTATAGCTTTTGGAAGATCCAAGATGTTGCTAGCTGGGCATATTCTACCAGTGCCAGGTGATGATACTCAATGCATTCTGTGTTAAAATTTAGTTGATGCCAAGGTTTATCCACTGTTAGGACGGAAAGCTTGTGTAGGTATGAAATTAATTTAAGTGCTGGACTCGGATGATCTGAGACCTCCTAACACAGAGGAAAGTCCAGTATTTTATAGTGAACAGACCTACTAAACCACTTACAAAAAGCATGCTGGAAATGAGGTTTCCCACAGTGTTTGCTGATGGAGTCAGCAAGCTGGAAGAAGAGGATCATATCCGTTTGGATCCGAGTGTGGATCCTGTGCAGCAGGCACTCAGAGCAAGGCTGCAGGAGTCTTTGGATGATCTAGTCTGTCAGGAAGTTCTTGCTCCAGTGTCGGAGCCAACGCTATGGATTTCATCCATGGTGGTCATGCCAAAGCAAAATGGAAACTTGAGGATCTGTCTGGACCCCAAGGATTTAAACTGTGCTGTTCTAAGTGAGCACTATCTCCTTCCTGCCACAGAGGACATAGCAACACGTTTTCATGGGGCTAAAGTTTTCACAATCTTAGATGTTCGCAGTGGCTTCTAGCATTTCTCTCTGGATGAAAAATCATCTAAGATCACGATATTCAACACACCATTTGGTTGGTTTAGATGGAAGAGACTACAATTTGGAATCAGCTCTGCCCCAAAAGTGTTTGAATGCAATTTGCATGAGCTGATTGAGGGATTGTTGGGTGTCGAAGTTATAGTAGATGATTTTGCTGCAATGGATTTTGGAGAAAGTATGGAGGATGCAATTCAGGATCATGACCAAAACCTGGAAAGATTTCAGCAACATTGTGAAGAGAAGCATGTCCAGTTGAATAATGAGAAGATTTGACTCTGCAAGACAGAAGTATCACTTATTGGACCTGTGACTTCTGGTGAAGGACTCAAAATCCATCCAGCAAGGTCCGAGCCATTCTAGAGATGCCTGATCTGGAGGATGCAGCAGCAATACACAGATTGATTGGCATAGTAACATACCTCCCAAAGTTTGTTCCC
The DNA here is from genome assembly GCA_963969325.1 of Lycopodina hypogea. Classification (NCBI taxonomy): domain Eukaryota; kingdom Metazoa; phylum Porifera; class Demospongiae; order Poecilosclerida; family Cladorhizidae; genus Lycopodina; species Lycopodina hypogea. The sequence goes on from OZ017790.1 coordinate 6,515,982, forward strand.
AAATTGTCTGACATCACTGAGCCTTTGCCAGAGTTAATTCAACATGACAAAGAGTGGGTGTGGAGCCATCTGCAGAGGGAGTCTTTCCAAATACTGAAAGAAACATTGTCCAGGGCACCTGTGCTGAGGTACTACACATTGAAGGATGGAGTAACAATCCAATGTGATGCCTCCTGATCAGGACTAGGTGCTGCACTCATCCAGTTAGGTCAGCCTGTAGCATTTGCATTATGTGCTATGTCACCAGCCAAAACTCGATGTGCACAAATTGAGAAGGAGCTGTTAGCCATTGTCTATGCCTGTGAGAAGTTTGATGCATATATGTATGGGCGAACAGAGGTCACAATACAGTCAGATCACAGGCCATTGGAGTCAATATTCAAGAAACCTCTGAACACAGCTCCTATGTGTCTCCAAAGAATTCTCCTCAGACTTCAGAGTTATAACTTGAGGGTGGTATGCACAAAGGGTACAGAGATGTTCCTTGCTGATATTTTGAGCCGAGCATATCTAATAGAAAATCCAGGTGATTTTGTGCACTCATTGAAGGCCATTGATGCTACTTCAGGACTACCTGTTAGTGCTAATCATCTGCAGCAAATTCGACAAGCCACAGCTGAAGACCCAGTTCTTTCTCTTGAGCAATGTCATCAAAGCTATTTGGCCTGAGGAGAAACGTTCAATGCAGCCTGTTGTACGGGCCAACTGGGATGCTCATTATGAGCTTGTGGTGGATGGATCCCTTATCTTCAAGGGTCACAGATTGGTGATTCCTGTGTATCTAAGAGCTGAACTAATGGCTGTAACTTACGTGAGTCACATAGGAATTGAGGGATGTCTTTGTTGTGCACGGGAATATCTTTCCTGGCCACATATGTCATAAGATCTGAAAAAAATCAAATCCACCTGTGAGTTCTGTCAGATGCACCAACCTTCACAGCAAAAGGAGCCTATACTAAAACACAAAGTTATCATGCGTCCTTGAGCCAAGATAGGTGTGAATTTGTGTTACCTACATGGACGTATGTTACTCATGGTGTGCAACTATTTCAGAAACTATTTTGAGGTGGAGCGTCTCTCATTGACAACTTCCCAGAGTGTAGCATGAATGCTATAATTTTTTTTGTGCTAGGCATGGTATTACAGATGTAGTGGTTTTGGACAATGGTCCACAATTGCATCAATTGAATTCACAAGTTTTGTAAAGAAGTGGAATTTGGACATGTGACCTCATCACCATATTATTCACAATCCAATGGGAAGGTTGAAAATGCAGTCAACACTGTAAAACGACTATATAACAAGTGTAGACAGGATGGAATATCTGAGTTTCTTGCGCTGCTGGACTGGCGAAATACACCTTCTGAAGGCATGGGAACCAGTCCTCCTCAAAGACTGATGGGTCACCGGTGCAAGACACTACTTCCCATGGCTATATCACTACTTTATCCTTAACATTCAATGGCACATGATCGACAGGCAATTGTAGTTGCTAAGACCAAGCAGGGTAGGTACTATAATCGGCATACACACCCACTGACAAACATGAAGTCTGGTGAGGGTGTTCGTAGAGGTGGACCTCTGGAATATGTGAAGGATCTGCAGGTCCCCAATCATACAATGTGTGTGTTGGAGCTAACACCTATAGGTGCAACCAGAGAGATATAAAGAGCTCACCATCACAGGCACCTCTGTTGGAAGTTGATCTGGATGGTATCATAGCAGCTGGAAAATCCACATGAAGTCCACACATCGTATGACAACTACCTGATCCTAAGTTGCCTACCCCTGAACCTGAGTACCGCATGATCTACCCATTGTGAATTCACCTGCAGAGGGTGTTTCTATTGGAGTCCGCTGCTTCCAGCATAAGACTTTGTGACTACATTACAAGTTGAAATCAACTCGGAAATATTTACTATCCATGTTTTACTGTATTTTTCTTTAGTTGATGTTAGTAGCTGATTATCTGCTAGGAAGGAAGATGTGACAATTTGACTCTATATTTAGATTCAATTTAAATGATATAATGCCTTTTTTGGCTGGGTGATGAGTAAGCATCCCGTGATTTTTGGTCATGTGACTTTTGTTGTTGTGATTGCTACAAGTTAAGAAAGAGTTTGAGATTGGTACTGATTAATTATAATGTAAATAAATATGGTGTTTTCTTGTGATTATTATATTTAACTTATAGTTCAATGATGACTGGTCTGAAGATTTTCATGATAAAATTTATGATACGTCCAAGGAACTTAATGAGGTAATACAGTCCATTTAATAGTTTACCACTAAATGTTGTGAAATCACTTTGATATTTTTAGACTATTGATACATTTCTGAAACTGGAGGAGAGAAAGAAAGGAATATAAAAATACAAAGAGGAGTATGGTAAAGAGGTTAACAAATTTTGGTAATAATTTTTAAAAATTGTATTATGAATGTAATACCAATGGATCCATTCATTGCCAAAAAATATAGTATTTTAATACATCATCATCATATCGTGTCTGCTACAGCCATCATCCATCATATCGAAATGTCATTCATTGAGGTGATGTCATCGAACATGATAATGTGGTTATGTGACACTTTGTCATAAAATTTTACAAATGCCTATCCAAAACATATCTCTAATTTTTTCACTTCTATATTTTGTTTTCTGTGCTCTCTTCTGACCATTGCTCATTTGTTATTCTAAGATATTTTGAGTAAGCCTTCCTTCATCACTATTCAACAGTAATCAATAATTAAGCTAGTTAAATAAAGACAAAGAGGTCATATTGCTGATGACTATCTAATACTAATAGAGCTAATGGTGTTTCTGTATATATGTATATATATATACATATATATTTATATGTATGGGTACAGTAACCATCTAAATGGCTGCAAGGATTGGGTTGAAAATTGACAGATAAGCGAAAGTAACTTGGGCTATGTCCAGATTTCTCCGAACCCCATTGTTGAAATGTAGTAACTAAAAGTAGCCAAAAAAGGCTCTTCCACATCCCAGCCATTTCATTCCCATTAAAGGGAAGGCATAGGCTTTCACAGAGACATTAATGAATTTTAACATGGCCTGCCAAGTTAATAAGAAAAAAAAATACCAGCAAACTTAATAAAAATTAACATTGCTGCCAGGGTCTGCTGCATTTTGATAGCAGCTGAAGGTACAGAATTCTGTGCTCCCACTAACAACTTTCTCCTCACCCCATCCCTAACCTCCAGTTACCACTATTCCTGTACAACAATATTTAGTTCCTGTACAACCAAAAGATTGGCTATCTAGGATTTCACAGGAGGAAAAGTATTGGAAGAAAGTTTTAAAAAATGTGCCAAAAGTGATTATTTATAATAGAGCCACATGCATAATATTGATATAAAAATTATTCCATTGATTTGAAACCAATCTTAGTGGTGTACAATAACAACTGAACCTCCAAACATCATTGCCTGGCACATTCAAACTACAATATTAAAAACCAAAATTAAGGGAATATGGTTATCATGCATGGAATAAGACAATTGACTTCTCGAAAAAAGAAAAGAAAAAAAAACAAGCAGACCACAAAAATAAACCAACATTTCCAAGAATAACAATTAAAAAAATAAATCTTTAGAAAGCATGCCCCCAAGAAAAAAAAAAAAACCCCCAAAAAAAAACTGGAGAAAAAAATCCCCAGCTGCCTAAACTCACAGCAGCTTCAATGGATGCAGCTTCAGCACAGACCTATAAGACATACCTGCCTACTGGATATGTCCTCCCAAAACAGATATTCTCATGATAGACATAACCACCACTACCACACATCTTCCGGTAATGCATGCCCATCATATACTAATAGAGCTAGTGGAATTTATATAGTTATATATTTATATATGTTTATATATATTTATTTATATGTGTATAATAAACTGCAAAATGGCTATATGGATCCTGTTCAAAATTGGCAGATATGATATTCAAGTAAGGGAAAGTAACATCAGCTATGTCCCATTTGTCTAAATCCCATTGTTCAAGTGTAGTAACTGAAAGAAGCCCAAAGATGGCTCTTCCCTTCCACCATTTTATTTACATCAAATGGAATGCAAAACTTTCACAGCTACCAAAGAGACTTTAATGCATTTTAACATGGCCTGCCAAGTTGACCAGATAAAAACCTATCAGCAACTTAAAGAAAAAATTGATGAACTATGAAGTAGTGTTGCAGGAAATCCAACTGCTGCAAGGGACTGCTGCTTCTGGACAGCTGCAGAAGGTACAGAATTCTGTGCTCCCACTAAACATCTTCCCCCTTCCCCCCAACCTCCACTCATTCACCACTATTTCTGTATAATAAAATTAACTTCCTGCACAACTAAAATAATGATTATCAATAATTTCACAGGTGGATCAGTGTTGAAATAAAAATAATTAGTGTGCCAAAAAAAAAAAAAGAGCTTATTGCCAAAAGAGCCACAGACATAGTATTAAAATGAAAAATATTCCATCCAAGATTACAAACCAATCTTACTGGAATATGGTAACAGGTAAGCCTTCCACCATCATTGTCTGGTACATTCCAACTACAAATTTTAAAGCTGGTGTATACACACCATTGGCTTATCAGAAAAAAAAAATTAAATAAATAAAATGGTCAACCAAGAAGACCACAAAAACAAACCTACATGCCCAAGAAGAACTATTCAAACAATAAATTTTTGGAAAGCATGTTTCAGAGTAAGCAAAACTTTACTGTAGATTTAAAAAATATTAAAGATGCTTAAACTCACATCAGCTTAATGGTTGCTTCTGCACAGATCTGCAAGACATGCTCACCTACTACACATGCCCTCCCATAACACATTCTCATGAAAAACATGACCAGCACTAACACATGTCTTCAAGTAATATATGCCCTCCTGCATATCATGTCATCCTAAAAAACTTGTCCTCATGTTGGACATGCCTTCCAGTAAGACATGTCCTACTTTACTTCATGTGTTTAAACAAAACATGACCACTCATCTTACATGTACCCCTGCAAAACAATTCCACCAGTGACCTGCAAGACATGCCCTCATGTAATACATGGCTTCTTATAGGACATACCCTCCAGTTAAAGGTGTCCCCCTGTATGACAAATTGTCCTGTAAGATATGCCCTTCTATAAAACATGTACCCCAGCAAAAACACCTCGAACAGCAAAACATGCCCTTCTATAATATATACCCTCAAGTGAAACATGACCTCCAGTAAGACATTTCTTTCAATAAAAACACAACATATTGCAAGATATGCCATCCTGAAAACATGCACTCCACCAATACATGACCTCCCTAAGGCATTTCCTACAACAAAGCATGTCCTCCCTCAGGACATATGTTATCATAACACATGTCATCCTGAAATACATGTAATACAGAAAATCATGTTCTCCCATAAGATGTGATCTTTCTTAAGATAATTTTGTGACCACAGCCCACAGAATGTGGGTCAACCAAGCAATTCGACCAATGGCCGAAATTGCGTACTAGTCTGCATATCATACCATCTTATAAAACTGTTCATGTTTGAACATGCCTTCCAGTAAGACATTCTACTTCAATTCATGTAAGTCAATAATACATGTTCACTCATACTTCATGTATTCCTGCAAGACATTTCCACATGCAGGACATGCCATTATCTAATACATGACTTCCTATAAGACATACCTTCCAGTAAAACCTTACTCATCCAAGGTGTCCTCATGTTCTCCCATTAGACATTTCCTCCTACAAAATATGACCTCCTTTAAGATATATGCTCTCACAAGACATGTTATCCTGAAAGACATGTACTCCAGAAATATATAAAATATTTATTTAATTTTTATAATGAAATGTACTTAAGCAAATTATTTGAATGACATCAAACTTTTGTTCTTATTCATAAAAAATTCTCGATAATACATGTCCACACATACTACATGTACACCTGCAAAACATATCCACTTATAAGACATGCCATCATGTCTTACATGGCTTCATATAAGACATACCCTCCAGTAAAACCTGTACTCATGTAACAGGTGTCCTCCTGTAAGACAAATCATCCTGTAAGAGTTACCCTTCTGTAAAACATGTATTCCAGTAACACATCTCAAACTACAAGACATGCCCTCCAATAATACATAACCTTAAGTAAAACATGTCATCCACTTAGAAATGTCTTTCAGTAAAATATAACGTAATGTAAAATATGTCATCCTGAAGACATACACTCCACCAACACACGACTTCCCACAAGACTTTCCTCCTACAAAACATGACCTCCCTTAAAACATTTTTCATCTCATAAGACATGTCATCCTGAAAGACAAATACTACAGAAAAACATGTCCACCCATAAGACATGTCCTTCCTTAAGACAATTGATGGCGAACTTCGAAAGCAATGCAGCCAAAGACCACAATTTCGTGCTAGTTAATCTAATTCTTATATATTTTATAAATAAGTTATAATAAAGAAATTTTTCAAATCTTATACTAATAGAGCTAGAGGTGTTTATATATTTATTTATATGTCCTCAATAATCTCCAAATGGCTGTAAGGATCCTGTTGAAAATTGGCAGATGTGATATTCAGGTAAGTGAAAGTAACCTCTCTATGTCTTATTTGTCCAAACCCCATTATTCAAGTGTAATGACTGAAAGAAGCCCAATAAAAGGCTCTTCCTCATCTGCCATTATATTTACAACAAAGGGAATGCACAGCCTTTCACACCTATCATATTAAGGAGACCTTAATGCATTTCAACATGGCCCCCAAGTTAACAAGGAAAAAAACTATCAGCAATTCCAAAGGGAGAATAAAATTTGTAGAGCTCAGAAATAGTGGGTGATTTTATTTCGATCAAAAGGAATGCATAGCTTTTCACATGCCACCATTTCAAAGTTAACAAGAAAAAAAAAACTATCAGCAAATTAATGGGGAAAAAACCTATTGCTGCAAGGATCTTCTGTATTTCAAGAGCAGCTGTAGGTACAGTCAGGGAACTGCTTTTGGAGAGCAGCTGAAGGTACAGAAATCTGTGCACACACAAAACCACTTTTCCTTCCTACTCCCCAACCTCCACTCACCACTATTGCTGTACACCAAAATAAAATCCTTGAACAAACAAAATAATGGCTATCAAACATTTCACTAATGGAAGTGAGGAAATAAACCCCCAACCTCTACTCTCCACTATCCCTGCACAACACAATAAATTTACATTTAATTGTTTCCTTGCATTTTGAAAGGGTACACATTTTCTTGTGTGACATGTGAAATTCTAGGTATGTATATAGTTCTGCCAGCATTAAGTGATAGATGAGGTTACCATCATCTAGCACATGACCTTGAACAAGACAATTCCTCCAACAGAGCATGACCTCCCTTAAGACATATGCTGTAAGGATCCTGTTGAAAATTAGCAGGTATGATAATAATGTATTCGAAAGCAACCTTGGCTATGTTCCATTCGCCAAACCCCATTGTTCAAATGTAGTTACTGAAAGAAGCCCAAAAAAAGGCTCTTCCTCATCAGCCATTTTATTTACATCAAAGGGAATGCACAGCCTTTTAACTCTACCACATCAAAGAGGTATTAATGTATTTTAACATGGCCTGCCAAGTTAACATGGAAAAAAATCTATCAGCAATTCAAAGATAATCATGTCTTCCCATAAGACATATTCTTAATTAAGACAATTTTGTGATCACAGCCCACCATAGGTGGGCCTAGCAAGCAATGCAGCAGAAGGCTGCAATTGCATGCTAGTAACACTAATATATCTATCCTCTATATATATAAAATCAAAAACTGGGATCCTAAATCCAAAAACTTTTGAATGGAACCTAGTCAGTCAAATCTGAGGCCATATTGGGACTCAGTGCATTCATTCGGATGTCAAATAACCAAGAAATTCACGAATTGGTGAGTTCTTCAATCTTTGCCATTTTGCACACCATCATCAAATGATAAGTAGAATAGTAACTATTAAAATAAAGCAACTTCTTCTCCAAAAAAAAAAAAAATAATAATAAATTTAGAAAAAGCGTCCATTTCATACCAAAAAAAAGTGAATAAATATATCAAAGAGAGAAAAAAAAACACACCAGAACAAGCATTGAGATAAAAATAAACCAGCTCCATTGCATGACAAGACATTCTACAAAACTGACCAACTTTTAGAAATTCAACACTCTCAAGCAAGTAAATAATAAATTTAAAACATGCTTCCCTTTCATACAAAACAAAAACAAAGTGAATAAATATATCAAAGAAAAAAAACCAAATATATCAAAGAAAAAAACCGGCAATTGGTATTAAAATTTAAAAAAATAAACAAGCATCCAACATTTAGAAATTCATCACTCTCAAGTTATTGCACCAAAAGTAATCTTCTGTTGAAAAAAAAGTTAGTTGTATACCACATAACCACTATATATTGAACCTGAAAAACAAATTTAACCAAACCTGTATGGTCCAATGCATTACTTAGAATTCTTATTCTACTTGAACCTACACAAGAAATTTGGTGCAGTAAAATAATTCTCAGTTGGAATAAAGTAAGTTGTACACATCATAACTAACATTTATTGAATCATGAAGATAAATTTATTTAAACCTCTTTGATTTTATACATCCATTTATATATCCTTTTTAAATTAGTGATCATTTATTACACAAATATATTTCCATGAATGAATTGCACAAACAAAAAAAAAATTAATATATTTAATCCTCACATAATATAGACACACAAACACACACACACACACACTCACTCTTACAACTCCACACACTTTCTCAACACCTAATTAACAACCTGTAGCAGTTATTCAAGGCTGATCTAGCACTTAAAACCATACCATGTAATTTCTATTACCATTTGAAATAAAAACCAACCAAAGTACAAGCACTTTTATCCTTAATAAATATTTTGATATTAAAAAACACAACCAGCACACACTAAAAGAATGCATGCTTAAAAAAAACCCCTTAAATTGTAAAAAAATACATAAATCCTACATTTCATTTGAACCAATCAATTTAACTATACCTCTACCAATGAAACAGATTCGATCATTCTATCCAGACTACAGTGTCCAAGCAATCACCAAGTGCAAGGAAGGTATGCCATAAAACAACATACTTACTGATACCTTAAGAAATATGACCATTCCACATGCACTACACATAAATATGCCAAAATAAAAGAGTAAGTTACCAAGGCTGATTAACATCAAAAGGCAAGAGGAGTAGGCTGAATAAAAAAATTCAAGCACACTACAGGAGAAGTGAAATGCTCAAAACATCAACAACTAATGGAACATTCAAGAAATGCTGAATGAACATCAAACAAATGAGCATCAAACAAATAAACTTTAGCAAACAACAACAAATGCACTTTATAATTCAACAGGTAGTCACGAACACATACTAAAACCTCAGGCCACAGCAATCACAGATGCAACTAATATTGAAACAGAAACAACAGCAAGATCAAACATCACCTGGCTAAATGCAGGTTTCCAATATGACACAACCACTGATTATTCAAGCTGTAACAAGGTTATCATTGGAAGGATGAAAGATGTATGCCCACATAGCAATGCACAGAAATGGAAGAAAAACCATCAACACTCTGTTGTTCCAATGGAAACGTGAGACTACCACTCATCGAGGAGCCCCACTAATTTAGCAGTCTATTGCATATGACACTGCAATTAGCAAGCATTTTACAACCAGTATCAACAAGTACAATTCTGCATTCCACATGACCTTCTTCAGAACAGAGCACAACTTAAGCACAAATGGATTCTTCACCACAATCAAAATTCAAGGCCAATGCTATCACAAAATTGGAGGACTACTTCCAATTTCAGATGAAGAACCAAAGTTCATTCAAGTGTATTTCATGGGAAATACACAAGAATAGGCCAAGCAATGAAACAGACATGTTGGTGGAAACCGTGAAATGAACATAGTCACTGAATTGCAGAAGATGCTTCATCAAAATCATAGCTATGTTAGTATATTCAAGTATGCTCTTGAAAACATAGCACTGCCAGACCACAAAGTAATAATTATGGCAGACATGAGACCAGCAATACACCATCAGTAGATGATGTTGGCATCATCCTCGACAACCACCAGCATGGGAACAGGGACATAGTTCTGAGACAAAGATGTGGTTATCTCAATAGAATCGCAGACACATTACAATACCCTCTGAAGTTTTGCAAAGGCCAAGATGGATATAACCTATCTTTATGTAAATAAAAGCACGAAGTTATGAACAAACGAACAAACAAGTTTGTCAGCTGCAAGGAATTCTATACCTACCATTTCATGGTACAGGAAGGACACTTCAACCACCTCATATTTGATTGACTCACTTGCCAACTAATAAAAGATGACTATGCAAAGATTGAGGCAGAACGTTTACTCTACCTGCAGAGAAATCAAGGCACACTGAAAGCTGAACAGTATGTACATCTTAGAGATGCAATCATTGGTACTAAAATTAAAAAAAAAGTGCTACCTAACTCCATAGTTCATACTTTTACACTCATTAATTTACATAAATACATAATAATGAAAATGCACTAAAGTAATGACATATACTAAATTATATGCTAGCAACATAAACCTGGCATTGTAGGGTCAATGTCCTCATGAAACATGGTAGAAGTCACTCTAATTTTGGCCCAATTTTTCCTTTAATTAGCTTTTGGCATCCTCAATACATCCTGTGGTAGTGGCTACCACCTAACCACAGACATGTGTTTGATAACACTCATCCAGTTACTTGAACATTCCTTTAATATGTTTTTGGCTGCTCAGGACAACTTCCCTTGGGTGTGGCTATGATCAGCTACATCCATTGGCATAACTACATGTAATTAATAATGCTTACTTCTATGGACTGTACATGCCAAATTTCAGTCATGTAAGTCCCTTAATTAGCTTTTGATAGCCATAATGACATTCGATGTGTATGGCCACGACTAAACCACACCTATATTTCAATGATACTTGTAGCCCACATGTTAAATTTCTGCCTGATTGGTTAATAAATTAACTTTTGGTAACCAAAATAAAACATACTGGGGGTGTGGCTATGACAAAAAAATATGCCAATTACCACCTCTGCATGTGGTTAATAACACTCACATAGTTATTTGTAGCCCACATGCCAAATTTCAGCCTGATTGGTTCATAAATTAACTTTGGCAACCAAAAAATAATTTTAAGCTGATGCTTTTGAATCATAGTAAATGAAATATTTTTCAAGCACACATGAAGAAGATTATGTTTTCAAGTTAAAAAAAGTCAACAAAGCAGACCACAAGAATAAACCTACACACCCAAGAAGAACATACAAACATTAAATCTTTTGAAGGCATGTCTCAGAGCAAACAAAATGTGGCTGGGAAAAGGACTAACACACCAGTTGCCTAAACTAACAGCAGCTTAAAAGATTGCAGCATATGCACAGATCTGCAAGACATGCCCACCTACTAAACATGTCCTTCCACAACAGATATTCTCATGAAAAACAAGACCACAACTACAACATGCCTTCCAGCAATATATGTTCACCTGCAGAACATGCCATCCTATAAAACCTGACCTCATGCTGGACGTGCCTTCCATAAGACATTCCTAATTTAAAACATGTATTTTTAAAGTACATGTCCAATCAATTGGATGTTGTGTCTGACTATTTCTGAGCTCTACAAATTTTATTCTCCCTTTGGAATTGCTGATAGATTTTTATCTGGTCAACTTGGCGGGCCATGTTAAAATCATTAATGTGTCTTTGATGTGGTAGCGTGTGAAAAGTTATCCATCCCCTTTGATGGAAATAAAATGGAAAATGTGGAAGAGCCTTTTATGAGCATCTTTCAGTTACTAAACTTGAATAATGGGGTTTGGATGAAGGAGACATAGCATGTGACTGTGATAGTGTATTTAGTAGAGGTGTGCAAGTAACTATTTTTTATAAATGTTTGCAGTCCAGTGCCGTATTGATGGGTGATATCACTCAAGATGAACCAACCATCAATCTTCCCATTTAAACACAATCATCCCTTGTGCCTGCTTACATCTTGGAGCATGGTTCTCCTAGCCCTTGCTCTCCTCATTCCACTTCCCCAGAGATAGATTATGACCCAACCTACTATCCACTCACTGGATCTCAATCCTCCACATCAAATACCAACAGTTCAACATCATTGCTCTCAACTCTCATCCCACCTGACCTTTTGTTCTGAGAGTCATCATCTCCTGACATAGATATGTTTCTTGGTTCAGAGATTCATCCTCACTCTCCTACTATGAAATATTATAAGCTGGTTGGTAATAACATTGACAAGAATGTTCATCCCTGTTACATGAGAAATGACCACCAAGTACGGCCTCTGCATTACTTCCACACATATGCAGTACTTGACAGGGTAGATCTCTTGGGATATAGGAATTATTCTTCTCCACCAGATTTGACCACCATTCAGTTGAATAACCTACTTCCAATGGCAATGGATGAATAGGAACTGCATAGAACCTATGCTGTACTCATTGGTCAGAAAATAGTAAAGTATCTACCAATTTTTAAGCAGTTTGGCCATCTATTGGAATATCACATCCCCCACGAGTACTCCAAGAGAAATGTCTATGAAGTCTGAAGTGGTTAGTTAATGAGAGTACTGTTGAGTATGCGGCATATTATGTAGTTATATAGACTACTAGCAGCATATACCTGGCATTGCCCGGCCAATATAGGCTAAAATCCAGTAGTTGAACATGTCTTGCCAGTAAGAAAGATGATGGTCCTACAGTTTTTATGGACAAAATACAATTTTTGGCTTTTTCTCATTAACATGGTAACCATTTCGCGAAATTTTTAGCCCATGTTTTAAATTAGGTCAAAACTTATCATCATGCTGAGTTTCAGAGAAATTCACCTACCATTTGGCCAGAATAATGGTACAAACATACAGACAGACCGACAGGCAGACCGACAGACTGACAGACAGACAGACAGACAGACAGACAGACAGACAGACAGACAGACAAATTTTGTTTTTTCCCAGACATGCCACCTGGCATAAAACCATCTCAGGGTGGGTCTCCTCCATCCCTAAAAGTTTGGTCAAAATCTAACAGAGGGATATTTAGAAACGGACCAACATAGTTACATAGTCAGTTACATAGTTACACAGTCAGTTACATTGTCACATAGGTCTTCTAATTATATATAAAAGTGAAAACATTCATTTCTTTTTTATTGGACAGACCAATACCATACTTACCTTAATGTGACCATAAACTGTATGTTCCTTTGAGGATCTTTCTGAAAGAGGAACAAAAGTATAAGGAGATGGTGCAGGTATTGCAACATGCACATCAGCACATTCCTACGGTCACAAAAAAGGAGGTAATTAAGCTGCATGATGGACACATGGATGTCTACATTGACAGATTTGATCAAGTTCTAGTAGGTTTTTAATGATGATTGTGTTTATGGTGTCCTAAATTTAGCTTCAGCCCTATGTCCAAATATAATTAGGAGGAGATCAGATGACAGTGTCAAGGACCAGGGGAAGTCAGTGCATTTGACTTGGTGCAGGAAGAGGCCAGGAGAGATTTGAGGACTGGTTCTAGTATTGGAAGATTGGCATGCAAAAGTCTGCATGTTGAAGCTATGTCTATAAATAAAACATATCCAGTACATAACCATATGTTGTTATTATTATAATCCAGGTGATTTGGAAGCGTTTTTTCAATGGTGCATATAGGATGGATGTTGGCACATTATAACAACTGTGTGACACCATTAACCACAGAAATGATAATTCACCGTCCTTTACAAGATGCAAAGATTACTTCATATTAGTTGTGTAAGCCCACGTTATAGCTGCAGCTATGGAAGTGCTTGGGATCAAATCAGTGGAGGACTCATCTGACAAGAAATATTTCCCTGATGGTGTGGAGAACATGGAATCAAAGGAGAAGTTACAAGTATTGAAATTGGCAATAGATCTAGTTATCAATAAATTTGTTTACATATCCTATGGAGAGCATGAGAAATTGAACGCTGCTGGAAAAAAACACTTGCAGGCTTATGCTTACAGCTTACTGAATCTTGGCCTCTTGTACACAGAGGTTAATGATGGAATCAGAGAGGGTGATGGGTACAGGATTCTATGCTATTGGCACTATTTCCTTCTACATTTCAAAGTTTCAAATAGGAAGAACTATTCTTTGGAAGCTTTTAACTTCTTGGCACAGTATTGCTTCCTATTGTCACCAAGAATGGCAATGCAGCTTCTATGGAATTGTACCATCAACGTTCATGGATATCGGGGCAGGAATGTACCATGTGATCTCCATATGGAGCATCTTAACCTTGAGGCTAAGAACAGTATTACTGGGCTAGGGTCCAACATCACTGATGAATCTGTAATTCGATTTGGGTGTATATCGGTCATACTGTTAAGATTCTCAACAATTTTGACAAGGTCAACCAGATGAAGAAAGTGTCCAGTCATCATTCCAGGCATTCCAGCGAGAAAGACATGTGCATTTTTTTTAAACAGCTGGATGAGAATGCTTAAGTTTTTCAAACATTTCCTGGATGCATCCACAGGAACTTTCCCAGAATATCTCCTAACCCATTAGACAGTACTGAAGTGCAGGATATGATACGGTGGATGAGGAAGCAGCTGACAAAATTGACCACCAAGATTTAATGCAACACAAGCTAGTATTATGAGTCTCTCTCACCCCACATCACACTACCTTATCTTTTTTTGAACATATTCTGAATCTTGATTACTTTCTTAATCAATTTCTTAAAAAATAATGTTACACTAATTAATTATTTTTCCATTTGACTCTTATCAATAATAATTAATTTGAGCATGAAAGTGAAGGAAAGATTAGTTATGACCATGCCATTGAGGCTGCTGCTAGTTCTCAGAACTCATTGGCAGGTGAAAGCAGAGGTAAGCGACAGACAGTTGCCAGAGTTAATCTTGGCCCAGAAATAGCTGCAATGCTTCTCAAAATTCTGTTGGACAGCACTTATGACAATGCAGAACTTCTCTAGGTATTGCCTAAGAAAGTGTTTTTAAAAAGAATTAGCAGCTACTTTGGGCGGCACTGTCTCTGGCAACTGTCTACACCCGCTGCTACTAGCGACTTTTAAAACCATATTATTCACAAACCATGCTCTGAATATCCTGGAATTTGCTATCACCACGGTGAAAATTTTATAAAGCTTCCATTCCTGTAGTATGTTGAAAGCATGAGCTATTTTTCAGATGCTTTTCTCAAAAATAGAGATGCCAGTCATGAGAGCCAATATATTTTCTACGGTACTGGTGGTTGACTGATACTACAAGTAGGCGTGGCAGGTAGTACCTGACGTAATCATGCCAGTCCCCTATTTGCAGCTGTAGTCCCTCGCTAAGGTGTGGTTAAGTGCTGGTATGGTTAAGTGCTGGTATGGTCAAGTGCTGGTGTGGTTAAGTGCTGGTCCTTGGACTTCCGCTGCGCTGTAGCAAACTTCTTAACCTTATGAACTGGCTGAAAACGTTCTTGGCCCCTCCAACGGACCCTGACTCATATCAAATATTTTATATAGTATTTAGCTAACTGGCTAGCTTAATTCTAACTACAAAATTTGTAGACTGGAGCTCATCCTACAACTGTGTGGACTGTGTGAAAAGTTATGACTTGTGTCAGAAGTGTGTAGATTAATAAGAGATCCAAAACTCACACAGAAGAAATGGCCCTCAGCACATCCTTGTCACTGAGACTGAATCCAAAGTTGCAATCTATAACCTTGTTCACAAGAGCAGTTCCCTGGAACAGCTTTCCTTAAACATGTTCAAGTCAGTCATTCTGTGTCTCAAAGTAGCTATAATCATATAGTTTTGACCCAAACTTATGAAATTGTTTTAACCCAAACTTATGAAATTGTTTGCAGGTATTACACTGCTCGACCAGCCATTGGGCAGTATGACAAGAGTCTGGATAAGTTTGTATTCCTTACCTTTGGTAAAGTATTTCAGATGATTATGCAATTTTTCTAAGTGTCTAACGGGAAGCTGATTATTGAGAATGGTTGCTGTACAGGATCCATAATTTCTATGTACTCTGTGTCAGGAGTAGAGTTGTATTTGACTGACCTCTCCTGTCTGTTTCTTGGCATTCCCACAGAAGGTACTTTTGTTTTTATTACTAGATAATATCAAACATCATTGCCATACTCAAAGGTATTCTGCCAATATAGAACCTGCTTGACAGATGGTTCCATAAAAGAAACACACACATACACTCACACACTTGCACAAATGTGCGTGCGCACACACACCCACACACACACACACACACACACACACACACACACACACACACACACACACACACACACACACACACACACACACACACACACACACACACACACACACACACACACACACACACACACACACACACACACACACACACACACACACACATACACACACACATACTAGGTTCCGTTGGATATTGCAAGTGGTAGAGAGAAAATGGAGTTTATCCTATAGAAAGCTGAAGTGAGTGTGTTGGTTTGCTCAGTAGGAACTCTGAAAGATCTAGTCGAGGATTTGACAAGCTGTCCCACTATCAAAATTGTGATTTTAATGGATGTTGCCCTCCACTGTTCTGAGGTAACTTTTGTTATTTCAATATTAAGTTGTAGTATGTAGTATATAAAACAGTAATGAACCATGATGTTATTGCTTTTGTTTTGTTTTATCGTTTTTTTAAATAATTTTATTTGTTTCAATTTTACTCCCTTTTTTTTGGCTATTATTTTCGTAGTTGTTGCTGCCATTACTACCACTATAATAATTTTAGTATATTTACCAGTATAAAACTTTTTTAGCATTGGAAAGATGATCTCTTCCTCTTCATTGAATAAAAAGACACACTAAAAGTCCACTTGCATTCACATTGCCAGTCAGCAATTTACTATAAATATTCTTGGCACTCATTCACTAATCCAATATATCAGACACCAGTCAATTCCTGCTAACATGTCTGTGTCCCCTTCCTGTGCTGTTCCTCTACCTCTGGTATGCGAGCTACAATATAGGTGTATAGTCAACAAGGAGATTATAAGAAAATCCTTTCAACCCCATTGAATCTGATTGTGTGCCAATTACAGGTAGCAGAAACTCATGGAAAATAGGAAGGAGGACTCATGACTAATTATTTGGTGTTTCTTTCCTCGTCTCATTTGTAGGTGCTTGAAGCATGTCCTCTGCAAGTACCAAATACTGTACAACTAATTTTATTCAGTGAAGTAATGAAGATGGGTAAAGATTCAGGAGTCATCAACTTCACCAAAAT
The DNA here is from genome assembly GCA_963969325.1 of Lycopodina hypogea. NCBI lineage: Eukaryota > Metazoa > Porifera > Demospongiae > Poecilosclerida > Cladorhizidae > Lycopodina > Lycopodina hypogea. The sequence continues at coordinate 6,533,407 of OZ017790.1, forward strand.
TAAGTGTGTTTCTTACACAGTCCAATTTTTGTTTTGAATTTTGATATCTTTCTTTTGTCTTGAAAACTTTTCCCATAGACACAAACCAACAGATGTATTTACAGTTCAGTTTACTAGTGGCAGTACTGGCGATCCTAAAGGATGTGTGTTCTCTAGGGGCACATGGAACTTAAGGATATCCAACTTTGTGAGAATGTGGTTATGTATATATTTATTCATTCATTTATTTTATTCATTTATTCATTTCATTTCATTTATTTCACTTATTTATTCATTTCATTTTTAACTAATTTTTTTTTTCATATTCTTTGGGGAGGTGGGGGGGGGGGGGGAGGGGGGAAGGAGAAAATTTTGTAGTTGTTTCCCCCCCCCCCCCCCCCCCCCCCCTTCTTTTTAGCATGATATTGCACACCATTGTGTACTTCAGTTGCTCCTTCCCTTGCTTGTCCTATCCTATTATTATGTGTGCATTCCAGGAGGGCAACTAAGGTTTCTTGAGGGTCTGGCTGTCCTTCCATTCTCCCTCACATAATCTTGAGAGGAACAGTTTCTTTATCACACTGCTCAGTGGTGGAAAGATTGGCATATACAGAGGATCCATGGAACATGTAAGTTTTGAGTTACATTTTACTTGAATTTGATTTTCTTGCATATCATATGTATCAACAGTTGTAAGATAATACAATCATATGCAGTAATAATTTTCATGACATTGTTTCAAGCATTTTATCACTGACTCAAGTATATTACCATCAAATGTAAACAACCTTATTTTTATGTCACCAAGAGTAATTTGCTGTATTATAACCATATCACTTCAGTACAAATCATACAAGGTTCCATGCCATTTCAGAAAAATAAAACTGTGACCAATTTTAAACTGTACAAACAACTCACTTTGCTGTAATTTATTAATTTGTAGTCATTAAATCATAATCAAATCATCATTTAACTGGTTAAATCCCTGCCCTCTGTTTAGACTTGCTACTGAAAATTAAATTTACGAAAGTGTAATTTTTCTCAAATCTATGAATCACCAACAAGTAATCAATCACCATTAGTAACTGTGATAACAATTAATAACTGCATTGAAATCATGCTCATACTTTCTCCAGCTTTTTGATGGGAGGAACGGCAACTTGTGAGCGTGGATGGATCCCCCCTTCATGTCTACGGATCTGCACCTGTTGACCTCTTCCTCGCAGGAGTGCCCTATCAAGCTGATATTGCCGTGGTGAGTCCACTTACTACTGAAGCCATTCTAGGCTTAGACTTTATAAAAAAAACATAAGGTCACAGTAGATGTGGAAGAATCGAAACTTCACCTAAGTAATAGAATAATTAAGTTGTATCAAGATCCCCAATCGTGTTCAAAGCAAGACATCATAAGCATGGTGTATCTATCCAATTCCCTTACATTGCCTCTATATTCCGATCAAGTAATTATGAATCGTTACAAGGGTCCATCCCAAAAGGGGTCATATATTGTTGAACCCAAAAGTGGGGAACAGTTACCATTCTCCATAGCCCGAACATTGGTTGAGCCAAGAAATAGCGAAGTCCCAGTGAGGTTATTAAACCCAAAGCCAGAGTTGGTGACCCTTCGCATCCAAATTATGTTGTTGCTACCTTGGAGTCGGTAGAATCCCCACAAGAGAATGTTGTAGCAGGCGTGCCTACAGAGTTACCCAATGGTGATACAGAAAAAATTGAGATGTTATGGGGAATTGTAGAAAAGAGTAGCTGTGAACTACATTCTGATAAGAAGGAACTGTTCTACCATCTTTTAGCAGAGAATGCCAACATTTTTGCTAAGTCTAAGTCTGATCTAGGCTGCACAGCTAAGCTAAAGCAGAGCATAAACATTGGTACTGCTCCCCAAATACGACAAGCTGTTCGTAGGCTCCCCCCACATCACAGAGAGGAAGCTCAAGAGCTTTTAGCTTCCATGCTTAAATCGGGAGTAGTCAAACCTTCAAGTAGCCCATGGGCTTCCCCAATTGTCCTTGTTCAGAAAAAGGATGCCATCTTTCATTTCCGCATTGAATATCAAAAACTTAACGAGGTAACGAACAAAGATGCTTACCTACTCCCTCGGATTGACGACACTCTAACACCTTTTCAGGCTCAAAGTGGTTCTCCACCATAGACCTCCTCAGTGGGTACTGGCAAGTGGAAGTAGCAGAAGAAGACTGCCCTAAAACGGCCTTTTGTACATCCGAAAGCCTGTTTGAATTTAAAGTCATGCCCTTTGGGCTAACTAATGCACCAGCTACCTTCCAGCTCCTGATGGATCTAGTTCTTGCTGGACTGCAGTGGTCAAAATGCTTAGTATACCTAGATGATGTGATCATACTAGGGGAGACATTCCCAGAGCACTTGGCCAATCTGGGCCTAGTCTTCCAACCACTACGTACTGCTGGTCTACAGCTACAGCCAAAGAAATTCGATTTCCTTAAGCACAAAGTCACTTACCACATAGTCATCCACAGATCCTCTGCAATTCTCAGCAATTGATTGATAGATTGACAAGTGAGTTGTGATGAAATGAGGGCAAAAGAATTGCTCTATTCCTTTTACATGAGTACTCCAACTTTGCAAGCAAAGCTGCACATGGAAAATAATTGTGTACACACACCAAAGTCTTGAATACAAAACAAGTGTTTCATAATTATTCATCATTTCATTTGCTTCAGTTTTGACCATACCATCACCTCTGGCTGAAACTAAGTTGTGTTTGACCTTTTAGTGTTCTAAAACATTGTGTAGAGGGTGTTGGAACTCACAGTTAAAAAAGTATTTCATTATATGTACATCTATATATACTATATAACATAATTATATTGTCATTCAACCTCTACCCATAATTTTATTGCCAAATGAAAGCTTAGTTGAAATATTTTCCACTGATATGCTTTATGACACATGTTTATTCCACTGCAACTAAAACTCCAAGTCCTACAAATAATGATTAAATCTCTCATGGCAATATTAAGCCAAAGTCGAACCTCATTAACCAATTCCACATTTGTGAAGTGGTCTGTTATCACCAGTTAGTATTTTAAGTGGTTGATTGACCACAAACCACTTAAGTAAATCTCTTACAGCTGTAGTGTGAGTGTCTGTCCACTTGAGACAAGTACATGAGAATCATTACATTTTATTGAAATTTTTGTTTTCCTAAAGGTACAGCCAAGAAAGATTTATACAATCACATGAGGAAAGGAAGACTTTCAACCATATAGTTCTCAACTTTATATTTGTCAGCTTCAAGTTCTTGGTTTGAATGAAATACATAATTTATTCACTGGAAAAATCATGACAAAGCAAGTCATGTGTGAAATATCTGTTAGGCCTCCAAAACACTAGCAGTACATTTCAATGCTTGAAGAACAACCAGACCACTTCTAAATTTATGGCTACAGCACTGCATTGTGTACAGTATTTGCCACCAAGTGGTGAATAATCAACATAAATTACACCCACTTTTGGTGAGTCTTTAACACGCCCAGTACCCCATGCACTTGGGACACTTACTTGCAGCTGACCTTTTCTCATTAATGAATGAACTTTACATTCTCATACAAGCATTTCATAAAGTAAAGTTTGTGGTGGGATAAGATAAGTGTAAAAGTTGCAGTACTTGTTACTGTCAAGTTGATATGATGGAACCATTACAATCGATACCAATGGCAGTACTTTAAAGTGTCTGTTTGATTCACATGGTGCATGCCTCCTCAATAAATCTCTAAAGGTCATCTAACATTCTGATCATTTGACAAACAAAGACAAATGGAAGGTGAACTGGAAATATGTATATTGGCCTTCCAAGATGAAAAAAATAGATCACTTTTGGTTTTCATTGTGAATGAAGTTAGGAACACTTGAATGACATAATGACACAGCATGTTCAAAAGAAGTCAACTGACTAACACTGTTTAGCTATACCAGGATATATACACTACTAGTTAATCATAAAGTTTTATTTGAGAGAAGTTATGAACACTAATAACTAAAATTTAATTGAACTTCATTATTGGATTACATTTCAACAACAATTGTATTCATAGAGAAATCTTTACTTATCAGTTTGCTGTTCTTTAAGTTGTTTTTCATGTTTGACCTCAGCTTCTCTTTTCTCTCCTAATCCAATTTGTCCTCTTCTACCTTGTGTGGGTCCACTGCATGGTTCACATGCTGGTCAAAATTTTCTTCATTCGTATTGTCAAACATAAACTTTGCTTATTGTCAAGGGCAAGGTCTACTCTCAGGCACCAGGAACATGACAGGGTGAGTGGTTACAAGGGCACTGCCATCAGATTCCTGTGTATTGCATTCGAATTGGACATTGTTGGAATGGATGGTCACATAGTAAAAATGATTACACAAATATTTAGAGCAGGAGTACTGCCCTTCACATCCAGGAGTTCGAGTTTTGGTATCCAATTTGAAAATGTGTCTGTCACAAGAAATATGGACACATCTTTCCATGGCCAGGTGTCAGAGCCACCGAGACTACTCCCAGTGACTCTGCCTGTGACAAGGCATGGAACAAGTAAAGACGGACATAAAAAAGTTAATAATAAGAAAGAGAGTAAAGAAATGAATAAGAAGAATGATTGAATAAAGAAAGATGATAATAACAAAGTTAATTAAGATAGCTAATTGTGATAATGTGAGTTATGGGTTTCCAGTGATAGAAATTAATTATAAGAACATAGACAAGGAAATAATTACAATAAACTCACTTAATAAACAAACAGCCTGCCAGGCAGAGGCGCCAGAGCAGGGCCCCCCCCCCCCCCCCCCCAATGGCCTGACTATAAAAAGACACAACCAAACTGTTATTATTGTTAATCTCCATGTTATAAGTAATTGAGAGTATCATAGTGTATATTGAATATTTGAAAGATCATTGTTGTTTGCTGGTACAGAGAGTCTCTGACCAGTATTTAATACTATCTATTTGAAGGGAGACTGAGTGTGTGAACCTACTGTTGGCTACTCATAACCACAGTTAGGTAGCCTTAGCTTATTTTACAGTGGTAGAATTGTTTATAGGCTAGGGAGCAAGGCAGCTATCCTAGCTCACAGAATAATATTAGCTGAAGCTAGGGCAGCTGCTAACACCAGGTCTTATCTATACATTCATCACTGTGTGGCCAGTTGCTCTGTAGTGCACCCAGGAAGGGTTCACCAACTGTTTTTCTTTTTCCATGTGTGCTTGTATATATATATATACAACCTTGACATTGAACCTGTCCACCTTCATTTTGAGATTTCTGGTAGACCTTCCCCCCCCCCCACAAACAAGTTGCCCATGTTGTACGAGTAATAAATGTTTCATTACTGTAAAATGTCAAATTTCTATGTAATCATATCATATTATATATTTAATGCATGATTTAGTTATAATTTTATATTATGATTGGACACATAACTACCTATAATGACATGTATTCATAACTAAGTCTCAGTTGTCTGCAATTGGCTCATGTAGCTATGGCCAAAACTTGACCTATAGGCATGTCAATGCATATTATTGTCTTTTGGACAACCAGTAACATGATTATTGCTAGCAAGCTGCAATGGGCTTCTAGTCCTACATATTATTTGTGTAACCTTCCTGCTGGGCAAATGTTTTAATATCAGGGTCTGACCACCACCTTTGAGTTATTCTGCTCCAAGCATCATTCTCAGGTGCAGGAAGGTCTTGGATTTTCACAAAACTGTCCCAACAAAAAGGTTAGGAGCTATCTAATGCCACAATTTTTGCCAATTTCTTGAGCTTAAATATATCAACAACTAGTAAAAAAAGGAACCATCCATGCTTTTATAATAGCTATTAATAATATTAAAAAGTCACCCACCTCCACCCTTTAGTTTCTCAGGATTTTTTTTTTTGAAATATTTGTATGGTGAAGAGGTTTTTTTTAAATTTTTAAAATTTATTTTACTTTAAAATAAATATTTTAGGGTGTAACCTACTCATCATGTCTTCTGGGTGTTTGGTACAAAAGTTGATGCCTGAGAAACTTCTTTTTTATTCTGTCCGGCCTAATTGAAGAAATTGAAGACAAATTAATTGAACCCACTCGGCCTGTGCAACTGATAGATAGTGAAGTGGACTGGATAAAAACTTATTAAAAAAATGAAGAAAATAAAATCCACATGTGTGTGCAGTTGGGAAATTTTGATTGATAGTCAGAAAAAGTTGCTCTGACATCTATAGAAATGGATAGTAAAGTGTGACTACAGTTTCATACCTAAATTATCCTTCTACTGATAAGTTCTAATATCGTTTTCAAGGTAGATCTTGGTGAAAGATATACTGCTGTCTGTGCTTGTGCCAATAAGCTGGCAATAATATCACCTCTGATATAAGGCTCATGAAATTACAAACATACTAACTACTATATTGTGATTTCATGTGTGTGTGTGTTTTTTTTTAGAAAAACACAGAAACCAAAATGTTATTATCAATTGTTTACGAAATGAGGCAGTTAAAAGTTAGTTGAAGTTTGAAGTTTACCACCTTGAGTCCAAAACCATCCAGGCAAGATATTGGGACATGAAGTCGAGAGCCATTTGATGGTGTCATCATCCAGAATCTGCAGACTATGGACACCATTAGGTGGCAAGTATTGGTACCTTTGTAAATATGGTTTGTAGTTTGATTCTTCATGCCACACTTAGAGATCGCTGATGGGGCCATTCCCCATTTGTGCATGAATGAGCTCAAGAGCCAAACACAGGTTTGAAGGTGGTTTAATCTCATTCACAGTAGTCTTGGCACAGCCAATCCTAGTAGGCTAAGTCCGGCATCAGGGAATGTGGAGCGTAGTCTGGAGGCACTGTTGCAACATTATTTTGCACTCCAAGCATCATCTGCCCACCATCACATTGATGTTTTTCTCCTCGATAGTCCTGAGGAACTGTTTTGCAGCTGGCACAAATGGGTGCTGTAACCTCAGTTGCTGAGGCTGCTTGGCAAGATCTTCTAGCTTGTGTAAAAGCAGATGGCTTGGTACCAGTGCCCGTCAACTGAGAGATAGCATGGCCTGTTTTCGGCTAAGCTCAGCATGTTCGATGCCGGCAAAGATGGGAAAGTTGTCTAAAGGTGTGGGACACAGGCATCCAGTTACTATGTCAAGTAGTGTCATGATGCAAGTGTGTACACTGGGATACCAGACAGGTACACAGTACTCTGCTCTTGGCTACGCAAGGGCTAAAGCAATTGTTCAAAGAACAGCTGCATTTGCTCTCATCCTCATCCAGCAAGCTACACATGAAGTTAGTTTTCCACGCAGTGACTCAAGGTGTCTGTGGTATGTGGGCAACCTGTCCTATTTCACACTCAGGTATGTTGCTATTTAGGTGAAGGGCAGGCATTTTCCGTAAGTGAAATGTTGACCTTACGACTATGTGCCTGTTCAGCAGCAAATGCAGAAGCTTGCAGGTGAGGCAACAGTGCCATACAGTATCATAGGCTCCTATGAGATCAACGAACACAGCACTGGCATATATTTTCACCATCAAGCTGTTCTTGATGTACTGAGTCAACAAAGTGACTTGATCTACAGTTAATCTCCCATGTCGGAAATCAGCTTGTTTCCTCAGGAGAAGTGGGTTGATGGTGGACAATCAAACAGAGAGAGAGACAGACAGAAGTTAGCTTTTATATATGTATAGCTAGGTAGATATATATGAAACTTGAATCACATTTATATCTGTTATTAGCTTTGACAAATATGAAGGTATATCATAATTAAAAAAAAAGGCATCCACTGTTATGAAGCCATTTCAATTTCATTCAGATAACTTAGTATGTGGGTGACAAGTGTTTGCTATTCACTTCACTAAACCTAGTCTCGCTTCCCAGACTATTTGTAAACCATGGCATTATGGTAAGCTCCATGTATGTAACAAACTCGAGAGTTATAGTTAGCTATATGAATAAAATGATAGTGTGCATTCTATTGCAGCATTTCTTGCTATCATCATAGGTTAGGGTGTGCTTTCCGTCTCTTGCTAAACAATCCACTTAGCCACTACCATTTGTCTAAAGGGTCTTTCTAGCCACAACATGCTAAACCTTCCACTTACCCACTACTGAAAAGAAATTAAGTGAGTATTTTTTTAAATAATAAAAAAAATGTTTAGAAATACTTGCTGATTTTAAAGTGTGGATCTTTATTTAATTTCTGTCTGGGAAGAGTAAATTTTCTTTTTATTTTTTAATTTTTTATACTGCTTCTTATAGTGAATTAAATTTCATACAGGTAAAATTGTATACATGTGCTGTAGACGAAAGTGATTGTCATCTGTCATTTCAAGTTCTATGCTCGTGTATGTCTGGCAGACATATCTTAGAGAAGTTAAGGCTGTTCTTCTGTTGTCTTGTGCTATAGCCTCAGTGCTGTCTGGTGCATTTATGTTGGAGATATAAATGGTATTTTTCTTCTCACTCATGTTGTAGCCTCAGTGTCTGTCGGGCAGACTTAATTGGTGATATAAATGGTGTTTTTTCTTCTGACTCGTGTTGTAGCCTCAGTGTTTGCCTGGTAGACATATCTCAGAAATTTTGTTGATATTTATTTTCATTCTCATGTTATAATTTGAGAGTATGTCTGGCTGACATTTTTTAGAAGCGTGAATTGTGTGCTTCCTGTGTCTAGGTCTCTACTGAGTGGGAAACTGGTGTTCTTCTAAAGTATTGTTTTAAAGTCTCAATGTTTTCCTAGTAGACATGTCTTGAAGACTGATTGGCACTCTTGTGGTGTCTCATGGTCTAGTCTGTGTGCTTGGTTGTTGGGATTTCCTTGACGACAAAACTAATTTTCTTCTGGCATTTATCCTGACCTTACTATTCAAAATCTTTTTGGTGGTAACATTTTTACAGCTTAGTGATCATTTATTCTTTCTAGGCACTATAAGTAATTAAATATAAACCTTTATTCTATCCTTGAATTAAATTAAAGTATAAATTAAAACATTACACAATAGTTTAAAATTTGCTTTTGGATCAGTTAACCTTTTTTAGAAATTTTAAGTGGGTGTTCTCCTTTTAGATATCAAGCTCTATCCACACTACAAACAGGTTGCACTTCTCCAGGAACACCTGGTTCCAAATGTTTTCTTTTATCCACACTAGCATAGTGATGAACCCACTCCAAATCACCTTTGTGGGCTGAATAATTGGTTGGGCTGATTAATTGGTTTTGCTTTACCTCTATAAAAATAGACATATTTTTTGTGTGCTACTTTGTTCTGTCTTTTTCCTTTTGAAATGTCATTGAACAAATTGAGATTAGAGAGGAGGGAAAGAGCTGTTGTAGCTAAACTTCTAATGTTGAACATCTACAATAAAGCCAGAAAAATGAATAAATCTGACTTGATTTAAGCCTACCCTTCTAAAGTTTTCAGGTGGAACTGGGTAGAACCCATTGGGAACAGGTTTTATTGCGCAGTGTGGACAGGGCTTTAGTTACCTATGCCCTTCGAAATGTAATTGGATGCTTGAGAGGTTATTTTCATCTGTACAACTTAATGGCTGAGTGAAACCAAGCTGATATTACTTATTTCTCCTGCTGACTTCAGAATGAAGTGGTGTTTGGTGTGTACATTGCATCTGCATGCATGGGTGGTATGTTGTTATTTTAATTTCTTTTGTTTAAAAACTATTCAAGAAGAATTGGTAATTTTTTTTCTTGTCATTGCAATCAGTTTGTTTTTGCTACATTTTTAGTGACATGTACTGCTTGTGGTTGCTTCAGTTTTTCAAATTTTAATGTAAAGCCTCAGGTTTCTGGGAGACAATTCTAAAGTCTGTCTGACAAATAAATAGTATCTACTATTTAGAAACAGGTGTAAATTGAGGCCTAGTCTTCCAAAGAAACATTAATTTGTGCTGTTGAGACATCACAACCTGAACTTATAATTGTTTTATCTGTTTGCTTTATTTATTTATCTATTTTATTTATTTATTTTTGGTGGCTGAATTGTATAGGTCGGCCTTCAACACACCCCCCAGCTTGATGTTAAAATATCACATGTGGCCAAGTGGGACTCATTAATCATTCTCCTCATATCCAATCTATTGGAATATTAATTTTTTTATGACGTTGAAATAATTAATGTTACTTAGAAAGTGTATGTGTGATGACGTAATCCTTATGTACTTTAATAAAAGGTAAAATGTGAGAAAAAAGTGGTTTGGGCGTTTTTTAACCTGGTACACTCAAACAAATGGGTGTGGCCAAATGAAACCCAGTGAAGAACCATGCACCTAACCACAAGTTCACATTGGCCAAGTTTTAACTAAATCTGTTCAGGTGTTTGGTCAATTATTAATCTGTCCACATATATAATATATAAACATGTAAATACACACACACACATATGATATGTATGTGTGTATATATATATATATATATATATATATACCAGCAGCATATGCCCGGCGTTGCCCGGCCAATGTCAACACGAAACATTATAGAAGCAACTCAAATTTCAGCCTGGTTGGTCTTTAATTAGCTTTTGACAGTCACAACTACTTCCTGTGGGTGTGGCTTATAATAACCATACACATTGCCACACTTAATTGTAGTTAATAATGATCACCCGGTTATTGGACTCCATATGCCCAATTTCGGCCTGATTAGTCCATTAATGAGTTGATGAAAGGCATAATGATGTCCTATGGGTGTATCAATGATAAAACCACACCCATTGGCACACGAACATTTGATTAATAATGCTCACCCAGTTGCTTCGAAATCTCATTCCAAATTTCAGTCTGTTTGGTCGTTTGATTAGCTTTAATAGCCAAAACAGTTACCAGTGTGTGTGGCTATGTCCAGACCACACCCATATCTGGTTAATATTGCTTTCCTGGTACTTGGAGACCACACGCCAAATTTTGGCTTTATTGGTCATAGATAAACATTTTCAGCCAATATAACTTCCAGTGGGTGTGGCTATGATAAAACCACACTCATTACTATGCCCTACATGTGTTTAATAATCTTCACCCAGGTTCTTAGAGAGTACATGCCAAATTTTGGCCTTCTTAATCCCAGTATTTTGCTGTGATGCCAAGACACACATACTCATGAACCAAAATATATATTAAAGTGTGTTCATAATTCTAACTCCTTTGATCCAAGCGTTATTCAAAATTAATATTTTTTGCAATTTTTCTCTTTACCCACCAATGGGAAATGGTGTGATCTGAAAGGTTTTCACCCATGTTACTCCCAAAGTCTGGTTGTGTGTGCATACAATGTATTAAGTCTGTCGCTCAAAGGGTTTGTCTGGTCAAAGTACCATCTTTGGCCCTTTTTTGGGCATTACATAATAACAGAAATGGGTATGGTCATACACAAGTACTTAAGACATTCCCTAATATTGATTCCAAATATATGGGTTCATGGGTCAAACTCCCTTGGTTCAAGTGTTTTTTTCTGAAATACCATTTTTGGCATTTTTAGCCTTACACAGAGAAAGGAACAGGTGTGGCCAAGTGGTAACCAGCCCATATTACTCCCAGAGTGAAGTTGTATATACATACCAAGTTTTACATCTTTAGCTACAAAGGTTTTTTTGGAAAAAATATCATATTTAGTTATTTCTCATTACTATGGTAACTATTTTCCGAAATTTTTAGCCCATGTTTTAAGTTTGGTCAAAATCAATCATTGTGTCAAGTTTCAGAGAAATCCACCCACAGGTTTGGTCTGAATGATGGTACAGACAGACAGACAGACAGACAAACAGACAGACAGACAGACAGACAGACAGACAGACAGACAGACAGACAGACAGACAGACAGACAGACAGACAGACAGACAGACAGACAGACAGACAGACATCTCCTTTTATATATATAGGAGATATAAGATGGCCTAATTCTACATCTCTAAATCACTGACTCCAAACTCTATTTGATCTAGTGTTAAAAAATGATATCAGAGGTAAATAATTCTATGCATATTCCTTTTCAAAATATTGCAGAGAAATCCCCCCAACCAAAAAACAAGGGGAAAAAGAGACTTTAAGTACATTGAAAAAAGACACAAAGAGTAGTATTAAAAAAAGAAGAAAAAAAAAAAAGAAAAGTAAATAAAGTTCAAAAAATGATTAGGGTTTATCCAAAAAGTATGAAAACAAGAAATAAATTACCCAAGAAATATTGAGACAAGGCCTCAATTATTATGTGCACTATTCCACGTTCCTAATACACTGACTCAAAACTCTATTCTATCTAATGTCAAAAAAACTATCATGGGCAAATAACAGAATTAATACATTTTTTTGCAATATTACCAAAAAATAACCTGAATTCTCTTTTTTTACCTCTGAGCTTCACAGAAGTTCACATGTTTTAAAGGTTACTTTGTTGTTGCAGTTCTTGTGACACTTCCTTAGATAAGCAAAATATGGGAAATTTGGAAATTACATTTTGTACTTACTTTAAAATATGCACATGCACGAATGCACAGGAGTTTTAACCCTAAAAATAAACACTTAATGTATATTACTTGGTATACTTGACATGCACATCATATATTCAGCATACACAGTGAGCGGGTTATGCTTGATACAATTGAAGCTTGTTTTCCTCAAATTGATACTTAAATAGTATGGAAATAAAATAGGTGACTCCCCTCATCATGCATAATAGGAGCACAAAAATATATACTTGTAAAGTCTGGAGGCAGTGATTTAGGGATGTAGAATTAAGCACATAATAATTGAGTGTTCATGCCTTGTTTCAATATTTCTTGAGTAGGTTCTTTGGAAATTTGAGCCATTTAGGTACTATCTTCTGTGAGTAGTTACTGAACAAAGAAATACACACACACAAAAAAAAAACAACTTAAAAATAAATGAATGGAAAATTACATTAAGATAAGTAAATATCTATATAAAATATTGCCTTCTCCACTCATTGAAAGTTGTCTACAATGTTAACATGAATATGGGAAAGATCCATTGCACCAGTTCTGTATTATGGTAGTACAAAAGGAAGTGGTACAGCCTTTGTGTTATGGATGATCCAAGGTATGTTCCTACCCATCCCAATGCAGAAAATGTTCTCTCTGATGTTGAAGTTGTGACAGGAATGGTTGAAAATAGCAGCAAAGAGATGGATCTCTGGCAATAATTTCTTGGCTATGAGTGTTGAGGACTACCAGAGACAAAGTAGACCAACAAGAGGAATCTCAGATTTTTGGTACTAGTTTTAGATTGTCTTCAGCATAGCATAGATAAAGCATAGCATAACATAACAGAATATCTTTTATAATGGCTCTAGCTGAGCTTTTAAAGGCTCAGACAGGCATCACAAAAAGTACACAAGACAGATAATTGAATACAATGTCCAACATTGTTTTCTGTTATATAGATACAAAATTTTAACCTTGTTTTCTGCTACCTAAAAATGTTGGAGGATGACCCCAACAGTGGGCATGTAATTCATGTCATTACAGATGGTACTGTGACTATGAATGATAGTAATCTTTTTAATAGATTTTCTGGCCATGTTATTTCATCAAATCTGGTAACATTGTGAGGTGGGCATTAAATCTCTTCATATCCATATAACCACTATATAACTTAGGGATATTATCTGGGATTGAACAGTAGGATTCATTCCAAGCATCTATGAGATGTTTCTTGTTTGTCAGTTGCAGAATAAAATCAGAAGATTAAGTTCCACTCTCACAAAATGTTAGCCTCGCACTCACTGAATGTGCCTGTTGAAATCCCCCCACCACAATAAAATGTTCTGGTATTCATAAAAATAGTATTTGATAGGAGCTGATTGGAATATAGACAACCTGGCTTACTGTAATAACTACCACAACAGTCTCCTCCCTCCTCACCCATACTAGCAATATTCTGAGTCTTAACTTCATTATCATTGTCAGGGAATGAGCTGAAAAGTCTAAAGGACAAGACAAGAGAAAAAGGAACATACTATTAGCATTATTACCTGTATTGTGATTCGTTTACTGTTAAACACATATGTGGTTTGTGTTAGTTAATAAATGGATTGTGTTTTGTGTTGTTCAATTATGTATGTTGTGTGTGCCAAAAGGTGGGAAGAAGCTGATTGGCTGAACAGAACACATACACAGCTAGAGTACCAGATTTGAGTAATTGCGAACTGTGATTTTGGAGAGTCTTCTTGGAAAGCTAAGATTTGTTCTTGCTATTTGAGGGTGCTGTGCATTGAGTGTGTGTGAGAGAAAAGACTTTCTCTCCAATTATTGCTATATTATTAATATAGTTGTTGTAGTTGTTTGGGGTTACCCAAGTCTGGTTGGGTTTAGTTGTGGGCTCCGGTTGTCTGGTGAAACCCATCTTAGACGGGTTTGTGACAATCATCATATGACTCATCACTAACAGTCAAGTGACAACTAAAAGGACTGACTGAGTAGCTGAGAAATAACAACATTATTTAATTTATATACATATACATATATAATGAACCATAAAGTAATAATAATAATTATTATAATAATAACCAGAGGCCAATTTGCAGCATCAGTAATAATAATAATAATAATAATAATAATAATAATAATAATAATAATAATAATAATAATAATAATAATAATAATAACAATAATAAAAACAACAACAACAATAATAATAATAATGATAATAGTAATAATAATAATAATAATATTAATAATAATAACAATAATGATAACGATAACAATAATGATAATGATAATGATAATGTTAATAATAATAATAGCAATAATAATAAAGTGAATTGCTGTGTTCTTGTTGTCCATCCACTAATAGTGAAAGCAACACAGTCACAGTAAGTACATAATATGGCTGTGAAGGATTGAGGACGACCCTTCCCTGATAACCTGGGCGATGCAAGAGGATCAGAGACTTGGTGAACTGGTAAAGAAAAAGAAACATTATTAGTTATGTGTTTGTTATTATATTAGTTTTGTGTTACTTCTTAATTTGATTCTACTGACTGAAAAGGAAATATTAATGGTGTGTGGTTTTGTGGTCATTGATTTATATTAGTTTTGTGTTGCTTATTAATTGGATTCCTCTGACTGGACAGAAACCTTAATGCTGTATGATTTTGTGCTCATTGATTTTGTCTGTGATGTCATAGTGTCATGTGCAGTTGTTTTTTTTTTTTGGATTCTGAGAGCTCTCAGTTCACTCTTGAAAAAAAAAAAATTTTTTTGCCTGTGTTGTTACTTGGGAATTACTGGGCAATATCCACGTTCTGAGAACTGGAGGGACATATAATTTCAAGGGTGCAGACAGAGAGACAAAGTGTGCAGTCTGCTGGGGTGCAGAGGTTCCATTGGCTGGTGAGGCTGGAGTTAAGTGGGTGCAGTGGCAAGTTCCATCACACTGGCTAGCAAGTGAGCAAAAATACATTACTAATCATTACCACAATTGACATAGCTAAACCCAGACAGCTACCAGTTGCAACCCTGAAACCTCACATACACTTCACCCAAATTTTATCTGGAAGTCCAATATCTTGCTGCTTCACCAGAAAATGCTTTCTCATCTTCTTTGGTGGTAACTTCAATACTGATTACTAATACTACTCACTCTTTCAAATTTTTAACCACTGTCAAACTTATTCCATTCCATGATCCCCAACTTCAAAAATAATGCCTTACCTGCTTTATAAATTAATTAGGTGGGGTTGAAGTGAGCATATTATAAGGTACTACTTTTTGAATCCAGCAAATGTCTCCGAAATCACATTGTGAAGAAGTTAGAAGATGGATACTGTATGGACAGGAATTACCCACAGTCCAACACCTCCTGCTAAAGGCAAGTCTAGATGCCTTGCTATGGGGAAAAATGAGGTAAAGGGGTTGTAAAGTGGGAAAAGGAACCCAGATCTGGATTCAGAAATAATAAAAAAATAAATAAATAAATAAAATTAAAAAAAAAAAAAAAAAAAAATTAAAAAAATTATGCTTTCACATGCACCAGGTCAAACTACATATGTTTTGTAATTTCATCTTAGCAGGTACCATATTCTATGAGTTACATCACAAAGAGATATCATCATTCTGAAAAGATTATACTGTCTAGGATTTGAACAAAGGATAAATCAGTTAGGCTTTCCTCGCTGGGATTAAAGTAAGTTATATGAACAGTTGCTACTATATGAATAAAAATTTAGGTTTGTAGAGCTCTCTCATTCCAGGCTGTTTTTATCTTAGCTAAAAAAAAGAGTGTAAAAACAGGTGATGAAGATCTGGTCAGCTTTATCACACAGGTTCCTGATCTCCCTCTGTGAGACAGGGGAGACGACTTTTAGATCTAAATGAGTCAGAGGTAGAGAATGGCCTAGAGCACCAAATTTCAATGTGGTCAGTGAAGCATTAAAGGCAAGGCTTTTCTGTCCAGCTCACTTAGGACCAATTTGTAGTTTTCTTTGTTCCTCTTTCTCAACTGATCATTACTCAAGGCATTAGGAGAGTTATAAGGGGTTGTCAGCTCAATCAGTTAAATATTATTATCTTGAATGACTACAATATCAGAGCAAGCAGATATTGTCACTATTTCTTGCGGTATTGTAGCAGGTGTATTATCACAGGCTCGATGGTTAGGAAGGTCAGCGTACCATTTCTCTTTCTTTGATTGATTGAGCTGGAATAATGTCATGAACCAACCTCTGAAGGACACTGTCATGTCACCAAGTCAATCTTACCTGGTTCAGTGAGGTGGAACAGATCTTCAGAATGTGATTAACTGTAGCATGGATAAAGTTACAGATACTACAATTGGAATCTGTACATATTTTTCAGTTGTGGAGATTTAGGGGAGTGGGAAGAGTGTCAGATGGGGCAGGCAGAATGAAAGGTAGCTCTCCACAAGGTAGACTACCTTTAATATGGTTCCATACCCTATTTTCCTTCTCAAGTTCAGTACGTATTTGGATACAGACTGTCCTTAATCCATTATATGGCTGTTAAATTTAAAATGCTGCATGATAGCAGATGATACTGGATCATAGAAAAACGGGTAGTTTCAATTTCTGCACTGCTTACTAGTGTCCTTAACAGCTTGAAAGTTGAAGCTCCACATGTGGAAAGAAGGATGCTCACTTTTTTCTTCTGTGACCACATTGTTTGCAATGAAATAGTGGAGCAATCTTTCAATGTACTAGGTCAAATTCTCCTTGTCAAGGCAAAACTAGGAAATGGAGCTGTGGATAGCCGCCATTCCTTCACTTTTGCTTAGCTACAGTTTATCCTCATTGCCAGATGTATTGTCTTGGCTAGTACTGCACTAGTACTTTGTATAACTAGTTCTATACACACATACCCAGTGTATGCTCAATAATAAAGAATTGATTAATATTCAACCAATCAACAAAAGCCATACAATACTGGACTTAGTCATATGAAATAAAACCAGGCATTTTATAGTGTACATTCAGTATTATGACATGTCAGGAAATAATATGGAACCACATATATGTTAACAATAACAATAACTAATTCTATATTACAATGAATAAGGTCAATACATCCCACTTTCCTGTATTAACTTATCTCTATTGGAAGAACGCCTCTTTTGAAGGACTAAGACTGCCCAAATCATAAAACTTTAAGACCACTATAGAAACCCAAACACACTTATATGTAGTGGTTGCACCTGCAAACTTTACACAAACATTATGACCTTAATGATTTGCAGATGTAATGATTTAGGCACATCTAAAGTGTGCAGTCTTCCAAAGATGTCTAGAAATATAAATACCTTGACCCTAGAAGAAGGGAATTGCTATTTTACTGGAATCCAAACTTTTCTATGAATTTGACATTTTACTTTTGCTGATGATGACAAAGCAGATTTATTGGTGCTTATTAAAAAATCAAGCTATTTTAGAAGGAAATCTGGTAGAGATACTAAGAAGGCTAAACAAACTAAAAGATCTGATTAAAACCATCTAAAACTATAAATTTATATACACATTTTTATTGTCATGATATAATTTTGATCCAAGCCCATTCCCCATCCACCTCTACTGGTAGACCACCACTTGGAAGACCAGTTGTTTATGTTTTGTTTTTTGTTTTTTTTTAATTTAAGGGTGATTTCTCAAAAGAGGGACTACTGTAAATGAAAGTGATAAATCACTATACCAGGACAATTAAACATTATATAAGTTAGTCAAACTTTTCTATGAATTTGACATTTTACTTTTGCTGATGATGACAAAGCAGATTTATTGGTGCTTATTAAAAAATCAAGCTATTTTAGAAGGAAATTTGGTAGAGATACTAAGAAGGCTAAACAAACTAAAAGATCTGAACTTTGGTCAGCTAAAAAAAAAAGATAAATCTAAGATTTTAGAATTTCTGGTATAGTTTATAGACTGCCAGGTAAATGTTATATTATGCATTGCAACAGTCCTGAACATTTTCTCCATTTTGAATATGAATTTCAAAGTCATGGGCGATTAATTTTAAAAAATTTATTGTAGGAATAGCATGGTTGGGGTGCTACAATAACATTTTATACTAAAATTGACATTATAACATTGTAAAATTATTAAAGATGTCATGGAAATATTTGTTACTTGATAGTTGGCCTTTCCGGCTTGAAACTTTTGTTTTATACCTTTTATGGCTTAGAGCACCTAGCAACATTGGACTCAACATTCTCTAAAAAATTTCTTTCCAGTTGTGTAAGAAAGCCACATATTTTTCTGTTAAAGAGAAGCTGCCAAATGAGCAGTAGCAGCTGACACCAAGATGAGGAATAGGTTGAACAAGGATAAATAATATTATTGTGTCACTATTTTAAACCATGCATTACTTTTTTTAATTTAGTAAGTAGTCTCATAATCCTTGCAAAAACTGAGATTTAAAATTGTTACCATTTTGTAATTATGCATCAAACATTATTGCTGGAGTGCATCAGAACATTATTTCCCAGAATTTTTTTTTCATTTGTGAAGTCCATTGACTTGTGAGTAATATGAGGAAAGTTATTGAAGTAGAGTTTTAATGGTGCCTCAATTCAGCATGTTTTAAAAAAAAACAAAAAAAACATTGATATTTCATAATTGGACATAACAACTGGGAGTGGGCAATTTTAAGGGGTGTGGCTTGTGTTCCTTAAGCATCTTCAAAAAAGTTTGCATCTATGCCTTTTGAGCTGACAGTTGTGTTAGCAAAACTTGCTTTTCTAGCTGATCTACATCACTAGCAAGTCTAAGAGCTTTAATACTTGACCTAATGCAGAGGAAGAGAAAATGAGGGCACATAGGCGGGGGTCTTCAGTCCCCCTCCCCACCCTCCCCTGTCCCCTTACCACAGTAGGGGCTTGGCACCCTAACTCAGAGCTCTTATTTTTTTCAAATGCTTTACATTATCACCAATGCTGTACATCACATGTATTATTGGTGTCCAAGATCAATTATTAGGAAAATCCCTAGTTAGTATAGAAAATAGTGTACACTTTTAGTTACAGATTCACAAGTATTCATTCTTTCATGCATGAGAATTATAGGTATAGTGTTTGCAGAAGCAAAATAAATTTGGTAATGTTGCAGTTGTAGCATGTTACTCATTGAAAGCAACAATACCTTCTTAGTTTTCCATCATTGCTGATGAAGCAACGGATGTAATCAAGAGCTATCAACAGTGAACAGTTAAATTTGTCCATCCATTGGGTGAATTCAAATTAGAGTGTTAAATGGATTCTGTTGGCTTGTTTAAGTTTCAACGTCCCTGCATTGTTATGTCAAGGACAGGCTTATGATGAGGCTGCACATAGAATATGACGAGAAGAAGATATGGTGTGGCAGTATGATTTTGAAAGGATGATGTTGTCACAGTAGCTGCGCATTCCTGTGCACAGTCACTTAATCTTTACTTTAAAATATTGGAAGACAGCTTCCATGCATTCAGAATACTCTCAAAAAATTTAAAGAAATAAGGAAACTAATTTTTTTCCCTCCATAATATCGCATCTTTTTCAATCAATTAGCAAGAGGTGGTAGAGGAGTAGCTAAATTGTAATCATTACGTCGCACTAGATGGACTCCAAGAATGGTTGCCATGGAAGATATTCTTTCATAGGCTTTGGAAGAAATCTATTCAATGGAATGATGAATAGATTTGAAAGTACATAGTTTATTGCAATCGTTGGAGAAGTTTATCTTTATTACAAAAAAGAAAAAGAAAACAATATTATTATTTTATAAGATGCTCTTTCTGCTGTTGATGCTGCCAAAAATTTTGTAAAAAAATATGGTCTGAAAATAATTTCAACAGATTTTGTAACATTGCAACCAGTGGTTGCTGAGGAGCGTAATAGTGACCTTCCAGTTTATATCATTACCTAGGACTTCAAATCAAAAATAGGAGTTTGCCAAATGTATTTACATCTGAAAACACATACTTGCTTGCAATTCTACTTAAAGTATGTGATCTACTCCATTGTGAGGTAAAGTTTGATTTAATGAGCACATTCCCTCAGTCCTTGCTATAGAAAAACACTCTGATAAATTCAGCAAATGGTCATGAATGGAAGAGTTGAACAAATCCTGCTACGAGGATGTTGACATGCTAGCATTTGCAAAATACCTCCAACTTTACAAAATGTAATCTAGCTGTGTAATTTTGAAATAAAGAAAATGAGTTCAGTAAAAAATATTCTGTCTAGCAATGAAAAATTTTTCAAACAAATACTATCCACCATACACCAGCTAGTTATCTATATTTAGCAATCCTAGTTACCTCTGCAGCATCAAAAATAGGTCCTTCTCTGGGAAAAAGTGTCCTAACATCTTTGCACTCAACAATAACAAAGATGAAACTCAATTATTGAGTCCCTCTATATATTCACAAAGATTTTAAAGACACATTTTTGACTCCATATTTAGTTTTAAAGGTAAAAAAAATTTATCACTGAGAGGAAAGGGGTTTTTTTTTATACAGTTATAGCTTGTAAATTTTCCATTTTACTAAATGTTTCTAGATTAAGCACACTTATTCCAAATGAAAGTGATTCCTCACCTTTTTAAACTTGCAGGGTCAGCTTAGGGTGGGGGCTAGAGAGGCTAGAGCCCCTCACTTTTTGGTAGGTTGGGGCAGAGTCTGCCCCACCCACCCAAATTTTTTGAACAATGATGTCAACTTATGAATGAAGAAGCTGTAATTCAATCTTCCCTTTCTCTTCTCTTTCTCTTTTCTCTCTCTTCTTTCTCCCTCCTTGCTCACTGGGACAGAGAGAGTGAGCAAGTTTTAAATATGGTATTGTGTGTCTACATACATATGCAGGTAATGTCTGTAGATACATTTAACACCATAACCACATGTGAACCACTAACAGTAATTATCATGAATGATCTTGCATTCTGCCAGCTGGCTCTGAAATCAGAACCAGCCGGAAATTTTGACAAAATAGGTAAGGGAATGAGACAGGCAAGCTTGCTTCATGCTTAGTCATCAAGAAAGAGACGAGTGTTAGAGTTCAACCATAGATAATCCTTGAAGATCAAAGACAGCTTAAAATTGACCCTGTAACTGAGGAAGTCAATAAAGATAAAGAGGAGATGCAACCTGAGATTGGTGATCCCACTTTCAGAAGAGCTGAAATTCTATGTTTTACATCAAACCAGGCAATTGATAGCTCTAGTAGTTTTAATGAATGCCAGTCCATATGCTGTACAGACCAATATCAACCATTTCCTAAAAATAAAGAAATACTCTTAGGTTCCTCAAACAATGGTCAAAATTTTATGGATAGTTGGTATATTACCTTATACATACATGCAGTTAACAGATAACTGTGATCTTATTGAAGTTACCAGACAATTTTGTGTATTGTCAGATGAAAACAGAAAGCATTTGAGTGCATTTAAATAGCTCTGTTTTATTCTCACCCTTGATTTATCAAATCCTCATGATTTTCAATTTCCCTACTAATATTTTTGGTATCGCTTACATCCTCCCCCCCCCCCCCCCATCTTAATTTAAAAATTCAATATTTACATTGCTTGTATGTAGGGAATAAATCTTGCCACCACCCCTCCCTCTTACCCTTTGCCCACTTATATTAGATAAACTGAGCCCATCCAATATTTTGATACTTGAGCCACCCCTGACCTGATAAAATAATACAAATTTCAGCACCTCTACTTTTAGTGTGCTGTCTCCTCCGTCATTATGTAATAATAATGCAGTTGTCCAAGGCAAGGCAAAACTTTTCAGGCAATTTTATCATATAGCTAATTGAATCATATGTTTGTGGTAGTTGCATTGGTAGTTGCGTGGATGAATGCTTGAGGGCTATAGCAAGTTATTTCCAAAATTGAAAATTTCAAGTATTTCAAAAATTCTCAGTCCATTTCATTACATCTCTAATTCCTGCTGCTTTTTTTTTTTTTTTTTTTTTTTTTTTTTTTTTTTTAATAGTAGCTGTGGATATGTGGACATATCACCAATCAACCATGGGAAGATATCAAGGAGTAGTTAAAGGATTTGTCTACTAATTCCATGATTCAAACCATGTTTCCAAACTTGAGCATCCTAGCTAATATTTGCCTAATCATTCCTGTTGGAACTGCTTCTGTTGAACACTCTTATCCCATATGCAAATAGTAAAGTTTCATCTGGGAGAAGCCAATCTTTCATATTTAATAAAATTTGCATTGGAATCCCCTTAGGCCTTGTCAGATGAAGAACTTGAACAGATTGTGACTGTTTGGACTAGAATGCATAGAAGAATTGCTGTTTGACAACAAACCATTTACATGCAGTGATTATGACGAATTTCTTAAATAATTTTTTAAAATTCAAGTGAAAATCGGCTAAAGCTCGGGGAGGGCAAAACCATATTCGGGGGTGGGGGGGGGGGTGGGGGGTGAAATGCCCCCCCCCCCCTCCCCCCTTCAACTACCCTAAAAAAAAATCATGAATGGGCTGGAAAGCATTTGGACAGGCAAGCTCGATCTTTAAAAGTAAAATGCCCGTATCTCTCAAGAAACAAGTTTATGACTCATGTATTCTCCCAACATATGGTGCTGAAACATGGAACCTTACAAAATATCTAACACTTAAACTAAGAACATCCCAAAGGGCCCATAAGAGAATCATGCTTGGCTTCACCTGGAAAGACCATAAAAAAGCACACTGGATACGTGAGCAAACCAAACTCAGGGACATCATAGAGACAATAAAGAACTTAAATGGAACTGGGCAGGCCACATAGCACAAATGAATAATACTCCTGGACACAAAGACTCACTCAATTGACTCCACATAATAGAAAAAGAAACAGAGGAAGACAGAGAACTGGTTTGAGAGCCGAGATTGACAAGCATACAGGAAAAATATGGTCAAGACAAGCTAAGGACAGAAACTTTCAGTGTTATATGGGGAAGGCCTTTGTCCTGCAGTGGACTGATTAATGGCTGAGAAAGATGATGATGATGATATTTCCAAACTGACCATAGCACTATTCTTATTAGAAAAATATGAATCTTGATGCTACTAGCACACCATAGTTCTCCCCCTGAGATCAGAGCAGTTGAGTTCTCCCACAGAGATTAGATAGGGGATAAAAATCACTTGTGCCTGAGAGAGATGAAGTTCTACACCAGGGAGACCCTTTACCTAAATCTATGTTCACCTGACATGCGCATGCACAGTTGCTAACTGGACTCTTTCGAGGCCAGATTCCAGATTTTTGGTCTATTTAAAACTGCCTGGCATAAACAAAAAAAATTTACTTGGACGCCAGTCAACATCTGGCCTAAATTTGACCTCTTTTGAGTCTTCTAACGGTCAACTTGGGAGGATCTGGCCACTTGGATTGACTCTCTTTTTAAATTAATCATTTTAATGCAATATCCAGTGTTCTGACAATGTCATTTCCTTGTGCACCCAATCAGTAACGTTAATTAATTTGCTGTACATAGTTACTACAATAAAAAAATAAATAAAAAAAAAATCTATTACCCTCACTGTTACAAATCTACTCCGTATGTACTACTTGCCATATTACCAGTGCCATGATAGCACTGTCCTCTACAAGTAGAATAATGACAACTGGGAAACATAAATAATGCGCTCTACCATACATGCAGTATAACATCTAAACACAACTTGGTGATGAATTCTGTCATTTTTCTTGTAATAGCTTCACCTGAACACCTTGCTGTCACATAGGCCGTAGTCAGGATTTGATGAAGGGGGCGCTCCCTCCAGGACCCAGAATAGGATGAGCCAAGAATATATGTTGCTACCACATGAGAGAGAATTTTTTAGATATGTTTAATGAGAAGGACAGTCGCTATTCATTTTATCCTCACATGCAAATGTAATTTATTAATTACAGAGTACAGAGTGTTCTGTTACTTTTAAAATGTTAACTCTGTTTAATGCCAATGATATGCATGAGGACGAAAAGGATTATGACTAACCCAGCTGTGATTACTATTTATATATAGCCTGGTTGAGACAAAATATTTGATGTATAAAAGATGTTATACTTTGTCAGTTGATGAATGGGTCACATGGTCAGGCTGTGTTCTACTTATTTGTGATGGTACTTTTTAAATAGGCAATTTCGTTCAAAATAATTTAAACTGTGATGATATGAATGAACCTAAAATAAATATGCTTTCATTAAATGAGGTGCAACTAACTGACAAAGCCTTTGTCAGTTAATTACACTTTATTTAATTTTGCTTAAATTGACATATTGAAAGACCACCTCTTTTGGAAAGACCACATTTTTCATGCTAGATGAGTTTGCTGAATGAACTTATCTCTATTGGACGATCACCTCTTTTTTGTAAAGCCAAAGACCACCCTAATTATTTAAATTTAAGCCCACTATAGAAACTTGAAACATTTATTTACACTTGTTTACTAAGTGGTTGCAACTGGTATCTTTACAATAAATATGATGTATCTCATGATTTGCAGATGTAAAGGTTTCAGCACATTTGAAGTGTCCAGTCTTCTAGAGTTGTCTAGGAATACAAAGACCTTGACCCTAGAATAAAGAATAGCCGTTCTAATTATGATTAAACATTTCTATGACTTCTGACATTTTACTTTTGCTCAGATGCAGGGCAAATTTGTTGGAGCTGATAAAAGCCTACAAAACTAAAATATCAGATTTTATGCAGTCCTAAGACCACCCTTACGATAAATTTATATACACACCGATTATAATTTTTTATTTTTAACCACACCCATTCTCTACCCCCTATACTAGAAGACCACTTCTTTGGAGACTGATGTTTGCAGGATTTAGTGTCCAATGTATTGTATGTAATCATTTAAAAACGTTAAATATCTGGCTCAATTTTGGCCTCTTTTGACAAAAGACTGGACTCCAACTGGCCTCCAATTTGATTTAAACTGTGTGGCTATGTTCGGCAACTGTAACTGCATTCCCTGTTGGATTTCTACATTTTCACTCTCCAAGGCAGTGAAGACAAATTTCTCAGGTTTAGGGTGGAGGATGGTGTTTGTATGCAAGAAACCAATTTTTCCCTGCAAGCACACCCCATTGCTAGCCAACAAAACACAACACTAGCCTGCAATAGAGTAGGGAGGTGAAATTTTTTTTTTTTTTTTTTTTTAGAGGGAGGCGGGGGGATAATATATATATATATATATATATATATATATATATATACAGTAGTTGTAATTGAATGACACATTCCTAGCTACCTATTATAATTGTGTGAATGGTACACTTAACCATACAATAATAAATGTTTTCAAGAATAAGAACTTTTACCTGTAGAGGGCACTTACTGCCCTGACACTAAAGCTGGGCATCACAATCTTGAGCTCTGGAAGATTTAGTCCTTTCTGAATCTCCTTTAATCACTTAGCACAGTTTTAGGGATAATGGAAGAACTTTATAGTCATTAGAGTAACATGGAGCCATGTGGACATGCATGCTACATGTCAGGGACAGTACACAAACTGGAAAAAGTGAAAGCTCTTTCAACCTTTGTACTTCTGTTTTGTCAACAGAGAAAGTAGCCACTCCTATAATCATTCCAACTGAAGGTTTCTTACCCTGCAAAACTTGGCTAAAGTAGAGTAGATACTTTTAGCACTAGCTTTCTTCAAAAATGTAAGTTTCAATGAGGTGCTCTTTAGTGTTCACTGCTCTCTGACCTCCATGATGCTTTAAAAACATAAGAGAAGAAAACAAAAGGAAAGAGAATCTGCTTTATGAATCCCTAGAGTAGAAAGAGATTATCCTGTTGCTCTTTTAGAAAGGTCAGAATGTTTTGGAGGATTGGTGTAATGTTAAACAATTAGATTCATAAATTTACATAATGTTTGAGTTTTGGAATGAAATGAACAAAGTTAGCTGTTAACTTACATAACCAGAACTATGAATGTACTTTTGGATCTAATTATTGTGGCACATATTTTTATTCACTAGATTTCTCTTTCTCTCTAGAACTCACATATTTCACCTTGGCTTGACGGTGTCTGCTGGCCTATCCTCCAGCAAGTCATATACATAGTTGCTATAAATCTCCATGTAGTTCACAAACACAGAGTAGCAGAAATATGTCAATCACTCCATTAACCTTTTGGGACTGAGGCACATGTAGCAAGTCTTTTCTGCACACATGTACATATACACATACATGCAAGTGTGATTACAAAAATTCTTCCCTCACGTTTCTTCCATTTTCCAATAGTTAAAAGTTGTAATAACAAATAAATACACCAGACCATCTGAAACCCAAATAAAGATAATATCAATCATGCCTGGATAAAATTTTCACATATGGCCTTTCTATTAACAAAGTTCTGGTCAGTTACAAGAATGTAATTGCTGTTAATCTAGTTGAATAGGTTTTGATTCTGACCTCATTCGTGGTCCAGTTTTCTTTAATTTGTTTCTCTTATACTCAATAGTGGCTTCCTCTTCAGAGAATATGTCATAGCCATTGCCACCATCAGGACAGAACACCTGCACATAAAAATAGGAAGTATGAAGGAGTGGAAGAGAAAGAAAAGGACTGGAGAGAAATTGTAGAAATTGTTGCTCTTTCCTGCTGTTTTTATGGCTTTGCTCTCTTTTTTTTTTACAAAGATGCTTGGCATGATAAAAAAGGAGAGATCTGCTAATTGTGTATAAGAAAAAAGAAAAAAAAAAGAAAAAGAAAAGAAAAGAAAAAAAAGGAAAAAAAGAAAAGAAAAAAAAAGAAAAGAAAAAAAGGAAAAGAAAAGAAAAAAAAAGAAAAAGAAAAGAAAGAAAAAGAAAAAGAAAAAGAAAGAAAAAAAGAAAAAATATATATTGGGAATTACAGTGATTACACCCAGGATTCCTGCCCCATTAAAATATTCTGCTCCATTATATTCCTCACCTCCCTCCACCCCAGGAAAATATTACTTCTTCAGTCTACCTGCATGGCACGGTGGATTAGGAATACCAACTCCCTTCAAGATTGCTAATAGGGAGCTGCAGTCATCTCTAAAGATAACTTTATCCCTTAAGGATCACATCCTTGATCAGGAAAGAGAAAGTATAGTTATGACACCATCAATGACCAACTACAAAACAAGGCCAATGTCTGCAAGGTCAAAAGATTGAGGAACCAGGAAGAAGCAGAAAATATCTATCAACAACTGCCAGATGGGCTTCAGAAAGCTGTGGATTTAGCCAAGGTAAAAGGAGCTTCCACTTGGCTTACTATTTCTACCCCTCACAGAGCATGGCTTCACACTACACAAATCGGCTTTTCATGATGCTATGGCTTTGCGGTATGGCTGGATACCATCTCATATCTTCCGTCCAAGTGTGAATGTGGCAAAACCTTCAGTGTAGAACATGCACGCTCCTGTTCAAAGGGTGGCTTTCCAACTCTCAGACACAATGAGATTCGATATATCACTGCTTCCCTTCTTAAAGAAGTTTGCAGCGAAGTATGTGCTGAATCCAATCTACAGCCTGTGACATCCAACCAACTCAACAAGTCTTTTTCCAAGAATCTGTCCTTAGCCACAAGCATTTGGCTAATATAAATAAGGCAAACACAACATAAAGTGAGCCATGGCCGTACCATTTGAATCTAGCTGCGGTACAGCAAACTGCTCACTTGGGGAGTTTAGGACAAGCTAAGAGAGCCTCTAGGTACGCCATAATGATGTACAACATGAGAGACCTTGCCAAAGCTGTGAACTCAACACAGAGAGCATACATTCTCTTTGTTATGGACATTTTAGAATGATATACTGGCTTGCGTGTGCTTACATCCTTTGCATACCCTAAATAAACTGAAAGGTGGTATGTGCGGGATGGCTGATGGTTACATAATTTGACTTATGGGCAATTCCATTGACATGCAATATGGTCACCAACTCCATTGATCTGGTAACGACTGAATCACACATTCAGGAGTGACTAACTTTATTCCACCTGATATAACTTTTGTTTATTTTGTTCATCATTTATCTTGTTCACTAAGAGGCGGGGAGGGGGAGGGAAAGGTGGTATGTGCAAGATGGCGGACCATTACGTAATTTGACCTATGCACTCAATGGCAGGGACAATTCGGCTATGACCCCTGCCTCCTATTCCAACTCGGCCTACCAACCACCTGGGCATATGACTTGACATTTCTCCCTTCAGTGAGTGTTTGAGCACTTCCAGTACCACTACTACTGGGCACATCGATTAAATCAGTATTCTTGGCCTCCGCAAGTTGCTTGAGGTTTTCTTCAAGCATTACTAATTTAGCTGACAGTCCCTTGACCTTATTTAATCCCTTTTCTGCACAGAATTCACAATGGAAACTCCACTCCAAAAAAAACCTTAGGGAGCTTGCTTGGTAGCCAGATACTTACCCAGCTGTCATAAATAATTCATACCATATATGGTCATGACAACAATAATTACAGGTTGACATCTATCCATTAACCATCAAAGCACATAAACATGCATGCTGTACATGTAATTCACCTTCAAAACTAAGACTAGATTTGTATATAGACCATGGTAATGGTAGCTGGATGAATTCCACCAACATCCTTTATCTGGAGCTGATTATCGATTTACTTTGTCTATGCCAAACTAATCCCCAAATATGGTCAAGACAAATGTTCCAGACTTAGGAGTCCATGAGACACTCATTCCATGTGCTATAGTAGCTTCAATATTTCTGCTGATGAATTTCACCCACCCTAGCCCTTCACTGGATGCAACATACCGTGCTATTGGTCTCTGTGCATTCAAGGTATATGCCAAACTAGATTATCACTAGAATGATCTACTAATGAAAGAACAAGCAACAACTATGGCCACCAACAGAATTATGGTCAACAGCCTGAGCTAGGCTAAGTCCACAGAGACAGCACCTAAGTTACACAAAAAACAACCAAGAGTAAGTGAGTTCTCTGTTGGTAAGTAAATTCCATGTGTATACCACATCTACGAACAATTTGAAAGGTTTGTCCAGGCGTGGCTAAAGACAGATTCATTGTCTTATTAAAAAGAAATTTGAAATCAATATTTCAAGAAAATATTTTTCCAAAAAGATTCCTTTAGAGTTACCAAAATTTTTGGTTACAAAAATATATTTCAATTTCCACAAAATTTATGGTTACAAAAATGTATTTCAATTTCCACAAGTACTTTTGCAACAACCAAGTGTGGGCATGAGTACTTACTTGGTAAGTCAATTTTATCTATACACCACTTCAATAAATAATTTATTACCTGGTCAGTTCCTCCATAGAACCAATCTTATCTAAATTTCCCCAATTGCATTTATTCATCAACTAAACAGAGTATGAAGAAGAAGCCAGTGTTGAGGGTGAAAGAGCTCCTCATGATATGGAAGTGGTTAGAAGAACCACCTAAAAGATCATCTTGTAAGTAGTTCAATCACATCCTTGGATCTTATTTTAGAATGCACACATGCTCCAAGGAGCAGAGGCAGTGGAGGTTCACAACCTCAGCTGTGTCTGGTATACATTGACTCTGTTTTAAGATTGTGAACAGAATAGCCATCAAATAGTGGGCACTCAATGGAGAATATCACAGAGGCTAATATATGTAACATTATAGACATTAGAGACATTATAGTAAGTTATTTCTCTAGTTTAGGAACTTATTCCCACAGGTGATGGGAAAATAGTTGATCTCATGCATCACTTTTGATGGGAATCTGCCAATCATTTACCATCTACTTCCAGTATGGTGGTGATTCTAGTAGACCTCGACCTATACGCAACTTTACACTGTTATGGCTGACCTATGTCCTCCTCTAATGATAGACCTTGGTTCTTCCCCTGAGGAGACTTGCCCGGACCCCTCTCCCAATAAAGTGAAGAGATTCAGTGAGAGCCAAATCTCCACTCTCAATGCATTCTTTGGGATTGGGATGCCTGGAGTGGCTAAGGAGCATAATGTACTAATTGCACAGGTAGCCATGGACTCCAAATTTACCATCTGTCAATTAAAGGTATGGTGAAGCATATGATGAAGCATATGGAGACACTGGGGCTACATCAAAAAGTTAGCCATACCAAATCTACTCTCCACTATATTAAAAGGAGCGAGGAGGATGCTGAGATGAAATAAGAGGTAAGATTTGTCCTGCTGCATGTCCATTTAATATAGGTCTGGAATGTGTTACTTTCATTTTTTAAAACTTTTATTATTATCATGATTTTTTAAATTCTGGAATGCTTTGTATTTTAATTTATCTAACTGAAGTATTTCCTATATACTTATATATTCATAGAATACAAGGTTAAACTGGCGAGCTGGCTACGCCAAAAAGACAGCCATCTCAAAAAGGAGACACTAAGGTACACAGGGCAGGTTTTCTGTCCATTTTTGAAAATGTAATGAGGTGGATGTGGCATATGAAATGAGAAGTAAGATTTACTTTGCTGCATGTCCACTTAATGTAGGTCTGGAATGTGTTATTTTCTCTCCTTATTTTTTAAATATTCATTATTAGTGCTGGTTTTATCTGAAACAACAAGGGTGCAGAAGAGAAGCATCGCGCCCTTTTAAACATAACAGCACATCTTTTCTATAGAGAGATAACACTATTAAGCTATATAAAAAAACCCAATAACACAAAGTAACATCAGATAGCAAAGGGTTCAAAAAAGAAGCATACAGAAAAGAGTGCTGGTTTTATAAATAAAAAGCTGCAGAAGAGGACATGATTGTTTATATAAATACATACCATCAATAGAAAAAATTTGCATATTTTTCAAGAGAAAAGGAGGTTGCCGGCGGTGAATTACATGTTGGTACAGACATGAGGTATGGAAGTAGCTGAAAGTAAATAACAGCACATCTTTTCTATCTGATGTAAATTTGTGTTGTTGTTGGTTAAAAAAAAGAAGAAAAAAAAAGAATGTTAGACTATATTGATTACTGGCTACTTACTGCCTCTTTACGCATGGTATTTCAGCAAAAACTCTTGAACCAAGGGGGTTTGACCAATGAACCCACATATATTTGCAATCAATATAACCTGGGGAATGTTTTAAGCACATGTATATGACCACATCCATTTCCATTTTCATGTCAGGTCCAAAAAAAAGGCCAAAATGGTACTTTGACAAGACAAACCCTTGGAGCAACCAACTCGATACTTGGTATGCATACACAATTTGACTATGGGAGCAGCATGGGAGGAATCCCTCATGGCTACACCTCTTCTCGTTAATGTGTAAAGAGAAGAAAAAGTGCCAAAAAAAGAATTTCTGAATAACGCTTGGACCTAAGGAGTCAGATCCATGAACACACTTTAATATATATTTTGTTGTGTGAGTATGTATATACGTTTGTATGAATGTGTCTAGGCATGACAATCGAACACTTGGACCAAAAAGGTCAAAATTTGATGTGTGCTCTCCAAGAACCTGAGTGAGCATTATGAAACACATATAGGCAAGGTAATGGGTGTGGTCAGGTCATTGCCAATGAAATTGAGGGAACGTTCATATCAACTGTGTATATCAAGTAATTCAGTAAATTGCAGGTTAAACTTATCAAGAAAAATCTTATGTCACCTCAAATGAATAGTCACTGCAAACAAATACAACTAACCAATTAAATGTTGGTACCATTACACACTACAAAGCCATTGACGTTGCTTCACCTAATGCAGCAATCTTCACTACAATATAAACAACACCAAAAATATAAAGGAAATTAAAGATAGCCGGTGGAGGGGGGGGGGGGGGGAAGAAATAAAAAAAAATTTTAAAAACAACATCCCCAATGACCCTCAGAGGACAAATTGCATGCATTTGTGCAGAACTACAAAACGACTTCAACTTAAACGTGCCTACGGATGACCAAAATCAATGCTGGATTAAGTTCAACTGAGAAGCCAGCTGCACAGTCTGCCACAGTTCTCGCAGAAAGTTTGTCTAGAAGGTTAGTATGGTGATTATACGTGTTCACTGTGCTTGCAAAATAATTTTTTTAGAACACTTAGGACTGGTTAAAGGTGTAATATTTACAACACTTTAGGTTTCTATACAGTAAAACACTGATTGCAACTAATTAGTGTACCAACAAGCATTGGTGTTTCCAAACAATAAACAATTAGTCACAAATCCATTATTTAGCAAAACTTATGTATATGGAAACCTAAGAAATAGTGTTGTATTATCAACACAACAAAGAATACAAGTAGTGGTTTTATTGTGTTTCTTAAAACGTTTCTGAGGAAGGTATTCATAAGGCTGCAGAAATAATCAAGATCCTTACCTACCAAGACAGTTCCATTCCAATTGCTACTGTTCTTGCCAACTTGGATACTCTCTACCCAGTGTGGCTATTCCTATTCACACCTCCTCCTGTGGGCTCATGAGGTAAAAAGTGAAAAAAGAAAGAAAAAGAAAAGAACTTGTGGCAAACCCTTGGACCGAGACCTAAAAGTGATATAAATACCACACATCTTCCTCTGGGAATGTCAGGATAAAAATGCCAAAAATGGTACTTGGACAAACTTTAGGACATAGGCAGAGTTACACATGGCCACACCACTTTCCTGCCAAAGCACGATACAAAATATAACCTAGTCTTCAGAGTAGGCACATCCTACACTGTGGATCCTTTTTAAACCCCCCCCCCCCCCCCTCCACCCAAAAGATGTGACCACATCTGTTAGAAATGCTAAAAATGATTGAACCTATTTATAGTATTTCTGGATGGCCAAATATATGGACTAGAGATCAGAAGCATCCAAATACAACTTGGTTCTGGTATGGAAATGGCCTGGATACAATAGATGTGGGCATGTCATTATATCCAGGGCAGTGCCAGGCATGTCTGCTAGTATTTTCATACAGATATGTACTAGCATAAAGACAGATATGTACTAGCATAAAGCACACTTGTGGTGTTTTTCTGGATTTTTCCTAATTGCATTTGACTATCCACTTGCACTATATTGGGCCATTGGAATCCTACCTGGCAAATCATAGCATA
This sequence comes from Lycopodina hypogea, assembly GCA_963969325.1. Classification (NCBI taxonomy): domain Eukaryota; kingdom Metazoa; phylum Porifera; class Demospongiae; order Poecilosclerida; family Cladorhizidae; genus Lycopodina; species Lycopodina hypogea. The sequence continues at coordinate 6,566,903 of OZ017790.1, forward strand.
TCCTCTATCACCTTTATAGATCATCATCATTGTAATGTTGTGGTAAAATATAAATTGGTGAATGTTGAAACAAATCTAGGACACTATAATCTGTTCATCTGATTGAGTGAACCCACTTGACCCATCAAAACACTATACCTATCATGGCAAAACATCTGATAGCAAAGAATTATCAATCCCTTACTCTATTAGTACTTATTTATAGTATGAGAGCTTGAATTTAAACACAGGAGACCAACAACAACAACAAAAAATCAGATGACCCAGTGAAATATCAGTAAGGTTGAATAAAAGTATCTAATCATATTTGAGCTAAATAAAATGTTTATTGTACCAAATATATAATCCTTTATAAATAATTGCCCTACTAAACAAATTCACCAGTGTAAGGAAAAAAGAGTATCTAAGTTAATCATAAATGTATATCATCAGTTGATAAAACATTTAGCAAGATAATTAGTAGTCATATTTCCCCCAGTTCTACTCTAATATTCTATATCTTGTGAACTAACTCTCTGTAACAACTGAATATAAAACAAATGACTCTATTGGATCGTCATGTATTAAAAAAAGGAGTTAATTTTATTTAATCGACTTTATCAATGTAAATCACAGATTATATGGCCCAATGCTAACCAAATAAGATAGACCAACTTTGATATTGCATAAAATCAGTGTGTAGTTAGTTGACCTTGTTTTAAATTGGTATATATAGGATCATCAAATCTGACATGGGTGCAATCTTACTTTCTAAATTTTTAACAGGTTGATCTGATATATTTGTCGGTTTTTAATTTTTTTAAATTTTAAAAGGTTTAATAGAAGAATGGCTGCCTTCAGCAGCCACTGTTTGGGTTATGTACAAACGTAGTAATTTTACTCACACTTCATAGTGGCTTTCTCCATTATTGAAATTGTTGTAATGTTATCTCTACCCCTTCTCCTTACAAAACAAAACCCCACAAAAGAAAGGAGAGAAAAGCTGTAGTAAGTACAATTGTGGGCTGTGGCATGAGAATAGTAAGGAAGATTGTATAATTGGAGGCACTTTAATATTTTTCTAATTTTAGTAAATAAAACTTTTTTGTTGTCATTTTCTTTTGTTGTATTTTGTATTTTTAGGGGGAAAAGGGGAGCGAGGGTTTGTAAAAATTATGACCATTCACTATAATCTCATAGGAACCTAGAGAATGCATAAAAATAGCTGTTACAGCCACACTAAGTAGACAATGGAAACAAAAAATTTTGTCTGGCAATATGTGGATATAAAGAACAGTTAAACTGAGATTCCTTGAAATCCACTCGTGCATCTAGGAGTTCACTGACACACAGACAGACAGACAGACAGACAGACAGACAGACAGACAGACAGACAGACAGACAGACAGACAGACAGACAGACAGACAGACAGACAGACAGACAGAGACAGACAGGCAGGCAGGCAGGCAGACAGACAGACAGACAGACAGACAGACAGACAGACAGACAGACAGACAGACAGACAGACAGACAGACAGACAGACAGACAGAGACAGACAGACAGACAGACAGGCAGGCAGACAGACAGACAGACAGACAGACAGACAGACAGACAGACAGACAGACAGACAGATATTGTCGATTTTATTATTAGATCAGTTATAAATAATCTGATTTGATTTTTTAATATTAATAATACTCCATAAACCCTGTTTAATGAGGATGTTAATTTCTATATCTTATCAGAATTTGGATATAATTTGCCTACAAATTTATAGGTCTGGAAAAAGGTAGTTATCTATAGCATATAGGCTAGGAACTGGGGGTGGGTTTGTTGAAGCTACACCCCCTCCCAAATTTGTTCAATTGAAAGAAAAACTTGTTACAACCCTCCCTTATCCACAGCTACTAAAAAAAAAAAAAAAAACAAAAAAAAAATTTTTAAAAACACAGCAGGGATTAGAGATGTAATGAAATTGAATGAGAATTTTCAATATACTTGAAATTTTCAATTTTAGAAATAACTTGCTATAACCCTCTAACATTCATTCACACAATTATCAATGCAATTACCACAAACATATGTTTTAATTAGCTATGTGATAAAATTGTCTGAAAAGTTTTACCTTGCCATGGACTACTGCATTATTATTACATAACAAGGGAGAAGACAGCACTCTAAAAGTAGAGGGACTGAAATTCATATTATTTTATCAAAGTTTAAAAAGGTGGGGGAATCACTTTCAGTTGGAATAAGTGTGCTTAATATAAAAAATTTTAATAAAAAAGGAAAATTTACAAGCTATAATTGTATAAAACCCCCCCCCCCCCTTTCCTATCAATGATCAATGTTTTTACCTGCAAAACTATATCTGGAGTTTAAAAAAGTGTCTTTAAAATCTTTGTGAATATATAGAGGCACTCAATAATTAAATTTCATCTTTGTCATTATGAGTGCAACTATGTTAGGACACTTTTTCCCAGAGAAGGACCTATTTTTGATGCTGCATAAGTAACTAGGATTGTTAAATATAGATGAGTGAGTTGGTGTATGATGGGTAGCATTTGTTTAAAAATTTTTTTCATTGCTAGACAGAATATTTTTTACTGAACTCATTTTCTTTATTTCAAAGTTACACTGATACATTACATTTTGTAAAATTGGATGCATTTTGCTAATGCTAGCATGTCAACATCTTCGTAGCAGGATTTTTCCAACTCTTCCATTCATGGCCATTCACTGAATTTATCAAGGTATTTTCTATTGCAAGGACTGAGGGAATGTGCTCATTAAAGCAATCTTTATCTCACATCCTTTAAGTAAAATTGCAGGGAAGTATGCGTTTGCAGATGTAAATACATTTGGCAAACTCTTATATTCAATCTGAAGTCTTAAGTAATGAGGTAATTCTGGTAGGTCAATATTGCACTCCTCAGCAGTGGTTACAGTGTTATAAAATATGTTGAAATTATTTTCAGACCACATTATTTTGTAAAATTGTTTGACAGTGTCAACAGCAGTAAGAGCAGTTGCAAAACCATATTGCTTTTTGTTGTTTTTTTTTTTGTAATAGTGATAGACTTCTTCAACAATTGCAATAAACCATGTGCTTTCAAAATTATTCATAATTCCGTTGAATAGATTCCTCCCAAAGACTATAAAGGAATATATTCCATGACAACTATTCTTAGAGTCCATCTAGTGGGACATAATGATTCCAATTTAGTTACACCTCTGCCAACTTCTTGCTACTTGATACAAAAAATATGCGATATTATGTAGGAAAAAAAATCAGCTTCCTTTTTTCTATAATTATTTCAAGAGCATCCCAAATACATGGAAACTGTACTCCTACATCTTAAAGCAAAAATTACGTGAATGTGCACAAGAATGCACAGCTACTGTGACAACATCATCCTTTCAAAATCATGCTGCCACACCACATCTTCTTCTCGTCATATTCTATGGGCAGCCTCATCATAAGCCTGTCCTTGACATGACAATGCAGAGAGATTGCTCTTGTATAAGGAAACTTAGATATACCAACAGAATCCATTTAATACTCTAATTTGAATTCACCCAATAGATGATAAAATTTAACTGTTCACTATTGATTGCTGTTGACTACACATGTTTCATCAGCAATGATTGAAAACCAAGAAAGTATTTTTGCCTTCAATGAGTAACATGCTACAACTGCAACTTTACCAAACTTGTTTAGCTTCTGCAAGCTCTATAGCTATAATTCTCATGTATGAATGAATGAATACTTTTGCATCTGTAATTAAAAGTGTACACTATCTTCTATACTAACTAGGGATTTTCCCAGTAATTTCTCTTGGACACCAATAATACATGTGATGTACAGCATTGGTGCTAATGTAAAGAATTTGAAAAAATAGGTGCTCTGAGTTGGGGTGCCCAGCCCCCACTGTGATAAGGGGAGAGGTGGGGGGGAGGGGGCTGAAGAACCACGCCCCTGCCCCTTGTTTTCCCTACCTCTACATTAGGTCAAGTATTAAAGCTCTTAAACTCGCTAGAGATGTAGATCAGCTAGCAAAGCAAGTTTTTCTAACACAACTGTCAGCTCAAAAGGCATAGGAGCCAAATTTTTTAAAGATGCTTCAGGAACACAAACCACACCCCTTAATATTGCCCACTCCCAATTGTTATGTCCAATTATGCAATATCAATGTTTTTTTGTGTGTGTGTGTGTTTTTTTTTTAAACACACTGAATTGAGGGACATGTAGGGTCTCCATTGAAACTCTCCTGAGATCACTTTCCTCACACTACTCACAAGTCAATGGACTTCACAAATGAAATAAATTCTGGGAAATAATGTTCTGATGCACTCCAGCAATAATGTTTGATGCATAATTACAAAATGGTAACAATCCTAAATCTCAGATTTTTCGAGGATTATGAAACTACTTACTAAATTAAAGAAGTGATGCATGGTTTAAAATAGTGACACAAAAAAATATCATTTATCCTTATTCAACCTATTCCTCATCTTGGTGTCAGCTGCTACAGCTCATTTAGCTGTTTCTCTTTAACAGAAAAATATGTGATTTCTTACACAACTGGAAAGAAATTTTTCAGAAAATGTTGAATCCGAAGTTGCTAGGTACTCTAAGCCATAAAAGGTATAAAACCAAAGTTTCAAGCCAGAAAGGCCAACTATCAAGTAACAAATATTTCCATGACATCTTTAATAATTTTACAATATTATCATATCAATTTTAGTTTAAAATGTTATTGTAGCACACCAACCGTGCTATTCTATAAAAAAAAAATTTCTTTTTAATCGCCCGTAGCTTTGAAATTCATATTCAAAATGGAGAAAATGTTCAGGACATTTGCAATGTATAATATAACATTTACCTGGCATTCTATAAACTATACCAGAATTTCTTATATCTTAGTTTTATCTTTTTTTGGCTGACCAAAGTTTCTTGACTAACTTATATAATGTTTAACTGTCCCTTTATAGTGATTTATCACTTTCATTTACTGTAGTCCCTCTTTTGAGAAATCACCCTTAAATTAAAAAACAAAAACAAAAAAAAACAACTGGTCTCCCAAAAGGTGGTCTTCCAGTAGAGGTGGATGGGGAATGGGTGTGGACAAAAATTATGTCATGACAATAAAAATGTGTACATAAATTTATAGTTTTAAGTGGTTTTAATTAGATCTTTTAGTTTGTTTAGCCTTCTTAGTATCTCTACCAGATTCCCTTCTAAAATAGTTTGATTTTTAATAAGCACCAATAAATCTGCTTTGTTATCATGAGCAAGAGTAAAATGTCAACTACATAGAGATGTTTGATTTCCATTGAAATAGCAATTCCCTTTTTCTAGGTTCAAGGTATTATTATTTCTAGACATCTTTGGAAGACTGCACACTTTAGATGTGCCTAAGTTATTACATCTGCAAATCATAAGGGTCATAATATTTGTGTAGAGTTTGCTGGTGCAACCACTATATATAAGTGTGCTTGGGTTTCTATAGTGGTCTTAAAGTTTTATCACTTGAGCAATCTTAGTCCTTTAAAAGAGGTGTTTTTCCAAAAGAGGTAAGTTTATACAGAAAATATGTGATGTATTGACCTTATTTGTTGTAGTATAGAATTTGTTATTGTTATTGTTAACATATATGTGGTTCTATATCATTTCCTGACATATCATAATTACTGAATGTACACTTTCAAATGCTATGGTTTTATTTCATATGATTAAGTCCAGTATTGTATTGATTTTGTTGATTGGTTTAATATCAATTTTATACTATTGAGTATACACTGGATATGTGTGTGTAGTGCTAGTTATACAAAGAACTAGGGCAGTAACATCTAAGACAGTACATCTGGCAATGGGAATAAACTGTAACTAGGCAAAATTAAGGAATGGCGGCTATCCATGGCTCCATTTTCTAGTTCTGCCTTTACAAAGAGAATTGGACCTAGTACATTGAAAGGTTGCACCACTATTTCATTGCAAACAATGTGGTCACAGAAGAAATGAAGTGAGCAATCCTTTTTTCTGCATGTGGAGCAGCAACTTTCAAGCTGTTGAGGACACTAGTGAGCAGTACAGAAATTGAAACTACCAGTTTCACTGTGATCCAGTACCGGCTGATATCATGCAGCGTTTCAAATTTAACAGCCGTATAATGGATCAAGGAGAGTCTGTATCCAAATAAGTACTGCCCTTGAGAAGGAAAATAGGGTATAGAACTGTATTAAAGATAGTCTACCATGTGGAGAGCTACCTTTCATTCTGCCTTCCCCATCTGATACTCTTCCCACTCCCCTAAATCTCCACCACTGAAAAATATGTACAGATTCCAATTGTAGTCTCTGTAACATTATCCATGCTACAGTTAATCATATTCTGAAGGTCTGTTCCACCTCATTGTACCAGGATAAATTCACTTGGCGACATGACAGTGTCCTTCAGAGGTTGGTTCATGATATTATTCCAGCTCTATCAAAGAAATAGAAGTGGTACTCTGACCTTCCTAACCATCAACCCTGTGATTATCCACCTGCTACAATACTACAAGATGTAGTGACAACATCTGCTTGCTCTGATATTGTAGTCATTCAAGATAATAATATGTAATTGATTGAGCTGATAATCCCCTACAACTCTCCTAAGGCCTTGAGTAATGCTTGGTTGAGAAAGAGAAACAAAGAAAACTACAAATTGGTCCTAAGTGAGCTGGACAGAAAAGCCTTGCCTTTAATGCTTCACTCATCACATTGAAATTTGGTGCTCTAGGCCATTCTCTACCTCTGACTCATTTAGACCTAAAAGTAGACTCCCCTGTCTCACAAAGAGGAAGATCAGGAACCTGTGTGATAAAGCTGACCAGATCTTTATCACCTGTTTTCACACTCTTTTTCAAGCTAGGATAAAACCAGCCTGGAGTGAGAGAGAGCTCTACAAACCTAAATTGTATTCATATAGTAGTACCGGTTCATATCACTTACTTTAATTCCAGCAGAGGAAAGCATAGCTGATTTATCCTTAGTTCAAATCCTAGACTGTATCAATCTTTTCAGAATGATGATGTCTGTTTGTGATGTAACTCATAAAATATGGCACCTGTTAAGATGAAATTACAAAACATATATAGTTTGACCTGGTGCATGTTGTGAAAGCATAAAAAAAATTTTTTTAATTTAATTTCTGAGTCCAGACTGGGTTTCTTTCCCACTTTACAAACCCTTTACCTCATTTTTCCCCATATCATGGCAGCTAGACTTGCCTTTAGCAGGAGGTGTTTGACTGTGGATAATTCCTGTCCATACAGTATCCATCTTCTTACTTCTTCATGATGTGATTTCGGAGGTATTTGCTGGATTCAAAAAGTAGTACCTTATAATATGCTCACTCCCACCCCACCCAATTAATTTGTAAAGCAGGTAAGGGATTATTTTTGTAGTTGGGGATCATGGAGTGGAATAAGTTTGGAGTGGTTGAAAATTTGAAAGAGTGAGTAGTATTAGTAATCAGTGTTGGAGTTACCACCAAAGAAGATGAGGAAGCATTCTATGGTGAAGCAGCAAGATATTGGACTTCCAGATAAAATTTGGGTGAAGTGTATGTGAGGTTTCAGGGTTGCAACTGGTAGCTGTTTTGGTTTAGCTATGTAGATTGTGGTAATGATTAGTAATGATTTTTTCCTCACTTGCTAGCCAGTGTGAGGAACCTGCCACTGCACCCAAGTAACTTCAGCCTCACCAGCCAATGGAACCTCTGCACCCCAGCAGACTGCACACTCTGTCTCTCCGTCTCTCTGTCTGCACCCTTGAAATTATATGTCCATCCAGTTCCTCAGTACGGATATTGCCCAATAATTCCCAAGTAATAATACAGACAAAAAAGAATTTTTTGACATCACAGACAAAATCAATGAGCACCAAATCTTGCACCATTAAGGTTTCTGTCCAGTCAGAGGAACCCAATTAATAAGCAACACAAAGCTAATATAAATCAATGACCACAAAACCACACACCATTAATGTTTCCTTTTCAGTCAGAGGAATCAAATTAAGAAGCAACACAAAACTAATAGAATAACAAACACATAACTAATAATGTTTCTTCTTCTTCACCAGTTCACCATAAAGTCTCTGGTCCTCTTGCATCACTCAGGTCATCAGGGAAGGGTCATCCTTGATCCTTCACAGCCATATGATATACTTACTGTGACTATGTTGCTTCACTATTAGTGGATGGACAACAAGAACACAGCAATTCACTTTATTATTATTACTATTATTATCATTATTATTATTTTTATTATTATTATTATTATTATTATTATTATTATTGTTGTTGTTGTTGTTGTTGTTGTTGTTGTTGTTGTTGTTGTTGTTATTGTTATTATTATTATTGTTATTATTATCATTATTATTATTGTTATTGTTATTGTTATTATTATCATGATGATTATTATTATCATCATTATTATTATTATTATTATTATTATTACTATGATTATGATTATTATTATTATTATTATTACTAGAAGGAAAATTTGGCCTCCGGCTGCATTGCTTGCTGTGGTCACAAAATTGTCTTCAGTAAGAACATATCTTATGGGAGGACATTTTTTCTAGATCATATGCCTTTCAGGATGGCATGTGTTATGATAGCATATGTGTTGAGGGAGGTCAGGCTTTGTTGTACGAAATGTCTTATGGGAGGTCATGTATTGGTGGAGTGCATGTCTTCAGGATGGCATATATTACAATATGGTATGTTTTACTGAAAGACATGTCTTACTGTCTTACTGTTTACTTGAGGGTAGGTATTATAGGAGGGCATGTATTGCTGTTGAAGATGTCTTACTGGGGTATGGTCGTCATGTCTTTCATGAGAATATGTGTTATGGGAGGACATGTGTAATAGGTGGGCATGTCTTGCAGATCTGTGCAGAAGCAACCATTTAAGCTGCTGTGAATTTAGGAATCTGGTGTTTTTTTTTCTTTCTACAGTAAGTTTTGTTTGCTCTGAGACATGCTTTCCAAGAATTTATTTTTTGAATATTTTTCTTGGGTATATAGATTCATTCATGTGGTCTCTTGGTTAATTTTTTCAAAAAAAAATTTAATACTATGTCTATGGCTCTTTTAGTAATAAGCTTTTTTTGTAATTTTTGAAATGTTTTTGTGGGAATGACAATGCATTACTTTTGATTTGGAATGGATTGGTGAAGGTTCAATTGAATTGGTAGCGTTTTAGATTTTAGATAGAATTGTTGATGGTTAAAATGAATGGATATTAATTATGTGGTGCAGGGGTAGTGGAGTGTTGGTGTACAGGAATAGTGGTGAGTGGACGTTGGGGAGTTGGATGGAAGAGGTTTGTGTGTGCACTGATTTCTATACTTTCAGCTATTCTCCAAAAGGAGTTGCTTGTCTGTAAGATTTCTGTACCTTCAACAGCTGTCCAGAAGCAGTTGCTTGTCTGTAAGATTTCTGTACCTTCAGCAGCTGTCCAGAAGCAGTAGTCCCTAGCAGTGGTAGGATTTCATGGAACACTTCTTCAGAGTTCATCAATTTTTTCTTTGGAATTGCTGATAGGTTTTTTTTTTGTTAACTTGGCAGGCCATGTTCAAATTAATTGTGCTTCTTTGATGTGGTACTGTGAAAGGCTGTGCATTCCCTTTGATATAAATAAAAAGGTGGATTACTTTAGAGTTCATCCTTTTTTTTCTTTTAATTGCTGATAGGTATTTTTTTCTTATTATTTTCTTGTCAACTTGGCCAACCATGTTGAAATGCATTAATGCCTCTTTGATGTGGTTACATGTGAAAGCCTGTGCATTCCCTTTGATGGAATAAAATGGCAGGAGAAAGAGCCTTTTTTGGGCTTCTTTCAGTCACTACACTTGAACAATGGGGTTTGGTGGAATGGGACATAGCAGGGGTTACTTTTGCTTACCTGAATATCACATCTGCCAATTTTCAACAGGATCCTTACTGCCATTTTGAAGATTACTGAGGACATAGAAATAGACATATAAACACCAACTGCTCTATTAGTATAAGATGTTGTGCATCAATGGGTGTGATTTGGTCATTATCACACCCATAGGACATCATTATGCCTTTCATCAACTCATTCATGGACTAATCAGGCTGAAATTGGGCATATGGAATCCAATAACTGGGTGATCAGTATTAACTACAATTAAGTCTGGCAATGTGCATGGTTTTTTATTAGCCACACCCACAGGAAGTAGTTTCCCCCCCCCCCCCCATTTTTTTTTACACATTAAGAAAACTTAAAAGTTTGTTATGGAGGAGGCTGACTGAAAGCAGACCAAAAAACCGTCCATAGTTTATGATAACATGTTGATGAAAGTAAGACAATATATCAACTTGCCACACAAAAACTCCACAGTCAAAATTGTTCTGTTGGAGTGCTATATCCAAAAAATGTTATAGTAATCGTATTGTGGTTATGATGTGCTATATTAAATCTGCAAGTATACTTAGCACAACACAATTTTCGAATTTGTTGTTGCAAATGAGGTAGAGCTTTTTTAACAAAATCATTTTATGCATTTATAATTTTTATTTATTGTGGTCTCCAAGTATCAAGGTAAGCATTATTAATCACATTGGATATGGTTAGGCCATAGCAACACCCACAGGAAGTTGTTTTACCATCACAAATGATCAACCAGGCTGAAATTTGACATGTGGTTTCCAAGGAACTGGGTAAGTATTATTAGGTGTGTGGGTGTGGCAATTGGTGTGGTTTGGTCTGGCCACACCAATAGGTAGTTATTTTGGTTGCCAAAAACTGATTTATGGAGAAATCACGCTGAAATTTGACATATGGACTCCAAGTAACTAGGTCAGTGTTATTAACCGCATGTGGGGGTGGTAATGGGTGTAGTTTTAATAGCCACACCCACAGGATGTCTTTTAGATTACCAAAAACTAATTTGTGATCCAATCAGGCTGAAATTTATCATATGGACTACAAGTAACCGGGTGAGTATTAAAGAATATGTGGGTGTGGTTTTTTGGTGGCCACACCCGCCCGATGCCATTATGGCTATCAAAGCTAATTAAAGGACAAACATGGCTGAAATTTGGCATGTAGTCTTTAAGTAATCGTGTGAGTATTATTAACAATACGTGGTCGTGCCAATAGGTGTGTTTGTCCTAGACACACCCACAGGAAGTTGTTTTGGGCAGCTAAAAGCTAATAAAGGATTAACCAGGTTAAGATTGGATATGTGGTTTCCAAGTAACTGGATGAGTGCGAATAACCACACATGGGTGTGGTTTTTTCATAGCCACACCCACAAGTAGTCATTTGGGTTACCAACTGCTAATTGAAGGACCAACCAGGCTGAAATTAGGCATGTGGTCTCACAGTAGCTGGTAAGCATTAATATCCGCACATGGGTGTGGTTTGGTCATGGTCACACCCACAGGAAGTTGTTTTGACTGCCAAAAGCTAATTAAAAGACCAATAATGCCGAAATTCGGCATGTGCTCTACAGGTAACTGGGTAAGCGTTATTATCCACATGTGTGTGGTTTGGTGGTAGCCACTACCACAGTAAGGATGTTGGATACCAAAAACTAATTAAAGGACCAACCAGGCCTAAATTTGAGTGTCTTCTACAATGTCTCATGTTGACATTGACCGGGCAATGCTGGGTATGTGCTGCTAATATATATATACTAGCAGAGAGTGCCGAAATGATGCCTACCCGATGCAAAAAGTGAAAAAATTGATTGATAAATTAAGTGGGGCTGAGTTCATAACCATGCTGGATCTGGCCCCAATGGTTATACGCAAATAGAAAAAGATAAATAGGCAAAATACTGAAATTGCACATTTTATTATGTAAGAATCATCCCTACCCACTCTAAGAGCTCATGCCAAATTTCAACCCAATCAGAAGTGCGGTTCTCTAAATCCCAGTGGTTATTCACAAATAGTAAAAGATATATTGATAGGCAAAAATCCTGTAATTTAGTATTAAATTATGTAATAACAAACACCCACCCTCCCCAAATGATAATGTCAAATTTCATCCCAATAATCCTAGTGGTTATCTAAATCCCAGTGGTTATATACAAATAAAATGAGATCAATTGATAGATTAAAGTACAGAAAAATAGAGAAACATAGACAACAATGGCTATTTAAAATTTAATCCTGTAATAACCATCTCACACCCACCCCAAGTGCTCAAATTCATCCCAACTGGCCCAGAATTCTCTAAATCCCACTGGTTATTCACAAGTAGAAAAAAGATAGATAGACTAAAATATAGCAATTTAAAATTTAATTATGTAATAATCATCAAACACCCACCCCAATCGCTCATGCCCAAGTAATCCCAATCAGCCCAGCTGTTCTCTAAATCCCAGTGTTTATGAACAAATTGAAAAATATAGATAGATAGACAGAAAAAAAAATTCAAAAAAATTATTCATATGATAACCATCCCACACCCGTCCCAAGTGCTTATGACAAATTGTATCCCAATTAGCCCAGTGGTTCTCTTAATTCCAGTGCTCGTGCGCAAATAGAAAGAGATAGATAGACAGATAGACAAAATACACCAATTTAAACATTTCATTATGCAATAGGTATCCCACATACACCCCAGGTGCTCATGCCAAAATTTATCTCAATCGGCACAGCAGTTCTCTTAATCTCAGTGGTTATGCACGCATAGAAAAAAAAAAGATAGGTAGGTACACTAAATACAGAAATTCAAAATTTAGTTATGTAATAATCATCAAACACCCATCCCAAATATTCGTGCCTAATTCCATCCCAATTAGCCCAACGGTTCTTTAAATCCCAGTGATTATGCAAAAGTAGAAAAATATAGATACATAGACTGAAAAGAAATAAATTCAAATTTAATCATCTAATAACCATTCCATACTGACCCCAGGTGAACATCCTGAATTTTATCTAAATCAAACCAGAGGTTCTCTCAATCTCAGTAGTTATGCCAAAAAATAGAAAATTGATATATAGATAAGGCAAAAAAAGATTGTAATTCAAAAATTTAACCACGTAATAACCATCCCACACCCACTCCAAGTGCTCATGCACAGTTTTATGCCAACTAGCCTATCGGTTCTCTCACAGTGGTTATGCACAAACAGAAAAAGATAGATCAATAGATAAAATGGTGGCAATTAAAAACTTAAATATATATTAATCATCCCACACCCACCCCAAGGGCTCATGCCAAATTTCGTCCTAATCGGTCAAGCGGTTTTCAAAATCCTGCAACGCAGACAGACAGAATATATATATATATATATATATATACATTTATATTATGCAAATGACTCCTTTGATCATTTCAAGAAGAGAGTTAAAATATGAATTATATTCATTATAACTTATTCCTAAATTACATAAGAATTAGATTGTTAGTCACCAGCGAGATGACCTCACCTGAAATCTCCTGAACACATTCATCCCATTTGGGGGGGGGGGGGCAAAGGGCTCTGAACTGCCCACAAAACGGCCTCTTTGAGAGTACAGCTTATTCATTGATTTTTTTTCTTTTTTTTTTTTTTTTTTTTTTTCTAGGAAGGTCAGTATTTATCTTTATTTAACTAGCTTAATTAGTAACTACTGCTGAATAGTGATGAAGGAAGATTCACCCAAAATAATTTAAAGCAACAAATAAGCAATGGTCACGAGATAGCACCAAAAATAAAAGATTAAAGTGAAAATATAGAAGCATGTTGATAGGCTCCTGTAAAATTGTATGACAAAAGTATTACAATAACCATATTATCATGTATAGAAAAATTTTTTTTTGTGGCAATTATTGGATATTGGTAAAACTCAGAGTTAATTGAGTGAGATAAACTTAGAAGTACTATATAAATTTTAAACTATTGGTGTTTGAGACTGTAAAAGGCATTTGTACAGGGATATGCAACAGAAATTAAGAAAAATATTGGAAAGAGAAGAGAGTTGAGACTTAGCCTTAATGATTTTATTATTTGTCAGATTATCTGTTAGTAATAAACTGAAGCAATAATATTTTAAACTTTGCAGATGATGATTCTCCATCCATCTGTCATCTTAAAGTTTTCTATAACTTCTTATCATCTTTCTAAAATTAATTATATAGGAGGAACTGTATTGTTAACTGTATAAACATTAATTAAAACCTGTATCACATATTGTGTTTGTAATTTGGGCGTACACTCACTCCAACACCCTCCTCCCCCCCACCCCCCCCCCCCCCCTTCCCCTGAATCCATACCTGACTACTCTAGTGTATGTTGAGATTACATTTGCAAATTCTTTAGAATGAGAAAAAGAAAATCCAAATACCCATTGAGTCCTATTAATTTTTTTAAAATTTTATACTGATCATACACTCTTTAATACTCGATCCAGAGCTACATAACATAGGTGTTCGCTTGATGTGCATCAATCATAAATAATGTAATAATTAGATTATCAAAATTGCTTGGCGTGAGTACACTTTGCTAAATACCTTCTCTAGCAGTTACTTAACTTTCTCTATCTATCTATCTATCTATCTATCTATCTATCTATCTATCTATCTATCTATCTATCTATCTTTCTCTCTCTCTCTCTATCTATCTATCTATCTATCTATCTATCTATCTATCCATCTATCTATCTATCCATCTGCATACATTGGAGAAGCCAAAATGAAGGAATAGAGAAACTATCCAGTGTGCAAAGAAAATTCTTCGTGATGTTATACCTAAAAAAAATAATAAATATATAAAGAAATTAATTCATTGTTAAACTTAACTATTAACTTCACTAATGTACAGTTAAAAAATAAAAAATGTGAATTCCATGGTATATAACAATAACAAGATTTCTCAAACATTTCCTCTCCTTACTTGAATATACCATACCTTCTGACTAGGAGGGAGGGATCAATACTGTATATAAGTATTTCACTACTATCAAGTATAGAAATTAAAATTTAAGTACTGTAATAAAAATTAAAAAAAGAGAAAATTATACAACTTCAATGATAGCTAATAGAGGTTTAAACCAATAAAAATAACTTAAAATGATATATGAATACCCCCCCCCCCCCCCCCCCCCCCCTGCATGTGTAATAAAAACAAGAGCCCTTTGCACTCCCAAAGATATCATGAATTTGTGTCTTCACTTTTCCATGATTTAATGATATTAAACAACCACAAAACTTGCTTGTGGAATGATGTAAACTTGATTTGTAACCTTGGCACATGGTTTATTATAATAACTGTGACTAAAAATATGTCAGAGTAAACAATACTATGTATTCACCTTTAAATAATCTGATTCTATCCTCAATCATTCAGATTTAGCTCTTTCTGTCATTAGATTCGTTTGGTATAATTTCAGCTCTTGAATGGCTTTATATAATTTCTCCTCCTGTTGTACCTGCAGGATGTCTAGACCTTTTATTCTCAAATGCTCATCAGTAAGACACTGCTCGAGCTGTAACTAGTAGATGTGTGAATCAATGTCTTTATAAATTAAATCTTTTTATTAAGATGACATACTTTACCTTTTCAAGCTTTTCTTTATCAGTTAATATCTGATATTGAGTCACACACTCCTCTAGAAGATTCAATGTGCTAATCTGCAAAAGGTATATTTCATAATACAATTTTAGAATATTTATGACTAAATTGATTAACCTGTTTACGAAATTCCTCTCTGTTTTTTTATGTTCCTTTCAGTTTCTTGTGACAAAGATTTTTTCAGGTTTTTATTGCCCATTTCAATTTTTTCCTTCTCTTTTTGGGTTTCCAGAAGTATAGTAATTGTCTAAAAATATTTAAGTGATTTCACAACATATAGTGGTAAACTATTGCGTATACAGTATTACCTTCTCAAGTTCCTTTGACAACTCATGGATCTTAGCATGAAGTTCCACAGATATTTCTTCATTATTATTCTTGATACTGCTGAGCATACTCTTAGCTTTTTTATCATTCAGCTCACCCTATAAATGCTCATATAGATTATTTGGGTCAGTACCACTAGTATATCCTTGGCTGCAGTCAGAGACAACACTATACCTTCGAGTTCTTCATTATCCTTCAATGCTTTTACTGTTTTAGACTCCAAATCATGGATTTGATTCTTAGGTAAATTATTTTTTCTATTTATATTTTAAACAAAAAAAAACAAACAAAAAACATCACTTTCTTATCTTTTCCTACATTTTATTTATGCTCCTAATAATACTCACCTATCTTTTGCAGTGATCACTTTTATCTGTTGAGCACTTATTTGTTCAGCACTGTCAAGATTACTTTTAGCAATACCTAAATCCTCCTTGTTGATGTTGAACTCCCAGTTCAAACGGAAAAGTTTATCCTTAATAGATAATACATCATATATCAAACTACCAAACTTGGTGGTGTCATTGAGGACGTAACAAAATGCACTATTCTTCATAGTAATTATGTTTAGGATGAATATATTTGAAAACATATTTTAGGTCGAATATTTCACCTCTCAGAGAATCACACTCTAATGTCAAGACATTTAGCTTTTCTTTGTGCTTGGCTTCTAGATCATTGAACTATAAGTTAAATATAATAAGCACAAGAAAGTACCATATTTACATCATAATTAAGCAGGACCAAATAACCACACTTAAAAATATAAATCAATTTCTTAAAAAGATAATTAACATTGTGTCAATTCCTCATCCTACATGAGGACAAGTCTTATTGGATGGCTTGTCTTGCAGGAGGGGTATTACAGGTGGACATGTCATACAAAAGGTCATGTCTTACTGGCGGACTTGTTTTTCATGAACACATCTTATGGGAGGGCATGTTTTATAGGAAGACATGTCTCCTGGAAGGCAAGTCTTGCTGGAGTACATGTCTTATGAGAGGTCATGTCTTACACTAGGACTTGTCTTACAGTAAAACTTATCACGAGGGTAGATGCGTCTTTCATGATGACATGTTTTGTGAGGTTTTAGTGAAATGCATTCATATTTTTCCTAGTGCACACTGAAACCCTTTGAGTTCTTTAGATCTGTAATCTGTGCAGAAGCTGAAACCAATTATGCTGCTGTGACTTCAAACAGCTGTTGTATTTTTGGTCATGCAATTTTCTTTTGTCTTGAGATATGCTTTCCAAGAAATTATTGTTTGCAATGTTTTTCTTTCGTCTCTAGGTTTAATCTCACACTCTGATTTGTTGACATTTTTTTGGATATGTCAATAGTCTTAGTATATGCTTGACAAACATTCTGTAGACTGGATGGGAGCTCTTACCTGACACTCAATTATATCCAAAATACAATTTCAATTGCGTGAACTAGATAACAAATAGCTTTTGCTGTCAGTCTGTTTTTTTTTTTCATTGTAACATGAAAAAAATTGATCATTTTTATTTATTTGTTTAATATTTATTTATATTTGAAATTATTTTCTTTCTGAGAGAGATTTTGTGAATTTGAGGTCAGCATTCACAGCTGCTATGGAAAAGTTTGTTGTTTACTCTGAAGGTTGAATAATTAGCATTTCAATATGAAATGAAAATTTTAAAAAAAATTTACTTTATTGGAAGCCCAATACATTTAAGTTGTTTTTTTTTTTTTTAGTTGCATGTGTTGTTATGTATTTTAATTGTTTATGACTTTTGAAAATTAATTTGATGGCTGGTGGGGGGGGGGGGGGGGCTATTATATCTCCTATTTCAACTTATCACAAATTTATTAGCTATAGTATGTTTGGATAGCTATGTTATCTGCTTCATTTTTACCTGTGACACACAGGTCCAGGTACACTTGGATTAATGTTGGGGTGGGCATACATTCACAAGTTTGACACAATATTGGATTTTTAACAAATTGTTTATT
>OZ017790.1:6584979-6609138 GCA_963969325.1 Lycopodina hypogea
CAAATACAGATGTGCAGTCAGTCATTGAGAGTACAGTTGGTTAGTTAGTTCAACAGAAGGGCAGCGTAGATAATTGATATAATTAAAGGCTATTTCATTATTATTATTATGGCTGACTTTTTTTCTTCTAAAAGTCAATAGTCTTCATGCATACTTGACTAACATATCTCCTCAATTATGGTATGCATACACCTGCTTTAAAATTGTAGCTGGAATGAAGCAGACAATGATGATGGCTGGTCAGCTGTTACTACACACCACTAAGATTGGTTTAAAACTTTGCTGGAACAATTTTCTTATTAATATCATATCTGTGGCCCTTTTAGCAGTATTTTCATATGGCATACTATTTTGGCTTCTTCTAACTCTGTTCTCCGTGTAAAATCTTTGATAGCCCATAATTTTGTTGTACAAGAATAGTGATGGGTGGAGGGGGGGGGGGGGGGGGGGGGGGGGAGGTGGGAGAACAGAATTTCATATCTCCAGCTGCTCCCCCAAAGCAGCCATATATATATATATTTTTTTTTTTTTTTTTTTTTTTTTTTTTTTTTTTTGGATACTTTTTTTTTATACCAAAGTCAAAATTGCCTGGAGTGAATCTGTTTGTTCTGAAATTTAGAGCGAGTGAATCTGTTTGTTCTGAAATTTAGAGCCTGTGTCTCTTTCAGCAATAGGCTTTCATGGAATACTTTTTATGAGTTCTTCAAACTCGATTCTCCCTTAGGTATCACTGGTGGGTTGTTTTTTTTTCTCAACAGGGTGTGCATTTAAAATCTCTTAGGAGGTGTATTGTAGTTTTCATGTATGAACTCACTCTCTACCCCATGAGTCAATATAATTGTAGTTAGGCTTGTAGTTACGGCCAATAATATATTATAATGGCTTTGTACAATCAGCTGCTATTCCATTTTTATACCAGCAGTACACCACACAGATTTGATAAAAGGCAGCTATATACATACTGAAGTCTACTTCCTGCTCTGTGGTTTTCTAATTCCTGCTTTGTGGTTTTCTACTTCCTGCTGTGTGCAATTTTATGGAAAAGAGGAAAGATATGAAAGAGAGAAGAAAAACAGAAAATTAAGATTGCAATTAACAATTGTAATCTTAAGTTTTCTGAAATGGTATTTCTAATATTCTAATGTAATTGTCCTTTAAAACAAAATTTACAAAAAAAAAGCTGAAATGGAGAATGTGTTTTTTTTTAAATGAAAAACATTGGCTCTATGTGTGTGTGTGTGTGTGTGTGTGTGTGTGTGTGTGTGTGTGTGTGTGTGTGTGTGTGTGTGTGTGTGTGTGTGCGTGTGTGTGTGTGTGTGTGTGTATGTACATATGTATGTATGTATGTATGTATGTATGTATGTATGTATGTATGTATGTATGTATGTATGTATGTATGTATGTATGTATGTATGTATGTATGTATGTATGTATGTATGTATGTATGTACGTATGCATGCATGCAGGTGTGTCTAGGCATCAGGGCCTAACCTTTTGACAAAAAAAGGCCAAAATTAGGTATGTGGTCTCCAAATAACCAGGTGAGTGTTATTAAACAAATATGGGTGTGGTAATGGGTGTATTTTTTGTCATAGCCTCACCCACAGGAAATTGCTTTGGCTGCCAAGTCTGATTAAAAGACCAATCAAGTCGAAATCTGGTGTGTGATTTCCAAGTACCTGGATGACATTATCAACCACATTGGGTGTGGTTTGGCAATAGCTGCACACACAGGAAGTTGTTTTCTATCACAAGCTAATCAAAGGATCAACCAGGCTGAAATTTGGAATGTGGTCTCCAAGTAACTGGGTAATAATTATTGATCACATTGGGTATGGTCTAGCTATAGCCACACTCACAGGAAGTTGTTTAGCTGTCAAAAGATAACCAAAAGACCAACTACGCTGCAATTTGGCATGTAGTTTCCAAGGAACTTGGCGAGTCAAATTAAGCATGTGTGGGTGTGGCAATAGGTGTGATTTTATCAGAGCCACACCCACAGGAAGCTTTTAGGCTACCAAAAGCTAATTTATATGAAATCAGATTCAGCATAAAGTACAGTTTAGTAGCAACCAGAATGACAAATCTTTTATATAGTAAGAATCTTAATATATGCCTGAATCATGTATACTTTTAAAAGGTCAGTATTTATTGTGCTTAAAGAATAAATGTATTACAAATTACATTTTCATAAATTTTCTTATGATACATACTCTGTAATTGAATATTTATAAAAATTCAAAGACTGTGAATGCCCAACTGCTACTACACTGCATATTCACAACTTAGTTCCTGAGCAAAAGGTTGTATAAGTGTATAATTTAAATCCATTTCTTGTGAAAATTGCACACACAAAATACATGCTTCAAACTACTGTACATTCCATAAATATACCTATTTCAAATAAATTGGCAACCTTCAAATTGATATTATAAAACAATAACACATTCATTGATCTTTATCTCATTATGGACACACATAAAATCTTCTATATATATATATATATATATATAAGGAGTTGCCTGCCTGTCTGCCCGCCCAACTATCTGTCTTTGCGTATGTTTTTACCATAATTCTGGCAAACCTGTTGGTGGATTTCTCTGAAACTCAGCATGATGATAGATTTTGACCCAATGGCCAAAAATCTGGAAAATGGTTACCATGGTAATGAAAAAAAGGTAAGTATTATAGTTTGACCAGAAAAACCCTTGTAGTTACGGTCCTAAAACTTATTATGTATACACAACTTGACTCAATGAGTAAGATGGGCTGGGTCCTACCTGGTCACATCTACTTCTGTGGGAGTGTTAGGCTAAAAATGCCAAAATTTGTATTTCGGGAATAATACGAGGACCCAGGGAGTTAGACCCATGAACCCATACATATTCTGTATCAGTTTCATCTGGAGAACATTTTTAAGCACATCTATATGGTTATATCCTTCCCTGTGCTCATAGAAGGCTGAAAATAGGCAAAAAATTATACTTTTGCTAGACAAACTATTGAAGCTACAGACCCAAAACTAGGTATGCTTACCCAACTTGGCTTTGGGAGTAACATGGCCTATATATATATCCTAACTAGTTGTTGTTTTTTAATGATAGAACATAATATATCTAATTGCACTCATATAACATACCTCTCTTTCTTTCATTGTAGTTTTCCCTTCAAGTACATGAGATTCCAGCTTAATTACTTGTAATCTCAAAGCATCTACTTGAGTTTGCAAGGCATTTTTCAGTTCTGTGACATGTTCAAGCTGTATCTTGAGGACTCCTCATTCACTTTCAAGATATTTGACCTAAATAATCAGGTAAATACTTCAGTATACAAATTATTATCAAATTAAGTGTCAGTCTATTCTTATAATAATTACAGTTTACTTTGTAGCCATAAAAGATGAGTTATAAGGACAATAAGGAAATTTGACCCTGATATGCAAGCACAATGATTCTTACATAAGCTAATTGTTGTACGGCTGTCTTGTTAGTTAAAGGTATGAAATTGGTATAAATTTAGTATCTTTTGTGTATCTAACAATGATAATATCCGTCATTAAGTAATTGAATCCAACATCTACCCGAGTCTGTCAGAGCAAAATTTGACAATTCCATGAAAGATAAGAGGGAAATTTGGAGCAAGTTACTTGGAAGACCAAGTACCAGGTCAAGATGTAGGACAGGAAAATGATTATGAATTGGGTGGACCTCACCAAGGATCTTAGGATACTAACAGATACATTTTACCCATAGCATAAAGTGGCAATTAGGGAGAAACTGGCTTAGATTGCCTACTTGGGCCAGATTGTAAATGGAAAGGGTTATATTTGGAGTCAAACAAAGGACCTCTGGTATGTTGGATGAAGCAGTGAGAGATACTCTGGAGCTGGAGTCCTGGAACTGAAACTGGGCTGAACATTCACTGGTTGACCAATGACGAGGCTATAGTAATTATGCATGTGTTGATCTCATTCTCCAAGGACACCGTAATAAAGCTGTTGTTGTTGTGGTGATTCTTCTAAAATAGTGATTTTATGCAGCCTAAGTTTTATGTAAAGCACAATGTGACTACTGTTGATTTAAAACATTCCAGCTAAAGATGGGTTAAATAATCCCTTTGATTGGCTAGAAACACAATTTACAGCCCAAGTTAACAGAATATGAATTATATGGAGCATTAAGCTACCCCATTTTCTGAGCAACTTATCATTGAAATGTTGTGGGATACCCTCTGACCAGAACCTATAGTATAGAGAAATTACCTGGGAACTCCTATCAAGTGTGTAGACCAAGTCATACTTAAGCCTTATAAACTTAAATACCTTTTAACCATTCAATTTTAATTGGAGCCTGTTATGTTACCCACTAATGTTTATGTGGCAACCATATGATCAGTAGACTTGCCTCCAGAAGAGCTAATTTCAAATGCGCAGGCAAATGGTGACATTATAAAAAATTATTTTTTGCTTGGCACAGTTAAGAACAATGTGGATGAGCTCACCCAGGAACAGAAAAAATATTTTTTCCTCCTATCAACCTGATAAGATAACGTATTTGCTTCTTAAAGCACAAGCCTTGGTCACACTAGTGAGCTCTGTCATTAAATCCACACAGAACACTCTCTTCCTGTTACATATATAAGCTGTAAGAAGAATTATTCCACATCGTAGGAAATGCAACAGCCTCAAAAAGTCTGTGGAGTGCTCAGATGACTGCTAACCTTATCTATGGCTCAAGCCTGACCAACACACCTTCTGATACTGCACTATGAATTTGATAACAGCATAGTTATGTTCTCAACTTACTAATACACGACTACAAGATGCCTCACCCATGTATGAACAAATAGGATGAAACAACTATTTGATAAAAAAAAAGTGCATGGGCAAACATTCAAAGAGGATGATCTTGCATGATTACACACCGCTGCTGTACTTAATGTTGTTGGTTATAAATTACATCGACCATGGAGTGAACTTCTTACATTAATCAATCATTATCTGACTATATATGCCCTTTTCAGAATATCTGTTGGTCATGGAACTTTCCCATTGTTCATCTTGATAGAGTGATGCTCCAATAAGAAGGTATCCAGCATATAAACCCTACCACCACAGCAGCATCACAAAAGACAAAGGTTTTCAGCTTCCCTCCCCTCCAAGCACAAATCTACTTCAAGTGTTTGATAATGATAAGTTGCCCAAGTTTGTTTCACATTACTCACAAATAATCATGCACACCCTTTTTTATTCGTAGCATTGGTGAATTATCTTTTTCAGTGGGAGTATAGCAAATTCAAATTATTCCTGAACTACCTTGTCCTGAGTTTGATTTTATTTATGCTTGCAAACTATGAGAATTGGGAGAGAAAAAATTAATGTGAAAATATGGCTAGTGTTGACCTCTATCTTTATTGTGTGCATAAATTGTGTCATTTAAGAAAAAGAATAAAGTAAACTTCTTTTTTTTTGTATAAAGAATCAGATAAATGGTGATTATATTTTCATTTTTTATCTAGAAGATTTGTAATAGCTTCAACTTCAATTATAAAATACATACTCACTCCCATTAGCTGAACTATGCAAATGTCTAACCATGACTTCCACCAAACCTTATCACTCTCTAGTTCTGAACTAGATAGCCACTACTGAGTGTATAGAAACCGAAATGAAAAGATAACTCCTGCTTGCCAAACCTCACACATTAAAATATATGATTCTGACTACTTTAAGCTCCACATTAAGACACCTTATATATAGAATTGCTCTTTCTAGTCTTTGCCGTACTACATAATGTATTTCCTCATACTAAAATTAATACTCTATACACAAAACATTGACTCAATATAAACATAATTCACATCAATAGTCTACTAATTAATATTTAATGAGGTCACTGATCAGCTTTAATACTTTTCAGTATCATATTCTTCACAGTTTTTTTTAAAAAGTTTTATTAGAAAGGGTTACACATATCTGCAAAAAGGTTGGTTAATTTAGGTGATGTCAGAAATGCAAAATAGATGAAACTAAATATCCTTATCTGGCAGTGAGTCACTCCTAAAAATATTTAAATTAAATAACATGGATGCCAAAGGATACAGCAACATGATTCTAATACACTGTGATAATTTAACAGCACCTCTGATTCTTCTACTGCAGTCTTGCCTTCAAGCATCTGAGATTCAAGCTGTACTACTTGTGATTTTAAAGCATCTATTTGAGTTTCCAAGGTATTTTTCTGTCCTGTGACATGATCAAGCTGCTTCTTAAGGACAGAACATTCTATTTCAGCACGTTTGACCTAAATTCAAGGGAATGTAGATTAGCATACATGATTACTATCAAAGCAATTACCACAGTAATGTTTTCCAGGAATATCAACCTTTAAAATAGTAATAATTATGATTAAAAATTAATTAATAATGCATTATTAATTATCAAAATATAATTTAAATATAACAGCTCACCAATAATTGCAGCTTAAAGTTGCATGCTTTGTGTGCTGAGGGTTGGCTTGCAAATTAAAAAATGACACATTGCATTAAATGAACTAATTGTGACACAAGCTTCATAAAATTGCTTACTCTAACATAAAAATAGACAGACAAAATTTGAGGGAGATGGACTATAAATTCAGGGAAATACTTATGTAATAATATGCTAACACATATTCCCCAAAATATATTCCATAATTTTCAATTCGTTCGTTTAATAAAATGTTGTATCATATTAATAAAAATAAATGGCGACATACATGTAAAATTGTAAGTTAGCCCTAGTAATTAACTATACACTACCTTTGATCTACTTGTACTATATTTACTCAATTTTTTTTTTCTTTTAAGCATTACACATATGGACTTGATTAAAATTATATTGTATATTAAGATTGCTGCTGACATTGTTATTATATTTTATGGCCGAGGCTAGAAGGAAATATGAGAGTAGAAGGGGTTTACCATGAATCAAGGATTTTATTGATCTACCTCAATTTCCAAAGTCTGATTACTTTCAGTATCTTTGAGACTACTGGAATCCTTCTCTCTCTCTTTATCTATCTCTTCTTTATGGCGTAAGCATTCCTCCAATTCTTCCATTTTAAACTGAAAATTAGAACACAATGAAGAGAGAGAAGAGAGGAAAAAAGTATAATAGCATTTTTCAATAGTTTACAGCTGCAGTTTTTCAGATAATTGAAAATTTTCATGTCCATGCATAGTAAGTAATAAAATTCATCCTAATTTGATGTATCATAAAATTAGGAAAAGGACAGAAATAATTATGATTAAATACATTTTATTGTGGAACCACTAGAGATAATATTTATAAATATTTAATAATAAAGATAAAGTAAGCTCAAACAATTTTAAAGTTTGAATGAGAAACAAATTAAACTATAAATGTCCTCACTGGTCAATTAAGAATTGTTCAGAGTAATAACAATTCTGCCATGATAAAGAAGACTATTACACATGGAAGGAACAAAAATGTAATCAGTTATGGAAAGTCTCTATTTTCCTTCCCTCTTTTGTTTTGAATAAGTGGAGGGGGGAATGCTAATAATAATAGTAATAATAACAAATTATTATTTTTGCACATGTGTCCTTTTTTTTCTTCTTCTTCCACGTTCGGTTATACTTGCTACTAATGTTATTTGGTAAATGTAATCTGATATTTGCACAACAAATTTTTTTATCATTTTCTAGCCTTAAATTGGTTAATGATTTAAAACTCTAAAAATTGTTAAATATACATTTTCTTAACATAAAATAATTCATTAAAATATATTTATTGGTCTTGTGGGTGGTTGTTTATCATGATAAATATACTTTGTCATAAATATTTGAATATCATATCCACAACCAAGAATTTGCATTTCATCACATCTGACTCTTTCCCTACCTTGCAATATATTAAATTACTTAATTTTTCATATTCTGCATGGACATTTATTGACATTGTCAATTATTCACTTTTTATTTTTGCTACACCACTTTCAATTGGTGTGTAGAGAGAAAAAGTGCCAAATAAAGAAAAAAAAAATTCCAAATAAAGATTGGATGTGAGGAGTTAGATCCATAAACCCAATCTAATATATATTTTGTTTCATAAGTATGTATGTATGTATGCATCTCAGCCATACAGAGAACCTGAAATGGTCTAAATTTGACATGTGTTCTCTAAGAATCCAAATGAGCATAAATAAATGCATGTGTGCATGATAATGGGTGTGGTATAGCCATAGCCACACACACATAAAGTTATTTAGTCATAAAAAATTCATCAGAAACCAATATATTTATTTATATACATATATATGTATATATCCTATATATATATATATATATATATAAGGAGATGTGTGTATGTCTGTCTGTCTGTCTGTCTGTCTGTCTGTCTATGTGTATGTTTGTACCATCATTCTGGCTAAATCTGTGGATGGATTTCTATGAAACATGCATGATGATAGGTTTTGACCCAACTTAAAACATGGGCTAAAAATTTTAGCAAATGCTTACTATGATAATGAGAAAAAACCAAAAATGGTAATTTTGCCAGAAAATCCCTTGGAGCTACAGATTTAAAACTTGGTATGCTTATACAATTTCACTCTGGGAGTAACATGGGCTGGGTCCCACTTGGCCACACCTGCTCCATTCCCTGTGTAAGGCCAAAAATGCCATAAATGGTATTTCAGCAACAAAAAATATCTAGGGAGTTAGACCCATGAACCCATATATATTTGGAATCGATATAATCTGTGGAATGTTTTAAGTACATGTATATGACTACACCCATTACTGTTTTATATCAGGCAAAAAAAAAAGCCAAAAATGGTATTTTGACCAGACAAACCATTGGAGGAAGACTTAATACATGATATGCATACTCTACTTCAATTATTATTATTTTTTGTTGCATATTTTCCCAATGATGCAAATTGTTGGACTAATTGTGCAATTATTTTATGCTCCATTTTTGATCAATTATACCTCCGAAAAGTACCGAAAGTACCAATTATGCTTGCGAAAGGTACCAATTTCTCTTGCAAAAGAATCAATTGTGCTCTTACAAGTACCAATTATGCTTTAAATTTAATTAATCATTTCCATATATAGGTCGTCAATTTTATAAGGTTTACAGAATAATTTTCATTTAAAATTGAAGGCAAATCTATGAAACTATCAACAACAAAAAAGAAAAAAAGCCAAAAAAAAAAAAATCATCCCTACAACAGCTCTGTCCTTCATAGAAAGAGTGCTGAATATCTTTCAGTTGCAGCTGAAATCACTTGCTTGCCAGCACTGAACCACCTTGGTAGTTCATCCTCAGTATTTTTGCCACCACTGTAATTTTAAAACCTCAGCAACCCCGCCCACCAACAGCTAAGGACCACTACATGGTAGCCCAGCTTCTATATTATCTGAAATTAACAGAGTGAAAAAGAGGAAGACTTTGAAATCTTCAATATCAATGCTGCTAGGTTTAAGTTCACACACCTGAGCAGGGAAAACAAAGTGGGGATGTTTGGAATGCATTCAATGGGTTTTTGAGATCATTATAATACTTCAACCAAAGTCAATGATCATAAAGAAGATGCAACAGTGTTGGGATAATGCACTGCAGTTGCAATAGAGGAAAGAAAGGATATGTTCATATGTTGACAATGCTAAGGAGCCATCTCCTTCAAGCTTGTATGTTGCCTTAACAAAAACAGTGCCAACATTTACAGTAATAGCCAGTTATATTTATAGCTATGTGCCCTTTGTAGGGTTAGGTAATAGCTCAAGCAGATTTAAATGATACAAACTCAGTAAAACAGTCATAAGCTTGCTTGAGCATTTATCACCTTGATCACCAATGTGTGCTTTGAATATGCTGGCACAGATAATCCAGTTTTGTCTTCCAAACTAATCTTGACTTCATAGTCAAAGAAAATATGTTAATAATGCATGATATTAAGAAGTGATCCAGTACAGGTGGATTCAGCTTTCTCTACTTCCAGCTACCAATTTTGCTAGAAATTATGCTTGCATAATTGGGAAAGACCTAGTGTGGACAGGGCCTTAGAAAACCTGGAAACATGTATTCTACTAACCCCACTTCTTTCCAGGTGGGCAGTGGTCCATCTACAGATACCATATTAGGACTTTGGCCACTAATCATTTCTTTCCTTTTCCTTCCCTAGGAATCATATCATAAAATTCTTCCTTATGGTCAGTTAGTTACTTCAACCCAACCACCTAGGTGCCGAAATACAGCAGTTCCAGTTGGTACACTTTTTATATCTGGCTGCCATAACCACACACACACACCACCACTGCAGTTGGAGCAAACTGACCATGGATGTACAGCATCCACACATACAGCTTTCCCTTTTGCATGCATATTGGGTGGATGAAGTCAGGCTAGTAAAAAATAATGTCATCTAGTACTTGTGCTTGTGTGTGTGCGTGTGTGTGTGTGGGGGGGGGGGGGGGTAGGTTCGTGCACGTGTGTGTGCTGTTGGTCTCTGATAATAGTTTTATTGAAGTAAACTGAAACTTAGTGTGTAATTTGTGTTTGTCTGCCCCACCCTTGGTTCACTACCCCATCCTTGGTTCTCTACCCCACCCTTGGTTCACTACCCCACCCTTGATTCACTACCCTTCCCTTAACTCACTACCATACCCTTGGTTCACTCACCCACCCTTGGTTCACTCACCCATCCTTGGTTCACTATCCCACCCCTAGTTTACTATTCCACACTTCTCCAGTTTTGAATGTCATAATTACTCATTTTATCATCTTTTGATGATCTTGTAGTAGACATTTTATATAATTGGAAGTATAAGTTGAATTATTGTATTCTATTAGAGAGGATAGCAATAGGTCACCCATATTGAAATTGACAGAGTCAGAACAAGAAAGGAAGAGGTGAAAAGAGAGCTGAGGACCAGCTCCAGGTACAGAGGAAGGTCAGACGACTGGGGCTAAGGCTAGAGCAAGAAGTAGGTGCTCTCATGGATAGTTCTTATGCAATGCAAGAATGAATCTAGCAAACATTGTGGCATTTTGATTCCCTCCGTTACGAAATATGAATTTGTCCAGATACGAAAGAAATAATTCAGGCAATGTTCCGAATTGCCTTTACAATATTCTTTTTGCCCGCATCCACATGTTCCACATTTTGCGTGTGGACGTCTGGATCAATTGGGTGGACAAAATGGTGAGAGTGGTTCACCTGGGCATGCATATAAATGCCATTGTTGATGTCCTGTATGTGGGCATATGCAGCCCACATATCACTCATGATGTAGCTCCTGGGGAGGATGTATTTTTTTATGACATCCTCCAATGTGTCTCTTTTTCTATCTGATACTTCCACTGCGAAGCACTTCCTCGTCCTGCCTCCAAAAACCCAATGATTGGAGCGTACACTGCCGCGATGGTACTTTCTATTAAAGAATAAGGATTCGTCGATTTCAACGACTATGGGACTATGGGTACCCATTACTATTGAGCCCTCCAATTTCTGTTTCCCTTTTTTTGTTGGTCTTCTGACACTCCTTTCTGCAATAATTTCCCCAGTCAATAGGTGTGTGACCCACCACAATGTGTGCCTCATGAGAAGAAACATTCTGCGGTAGGTCTGCACACCAGCATAAGGTGAAAACTGTCGCTTGCTGTAGCGTGAGATGACTATTCTCAAAGAAGGATTTGTACCTGTGGTTGATAGAACACCAAACACCGATTATTGTTGTTCACTTTTTGGTATAAAAACCACAAATGTAACATATTACAAGGTGTGAAACATAGAAATGGAATTAATGTTTGAAATGACAGGGCCAGATGGACCTATTTGTGAAAGAGAGGATTGTGCCCATACCTTAAATCACACCCACACGAAAAGACCAAACCCTTGAGCACCCCAAATAGGATATGCAATGCACTGGCACCGAGAATTCAGATCATGATCATATCATTATTGAAACAGCCAACAATGACAATTCAAAACATGCAATCAGAAGATGGTAAATGATTTGTCAAACAACAAAACTTGAAGATGTCTTCTTGGATGGGCTTTAAAAAATGCATGACAAACTTTATTGACAAGTACTTATTTCCCATAGTGCATGTTCATGAAAGAAACATCTGATGAATGCTCCTCACTTATGGTGGACCAAAGTTGTTCTTTCATTTTGAATAGGCAATGTGAAAGAAAGTCCAACAAGACCTCAATTGTTCAGGAAATAATGAAATATGAATAAAATAATATTACCACTTTATTGAATAATTTCTGCCATTAATAATGTAATCAACAAATATTTATTTTCCCCCTTAACATACTCATCATTCAGTGTTATCACAGCAATTATACTTGACTTTAGCATCTCAACCAAACTGTACTCATATAATGTCTTCACAACCTAACTATTGTTACATGCAGGTGCAGAGAGGGGAAAGGACAGTTACAATGCATAATATGATGTACACATTGGAGGTGACGTTCTTTATAGTCCAGACGTGTCTCCAAGAAAAATAAAGAGTGTCTTAGTTTTGTTCTTGCCTACACCTTCTATAGTAATTGCATCTTCCCTTTTTTGCAGTAAAGAAATGGCCATTCACTGTTCAACAACAGCAGCCCTACTAAGCTAATACCTGTGGCTGTGACAAATAATTAATACCGCATTTCATGAAATGTACATTTTTAAGCAAACTATCCACAGGAACCAAATACAGATGGATGAGCATAGGTTGTGGTATGATTACAATGTCTTATTTCATTCACATGCAGTACAACCACTTGGCATAATCTTAAGTGATAATTCAATCTTATGTCCGAACCACCACACCCACTATTCTAAGTGTTACTGTATGTGTGTACTACAGGTTAAAACCTGGCCACTACAAGTTGGTAGGAGTTATACTCTTCTCATGTACTTCTTCCGGACGAACCCAATATAAGTCATGTTCCAGTCTTTATGAATGGGACTTCACACTAAAGGTAGGTGGGTTTCGTCTAGATCATACACCAGTTGGTGGGAAATACTGTACACCAAATCTACTGGTACATGCATAGGTGGCGTAACAAGGCAGGCTTCTTGTGTTCAAATTTAGTGAGGCCAATGGTGCAACAGCTTGCACCATTGGCCTGACTAAATTAGAACACAAAAAAGTCATTAAATGAAGGGAAATAAATCAGCTAACGAAAATATTAATAATATATTAGATAAACAATAATCCCAGTACCATTAGTGTATATGAATGTTCCCAGTTTCTGTTTCTCAGTGAGTAGTATTAAATTCTTACCTAGCACACATTCATGAAAGCGAAAGTTGTTTTTAAATAATCCAGTGCACCTGTGTCAAAGTGTTGCAGTCAACCTCAAACCTTGAACATTTGGGTGTGCAGCTATTGTTTACTTGAAATGTATTTCAGTGTTCCATACAGGGTCTGTGGCTTCAGAGGGGGAATTCAAGAATGGATTAAAATTTTCCTTTCAGTTGATATTGTAGTGCACATATTACTGGCATTTACAGTTGGAACAGGAACCACGTCCTAAAAACAATGATCATCAATCAATAGTCTACAAATACTCTATTAATAGGCTACAAATGGAGGGGTTTGAGTTGGAATTGTTCTGTCACAGATGGAGGAATGTAATGCAAGTGGTATTTTTGATAAGAAAATGTTGTCCATAAAGAAATGTTCCACAAGCAAATAGCTATGAATGTATATTGGTGGCATTTTCCTATCTACCTTTGTCTTTCCTGTAATGACAAATTTCTAATGAACTGTTCATAAACAAATTCATTGTGAGACCATAATTGGTCCTGAATGCCCTTTACTTTCGAAATACATTTTCAACTACCTTTTGAATATTTCATAACACATGCAGCTAGCTATTGTCTGGATGGTGGAGAGTTTCAAAGTGGTTATTCCAACATCAGCAACTTTAAGTGGCTGAAATAAGAAAATTGTATGACTGGCTAAACAAGAATGAGCACTTAAAAATGCACCCGTTCCCCCCCCCCCCCCCCCCCAACCACTGTACCTGCCCACGTTTTTGATCAAAGCAATACTGCTAACATCTTTATAAAGTGAGTTAATTAATGCAAATGATTTGTCTTCATTTCAGTGGTGAAGCATGTTATATCCATCGTGAAAGAAATCCCTTCATACAAAATTGAACTTACCTAACTGTTCTTGTTTGACCACAAGGTCTACAGCTCCACTGCCTACCATCTTTCCCTTTTTGGTACTTCACCAATCGCGTTGGCCCCAGGCATATCTTGCAGGTGCACGTATTCCTAAGGAGCTTCCTACAGACCAGCCACTTGATTGCATCGTCTGCAGTTGACATTGCCTCTGACAATGAACCTATCTGCCAGTCCTCTGCTTCTATAGCCACATTGTCTAGAAAAAGACTCGATCCAATTATCTCTGTAATATTCGAACGGGTGTGTTGAGCAAGTTTCATGAAAAATTTTTTTGTAAGTTTTTATAGTCCCATGCTAGAAGTCCACACCCACCCACACAAACCCACACACTTAACTATTGACACTTGTGCGTTAAGAAGTGTGATCAACACCAATGACCACAATTCACCACCCATTGGCAAGATAGAAGTGATAGTGTGCAAGAAAAGCTTGGTGCAGTCAGAGCAGATTAAGTGATAATTAATAAAAGACTGAAGTTCTGACAAGTTCCAATTGTACCTTAGGTGAAGGTGAAAGGTGTGTAAGTTGATCAACCTCACCAGACATCCTGCCAGAGGGTTAGATTTAATTATTCAATTTTTTTGTGGATACTTGCAATATTCTAATGCAGTATTTTGGGTCATTCCTCAATGCTACATGAATGGTATGCGTGATAGTTGGTGTCATTGATCCATCCCAGTACACATTCATGTTTGTGTAGGCTAATGAAGATAAAACATGGGTCATGGATGTATGCCAATGGAAATTATGTAAAATCTTGGTATTCACAAAAGTAGTAATGGTTCCTAAATTTCTGTAGCCTGTAGCCTGGCTCAAAAGGAAAATTCCCTTAGTTCAGTCATTACTATACCTATTGCTGTGTGGGGGGGGGGGGGGGGGGGGGAGTGTCTTTGGATTAAACATTTGACATGCACCTTACTTGGAGGCTCCTAAACATAACCAACACCAACATGATCATGAACAGGCATGCACACACATACATACACACACACACACACACACACACACACTAATTTTCAGGTTTACTTTAATGCGGTCATTCTTGAAGAGATTGTTTTGGCCGATCATCAATGATGTGAAAATCTTGCCGCACACTGCTGAATCTCTCCTCAAACCACATTGTTACAATATCTAATACATGCTCACATAAGTGAGATATATGACACACAATACCACATACAGTATATTGAGGACACACACTGGTGATGGCAATAAAACAAAATAATTTATTCAATGATCTTTCAGACAGACAGACTGAGATAGCACACACAGACAGACAGACAGACAGACACACACACACCTTCAACTTCACCGGGTATAGGCACACCCATCTTCATCTTCAGGCTTCTTCAACCCCCTCTTCATCTTCAGCCCTCTTCAACTTCAGCCCTCTTCAACTTCAGCGGGTAGTAACCAGCTTAACACAAACAAACATTATTCAGGACTATTTTCTTCAGCCCTCTTCAACTTCAGCGGGTATACCAACCAGCTTAGCACAAGCAAACATTATTCAGGACCATTTTCATTAATTTCATTATTTCTCTTTGAGTGATCTCAATTAGAAGTGGGCGTAATATAGTCGCGGGTCCTAATTTTTCCGCCTGCGTTTTTAGATCGTGACGACCCAGAGCGCTCAAGTTCATGTTTACCGGTTATTTTGGACACTAATGATAACAATTTTCAAAACCACTTTGTATTGCCTTCCCCCTACCCTCCCCTCCCCCCCCCCCCCCCCCCCCAAAAAAAAAAAAAATTTTACCTCCCTACTCCATTGCAGGCCAGTGTTGTGTTTGGTTGGCTAACAGTGGTGTGTGCTTGCAGGACAAAATAGGTTTCTCACTCAAAACCCCCCTCTCTCCAAACTTGTGAAATTCGTTCTTCCCGCCTTGGACAGTGGAAGTGAAGAAATAAAATCGGAATGCATTACAAGTATCAGAACATAGCGCGTGCGCATGTCAGGTGGACATGGCTTTAGGTAAAAGGTCTCCCTGGTGTGGAACCTCATCTCTGTCCGGCGCAAGTGATATTTCTTCCACATGTAATCTCTATAATCTCTGTGGAAGAACTCAATTTCTCTGATTTCAGGGGGAGAACTCAACTTCTCTGATTTCAGGGGGAGAACTATGGTATGTTAGTAGCATCAAGATTCATGTTTTTAATGTGGTCAGTTTGGAATTTATCTTGACTATAAACTGAAAGTGGTCATTATTTTTTCATTAATTCAATTACAGCAAGTATGTTATGGGTGGATATATAAGAAATAGGTTGGAAGGTGACAGCTGAAGGCATAACAGCACCACTGTCAGCCTGAAAGTATGCCAGTTACTGAACAAATGATGGAATACAGATTCAATTAGTTAAGGTGACAGAAATAAGACACAATGTTCAGATTTCTTTGAGGGGCAGAATAGACCCACCGACTAAGGGGTTATAGTGGGAGGAGGGAGCATGGTAGGGCAGGATCGGGGTTAGAATAGAAGTGTGCCCATAGGATGGCTATTAATTGGTTTCTTAAAGTTGTGAGTGACACATGCGGGTTTAGAGGGGGAAGAGAATCCCAAAGTCTAGGTAAATAGTTGAAATAGAGATTGCTGGCTTTGTTTGTGCAAGATGGAGTATGTATCAATATGAGAGAGTTAGATCTAGTGTTAGAAGAACTAAAGGTGATGTAATCATTGATTGGAAGAAACAGAGAAAGATCTTTGATTTTTTTGTAATAAATGTGATGTCATTCAGCCCAAGGTGCGCATGAGCGGAAGCAAGTTAAGGGCGACAAGTTTTGATTTCTAGTCAGAAGAGTAATCAGCTAATATGTATCTTCTGTATATGTCCTAGCAAGAGCAGGTAGAGTTAATTTAAATAAGAATTGTGAACTAGTTGAGATCTCATGAGTGAAAAGCTGGAGAACAGAACCACAGAGAGCCACAGCAGAATATTTAAACATTTTAGGATGGATGCCGTCAATATCAACAGCTTTAATTAAATGCGTCTAACGAGGAAAGACCCTGAAAGATATCCAGTGTGGATAAGGTGATGTCACAAAGGCAAGGGGAACTGGTAGAGACTTCCTCCATGGGAGAATGGCAGACAGCTGTCTGTGAAGACCATGTGGAGTACATGTTGAACAAGAGGCTTTGTCCTGATCAGTAGAAGGAATGGAATAGTCAAGGTGCAGAGTAGAGGGAGAGCTGGAATGTTTCAACATACTGCTAATGTAGGAGATGCTAAAGTGGTCGAAGATGTTTGCAGCACACAGACACTGTGTGTGATTATAGGAATCAACGATACCAAACATCATCCTGTAGCATGACTCCAAGAGTTTGTCATATCAGCATTAAAATCTCCCAGAATGATGATATTTTCGAGATTTGCGATAATATCTAAGTATTTGGTAACATGGACATGATCAATTGAACTGGTGCTAGGAGGAAGGTAGAGAATACATGAAGTGATAACTTTTTTCGGTAGATCTCTGTGGTGAGGATTTCAAGGTTACGGTGAATAAAAGTAATGAATTATTAAAACACAAGAGATTAACATCCCCTCTACTTTCCCTATCTCTTCTGTAAATGATAAAACCTACTGGAATGGTCTCATGGTCTAAAATAGACTCTGGAGAGCTGTGTTTCTATGAGTGCAATGCTTTGGAATGGTGAGGCATAGGCAAAGGATTGGAAATAGGTTGGATTCTTGACAATGCTACGCATGTTTCAAAGACAAATTTGAAGGAATGATCTAAGCAGAGATTAGAGCCGTCACTTTTGACATGGATGGTAACTGATTCTGATTTATCAAAGGGAAAGGAATCAGAGGGAATGTTAAGAGAAGAAGGTTGGGTGGTCTGAAAGCTAGAGGAGCAGTCATTGAGCACGGGTGCGGGGAAGTGGATTAATACAGGCGTTAATGTTTAGCTGCAGCTTGCTGTTTACCACTTTACCATGCAATTGACTATTAAGATAAATAGATCCATATCTAATCTCAATAGACTTATGGTTGCTGCTTTCTTGAATGAGAGACCACCTCTCCTTAAGCAGGAGGGCCTCTTGAGCTCTTTGTTGCTGTGTCATATCAATCTTTATGAATATTGGACTTGAGAGTTCAGGTTCCTGTTAGATAGAGCGCTAGCTACATCGGCACTTCTAGTGGACTTTACCAGAAGGGGACGTATCCCATAGGAAGCACTATTATATTTACCAAGTCTGTAGAAATAACTATTGGATCAGGAGTTTATTTGACTGTCGAAGCTGGAGAGAATGGAGGAAATTGGAACCATGTCTGAAGCTAGCCAATCTACATTTATAGTGCCCTGAGTAGGTGCATTCACGAATTCTAACTGATGACTACATTTAATTTTTTATCATGCAATTTTGAGGCTTTTTTACATTTTTAGTTGCCTGAGGGTGTGTAGAAGAAATTATCTCAATGGAGTTGGAAGCCCCTGACAGTGTCAATGGATGGTTCAGTGTCAGTGAAAGTGAACTGAGTGGAGTCCTTGACTTTCTAAACCGCCAGGTTGGAGGGAAAGGATCTGGTGTAACTCTACTTGTGTGTGTGTGTGTGTGTGTGTGTGTGTGTGTGTGTGTGTGTGTGTGTGTGTGTGTGTGTGTGTGTGTGTGTGTGTGTGTGTGTGTGTGTGTGTGTGTGTGTGTGTGTGTGTGTGTGTGTCTGCAATGGTGCACTTTATGCGCTATAGAGCGCATGAGGTCAGAAGCGTTTTTCAAGTGTGTGTAAATAATACGAAGCCCTTTGTTTAAAGTGGAATAATATTTTTCTGCACATACAAATCAAGTGGTGGAAGTATGCCCACACAATCTATGCTTCTGCCCATGCCATCCATCAAAACAACGGATTAGGTTCAAACAAAATGAAGTATAGAGTTAGCTGCTTGTGGTTGAGAGGGTAAAGGGTCTAGCTTACAAGACTATGGACCATCTTCTGTCATCTGGAGCTGCACCCTTTAGGATACCATTATAAACCTTCACCCCAGAGTGGGTTATTATATATTTCCACCGTCATCTACACTTTGACCCTTTAGTGTTCAGTATTGTGCCTCGCCCCCTCAAACATTAATTGTAAAATTTATTTCTGTTAAATCCTCTGAAAAAGTCATAGTTTTTATTGGTTAATGATGTCTAATTATAATTAAGGTATATGCTTAATCATTTTCTCTGACTCTATTACATTCACATGTGTAAGCTCAGGACTTAAACAAATCCATGTCATATTGTGACCAAGCAGAGTAGTGCATTGTTCTATGTTATCACAGAGGCAGCTGCAAGGTCCCCAGGACTGTGTCTCATGTACTCACATAGTGTTTGTGTGGGAGATTGCAACATTGGAGGTGGTGTCTGTCCGTGCTTAAGTTTTATTTGTTCTTGTAGTTGCGTCGTCAAGCTCGACTGCGGAGGGAGTACTTGTACAGGAAATCTCTTGAAGATAAAGAACGAACCATCCTACAGAAGAAGAGGAGAGTGAGAGAGAGCATTGAGGGTAAGTGGAGGAGGTGCTAGTAGAGAGTGATGTCTCCCTGTCACATGTGGTGCAGTAGTTGTCACAGTGATGGTGATATGAAGATTGAGTGGTTTTAGTTTTTCTTTATTTTACATTAAATTATGATGGTATTTTTTTTCTCCTTTTTGTTGAAAGAAAGATTCTTTAATGTATTGATATTGAAATTGAATCGTGTTCTAAAGCTTAGTGTGTGTTTATTCAAGTTTCTGAAGTGATCTAATTTTCAGCTTAATAACCTGTATAGATAGCAAAATTTGACTTTTGTTGAAGAAACCTTTCGAATTTAGTTGTTGTTGTCGTTGCTTGTTAATGCAGAGGGCAAAGTCCTTCCTACAGAGCTGCAAAAAGATGCTAGTCAGCTCCGGAAGAAGATGAAGTTTGATGACACAGAAAGAGAAGGTACTGCTATATGTGATGGGATAAAGAGGATGCCCTCATGTGTTTTGCAAGCACTTCCAGGTTGTGCTCTGGATGCCTATACTGTGGCCATTTTGTGAGATCCCTGCACAAGCATGCAATAACTCATCAATTTTTTAAAGTCACCTTCTCTCTGTCTCCCTCCACCCACTCACTCACTCACTTGTTTCCTGGGTGCAGGTCTTGCTGAGTTGACACATATGGATGACGAGTATGCCTGGGCGGGTGTGGAAGACCCGAAGATTGTCGTCACTACTTCCCATGACCCTAGCAGTCGACTGAAGCAGTTCTCAAAGGTGAGTTCCCTGGAGGTCTTCTCAAGGAGGGTGGAGGTGGAGGATGGGGGTGAGGCAAAGTTAAGAGATAAACTGATATAATTTTTGTTTTCTTGTTTGGCGCTATTGTAAATCATGTCCACACTAATCAGGATGTGTTTTATTGTGTAACATTTTACTAATTGTTGTTAAGAGTTACTTATTCTTGTCCTGCTAGCATAGCTTGGTCTGTTTGCCTCTGACATTGTGATTTTAATGTTGCCATGGTGATCATCACTGTTGGTTGGGCAGCCTCTAATGCTTATATGCACTTCCCTCCTTATAATTATACTAGTTTTTTCACCTGACACTGTGCATGTTATTCTGTGCAGCCGGTTTTATTTATTTATTTTTTCCTTATTCTTTTTAATATTATTTGACTAGTGTAAATCTTGTTCACATAAATAGATCACCGGCTCTGCTGTAGTGGCTACTTTTGTGATTGTGATTGAGTTCCCTTTTTTATATTGACACAGGTTTTAAATGGCGGCCAGAGTAGTGTAAAATTTTAACCTATTAGCTCAGATCTTTAAATACATTTTTATTTATATTAAAAAAAAAATTTGTCTATATTAAATTTATGTTTACCAGCTGGTTATTTTTCCTGTCGTTATGGTGTGCATTATTATGAGATGTTGATCTGTGTGTGTTTAGGAGTTGCGCCTAATGTTGCCCAATGCCCAGCGACTGAACCGTGGCAACTATGTGATGCCTCAGCTGGTGGAGGCCTGCAGGGCCAACAACGTCACTGACCTCGTCATCATCCACGAGCACAGAGGAGAACCTAGTGTGTGCTCATATGGGGAGGGATGTAGCTAACTGCTGTATCTGGGTCCCCATCCACCAGCACAAACTAGGGCTGCCATCATGTGACCAACAAACACACTCCCCTCTCTGTATAGTGCATGTGAGCTAGCCAATGCTCTGAGTGACACACATTATCACATGCCCTGAGGCTGACACATTTAGTGTTGTTGCTCTTAAGAAATTGATCGCTATTCTTCTTGAGAAATACTCCCCCCCCCCCCAACCCAGTGTGTGCGTGATGTTTTTCAGTGATGGAAGTATACACATGAACTAGCCACTCTGTCGATCTGATCCGTCTGCCAGTCATCTTGACCATTCTGTAGATTACTGGAATGGGCACTGTCTGCAGATGGTAGCAATCAAAGATTGGACAGAACCCAAATGTGTATGTGCCTGTAGAGGTTGACTTCTCCACTCCAATGACACTCTTCCTTGATTAGATTGTGTGCGATCTAATCATTTCAAAAGAATCAGACTGTGGTTACTATTCGAGGGTGCACAGCTGTGAAGGGTGCACAGCTGTGAAGGGTGCACAGCTGTGAAGGGTGCACAGCTGTGAAGGGTGCACAGCTGTGAAGGGTGCACAGCTGTGAAGGGTGCACAGCTGTGAAGGGTGCACAGCTGTGAAGGGTGCACAGCTGTGAAGGGTGCACAGCTGTTAAGGGGTGTATCCTATTTAGTTTGAGTGTGGGGCAGCAAGGTTGTCGTGTGTGGAGACCCTTCACCTGCACAGCATTATACATCTACATGTTCGGCTATAAATACATTGTCCTTCAGAATTTGCTCTGACACTATTTGACTTTTATGTGTATTAGAGCTGACTTGTCTGCAGGCTTAAGTGTTAGCTATTTATTTTCAGTACTTTTATTCAGCTTGATGATGCAAGGCACGACCTATTTCACTGAGTAGAGTAGTTTGGAGTTGTTTGTTCAAGGGTACGGAGTGATCAATGAAATATGGTGGTTTGTATTTTAGCTTGAACAAGTTCATCTCTTTCTCTCTCTCTTGTTCATATTGTGGGTGTGGTTTGATTGTGGCTAGCTGATGAGGAGAATGGCAACTGACAGACCAGACTTGTTCTGCAGCTGCTCCATCTGCATTCTGTCCTATCTGGTGAAGGGAGCATGTTACTTATATAGATCATAACTTAGATGACCCTTTACCAATCATAATCAGATATACAACTACAGGACTGATTTGAATTGGTAAAGGGTCACTTGTAGACTTCATGAGTCAATTTGTTTCCATTTTTAAAAATATTTATTCATTAATTTTTTTATTCTTATTCATTTTTAAAATTTTTAAATATTAATATGCTGGAGAGAGAAGGGGTGTTAGTGTTGATCTTATGCACTTTTTTGTTTGTTCAGGGGGGTTTTTTTAGAGGGGCGCATTAGCCCCCTTGAGGATATTGTTGCCCCCCCCCCCCTTGAGCATTATCATTTTTCACTATCATAGTGCAAACATTTACATGAATATACACTGATACATGTATGCCCCCCCCCCCCCTTAGCAATTTTTCTATAAAAAATTTTTTTTAAAACCCTGTTGTTTTATTTTCTTATGTATCAATTATGAGCTTAATTATCTGAGATTGTATGTTTACAGCTCCCTTCCCTTTCTGCTTGCAGATGGCCTGGTGGTGTGCCATCTTCCGTACGGACCCACTGCATCCTTCTCCATGTCCAGCACTGTGATGAGACATGACATTCCCAATGTGGGCACCATGTCTGAAGCCTTCCCCCATCTGGTCTTCCACAACTTCAAGACAAAGCTCGGACTCAGGGTAAAGTGATGAAACTTTACTTACACTTATTCCATTTAGTGTGAGCACTAGAAGATATTCTCACTCCTTTGTCCCTGTCCTAACCCAAGAGTAGTGAATGACAAAGGTTGCTTCGTGACAAGGGTCGTTTAGTTGACAGTTCTATTGTTTGTGTTGTTGTTTTTTCAATCATAAGCAACAACA
Organism: Lycopodina hypogea; assembly: GCA_963969325.1. NCBI lineage: Eukaryota > Metazoa > Porifera > Demospongiae > Poecilosclerida > Cladorhizidae > Lycopodina > Lycopodina hypogea. The sequence continues at coordinate 6,608,203 of OZ017790.1, forward strand.
AAATATCTCAAATTCATTAATTTTTATGAAAAGCAATAACTATAGAACACGTTCTTTTTAGAAGTGAAAAAAACAATTAATTTTTATTTGTGAATGTTTAAGTTAGTGACACAGCGCTTGCCTCCCGCAACATGACATCATCTAAGGTGATCATCAAGATGCCTATTTATAAAGACAGGGAAAGTCTTTGATTTTTTTTCCTTTCATCTTTGTGTTTCTTAGTCCTGAGGTTCAGCTGGTTGGAGTGGAATGGCCTCACAATGGAGGGAGGGTGGGTGCTATTATTGGCAGCGAAATGTTCAGCCTGTGTTGTAGTGTAGAAGTTACAGCTTTTCATGAAGACAAGCTTTATTTTATTGAATGAATATCTACTGATGAAATGAATCTGCTAATCTATTTATATACAAATTGTAATCAGAATGTTCTAGAAGGAAAATCATGCAGATAAATGATAAAGTAAGAGTAACATATGACAATAATCAATAGACAATCATCAACTATAGAGATAACACAAGACAAGTTAATATGATCAAAGTCAGCAGATGCCTGCAGATGCCACAGTAGTATCAGATTTAAATGGAATACTAAAGGGGAAAATAGGAGTAGAAGAAAACAGATTTTGTGCAGTTCAGAAAGAAACTTTCAAACTGCAGAATCACATTTCAAACCACTCAGACAATTTGTAGCATATGTTGTGTAGTAGTGTTTATGAGCTTGTTGTGGGTGTGTCCATTGTTGTTGTTTGTGTTGTTGTGTGTTCCTGAAGGTTATGAACATATTAAAGTACTTGTTTCCGGTGCCTAAGGAGGACTCCAAGAGGGTCGTGACCTTTGCAAATCAAGAGGATTACATATCATTCAGGTATGTGGCGTCCATCACTAGATATTACTATGAGGAAGGACTGGAAGTTGGGCCACCATTACCAGCATGCTCGAT
>OZ017790.1:6609338-6679535 GCA_963969325.1 Lycopodina hypogea
CAGTAATTAATGCATTTCAACTGAAGTCCTGTTTCAGGTCTTTATGGATGTTTTTCTAATGCATTTCAATGCTACAGCAACCACAACAGCTACCAAAACAGCAACCACAACAGCTACCAAAACAGCAACCACAACAGCAAGCACACCTGCAACTGGCCATTTGGTTGTTGGTTGTTGGTTGTTGGTTGTTGGTTGTTCTCTTTTATTCCAACATTAACAATTGAATTTTTTCCTCCTTTTTTTCAGTATTGCACTCTGGGGATAGTGTGTTGTTCCTACAACTGAACCAACAGCACTACAATGGAATGGGTAGTGGGGGGGGGGGGGGGGGGGAGAGAGGAGAGGAGGAAGAGGTGTGTTAATTGGTTGTGGTGACCTATTGCTGTGTAAGGCAGGGAAGAAGCCATACTGTGTATAGGTATGTACATATGTTCAGTGTGTGTGCATCCCATAGCAAGGATTTGAAGCACTAATGGGGTGAGTATAAATGCATTAAGACATCCCAAAATACTGGCATGACCAGCTAACACAAGGAATGCTAGGGGAACAGTAGGCAGCTCTGTCATTATAGTTGACAATATAGTTGACAATGTGTTACACCAATGATATCTGGAATGACAATCCTGTGATGTCATGTGACTCCATGTGGTGTCATGAGACACAGTGGAATAGCACATGTGTTGGGTTCCCCCTCACCCGCCCACTCATTGCCATCAGTGCATGTGACTGACCATGTGTGCTGTAGTTCTGCCCCTGACACACTGGGGGGGGGGGGACTTTCTCTGAATTAGTGTGCCTATATTGTACTTTCATTCTGACCATGATTGGAACTTAACCCTGATAATACTAGGGCCTTATCTGAACTTGACTTTGGTTCTATTATGACCTTACTTGTACTCTGAACTGGTTGTACTCTAATTTCTGTTAATAGCAGAAAAAAGTTGGCCACCTGCCATACTTAACAAACTTTGTTTAGTTTTCTTTATTTAACATGTTGGGATTATTGCCACTGATTACATTAATCAAACAAACTTGTACAATTATGATCAAATATGCCAAATTTCAGTGCTATAGTGTTTCATGTCACAAAACCACACCCATCGCCACCCAATCTGAATGAAACTTTCCCAAGAACGTGCAGTGAGGTGCCCTGATCAATCCCTGAAAGTTTTGTGAAGATCCCTCCAGCAGTTTGGGATGAGTTAGAGTCTGCACATACAGACAGACACGCAGACAAACAAATTGTGAATTATAGTAAAATACTCTGACCTTAGTCAGACCATAACCTTGAATGTATTATAATCATCATAATACTGACTTTGGTTGTATGTGACCTTGCTTATACTCTGACCTTGCTTGTACTCCCACCTTGCTTGTACATGTTACGCAGACATCATGTCTTCAAGAAGGTCAGTGGGCCTAAGAAGGTGGAGCTGAAGGAGGTGGGGCCAAGGTTTGAGTTGAAATGTGAGCAACAGCTGATCCCAGAGATAATAATTACATAGGGTAGAGCATGGATGAGTGTGGTGGGTTGGTAAGGGGTCTTTAATGCAGTGGGCCTCTATGTGTTACACTTGCTCGGTCTCCATCTGTATGGTACCATCTTTAAGTGAGTCTCATTGGTACATGTTAGAAAACTTATCTCTCTAAAGGGGAGGGTATTGTATGCAAGTTAATGCGTTTAATATAAGTTCAAATGCTGTTGGAGACCAACACCTCCTTTGGTGAGAGAATTGGGGAATGCTTTGAACAGACTCTTGCTCCATGTGTTGGGCATCTGTCATGTGTTCTTGTTCCATAATTACGAAAACACAGCAAGGGGGGAGGGGGGAGAAGGAGGGGGAGGGTGTGGCTTGATGGGAATATTTGGAAGTATTTCTGGTTTAAAGAGTTCTCCACTTAATTATTTGTCTTTAGAGCCCACAGCTAAATTTTTTTAAATGTTTCTACAAGCTTTATTGGAAGATTGCAGGGATGGAGAGCATTGTTCACACTGCTATAGCCATCTTGCACACAGTCAGGAACAAACAGGAAGTCTGCCTTGCATTTGTCAACACAGAAATGTTCTCTCTTAGTGTGTTCTTCACTTGAAAGAGTTGTCACATTTATCTGCACAATCAACACAAGAAAAGGTGTTTGCTTGAAAGAGAAAGAAAGAAGGAATTAAAAAATAAAAAAAATTAATAAAAATATAACGACTGTGTTACATCAGATCAGTCCATTAGACAGGCCACATGTGGGGGCTAGGGTAGGAGCACTTCATAGACGGCCACATGTGTGGGCTAGGGTAGGAGCACTGCATAGACAGGCCACATGTGGGGGCTAGGGTAGGAGCACTTCATAGACAGGCCACATGTGTGGGCTAGGGTAGGAGCACTGCATAGACAGGCCACATGTGGGGGTTAGGGTAAGAGCACTGCATAGACAGGCCACATGTGTGGGCTAGGGTAGGAGCACTTCATAGACAGGCCACATGTGTGGGCTAGGGTAGGAGCACTGCATAGACAGGCCACATGTGTGGGCTAGGGTAGGAGCACTGCATAGACAGGCCACATGTGGGGGCTAGGGTAGGAGCACTGCATAGACAGGCCACATGTGGGGGCTAGGATAGGAGCACTGCATAGACAGGCCACATGTGTGGGCTAGGGTAGGAGCACTGCATAGACAGGCCACATGTGTGGGCTAGGGTAGGAGCACTGCATAGACAGGCCACATGTGGGGGCTAGGGTAGGAGCACTGCATAGACAGGCCACATGTGGGGGCTAGGATAGGAGCACTGCATAGACAGGCCACATGTGTGGGCTAGGGTAGGAGCACTGCATAGACAGGCCACATGTGGGGGCTAGGGTAGGAGCACTTCATAGACAGGCCACATGTGGGGCTAGGGTAGGAGCACTTCATAGACAGGCCACATGTGGGGGCTAGGGTAGGAGCACTTTATAGACAGGCCACATGTGGGGGCTAGGGTAGGAGCACTTCATAGACAGGCCACATGTGTGGGCTAGGGTAGGAGCACTGCATAGACAGGCCACATGTGGGGGTTAGGGTAAGAGCACTGCATAGACAGGCCACATGTGTGGGCTAGGGTAGGAGCACTTCATAGACAGGCCACATGTGTGGGCTAGGGTAGGAGCACTGCATAGACAGGCCACATGTGTGGGCTAGGGTAGGAGCACTGCATAGACAGGCCACATGTGGGGGCTAGGGTAGGAGCACTGCATAGACAGGCCACATGTGGGGGCTAGGATAGGAGCACTGCATAGACAGGCCACATGTGTGGGCTAGGGTAGGAGCACTGCATAGACAGGCCACATGTGGGGGCTAGGGTAGGAGCACTTCATAGACAGGCCACATGTGGGGCTAGGGTAGGAGCACTGCATAGACAGGCCACATGTGCGGGCTAGGGTAGGAGCACTGCATAGACAGGCCACATGTGGGGGCTTGGGTAGGAGCACTTCATAGACAGGCCACATGTGGGGGCTAGGGTAGGAGCACTTTATAGACAGGCCACATGTGGGGGCTAGGGTAGGAGCACTGCATAGACAGGCCACATGTGGGGGCTAGGGTAGGAGCACTGCATAGACAGGCCACATGTGGGGGCTAGGGTAGGAACACTGCATAGACAGGCCACATGTGTGGGCTAGGGTAGGAGCACTTTATACTGTCAGTCCTTAGTCTGTGAGTTTAGTTTAAATATGGACAGACTTAAAAGTTATTTCATTACTATTGATTTTCTGAACTTTAAAGTTTTGTTTCAGTTGATATAAAATCGATTTTTTTTAAACTGAAATTTTGTATACAATTATTGTAATATAAGATGTTACAGAGGAATTTTCTCAGTTGTTCTCTCCCATAACATCATTCGCTAATCTGGTGTCAAATTTAATCTCTCTATGAGAAGTGGTCAACCCATTACCAGTCAGTGTTGAGTGTGTGGTGAACCCTTTACCAGTCAGTGTTGAGTGTGTGCCTTATCGATGAGCTGGCTTGCTTAAACCCATACAAGAATGTCTCTCTGTCTCTGTGGGAAGCATTAGCAGAGTTTTGCCACAAGAAAAGGCATTTGTTAAAATTTAATTTTCATGTGCATCCCAAAGCTTTGTAATCGATCTGATGGTGTAAGGAGCACCAGTAGCAATTCCTCGTAGGCAACATCAAACAAGCTGCTTACTAATTACATTTGACTTCCACCTCATGACAAGGCCACTTACTTAGAAGGAAAGAAGCTTCAGATATTTTTGGTTACTGTGGGCTCTTGTTACACTTTAATGGCAGGGCATAGTACATGATGGGCTCTATTTAGACTTGGGTTCAAAAGTGTGTACACTAAAAGTATGTGGACATTATTGGGCAAGTGGCCACCTCCCGAGTTCTGTACACTGCAACCATCAATTATGTCCCAATTTTGATGTGCACATGTTAAACAAATTGTTATAGACCTTGTGAGTCTGTTCAGCTGGTAAAGGGACAGATACATTGCACCGGGATGCATGGGACTGCACCGTATGGCACCTTTTAACCTTTACTAGTGAAGACAGAACATAATGGCGCCATCACTTCACACATTATGAACACTGTATATGTGTGATGCTTACTTGTCTGCCAAATGAAATTATGCCTGACACACACACACACACACACACACACACACACACACACACACACACACACACACACACACACACACACACACACACACACTCTCTCTCTCTCTCTCTCTCTCTCTCTCTCTCTCTCTCTCTCTCTCTCTCTCTCTCTCTCTCTCTCTCTCTCTCTCTCTGAGGGACAGTGTTGATAGGTTATTAGTGAGTTAATTGTGTTGTTGGTTGGACTATATATATTTGGATATTGGAATATTAGGCTCTGTGGTCTCGGCAGGTCCATCAATTGTTGCCCATAACTTCAACTGATAGTGGAACCTCCCTAAATGGACTCTCTTAAATAGGGGCAACATCTCTACAATGGACAAACAGTAAGGCACTGATTGATTCTCTACAAGAGCTGATAGATCAATACCTCTCAAAACAGAACCTCCAAACTCTGAACAACGGACAAAAGCTGGGGTAGTTTCCATTATATCCAGTGAAAATGGATTCTAATAATCAGACAAAAACCACGCCCCCAGTCTTTTAGTGAAAGTACGTCCCAACCTAGTTGTGAAATTGAAAGAATAAAAGTCGAGAATGAAATTACACTCACTAAATGAGATTCATGACTCTTGCTAATTGAGTTGCATGTCTCTGTAAGATTCTCCACTGCTCCTGAAGATTTTCACCAGTTCCTTTAGCTTCTCCATGTATAATCTTGGTCCCTACAGCAGGTAGGTATATGGTGTTGAGTTTCCACGCATAACCAGTACTTCTATTCACCTAAAGATGAATCCCTTGTTGATCTCTCTGTGTAAAAAGACACTAATTGTTATGGTTTCTCCAATAAACCAAAAAAGCAAACCCAATTGAGTCTTAAAACATGGTATGAACACTCATTTATTAAGTGCCTAATTCTGCACTACTAATTACTGCCTTTGTTGCTTTTACCCTCTATATTATAGTAAAAGGAAATAATCCTTGTATATTCTACACATGATAGTAAGTAGATCCAATTAGTTGTAGTAACATAAGTGATTGCTACTATAACATAAACAGATATTAGTGGTTGATCTTGGGCAGACCTCTGATAGAGGATAACCTCTATGCAAAGGACAGATGAGTGGGTCCCCATATGTCTGTTATTCAGACGTTCCACTGTATTCTCAATGTTTGATCGTTTGTTAATGTGTTTCCTAGTCACAGTGTATTGCTAATTCCATTCCTTGTGTGTGATGTTGTAGTGTATGAGATAAAGCTTGGCACAGTGGACCAGGCAGAGGTGGACATAGAGTGGAAACTACGTCCCTACATGAACACAGCCAAGAAGAGACTGGCTCTAGCCCAAACAGAACCAGACAGCAGCACACACTCTTAGCCAGCCAGTCCACCAGCTAGGCACACATAACTGCTAGTTCATTTTATATAGAAATATTATATGAGCAATTGCCTATACTGAGTGGCTTAATTTATGTCTACCACTGTGAATTCACACTGAAATAGGAGTGTCAAAAGATTCATGTTGCTTGTGGCTGGAGGGAGTTGCTTGTGGCTGGATGGTGTCTATTTTTGTTAAATATATGAAATATTAGCATGACTTTTAGTATATTGGAAAATGGGTCATGGCTTATGGAGTCAATCAAGAAAAATGGTCAAAGGTGCCAAGGTGGCACTCATCAGATTCTGAAAGTACAGAGCCTGGATGATCACTTTTAGCTAAAAGTATTGTATTAGATTTCAATTATTACTCCATTCTATTTATTCAGTGTGCTGAAGTCACAGAAAATCCTAAAATGAAATGTTGAATGGCTTCAAACAAAGTTTAATTGAACAGCTGTGAAGCCTAAAAGTTCCACTTTCATTCTCTGGTTGCCAAGTGGTGTGGAGGCAAGGGGAAATGACCAGCCGGAGTGAACTCCATGAAGCAACAGCTGCTATAGAAATATGTTTGGATAGAGTCCAGTGTGCTTGGTTGAAGTCAGAGGTAATAGACAGTGTGGGAAGTCTGACATTCGTTTCATTTGAATATTGAAACACTCAACAGTCATGGTTAGCCAATTTAAAGATCAACTTTTAGGTCTTCCCCCACCCCTTCCCTCAACAAGTGCCTTGCTACTAATGAAAACAAATACAAATAAATACAGTAGTAGTTACAATGCTGGATCTAATACAGCTGTTGATGGAAGCCTGGATGTAAGTCTTGATGGATACCTGGAGTGGAATCCTGAAGTGGAGTGAAATTATCGACACTAGCAGAAAACCCACCTTATAGGCAGTTTTTAAGTCCAACCACCTATGGTAACAAACATGTTTAGTTTTCTTTTGACACTAATCTCATTAACCAAACAAACATGCCAAATTTCAGCGAGTGATGTTCACATCACTAAACCACACCCATTGAAAAAACCACACCCATTGACAAAACCACACCCATTGACAAAACCACACCCATAGGACGTGCAGTGAGGTCCCCTAATCAATCCCTGAAAGTTTCATGAAGATCCCTCCAGCAATTTGGAAGGAGTTAAGTCTGCACGCGCACACAGACAGATGCAAATAAATTGTGGATTATAGTTAAGATGGTGTTGAGTTATCAAAATATTCTTTCACCTTTGCTAAATGATAATTACCAGAATCTTTTTTGTGTGTGATATTCAATTTCAAATGCTGTTATGTATTGGCATTCTTAAAAATAATGAAATGTAGCAAATACCAAACATGAAAGAGAAATCACAACTTTCCTTTACATGCTTGCTTCATTTTTTTGTTAATATCATTATTTTTATGGCTCCACCATTAAAGGGAATTTTAAATCACAATGTCCAGTTCTTTGAAAGTCAAAAAAAAAAAAAAAAAAAAAAAAAAAAAAAAAAAAAAATTTATACATTGGAAAAATTTCAGCACTGATCTTCAGGTGTGCCATCAGCTGCAGCACTTCCACATTTAACTTGGCACTAGCTGAATGAATCAATAAATATTTGTTGTTGAGTAAAGAATTAAATCGATTTAAAGAAAAGAAGAATAAATGATAATAAAGACTTGCCCTTGCAGAATAATGCTTCAACCATGTCTGGTGAATGAAGATATAATCATTTCTCTGCCCAATCTCTGAAAACGCTTGCACTTTAATAAATCTCACAGAGGAGTGTAAATAGTTGTGGCATAAACCACAACCCCATTAGCCAGTAGATATCGAATTTTCAACATCCTGTAACTAATCCAAAACTTCCCCTCTAGGTTTGCATCCTATGTAATAATTATCAGAAATATATCTGATCACTCAATCAATTCTGTCTAAAACAGTTGTACAAACTGCTGTTAATATGGAATATCTCATTAAGAAGCTAGCAATAGATATTAATTAAATATTTATTTAATTATATGTACAAAATGTAATATTTTATCAGAAATATGACTCATGTGATAATGATAAAGAAGAAGAAGAGAAAGAGCATTTGGTACAGCAAGAGATATTGTATGACAGATTAAAATATATATTAAAAAGAAGAGGTTTTAATAATGAATTTAAAAAATTTTTTAAAAAGAAAGAAAGGTAAAGGATTTTCAATTATCTCCTGAACTCTGGATATCAGAAATATGTGTGTTCTGGATTTGTACAGGTCCATCACATGCACATGTGCTAGCACTCAGAGAAACTTGTGCAGGCAACAATATTGCAAGATTGTCCTTCATACATGTCGGTGCTACAAACCTGGTCTTTACCCACAGATCCAGTTTCAGAGTTAGTTTTTTTCACGTTTATGTATAGCCCCTGAAGGTCTTGGTAAAGATCATTGGATTGGACTGCAGCAACAGTCTGTGATTTGCGGTTCAGAATGAGAAAGTCCGGCTGTTGAAGAGCAACTACAATGTTGAGGAACGATGGTCGCTTTTTCTCATCAGGATGCCTGCAAATTGAGAGAGGGTGCACACATAAACAATAGCACAATGTATAATTGTAACTAATATTTATGAGTAAGTTGCATTATTGATCAACATTTCACGCAGCTGTTAACTTGGTCTACAAGTTAATGTTTGCCTGTAAATATTACAGTGATTAACTAAATCTATGCATAACCATATCCTCCACTATATTGCTATCACTGCTGCTCTTTGTGTTTGCCTGTCTCTTACAACTGTTGCTTGCAATGCTCCCGAGCAGTTGCTGGTGTGCATGCCTCTACCAACAAAAAAAAATTAGAAGAAAAAGCAGGAGGAAAAAAAAAGAAGAAAAAGCTATGCAGCTTCTATAAAATATTAGATTATGGTATCACCAATGAAGATGCTTTTGGATAATCATTATTAAAGAAAGTAATTATCTTATCCAAACTATTGACTGTATATTCGTTGTAATTCACTGAAACATATTTTTTCTAATTATGTTAGAGTACACATCATCGTATACAAGAAATAGGCTCACTTAAAATATATGCTGTTATTAGTTGGTTCTCAACTCAGCTAATGCAATCTATCTGGATGTAGTGGTTCTGTAGAATATAGAAGTTGAGATGTCATATAATAAGTAGAGTGTTTGGCCTTTATGATTCATATCATAATGATTTAGTGGGTTACATGCTAATATATTCTAACAGGGATTACAGATTATAGCATATGGTCATACCAGCTTGTGTGACTGACTGTCTGGTCACAATGTCTGGAGCAGAACCATAATCATTACTGTAAGCAAGGATTATTAGAGAAGTAATTCCCCTAATGGTTGTAATTTGTGTACACACTTTATAAACACTTTACTCGCTATATATATATATATATTACTGTCCCAAAAGGTTGTAGTGATGATGACCCAACCTCCCCTGTTGAGTAAACAGGAAATTTAATTCTCCAGGTACCATATCTTTGATTAGGGAAAATATCGACAGTTGCACACACAGTGAAACCATTTCAATTCTAGAACAATCACAATAAATAAAAGAGAGCTAGTTATCTATTCTGTACCATAAGCCATGGCTGTGCTCTTCTCTAAGTGAATGAATCATGTTACACATGGAGGAGTGTAGGAGTGAGCTCTCTATGTTTACAAATAAGAATATTCTTCAACAGTTTTTTCCCTCCTTTTGATTGTCGAGTGTATTTGCTGGTTGATTATCATAGATAAGTGTTGAAGGAAAATTGTGAAATCACTTGATTGATCTGTGGCACTAGATTTCTAAAATTGCGAGTTGAAGATTCATATTGCATTTGCCATGGATTTAGATCCAAGATGGAGTCAAACTGTTGACCCTGTTCCTATTCTAAGGAGGAATGGATATTCATAGAAATTCTTCATTTGGCATTATAATGAAATTTTAATACATTCAAACTGTCAGTTTGTGTGATAACCTGTTATGGTTATTCTATATGAAGTGCATTTATTATGCCTCACGATTAAAAATAACTTCATTCAGAAATTTGGTGGTTGATCAGCTGATATATTATGGCCTGTACTACTACTGCCACTACCACTACCACTACCACTTCTACTGTGAGTATTGTTATGGAAATTTGACTCACCAACATCTGATCATTATGTCATAGATGACTCGAGGGCATTGTGGAGGAGGGGGCAGTCTGTAGCCAGAGTTAATCAGCTTTATAGCCTGAACAATTGAGATATGGTAAAGCATATTATTAACACAAACACACTACATCCTTTTGCACATAGTACGTTATGGTGATAAAATTAATTGCCAAATTACAAAATAAAGTAGTAATATATTAATTAAACAAATTCTTACCGTTTAATTCTAATAGTTTGGAACCAAATGAAGAATCCATCTTTCTCATTACTCAGAATTTAATTACCAATTTATTTCTATGTACATAAAGCTCTAAATATAGTCAAAATATGATAAATTTTTTAAGAAAATGGTACAATTCTGTCTAGATCTGACTGTCTGTCTGTCTGTCCATCTGTCTATCTGTCTGTCTGTCTGTCTGTCCGTCTGTCTATCTGGATGTGAGGTATTTCAGGGCTGTTGTCAAAGTCACAGATGCTCTATTCAGCAGGAGATTAGGACGTCTAAAATCCAGTGTTGTTTATGCTTAGATATGACTGTGAGCCAGCAAGTGCATTGATGGTTGGTGAAGTGTGTCATATGAACAACAACAACAACAACAACAAAATCCAGTGTTGTTTATGCTTAGATATGACTGTGAGCCAGCAAGTGCATTGATGGTTGGTGGAGTGTGTCATGTGAACAACAACAACAACAACAACAACAACAACAGTGCCAGTGTGTTGTGATAACCCACAGAGCCCCAGTCCTTGTAGTCATGTATGCAACATATAACGAATACTAGCTCTACATAACCGGGTGTTGCCCAGGCCAAAAATATATATTGGGCGATAAATAACATTAAGGAGATAAACAAACAACATGCCTAATTGGGACAAACACCATGACTATTTGGGACAAACAAAATAATTTTATCTTGGCAAGAACTCAGTTTAATTGACAAACTGAAAGTATACTGTTACTCACACGAACATTATTAATTTTGAAAAGGAAAGGAATTCTGAGGAAAACAACAAATGATTCTGGGACATAAAACCTAAAAAAAAAATAAAAAAAACAACAACCAAAAAAACAATAAATTGCTGTATCACAATTTTGTGGCCAATATTTATGAGATGCAAAGACATGCAGCTTCTGTTGAGGACCAACCAGAATGCAGCCAACATAAAGTTTCTGTTGAGGACCAACCAGAATGCAGCCAACATAAAGTTTCTGTTGAGGACCGACCAGAATGCAGCCAACATAAAGTTTCTGTTGAGGACCGACCAGAATGCAGCCAACATAAAGTTGACCAAGGGAGAGAGACATGGAATATTCAGTTGCAACCTTGCAGCCTGCATTATCCCCCCCCCCCAAAACCAGGCATTGTTGGTTGACATGGCAAAAGTGAAAAGAAATGATGGGGATTCGAGAATAAAACATTTCTCCTTTTCCACACTTGCAGTATACCTTCTTTCTTCTTCTTTTTTTTTTGTTGACAATTAGCATTGTTCCATTGCATGGCATAAGAGGTTTAGGTTTTGTAATAGCATGATGGGTGCACCGAGTTTGAGGAAAAACTATTATGGGTACAAATTAAGATTTGAAGAACTTGATCAAGCACTGCAAGACATATATGGGATGCAACACACTCAAGGAAGGTGTGACAATGGTGGTCTCTCAAGATTATCACCCAACACTGCCTGTTATCCCAAGTGGCACTTGAGCTGATGAGATTAAAATCTGTTTGAAGAAGTCCTACCCATGAGTTTAAATTCAGTGGCATATTAACATGGAGCTTACAGCCAGCATGTCTGTTGGCAGACAGGCTACTGCAGCATGGAGAAGACAGAGTTGCTGCAGATTAAGAATTATAAAAAAAAAGGAAAAAAAAGAAGAAAAAAATATATATATATACATACATACATATATACATACATACATATATACATACATGTATATATATATATATGTATATATATATATATGTATATATATATACATATATATATATATATATATATATATATATATATACATATATATATATACATATATATATATATACATATATATATATATTTAATTACATGAGTCCAGTATAGAGAGAAGGGCTGTTGCATCATATAACAACTTGAAGCTAAGATGTTTAAGAACCTGCAGGCACAAACCTTCTGAAAGCCAGAGTGGATCTGTGGGCACCCAGCAATAGATACTTTCACCATTACCAACAATCGCTTGCTCCACCATCTACCTGGCTATCTAAGAGACCAAAGGTCAGTGGACAGCATTAATGATCCCAACCAAATGTTTCCACTGCTGGATATGGTATATCTCACCCCACCCCATCCCACGTAAAAAATAGTTTGGTCGCTTAAGGAATTTTTTTTTGGTTGATGCTATGATGACATGCTAGTCCAAAGTATTAAACATTGTGTAAAAATTAGACCATAGCAATCAAATCACTAAAGAAAGGTTCCAGTTGCTGAAACATTTAGCATTTTAGCATTGGTGCTTCAAAAAATTTGCAGTTAGAAACATTATTTGCAAATATATATATTTTATCTCATGCATAAATTCACTATACAAATGTAAAAATATTTGCCATATGGTGATTACTTTACTGTCGTCAAGCTATTTCTGTACTTACAACTCCCAAGCTGTTTGTGACCATATTGCAAGATAAATCAAGTGTGAAAATTCCAAATAGATCATGTGTATAAGTCACAAGCTTCACTTACTAATTTTGACCATGTCATTATACCAGAGAATTCAATTGCTACTGCTGTGTGCAACATTTTAAAGAAATGATGTACTTTGCCCTGTCAATTACTGATTAATAAATGAAAAGGCAGTGTCTCTTGTTGAGGTTAAGCCTGGAATGAACATTCAAAGGACAAGCACTAATTATTTTAATCCTCCAACAACTACCAATGGTTTCTCATGAAGAGTTACTTTGTACTGGAGCAGAGAACTTCCAGTGGAATAAGCCAGAAAGTTGTGGTGATGTGCACTTTACAGATGTGATTGGAGGAGGCCTGCATATGGAAATGGTTCCATGGAAAACTCATGGTGATATTTTACATGGTTCAGGCATGACTGTAGCCGTAAGGGAAGCTGAAATTTCCACCTCTGAACTGATTCCTTCTTGAAGGATTGTCATATAAACAAAACTTGACATAGTCATCAACTAATCAAAATGGTTCTGTCCAAAATACTATGTGAAGCATGGTGAGAAATAGAAAGTAATGGTGGAGTTCTTTTGAAATATGGAGACAAAGTATGATCGGTATAAGATCAACCTTCCAATATTGGGAGGTTTTTGTCTAATTTGAAACAATTGTATTCATCTTCATTCCAGCTTATCTTACCAAGTACTTTAAATTGTTCCTTGAGTCGATTGAGGTTTTAGAACCATGGACATTTAAAGTGGTTATTTTGATCAGTACACACACAGAAAGTAAATGTACAAAATACTATAAAAGGAAAAAAAGAAGTCATTACTTATCAATCAAAACAATGAACAAAAAACTTTTAGTTCAGCCCATGCAATATCTACTTAATGTAAATGTCTCTGCTATGTCTATTATATCAGTGCCAGCACAGATAAACTTCTTCAAGTGATGGTGTCTGAATAGATATGTGTGTATTATTTAAAATAAAAAAAAATAAAAATTTTTTTAAATTAATCACAGATATTTGTATTATTAATTCCACTCCATGACACTGTTTGTACTTGAAAAACTCGAGTTGGGCTGACCCCAGACACACATATTACACGTTTTCATAATCTACAAAACCAAAAAAAAGAGTTTATAACTACTTTGGAGGTTGTGCACCATATCAGGGTCTGTCAGAAGTCTAATCAGAAGTGACCATGCCAATCAAATGGTATTCTAGCTAAATCCTATCCCCATTCACATAGTTGGTCGATAAATCACCGTCAAACTATAAATCACTGTCAAACTATAAATCACTGTCAAACTATAAATCACACTATAAATATTTACTTAATTCTAGTATTTTCAGACACAATCAAAATCGTGTCAAAGTGCTGTTCTTTTGTATGTTGTTCCTGAGCACTTGCTGTGTGGTCACCTGGCTTCTCAACAAGATGATGGCGGTGATAATCCTGTGCAGGCTGTACAAGAGTGAGATGGTGCTACTGCTCAGGGTCCCACTCATCCCATCGGACTCAAGAGCTAACACAAGATTACTAACAGATATGTACTGATCTCCCATCTCCGTTACAGAGCTGCTCTTTTCGCTTCAGTCAGCTGCTGCTCCCCCGCAAGCCCTGCTTGGCCATGACAGTGAGCAAGTCTCAAGGGGTAGACTTTCAATTCCATCAGCATGGACCTCTTGCCAGCTTCCCTCATCTGCAGCATGTTCCATATGGTTGCACAGATGACTGGCAGTGCAGAGAGGCTGACCTCCTTTGCCTCTGGCAAGCAGATCAAGAAAGTAGCCTACCTTGAGGCCTTGGGGTGAAGTATTGTTATTTGATTCGTTAAGCCACATCAAAGGGATTGTTACCACCATTTCTTAGTGAGGAATTCTAATATGAAGTGACCAGCCATATGAAAAAATTGGTCATTACCCCTACTAGAAAAATATCCACACTATAGATGGAGACAATAGCCCCTCCCCCCCCTTCCTGAAGGATATTTTAGCATATCACCCATTCTATGGACAGAGACAACAAAGACTTCTTAATTAACATAATTACAGATCTGTTGTTTGCACTCGCATCCCAGATGCTTGGGCCTACAGGGCTCAAATAGAAGTAAAGAAAAAGAGCTGGAAGTAGTTTGGGCAGTGTTATGATGACCTATGTGCTTACACAATTGTTATTTGTAGTAAGTGGGGTGGTTTACTCTGGTATAAAGTTGGGATACAACCAGGAATTTTTGAAAAAATAGCCCGCAATCAGGATTTTACTCCGATCTTCACCGAACTTCCTTATAACAACTAGGGTGACCCCATGGAACACTGAAAATTTGAGCCCTTTAGGCCCAATCACCTGGGAGGAGTTGTCGAACAAACAAATAACAAACATGTTGAAAATTATAGCAAGATAGCAGAAAGAAAGAGAGAGGAGAAAGCATATGTTGCTCTGGAAGGCAGGAAAGAGCTCTGCCAAGTCATATTGTACCCCAACACTTTTAGTCAGCTACTACTAGTAAAAACATTTATTTAAATGTGTTACTCCATGAAGTCAGTAAAACTTTAGGTAGATATCCACACATAAGTAGAGATTAACACGCAGTGGTGTGTGGGAATTTCTGCTAGCAGTACAGGTAATCTGCACTGGAGAAGACACAACTCCAGATATTCTGTCTCAGAGGAGACATGAGATTATTGTGGAGCTGGGTTCACATCAATGATCATATCAGCAAAAGTATCAGCATGCAAACTGGAATATATATATATATATAAGTGGTCTTCTTCAAGTGGAGCTGCAGCTGATCAATTGATATTTGTAAAAATGAAAGTAGAATTATTCTACTTAACCTTCCAACTATGTCAACACAGTTTCTTATGTGGAAATGTTGGTCTGGGTCATCTGTCAAGTGCTGCTTGGCTCAAGACATAAGACCTCCACATAAGTCCAGAGAAGGAATTTAACTGAGGACAATAGCTGACAGAATTAATAATTCTTAATAGAAAAACCAAAGGAATGCTTGACTGGGTTAATATAAAACCACAAGAGAGTACTCCCTCCATTAACTTCTGCCTTTTCTGAATTCTGAATGAAGATTTTTCAAACTAATGCAAAAGTGCAATGTCTTGTCATAATTGATAAATCAATGTCAATCACCTTTGAATTGACATTGTAATCCCCTCCCCCCCCTCTTATCTCTTGGGGGAGGGGGGGGGGGGAGGGGAATGTTCAAGATCTTGAATAATGTGCATTGTTGAAGTCATAAATCGTACTACTTAGCTACATAAAGTCATTTCTAAATGAAATAAAAGAAAGTAATAATAATAGACAACAGTTTGAGGCATGTTTCATGCAACGTGAAACCTCAATTCATCTTCGTTATTTCTCTGTCACATTGCAAGAAGCAACTGCACATTTCAACTACAACGCTCTAACTACCAGCTACTTGTTGAAGTGGAAGATCATTTGGCCACTATCAGTACTTGCTAGGGGCTATACAGCAGCCATATGCCCACAAGCTTAGTTATGGAATCATTACAACTACTTGCTGAATAAGTGCATAGCTACTGTGAACCTTTGGTTGGAGAGGAAACAAAAAATGGATGGCATGGGAGAACAAGCCATGTTTGGTGTTTGAGGCAGCTGTTAGTGCCCAGTTGTTAATTGTGTAGCGATTGCTCTGATTATGATATAATTAATATGATGGAAAATAAGGAAAAATCCTTAAATTATGTGTTATCATACTACAGTGTTATGTGTTTGTTAATCGAATATATGACATGAAACAATCTGGGTTTTCAAAGGATAAATAATTAAAAGTTTTCCCAAATAACGCTATCTCAAATTTCCATCGTACATAGTTTTAGCGGCATAGACATGATATAGAAGTTGAAGTATAGCATTCTGTGGCTAGAGCAAAGTCTTTGGCTGGTGTCATGATTTCATGCAATAGGGAAGAATATAGAGTATTTTCACTTGATAACGGTTTTAAATTTTGTTTAAATATTCTCATTGAAATGTGTTAAGGATTATTACAACTTGTAGCGGAGAATTTCTTCATATATATATATACACACTAGCAGAGAGTGCCCAAGTGATGCCTACCCGATGCAAAAAGTGGATGAGTTTATTGATAGATAGGCAAAATACTGAAATTGCACATTTTATTAGGTGAGAATCACCCCCACCCACTCTAAGAGCTCATTCCAAATTTCATCCCAATCAGAGGTTCAGTTCTCTAAATCCCAGTGGTTATGCACAAATAAAAAAATAGATATATAGACAAAATATAACAATTCCAAATTTAATTATGTAATAATCATCCAACACCCACCCTAATTGCTCATGCCCAATTAATCCCAACCAGCCCAGCTGCTTTGTCATTCCCAGTGGTTACACGCAGATAGAAAAAGATAGATAGATAGATAAAAATAGACCTATTTATATTAAATATTTAATTATGCAGTAACCATCCCACATCCCAAGCGTTCATGCCAAAATTGATCTTAATCGGCCCATCAGTTCTTTTTACCCCAGTGATTATGCACATAGAGAAAATAGATAGATAAATAAACTAAAAATATAGCTATTCTAAATTTATACATATCAACCATCCCACCCCCACCCCAAGGGCTCATGCCAAATTTCATCCCAATTGGTCCAGCGGTTTTCAAAATCCTGCAACGCAGACAGACAGAGACAGAACTAAGCTTTTATATATATATATATATACACATAAACATATTTAATGAAATGAGTTTTGTTGTGCTCAATATAATATCCTCTGTAGATACAATTGTGATACACACACCTTCCTTTAACCAATCCATAAAAGTCCAAAGGTCTATTTATTTCATCTGGAAGAATTGGGAAGTACACACATTGCACCCAATGAGCTAAGGTGATCCCCCCCCCCCCCCCCCCCCTCCTTGCAGAAAGTTGCTGTTGTTTCCACTCCACCCACCTCACAGTTTTGTCATATCATATGTCTAGTGCATGGGCGGTACCTCTATATTTGTTGCATCGTTGAATGGCTTGTGTCCAAGTGACCATATCTCGTAGAGGACACAGCCATAACTCCACACATCACTGGCAATGGAGTACTTATGGTATTGAAGTGCCTCAGGAGCTGTCCACTTGACTGGGATCTTCCCACCATGTGATATGTAATAATTCTCTGCTTGAAGGTCTCGAGAAAGTCCAAAATCAGCAATCTGTGTCAGAAGAAGGATAAATAAATTATGCCTGTAATATAATGTCTGTCATATATTCTCAGCTAGAAATGAATGCATAATGTTTAGTGAATCGACCAGAACAAGGTTTCTGCAAAGGCCGATGACTCAGAGTGGAAGAAGTTGGGACATTTCAATACTTGTTTTTCGCTTCCTTTTTTTTTCTTCTTACATTTAAAAATTTTTTTAAAAATTTTTATGATACTCAATTATAATTTATTTTAATCAAATTATCAAAGGTTTCATTTGTGGAGTATTAACCCTAAAATACACTGTATATATTGAATTGAACTAATACCATCAGCCATAAATATCCTGTATTATATTATTAAAACCTTTTCTTACTTTAATCAGCGACTACTACCATTCACATTCACTAAACTTCACCCTAACCATCCATAGCTAGCCCTAGCCCTAGCCCTAGCCCTAGCAAGATTTTGATAGACAGCCCAAAAAGACATCAGAACAATTAGAGATGTTCCGTCAAACTCTTTTCATCTGTGGTACACAGGTCCAGGTACACTTATGGTGAGGAACCATACATCCACAAGTTTTTCTCAAGAATGGATGTTAAACTAATTGTTTACTGTCTGGAAACGTGTTCTTACTGTGAGGAAATCCTGTGGTTACAGCTAAGTACTTTTTACAGTATAGAAACATAAAACATGTAAATATTATCATGGTTACCATATTGTACCTTGCAAGTTGTATGGTCACTTGAAATAAGAATATTTCTAGCGGCCAGATCACGATGGACGAAGCACTTCGTGGAAAAGTAGAGCATACCAAAAGCAATCTGACGTGAGAAGCTGAGAAGTGTTGGACCAAGTTCAGGAGACATTTCCTGCCTACAATCACAACAATGATCATCATGATTACTTTCAGAAGTGCCTTTGCAATCAATTATATGCCATCACAAATTTGGTTCCAAAATTGTGGAGCCTTTCTCACACTACAATAGCTGAAAAACACATCCTAGACCACCCAACAAGTAAGTTACTATTAATGGCCTCCAGTGCTGCTGGCTGACCTTGGTGGTTCGATGGTCATTAAGTGTTGTCTGAGGTCATCACTCATCAGATTCACCACAATCCTCAGCTGTATCAATAACATACAACAATGCTGCATACTTGAACATGTAACAATCAATTAACACCAATTAGCAGTAGAAATGATGATATAATTGATTAACACAGGAACATTCCCTCTGATAGTACAGGAAACAGTGGCTCCAACAATCTATAGGTTTTACTCGTGTCTTATGATGTAATTGTTAAATGCCATTATAATTAAGTTGGTGATTCACAACATGCCACAAACTAATCAAGCCAGGATCTTCTCAGAGATGTAATTTTGGTCAGTTTGGGTACAAGAAATACAAACTTTTGTACCGTGACATCATCTTAAAAACTTAAGCACCTTCACATTAACTATACATGGGCAGATACAGTTCACAGTTCATTTAAAGTATTTATCCTACCATAATAAACCGAAAATGTTTATCAGAAGCCAATAGCTATGTTTATTCTGTCCAGTTGGAACAGTGACTATCTGCTTCCTCCCTGTGGCACAATATTTTCTATTCAAGAAATAAACCATTGTTGAGGTAACATTTCTATGAATACTTCACAGATAATAAGTTACAATATTAAAAAAAAATTTTCCTCGATATTTAAAAAAAAACACCTTCCTCATCTTACTATAATTTATAATTTGTCTGTCTGTCTGAATGTCTGTATGCATATTCACTATATCCTCCCAGATTCCTGGACCAATCGTCCTGAAATTTTCAGGGGTTACCTACAGGACCACATGCTCCATTTAGTGAGAATATGGTTAGGGCTAGGGCTAGGGCGTAGGACCATTAAATAAACTTCTCTATACATGACTAACCACCCACTTAATTTGACAACTAAATTTTGTTTTTCCATACAGTAAATAGCTTTTACAAATCCATTCTTGACAAAAATATGTGGATGTATCCCCTTCCCCCACCATTCCAGGTGTTCCTAGACCTGTGTGCCACAGGTAATTATAATGTGATAGGTCATGTGTAATCTGATCCCATTTAAAAGGATATTTCTAGAATAAATTATGTTTACTAATAACACAGGAAGTTCCAAAGGATATTAATTACTCTAGATGCATCATATTATAACTTTTAAAAAATGGGACAAGGCCTCCCATACTCCCTTCCCCTATGTGTATGTCTGTATGCAGGGTTGCAATTTGGCTTCCTGGGAAGCCAAATTCTAGAAATCTGACTTCTTGGGAAAATGTTTATTGGAGGAAAAATTGGATCCAGAAATTCTAACCAGAAAGTCAAATTAATTTGGTTACTTTTTGGCTTCTGGGGAAAAAAAAGGCATCTAAAATTTTAAACAGAAGTTGTATCCATTTGGCATCTCTTCTCTGAACTTGGCAGCATCAAGTAAAAAATAGGAATGATTACCAGTTTTAGCTTAGTAAAGGTGTTGTGTGTCAATAGGACAAGGAAATATTTGTGAATTTTTCTTCTAGAAAGTATAGCATCAGAGAAAATAACATTTGTTAATTTGATTATTTTATAGCGATATTTCAAAATTCTGGCTCTTTTCAAAATTGTTTGACCACACAATTAAAAAAAAAAATTGTAGTTAAACTGAATTTATCTGATTGTTTTGAAATGACTAAATTTAAAATTTAAAAGGATTGTTCTCATTTCCAACCTTAGTTTATTGGCACTTCAGCTGCTGATGTTTATTTTCCTTTTTCTAATTCACCTCCCACATTGTTATAACATCTTTCAGATAAAAACACTATAGAAATTCCAGGGAAATGACATTTCAAAACACTGTGATTATAATTGTTCGATGCCTAGAAGCTAGAACTGATCTTTCCTGCAGGCTTTATTACAAGATAGCTAAGATTGCTTATGCTTTAATTATTATTCTATAGAGATCATGGATAATGCTCAATTTATACTCCATAAATGTGTCTTGTTAGTTATTAGTGAGTAATAAACCATTGAAACATTTACCTGTTCACTATCATTTTGTTGTCCATCCATCCGCCCATTGCATTGCATGAAATTGGTTAGTCACTAGCTTGTTTTATCACCTTTTAAATTTAATCATTCGTTATCAATCCACCTGTTGCCCATCCATAATGTTGCATAAAATCTGTTAGTCCTCTAGCCTTTTAATCTTTTCAATATTAATCTATCTTGTATCCATTTTTGTTGGGGAATTTGTTTCTCTTGGCATAAAGAAAGCAGCCGCACAAAGATCTGTGGCAAATAATTACTATATTTATTTAAAAATTTTTTTTTTAGCTGAGGCGAAGTAATTGTTTAGAAACTTGAAGATGAGGCTAAAGTTGTGGTAAGATTTACCATTTTGTGTTTGCATACAGTAAAAACACTTAGTTGTAATGACAAGTTACAATAAACTTTCATGTTTCAATACAGTAAACAATTTGTTAAAAATCCATTCTTGGGCAAAACTTACAGATGTATGCTACCCCCCCCCCCCCCTTTCCCCATCACCCCTATTTCAAGTGTTCCTAGACCTGTGTGCCACATGTAATAAGAAAGGAAAAAAAAAACTCAACCAAAAATTTGGCTCTTTTTTGGAATATTGAGCTAAAGTTTGGCTTCTCTTTGGCTTTCTGAGTCCCTACGTTTGTCTTCTTGGGCCTTTCAGGACCTGGCAACTATGTTTGTTTGTATATTCGCTATCTTCTCCAAGATGTTTGGGCTTACCAGGCTTAAATTTTCAGGGGGAGATAGGGGTCAACCTGGGGTAGTTTACAGCGAGTTTGGTGAAGATCAGAGTAAAATTCCCACCTCTAGGGTTGTATTTTCAAAATATCCTTGGTGGAGGAGGCTCATTTCCTGCATGAATTAGCACCACAGCACTACAAACTACAATATTTGTAAACATTCTAATGAGTATCAGCCTCCCAAATACCTTTCTTTTTCTTTTCATGAACCCTGTAACTTCTGGTATTAGACCGGAAACAAAAAAACCAGCACAAAAAAAAATCTCAAATGGTGGTAAAATATTTTTTGTTGTCTTCGTCCATAGGGTGGTTACATCTCTAGTGTTACTGACTCACAAATGGCAACAGTAATGTGGGTGATCACTCATGAGTTATAATTGCTGTATTTTATATAGCTTCAACTTACACATGGCCAAAACCATGATTGATACAATGTAGCATGGAAAAAGGGACCATTTATCTGGATAATTAGCTAAGAAATTTGAACAATGCAGACTATAAATCCTGGCCAAATTAGAACAAGCCATTATGAAGGAAATTATCATACAAAACCCATCGATGCTTTGAGTGCCTTCTCAGTGGGGAAGGAGGGAAAAGGGAACTCAGAATGCATGTGGAAACATTTTACTATATATAGACAGTTTATATCCCTTTAAGTAGCTTCCCCATTGCTCACACGTCCTTCCAGGTTAATACCGAGTATCTGAATGATGTTTGGGTGGTTGAACTGGCCCATGATGGCTGCTTCCTGCAGAAATTTTACCCTATCTTCTTCGTTCGCCCCTTCGTCCATTAGTTTCACCGCCACCTCTTCTTCCTTCACCTCCTCAGATTTAGGTACTGGTCTAATCCACACACCCCTATGGACAGTGCCAAACTCTCCTTTGCCTAGAACTTCACATAGTCTGAATAAAAAGGAGAAATATTGCTGATATCAATTATCAGTGAAATTTAATCAACTCTATTAAAATTGTGCAAAAACTCAGAAATTGCAACCAAAACAAATTATGTCAACATTCCTCGGTTAGATCAGTCACAATTAATGCGTACCTCAAGTTTTCATTCCTGATGAGAGGAATGGACAGTGTGGACAGCTGTTCATGCAGATCTGTTTCCACCATAGCAGGTTGAAAGAACACATTGCTGTAGTCGTAATCATGTTCTATTTCAATGACAGAGTAGCCATCATTCTGTGGGTTTAATTCATACATCACACTGTCATATGCTTCCGGATTTGTACTGCTCATCTGAGGTGGTTTTTCCTGGACAGAGGATGACTGTTTCTGAAATAGAGCACAATCAGTATTAGTATCACAAAATTTGTTGCAAAAGTGTTCCAAATAATATTGAACTATACATTCCATTTTCTCAAACTATTTCAATAATGCAAACTGAGATAAATTGTTTATAGCTTCCTGATGCTTGTAACAAGTGCAACTCTCTTATTGCAGTTTACATACTAGTCGAGAATCAGTGGCAGTAAAATATCAATATTTCAGCTGAAAGTTGCCAGTAGTACATGTTTAGTTACCATTAATTAGATCAGTCTGTGGAATGCACATTGCACTTATGATTACTTATGCAAACTGCATGTTCGTATACCTTCAACTTTTTCCTTCTCCGATACAGACATAAGGCAGCTGATGTGGTGGCTACCATAGTGAGCACTAAGGCCCCTCCTCCACCCAATGTGGCAGCAAGCACAGTCACATAATTAGAATCTAATACAGCAAGTTATGAATGTGAAAAAATTGTAAATAATTACATATAGCATAGTGGAATCATGTTAAGGACACCAGGCCTGTAGGCTATGTCCATTTGTGTATGTGTATATATATATATATATAATTATATCAAACATGTATAACTTTAGTGCATCTCATCACTCATACATAATTGGTATAATGTCTTCTTACTATAATTTTCAATTTGTTTGTTTGCTAGTTCACTATCTCCTCCCAGATGCTGGCCCAACAGGGCTAAAAGTTTGAGGGGTTCATAAAAGTGAAGCCCCCACACAACAGCACATGAGATAAGGTAAGGGTCAGCTAGTGCTTAAGGATTGTCTCAGGAATGATTTTGTTGACACTTTAAGTGTTCTGTGGAGCAGCCATGGCAGATCAGTCAGCTATGTAGAAATATCACAATTAGCACAAATATTTGTACAATTTCATAAGATGTGAAGGTCAACATACACTCCACACACCGTACAAACACACCACATTTAGGAACTTATTTTAAAGAAAGTCTGACTACTTTCATTTAAAATATGAGGCTTAAGTTGTTCTCCCCCATTAATTGAAGCTAATATGAACTTCATTGCTAGTCCAAGTGGTGGAAACCATATATTTAGTTAGATAAACATGATGTAAATCTCAGAGGCATAAAAAGAGAGAAAAAGATATGACAGAAGAAGAAAATTAAGGCAGTGAGTGTGGCACTGATCCAGAGAATGCCATTTCTTCATTTCCTCTAGATCACTCAAATGTTGCTCTTGAAATTGATTATTTCATAAATTTATAATCTTGCCCAGTGCTGTTTTAAGTGAAAAACCGTGTAAATCAGTTTAAAAAAAAAATCTTGGGGCCAAAACATTTTCAAATTCGCTAAACAGATGATTGAATACATAACATAGCTAAATCCATTATTATTTGGCTGTTCCAAAATATATACTCACTGAAAATGAATTCTCAAATACATTGCAACAGTTCACACTGATCAAAAGGCCATGAAAGCATTAGGCATAATGATATAAAGAAACCATAACCGATAAAAGTGATGTGATACATGCATTTACAACATCAAGTATCAAACTTAACATTACTTTTCAACAAACACATTAAAAGGGTGTAGTTAAAATGAGTGGCTCAAATGGGTGGGTGTGTATCATGGTTCTTAGAGTATCATGGAAGTTGAGAAAGAGAATGACATGCTATGCATAATGAAGAACTACAAGCAACATTGATAGATATACAACCAAAATGGGGTAAGCAGCAATTATAATTTCTCAAGAATAAAATTACACTGCTATTAAAGAGTCTGACCACATTCTCATCATTACTACAATTTTATCATCATTCATCTACATCAGTATGCATATAATTGTGACATCTCTAGCCATGTCAAAACTGTCATATTACAGTATTAAAGATATTTCATAAAGGAAGTAAATAAAATTTAGCGCCACTGTGATATAAAAATGGGGTGTTCAGTTTAGACACATGACACGATTTCCATTAAAGCATCCACCATGAAATGAAACTAACTTTCTCATAACCTTACTTTTCTAAGAGCCCAGCTTCTAATTACCATTGTAGTAGTAAAATATACTGCTGATAAGTAAATTATCATGAATATAAAAGCCTGATTTGGCTAATACAGCTATAGCTATATAAATTTTAATAATTTAGCATAAAACAACAAAATTCAAGAGCTACTTTAAAGAAATGCAACCGATATGGTCATCCTGGGTCAAATTAAAAAAAAAAACAACGAATAAAACACCAATAAAAAATGGATAGACATAAAATGGAAAGAACCACAAAAAAAAAAAAAAAAAAAAAAATAGAAGAAAAAAAGTAAAGAAAAGCACAAAGTTAAGGGGAAAGGGGAGATGGAAGTAAGGGATTTGGAGCATAGTATCTCTATGATGAAAACTGTTAACTACATTCTTGAAAGCATCCCAATACAGGACTAGCTATAATCCCAGCACAGTTAGGGAAAGCAATGACAAGGGTCATGTAATTGAAAAAATTGGTTTACCCACCTGGCAATATTGTAACTTCCAAATTAATCCTCACAGCTGTGCTATTAAATTGTTCATCCAACCTGAATGAAAAATGCTGGATTTCCTTGAAATTCAATGATACATTACTAAATGGAGCTGAATAGTCCTCCATCCCTGAAATAAAGTTTACCTGGGAAGGGCAGAGGGTTTGAAACGCCCACAATTCTTCACTAACAGTGAAGTTATAAAAATTTTTCTCATTAATTTCAATGCAATAACTTGGTACAAAAATTCCAATTCTATCTCCTTCCTCCACCAGCCAGTCTAAACCATCACCACTGCTGAGACATTTGGGTAAACCATCATGAAACACCACAGCTGGTTTGTACACAGCTTGGTATTCTCGTTCCTCATCAGAAAGTCTATAAAGGATGACTAACACAAATGGGCGTGTTGAATTGGATCTAGCAATAGTGGCAAAAAATTCCTCTGCTACGTAGCCATATGTACATATTTCCAGCACCCGTCCTTTCACAGGAACATTCTGAGGTAGCAAATACAACCCAGTCTCCTCCAAGAACAATTCTTGAGAGCTACTTCCACCCTCTAGTAGTACGTTAAAAATAGTTTCGTCTAAAGTACCAATGGTAATGGAGTCGGTGTCTGCAGAATGCAGTGATACTATCATTACAGCCAAAAAAGGAAGAAGAGCAGCCATTTCTGTAGGCTACTTCCAGACAAGCACGGTAGAGGTGAAACTGCCTGGAACTCCCAAATTTAACCAGGACATCACCCACAACAGGAAGGGACTTCAAAGGCAATATAATTTTCCACTTTACACCCACTCATCCTAGAAAAGTACCCACCCACTCATCCTAGAAAAGTACCCACCCATCATCCTACGGATGGAGCTGACAGACCCACCTTCCTGAAGGATATTTTAGCTTAGCACCCATTCTATGGACAGAAAGGACAAATATCTCTTCATATAATTGTAGATTTGTTGTTTGCTATGTCATCCCAGATGCTTGGGCCTAAAAGGGCACAAAAATAAGAAAAAGAAAAAGAGCTGAAAGTGGTTTGGTCACAGTTTAGCTGACCAATGTATTTTCACTGAATGAGAGTCAAACCAAAAGTTGTAAATTTTACCATAACTTTTACCTCATCGGTTTTATTTACTGAAGTTGAGCACTGTTAGGCCTGCTCAGTACTTGGATGGGTGACCACTAGGCCTTTCCCAATTATGCTAATTTTGGACCAATTATGTTATTCTTTTATGCTCCATTTTTGATCAACTATGCTTCTGAAAACTACCGATTATGCTTCTAAGAGTACCAATTATGCTTCAAATTAAATTAGTTATTCCCATGTATAGGTCGTCAATTTTATAAGGTTAAAAATTATGCATTTTAAATCAAAGGTAAATTCATAAAAGTGTTCAAAAAAAAATAATAATAAATAAATAAATAAAAATAAAAATCAATAATCTTCCCAACAACAGATTCATCTTTCTTTGAAAAAAATGTTGAGTATCTTTCAGCTGCAGCTGAGCAAGGTGGTACTGAAATCACTTGCTTACCAGCACTGGACCACCTTGATACTTCATCCTCAGTGTTTTTGCCACCACTACAATTTTAAAACCTCATTGGCACACCCACAGCTTGGGATCAATATTAACAGAATGAAAAATAGGAAAACTTTAAAATCTTCATTATCAATATTGGTAGGTTTAAGTTCACATACCCTAGCAGGATAAAAAAAAATAGGAATGTTTCGAATGAATTCAACGGTACTTTGAGATCATTGTAAAATTTCAACCAAAGTAATCATATAGCAAATAGCATCAGTGTTAGGATGATGCACTGTAGTTGCAATAGAGGAAAGTTGACAATACTAAGGGGCCATCTCCTTCAAGATTGTATGTTACCTTAACAAAAACATTGCCAACATCTACAGTAATTGCCAGTTCTATTTGTAGCTATGTGCTCTTTGTAAGATTAGATAATAACTCAACGAGATTTGAATGATACAAACTCCCTAAAGCAGTCATGAACTTGCTTGAGCATTTCCCACTTTGATCACCAATGTGTGCTTCGAATATGTTGGCATAAATAATCCAGTTTTTGTCTTCCAAGCTAATCTTGACTTAGTACTCTAAGAAAGCATGTCGTTAATCCATCATATTGAGAAGTGATCCAGTACAGGTGTATTCAGCTTTCTCTATTCCCAGCTACCAATTATGCTCCAGAGTTACCAATTATGCTCGAAATTATGCTAGCATAATTGAGAAAGGCCTAGTGATCACCTCACAGTTGCTGAAATCTGCAGACAATTTTGGTGTTAAACTCTCTTTTTGGTTCAAATTGATTTCAACTAAAATTACTTACTGAATTAAGCACTGTTAGGCCTGCTCAGTACTTGGATGGGTGACCACCTGGGGACAGCAGATCTTGTAGGTGGTTTCCCTTTATTCCCCTTATTTTTTCCCCCCACCCTCTGCTCTCTCTTCTTACTTAACCATAAAGGGCCGATTTGACACCCTAAATTTGAAATTTCTCAACTCCTCACAAATTTATGCCTGTTCTTGATTTTAGTATTAATTGTAGTACTTTTCATAAGCTTTCTAATGGTATATTTATATTTAGTACAATAGGATGTTGGATTACAAGATACTATACTATGTTGGGTCACTCATCTTCAAAAACAAAAAAAAAAAACAAGAACAAAAATCATGCAACCTTAAATTAATATTGTGTTAATCTTTTTTTTTGGTGGTTTGTACAGGCTCTAATAAATGCTATAACAACAACAAAATTGGTGAGTTTCCAAGTTAGAGCCACCATTACACTTGATGGCACTACAAAATCTATCTGTCATAACAGAATGATATACTATTTCCATCACAGACAGACCAAATACTCTGATACTATCACAACAAAGCCCATTAATGGAGCTTGAAAATTGTGTAAAAATTATAGAATTTAATAATAATAATAAAAAAGGAAAAAGACTGGGATACAGATATTTCAAACACAAAAAAGAAAAAGAAAAAACAGAGCAGTTTCTCACTAAGAACTGTGGCAAATGATTAGTATATTATTTATTAAAATATAATGTTTTAGGCCAAGCAAAAGTTCATGTTGCAGTTTGTAGGGCATTGCCCCATTTGTGTAGTTTACTCTTTCCAGAGTAAAGATATTAAAACATGACCCATTTTGAGTTGAGAGGGAAGATGGAGCTATGGATGCACCTCTAGTAATTAATCTCCTTTTGAACTCACTGAAGTTATATCTTTTGTGTGATGTAGTTGTTAACACAGCTATCTATAGTAATGTCCTCTTTAATGGGATTGGATTACAATTATGTGTTACTCATGAATAAGGAAGTTTATTTAATGACCCTACACCTTAGCTGACTTCTCCCCAAACTAGGCTGGTAGGCCTATGAGAAAACACAGAAAATTTCAGAATGATCAATCTGGAAGGAGCTGATTCACACAGTACATAAATTATAATAAGAAATAAAAAAAAAACAACAAACAACAACTTTGGCACTTGATTAGGCCATGAAAAAAATAATATTTGAGTTACTCAGGCCCGCCCATATCAATTTTTGGTACTTGCATTGAATTTTTTTTTTTTATCACCTATTGGTAAGTTCCATTATCTAATAATAGCAATTGTAATATCTTGTACTTGAAATGTCAAAAAAATTGAGAATGCAACCACAACACATCCTAGAAAGAAGAAGATGAAAAAAGCCATTTCACTGCATCAATATCTTCAAAAATATGCCTGACAAGCTAAAGATTTAAATTGTCTGGCTTTACATTACAAAGATAGTTCTGATACTCGTGTGGACTATTGTATCTGTACTATAATTGACTATTTTTAATTTTATAATATCAAGCATGCCCTCATTATAAAAATAGAAGTAAATATATATATATATATATATATATATAATAAAAGGTTTAAAAATTAATAAATAAATATTTAAGTAAAAAAAAATAAATATAATTGAAAAAAAAAATTTTTTTTTAAAAATCTTAATTATAACTGTACTCATTCAAAAAGTCATATTTCTTGGTTTTTCATTTTGACACTCAATATTTATCCTGAAGCATTGCTTCAAAACATTCTTACAGTAAATATGGATGATGGGTGCGTGTGTGGTATAATTATCATGATTGCGTAACTAGCTAATTCCATAATATATTGTAATTGTCATAATCATTATAAACATTCAATTCATTATACTTCTATAGCAAAAGTGCATTAGTTGTCTCCAAAGAGATCTTGGTGAAAGCATGTGCGCCCTACACAGTCCTCTGCACTGGGATCTGCTCCAGCCTGCACCAGTAACTTCACCACCTCCAAGTAGCCCTGAGAGCCAGCACTATGCAAAGGAGTGGAATCACAGTGATCATGAGCCATTACATCCGCATTAGCCACAATCAGTGCTTCCACTACAGCCACTCCGTTATTGGATGATGCAAAGTGCAGGCAGGTCTTTCCACTTGATGAGATGCTTGATGCATCAGCTCCATATGAAAGTAGGAGATCCACATTATCCACGTGTCCATATGCTGAAGCAATCATTAAGTAACTCACATTGGTATCTGCGTAAACATCCAACTGTGACAAAATTAAAAAAAAATTGGGTGATAAAAGTTCTACACATGGATTACTTTCGCCCAATCTATCATTATAGTTCTGTGGTGTGAATATCTAACAATCATTATAATCATCTTAGCCAATCTCAGGATAATTAAAAAGGATTTGTGAAACAATGGTTTAATTAAAACAAGTTTTAATTAATATCAGAATATTAGGGTTGATGTTCACTGAATCCTCTGTGATTCTTCCCAGACAAGCTGTATTGACAAATAAAACTGGTTTTCAACAGCCACAATCCAAAAATTGCATGGTTATAGCATGGAAATAGGAACAGAGAGGCAGGTGTCCACCCCACCCCACCCTTTTTCAGAATTCGTATGTAAGGTAGCACCTATTGGTTTAGTCGAATCATTATAATTGAAATCTTTGATACTGGCTCAATAAAATCACCCTTGTACTTTCCGATGATACATACTTTCACCACGCCTATTTGTAGTTGAGCATACCAGACCCTTTACATACTGTGCACAGTAGGAAGCGTCTGGTTGCAGTCCAACACTTATTTCAGTAGAATTGGAATGTAATTACCCAACACTTGTTTCAGTAGAATTGGAATGTAATTACCTCATTTTGAATCCCTGAAGAATTATTGCGTGTTCAATTTGAGAACAAAATCAGAGCATTTTATTTAATCACTACGTGATTGTTCATTAAATAAAGCAAACTCCATAAGAAGTGTACACAACGTATTATGGGTCACATTCCTGGTGCATGCAATAAGATCAGTGCTGAACTGCAATCAAACTGTTTCTATAGTGTTAAGTAGGTATTGTGTTAGACTAGCATATTATATGTAGTGTCTGGCCAGAAATGACTTCACCATGCCTATACATTAACAACTCCACCACCAAATTGACCAGCAATCAGTACCTTCATTCATACCAGAAGCAAGAGTAACCACTGAGTTGTGTTATGAATAGAAGCCTTTCCCTTACAAACCACTCTTTGTAATCTTTGCTCATAATACCACAAACCAGGTCAACAAAACTATATACTGCATGTCCAATGACTACCAAAAATCGAACTGGTCTCATTGATAACACAGAGCAGAGAATATGCTACTTAAATCTTCTACAGCTGCAAAAGAGAATTTTAAAAAATAGATAAATGTGGCCAGGCATTTTATGGAATATTATCAAATGCTGTATATAGCTATCACAGGAAAACACTTAGAATTAGCTATTTATTGAAGCTAAAAAGAGTGCAAGAGATTAAACACAAGGGAGTCATAACGATTCTTTCATCTCATAAATAATTCACGAATTATGGGAACAGATTGTCATTGCTGCTCCGTGATGGATATCAGAAACTATAATATAAATGAAAATTTATGTTCAGAGCTGCTCAAATTATATTTTACATTTCTTGTCACTGCAGCCTCTGCAGAGAACAATTTTCATGCTTAGAAACATTTGATGAAGGAATTCAATGATATATCTATGTTTAAATGGTGGTTTGGGACTATAATGATCAGCATTTTCATAACCTGTGGCATTGTCTCATTTGTTAGTATAAACTTTCAGAGTAATAACAAATCTAGGCCATGTTTTACTTGAAGTAAAACATGGCCTAGATTTGTTATTACTAAGATGCAGAAGTTAGCTATAGAATAAAATGTTTTTAAAAAAATATTTACTAGTTGAACAATAGTAGCTAAAGTATTTTATTCCCACTATTCAGATAGTCAGCAAGATTGTTATTCATTGCAATTTGATTGTTATTCATTGCAATTTGATTTCGGAAGGAGATTGAGACAATTCCAAGGACTGGCTCCGATGAAGACAAGCAGAATTAAAATATTCTTGTTAGGGTGGGGGCTGGAGAAGATGCCCTTCCAAGCAAGTATAAAATTAGATTGAAGAAATGAACATTAGTAGTAAGGCATTCTACATGTATAAGACAGCTAGATTGTTGAAATAGCTACATTGCATTCTAGCTCTCAGAAATCATATAAATAAAAGGTAATGATCATGACTCAGCCATATTATATTGAGTTTAAGTTTCTGGGGTGGGAAACTCAATAATGTCACAAAGTTATCGTAACTATATTGTTCTACTTTGGTAGCAATTCCATAAGGGATCACTGGTCTTATATTTCTCAGAAT
The DNA here is from genome assembly GCA_963969325.1 of Lycopodina hypogea. Lineage (NCBI taxonomy): Eukaryota > Metazoa > Porifera > Demospongiae > Poecilosclerida > Cladorhizidae > Lycopodina > Lycopodina hypogea. The sequence goes on from OZ017790.1 coordinate 6,641,589, forward strand.
AAAACTAAATGGAACATATTTTACTCAGAGAAAATTGTTGCTGCTCAATGTTTTGTTCATATTAAATTAAAGTTTTCAAATTTTTTCCTTCTAATATGTATCACTTAAAGACCAGTGCCATTATGTGATGCATTTAGGGACCCAAGCCTGGGAGACACACAGGGGTGTCCAGCTCCTGATAAAGATGGTTATTCCTGCCTATGTTGGCCGATGCTCTGCTGTCAGGTCACTTCAACCAATGCAGTGCACCGAAGGAGTTCTCACAAGAATTCAAACCCACTGAACGGTAGAAGCAAGAAGAGTACAGCATAGATATTTGTATAAGATCTCTCTACATTATATAGGTGACCCACATGAGTTTATCAGCTGAATTTAATGCCATTGCATCTCTTCCCACTTTTTTTTTTTTTCATATAAAGAACATGAACATTGGCATCTTTTTTCCTTCTTTTAAACATTTTTTTGGGTTCATTGGGTAGGTATGGTGAAGTGTTAGTAGAATAAAGGGTAGTAGGGTGGGGGGGGGGGGATTTAAAGGTTGTTCTTCTTCTCTTCCAGTACATTCTGTTGAACTAGTTCTATGGCTTGCTGAGCTTATGTGAAGGACCAGACAATAAATTCACTGGGAAAGGTCGAGGTGGATAAGTCCAGGTATATTTATACTGACCATCCTGGAAGCTGCTTTTTTCCTGTTGATATAATCCCTATATTATTGTAATAAAACACATTGATTGAAAAAAATGTCAAAAAAGAAATAAAAACCAAAAAAAAAAACAACTGGGAAACACAAAATTTTTTTTTTTTTTTTTTTTTTTTTTTTTTTTTTTTTAATTAATTGACCTTGAGTTAGTATAATTACAATGAGTAAAAAAAATTTAATTCAGATTTTCGAACCATGGATCAAAAGTTGACTTGTTTTATTGTTCTAAACTCTTATTACTGTATATTAATCATATGCTTGCTCTAAGCCAAAGAGTTAAACTGAAGCAAAATAAAAAAAGCAGCACTTTGAAGTAGCTGAATTATTGAGGCTAAATTTTTAGCTCAGTGTGCCTTAGAGCTATACTGGTGATCAATAACAAAAGAAGAAGTGTAGCTGGATAGCTATAAATATAATCATCATTGTTAGTGTCAAAGATGACACTATTAAACAAGCAGTCTACCCGAGATAAATGTAATCTACTTGGAGGTTCTTTTCTTTCATACTCAGTATGTTACCATCTAGTGTCCAATTAACTCATAAGAGTCATCAGGTGCCAAAAACAAAACAAAACAAAACAAAACCAAAAAAAGATAAGTAGCTAAATTGAAAAAAAATAAACAGAATAAAAATTATATATAATCTGAAGAATGACAACCGAGCTCCTCTGCCTTAATGTAGCTACAGCCCTGATCAATTAGAAAAGAGTCAAGTGTCAAGTGATAAATCCTTCTAAGCGGAAGAAGAGATTAACCACCATGGCCATTAGCACTTCATCCTTGCTGTGATTACCTGCAAACTGAGACCAGTCACCAGACTACTATGGTTTTTCAATGAATGAGATAAGAAATGTGATTATGAACATGTCATTTAAACTTTGCACCTTGTGGTGTTCTTTAATTTCTATTGATCTGATAGTGGAGTAGATAGTGGCAGTGAAATTATGAACAGATAGTAATCAAAAGATGTGTGTACTGTGTAGAAACTGAGATCTGCACAATGTAGGCTAACTTATGCAGAATACAGACAATATTTAGAGCATGGGTCTGATCTTAACATTTCACACATGAATACTAATTTTCAGCTGTATTTATGATCTTCAACAATTTGGAAACAAGAGAAAGAAAGGAGGTTGTGGAAATAAATTGCACCCTTCTCCAGACACTAAAAGAAAAAATATTCATCCATAACCCAGGTCACTGTAAATCAAGAATTACACAACTTCAAAGATTTAAATGCTATTCAAGGTAAAATTAATTTCTTGAGGCATGACATTACAAGTTCTTGATGTGAAGCACTCAGCATCAATATCATTTACATGAACAATACACCACGGTGAAACAAATAAGAACCATAGAAATTTCTAGCTGATAAACACTTTTACTTTACAACATGCTGAGTTGTATACTAAAATAATGTTCACTGGTATTATTCAAGTATGTGGCTGTCATTATTCTTTTTCATCTTTTGGACATATCCACTTACTTCTAGCTATAAATAATTAAACTGAAGTGCCCCTGTGGGAGGGAGGAAGGAGGTAGAGATAGGTCCAGATAATTGGAGCACTCTCTAGAACAACATTAAGTTTTCTGAATATACCAATATCCTGGACCAATGTTAATTGGCTTGGCTATAACTTACCTTCTCCAGAGCAATAGGTGGGAAGATGGAAGCAGAGCACATGTCTGGTAATTCACCTTCCAGTGGAGAGAGTCCAGGTGGAGAGAATCTGCATGAAACAAATTTAATGCTCCTCTTGGCCATTCAAAACAAGTAGTCTGGTGATAGTTGGAGCATTGAGGAAGTTATAGAGCAAGCTTTGCTCTTTTATATTAGCTGAGCTATTGATTGCCACTTCCTGCCTGCAGGAGAATGCTAACAGGTTTAAATTCTTATCAATGTAAGAAAAACCACATGTTTTATTCTGAGGTGATTTACATTCAGCCTCATATCCTTCTTGTCAAATATATTAAAGTCCTTACAGATTTAATTTTTCTAAACTCACATTTACCATGCCAAAATTCTCTCTGCCACTATGATCATTAGTCTGGTAGCCACCCCTTCTTCTGGAAGGGTCTGGTGACCCAAGCAACTAAATCTGTCCCACTTGAATGCAATCATATGACATAAAATTGGCAGAGATAGAGTTACAGAGTATGTCTTTCCATAATGCCTAGAGTTTGCAAGATAGCCCCATAAACCCAATATTATGTGCAGGGATTAACCACAATTTCTAATCTGGGATTTACTATTGTAGCCAATTCCAAGTTCCTGCAGAACAACTTTGATACTGCCATGCCCCCAGACCCTTTCCCTCAACTGAAGAGTTTGGCAAGTGAGACTCAGGGCCTGTCAAACTACAGCCCTGATGGAGATTGGATCAATTGGATCTGCATAAATCCTATCTGAACTACACTCATATTTTCTGGCTAAGATCAGATCCTGATCCCACTGATCCATCTAGGTGGTAGATCTAAAGGTAAGATCCTGTGGATTATTTTTGTGATATTTTTGGTTGGCTGGGTTTATAAAAAAAATTATAAATTTGGGGTTGATCCAAGAGAATGGCAGCTGGTTGGGGTTGTTGTGGGGCTTGTAAATTTTTTTTGTTGTTTTTATTCAATAATTTCTTTTTTAATTTTTAGATTGGTTGAAAGGGTATGGCAGCTGGTTGGGTTTAGAAGAGCCTTAGCTTCTGAGGAGATGCTGATGTGCAGAATCTGCTAGAGGGGTTGCTGGGAATAAGTCTCAGTGTACTGAAAAAATAGCAACCTCGCTAGCTGCCTCTGGATATGAACAAAATTTGGCAGCAGTTACTAGAATAAAATTGAAAAACCTAATGCTGAAAAGAAAGTACATTCAGTAGCATGATGTTTGTTGTTCTTTTTATTATGTAGAAAATTATTCTTCAGATATATTAAGAGCAAGGCTAGTCCTGAAGGAAATTCTTGGTAACAAGACTTGAAATTTGCTAAATAGTTCATTCTAAAAATCTTAGAGCTGACATGATTTATATTGATCTGGATGATGATTCCAGTTATTAGGATTTGATATAGATAAATCTCTGCACTAGTTCCAACACACTATGAATATCATTATAACTTGCCCTTTCCCTGCACTTGAACATTATTCTCCCTTGAAGTAGCAATTACAATTGCTATTTATCTACTGCTAAAAGGCTGTGCAAGAAATTTATTTTAGCATAACAAAATCACAGGTGCCCTAAAAGAAGTATAGCCAAAGTATTTTCCTCCCTATTCTGCTAATTTTTATAGCAGTGTCTAAGTGTTGATAGTAACCAGGTGTGCTTCAATTGGACACTGTGTGAAGACATCACAACTGGATGAAATGGTGTGTATATGGGTGATTGTATGATCAATCCATGCAGTAACCACTTCTTTATATATTGTGTGTATGTGTTTGTGCAGTTATAGATAGTGCCTCTGTGCACATGTGGGGCAGAAACTCCAGCATCACTCAGGGATATGATAGGAAGAAAAGTATCTTAAGAAATTAGAGTTTTCTCTCCATCTTGGATTCAATATAGTTAAGGTACATATACCATGCACATCAACACATACCTTGAGATGGGGAACCATTATGGGAGAAACGAATTATTGGTGGGGGAAACTAGAATTAATCCTGGGTGGAGAAATCATTAGGGGAAAAACCTATTGATTGAGAAAGTGGTAAGAAATTGTTCCCATATGACTCCCTCTCGGCTGATGAAAGATGGAATACTTTATTCCACAAGTACTTCTTGGTTTAACCAATCCCTTATTGTTAGTATATAACCTGATAGAATATTTTTCGATCAACATATTATCATCAAAAGGGGAGTTGGGAGGTTGTTGCATTAACTTTCATCCATTTTTTAATTTACCAAATTTTTTTATACAAAATCTTTGTGTAAATGATTCTAATATATCAGCTAATGTGTGTCTGAATAAGCCGCTACATGTTAACTTACACACCAAGAGATGCAGCACCTAGCTCTCACATCAAGTAATAATTAATTGTTTCTCTGCAGAAAGTAGGAAATGGGGTGGAGGGGGGGGGGGGGACCAATCTCAATTAGGAAAAAAAAAATTTAGGAAATTTTAATGCAGTTATTCCTGAAAGAGTTGATTGCTGAGGATCAGCTGTTCCATGTCTGAGTTTAAAGGTAACACACTCAAACTATCCAATTTTTAGAATGTGGTGTTTAGGTAGCACAAGTTAATTAAACACTGTCACAAACCCATCTAAGATGGGTTTCACTGACAACCAGAGCCCACAACTAAAACCAACCAGGCTTGGGTACTAATAGTATAGCAATAGCTGGAGAAAAAGTCTTTTCTCTCACACACACTCAATGCACAGCACCCTCAATAGGAACAACAAATCTTAGCTTTTCAAGAAGACTCTACAAAATCACAGTTGACAATTACTAGCTCTGGTACTCTGTGTGTGCATATGTTTTGTCCAGCCAATCAGCTTCTTACCTCCTTTTAGCATACAAGACATACATAATTGAACACCACAAAAACACAATCCATTTATTAACTACCACAAACCACATATCTGTTTGACAGTAAACAAATCATAGTTCAGGTAATAATGCTAATAATGTTCTCCTTTCTCTTGTCTTGTCAGTCCTTGAAACTTCTTAGCTCATTCCCTGACAGACACACATTCAAATTATACTTTTGATTGAAAATTTACAATGTTTGTTCCTTTGACTTATCTGGTCATGCTGCAATACCTGTACTTTGCACCCAATAGTGCTAGAGATCCATTAATGCATGCATGTATGTAGACACTGGTTGCCATGTTGCTCCTAACCACAGATTAATCTTTGGAAGTTCCAATCTGTCTTTTTGACCAATTGTAGCAACATGAGGACCTGTAGCCATGGGCTCAGTGGGACACTATGCCATGGTGCAGAGCAGAGGGTGATGGTGAGATGATAGTTGTTAATGTTGCATAGTCTTGAAACTTGATCTCTAGTGATCTTCTTTGTCAGACTGAAGATGTGAAGGAAGTAATTTTATATATGCTGCAATGTTACCCTAGAGGTGCCCCATGGTCTGAAGGAGATGGAAGGCTAGTTCATTGTGGGTGTGGCTGCTGCTAGAAACCACACTCATTCTCACCAAGAGGTCATTTGGAATGGACTAACTAACTATCTGTCTTTGTTGGGTTTTGATCATCTTATTGTTATTTGTCAATAGTGGCTCTATCTACAATTATGGCATGAATGACACACACCAGTTTGGGCACACTGCTTTATTGCTTCTGCTCCTCCTAATATGTCTGGCACAAAAAACTGGTAAGTGCGATAAACACACACACACTCATGCACACACACAATACACACCCATACACACTCACACAGACCCACACCCACCCACACACCCCCCCCCCCCAACACAAACTGAGCATAGGTCCAATATACTTCATTAGGGTTGAGGGAGATTACAATGTCCAGTGGCTTCAGACCATTTTAACCGATAATACAATATTTGTTCAGTTGTTTAAACCGAAGGCATTTCTGTTCCTGCAATGACCTGGTTTGGTACAAGTGAGGCTAGTATAAAGGATCCTTCAGTTGCCACTAACTCTCGTATAACAGCTAGAAACTTCTGCTTTTGTCTATAAAATATCTGTTCTCCATATTTGAAGCAGTGAATCTCATTCCAGGAGCCATTCACATGATGTATAGTCAAAATTTTTTTATGGCTACCTTTTGTAGAATTTGCAATGAAAAACCTTGTGGTAAACTTACTCTGACCGTTTGTACTATGGAACTATCATCACTATTATGAATGTATAAATGTCATTGCAATTCTTAATAAAACCAGTTTTTCCTTTTTGTGTACTTTAATACTTTGAGATTTACAGTTAGCATTTGCTAGAAAAGCACACATGTTTAATTATGTAGCAACACACTACATTGGCGAGGAGGAAACTCTTCTATTGATGACTACTGTTTTAACTTCTTTTGTATGACCATTGCCACCAACTTAGGCCGTATTAAGGAATTTAGGGTAGAAGACGTAAATACTTCTTCTTATCTTGAAAGAGTAGAACTGTTTTTTTGCAGCTAATGAAGTCCCACAGGCTTAGAAGACACTAGTACTCCTAAGCTGTTTTGATTCGAAAGTGTATGAAATTCTTGAGATATTTCTAATTCCTGAGACACCAAACATAAAATCATTCATTGACCTAGCTGCAGCACTGAAGTCACATTTTGACCCCAAGCCATTTATTATTACTCAACATTTCCATTTCCATAGAAAGATTGAAGGTTCTAATTGGCTATAGCGGATTTCACAGATGATCTTCGCAGTTTAGCGGGGGACTGTGAATTTGGCGCTGACCTGCCAGATACCATGCAAGCTCAGTTTATTTGTGGTTTACACAATGAGGTAGTGCAGAGGAGATTATTGGCTGAAGTCACTGTCACACTCAGATGAGCATTTGATATAGCAACTGGAATTGAGGCCGCTTTAAAAAATATGAAAACTTTACAAAAGTTGTAAGTGGTAGCAGGGCAATAAATGTTAGTTCCCAGGCCTCCTCCTTGCAAGCATTATAGTCAGAACAATGATGCAGTGTGTGACTGTCTGTTTCAAGCTGCACAGTGTTACAATTGTGGGAAGTTAGGACACATAGCATCAGTATGCCATGCAGCTAAGAAGCAAAGAAACAAAGATTCAAGATAAAAGTGCCTTCCACCCACTCACAGACTGAGGAGGTAAAGTGGGTGGCAGGTCAACAATCTCAGGATGAGGCAAGCAGTTCTGATCAAGAGGGACAACTGAGTTTGCATGCTGCAACAAAGAGACTTTCTCCAAAACCAATTATGGCCACCATTTTCATTGAAGGAAAAAAGATAACCATAGAAGTTGACACAGGAGCATGGATCATAATACTTTCTCAGGGCACCTGGAGATCTTTTTTCCAAGTTTGTCAATAAAAAAACTTATAGTTCTATTGAAAACCTAGACTGCTCAAACATTGTCAGTTTCGGGCCAGAAAGAATTCTTAGTGAAGTATGGACAAATTACCAAGATATTAACAGTTACTGTGATGAATGGGGATGACCCTAACCTTTTGGGCAAAAATTGGGTAGATGCTTTGAAGCTCAGGGTGGTGTAAATTGTCAAAGTTGAGTTTGCTACACAATTGGACGCATTATTGTAACAAACACAGAGATATTCAAGGATGAACTGGGTACCATTAAAATTTTTCAAGCCTGCTTGCAAATCAGGGAAGGAGCAGCACCAAAAAATTTCTGACCCAGATCCATTTCATTTGCACTTTGGGAAGAAATGGTGGAAGGAATGGATCATCTAGAAGCTACAGGAAAATTGGAAAAAATCTGTCATGCTGATTGAGCTCCACCCATAGTAGCAGTTCACAAGAAAGATAGAAAATTCAGGGTATGTGGAGAATGTGAAAATCTTGTTGTGTGTAGCTTCATAGCCCTTGACTGAGGTCTGTGGCTGCTCAGTAGGATTAAGTTTACAGTGTGTCACAGGAAGGCATGGCACTCTATGTTCATCTCCATGTTAATATGCTGCATCATCAGCCAAGTTATATTTTTCTGGTCCAGTCTATGTTGTCTTAGCATGTCCAGTAATGTCACCTTAATGTCATTATTTTGTCTTTATCATCATACTGTATGTTGTGTTCATCCAGCCAGTTTCCCATGTCTTTTTTTTCCTTTGGTTTATTGTGGTATGCCACATTGTTTACAACTGTTACTGCATTGCCTGATATGTGTTGTAGTAACTGTTTAGTAAACCATTGCATAATGTTCTTGTTTGACCTAAACATCTAATCACCTTCTGGCACCCAACCATCTGCACTTCCACACAATGAACCTTTGCCCTCTCCCACTCAACACCTTCCATCCTCCCTTTCTGTCACTGTCTATCCATGTGTATCTCTCTGTGTTATTTGCGTCCACCCATGTCTTGTCCGTTTAGATAATTACCTTCTTTTCTTGTCTGATCTTTGTTACAGTTTAAACATATGTATGTCTTAGTTATATTATGTTGAATTTTTTGTACTCTCATCATTTGTTGTCCCTTTTCATGTATCTAAAATCCATCTCCCTCAACACCCATAAACTAAATATCCCTTCATCCTTCACACCCTTTAAGACCAACATGAATGTTTGGTAATTTCATTGTTTGTAAAAATTGTGTAGAGTCAGATGTATAGCTTCTTTGTCAAATGAGTTAGGGTTAATTCTAAATCTCGATTTAGTGTACCGTTTTGTTGGAGTAAGTATTTCTTTGTCTTCAGTCATCATCTGGTAAATGATTTTAATTGTTGTCTTGGACATTTTATTTGCAGTTGCTGGTCTGCCAAGTGATTTGTTCTTCATTAGTGACTTCCCAGTCCACTTTTCAGATTGTGAACTCAAACATATTCATCTTCCTGGCTTGTTTCTCACTCTCCTCAATGGATCTCCAGAGGAGGAAGATCCTTGCCCACTCATTGCTCTATTGCATATAATTCAGTACACATTTTAACATCATTTAATATTCTTTAGTCCAATAAAATTGAAAATAAAGCAACATCAACTAGACACAACAACCAACAGCAACAACCAACAGCAACAACCAACAACAACAACCAACAACAACAACCAACAACTATAAAGAGGTACAAGCATTATGCATTATTTATCAGAGTTATGCAGGATAAATGACTATCACAGCATGGCTTACCTATCAGTTGAGATGAAACCTTAGAGAGCTTAGAAGTCTCTCTATATACTCCAACCTCCATGTGGTTTTAGTGCAATTGGTGTGTGTCTGTGTGTGTCTGTGTGTGTGTGCGTGCATGTGTGTGTGTGTGTCTGTGTGTGTGCATGCATGTGCGTGTGTGCATGTGCGTGTCTGTGTATGCATGCTTGAGTGTGTGTGATTTCTTTTTTGCATATGCATACCTTAAAACACTTTTTGCAAAGTCAATAGGCTGAAGCATGCACTATGTCACCTCTGTAATTAACTTCTAACTTCCGAGGCCCAAGTGAAATAGAATAAACCTCAGTTCAAAATTGAAAGAGCATAAGATGACAATGTCTCAAGAATTGGGTAGCAGCTTCACCTCTCCACAATAATTTAAATGCTTAAGCTTATATTTCAGTGTTCATTATTAACCATCAACACTATACCTGACACCAAGTGAAGAAAAATAAGAAGAAAGGAGGAAGATGTGGAAGGGGAGGTGGGGGAATGACAACAAAAAGACAACCATGTAGTCTAGCTGATACGAATCCTTCAACTTTTGGAGTACCTTTTCTAATTATTCTATCTATATAAATATATTTGGTTGCTCCTTCATTGTTCAAGCCATCAGGAATGCTGCTGTTGACCAGGCATGTATGAATGCACTGCAAAGACTGCATAGTCCAAGGAACACACAGAACACCCTTTTCATCATGGGATGTTGAATCCCTGCACTGCCTTTACCTTTTTACTCATTTTAGTTTTCACCTTCTCTTTACCAATCTCATGTCCAAGGTATGTTATACAAGTTGGTCACAAACATGCACTCCCTTTCTTTGATCTTCAGGCCATCTTACCTTAATCAGGCAAACACTTCTGTTAAATGAACGATATGTTTTGTTCTGGTCTAGCTCTGTGCTACAATATCATCTAAGTAAGGCACTTCATACTGCTGGGAGTTGGTGTTATTCCATGACCATTTCCAATACCTTGGGTTAAATCTAATGCCTTAATGCACTTAGTACTTCCATCAATCAGTTCTTCCTCCTGCAGTAAATCACATTGGCACTGTACTATTCCCTATATCTTCACTCCAGATTTCCTGCAACTCCCCTGCTTCGCATCAGCACCACTAACAATTTAAATAGGAAGCTTGCAGTCTTCAAATATTAAAATATTATGTGTAGAAAACAGAGAGTTGAAGGACACATTAGTTTTTGTAGGTAGACAGATTATCTAATTAATAAGAGAAAAATGTATATCACAGGCTTTCCCTTTAATACACACATTTTTTACACCACTTCTACGCCAGTTTAACGAAGAATTTATGCATCTTTCATTATTTGTAGTTTGGTTGGAAGGAAATCAGCTACACTCACAATGTATACATACAGCTGAATAAAGCTTTGTAATTGGTTCATATCACCTCCAATTTAAAACCTGGGTCAATCCAATGTAGTAATTGATTTACTACATTTTCCAAAGTTGATTCTAGGTATAATTTGAGCAAAGCTTTGATTGCATTTATATTGATATTCCAGATTGTATACTAATCCTCTGCTGCTCATAAGTAAGTCCTGAGTTTTTATCGAGCACCTGAATATCCCTCTCAGTTCCTCTCCCTGGACAAAGTGACTCCTCAGCTCTAGCATTCGCGTCAACTTAAACTTACATTCTAAACAGAGTGTGAACAACCTGTCTGTTTTTGATGTCTTCCTGCATTATATCTACAACAACCATATTTGCATGCTTCTTTTATGCAAGTAGGAAGAGGATGTGGCTAATGGTGGATCCTCCCCACCTGTTTTATTGACAGAGATGTGGAGGGTTGAGCTCTGGGTACTTTAATATCAGCGTGGCATGGAGATGACCTCACTGAAGAATATGATGGGTACGTCTGCACTGACCACTAGGTGACCTTGCAAATGTGCATGTAAAAGATATCATTATCTACATACATACATATGTATATATGCATGTGAACACATCAGCAGTCTGTTTTGTGTGCAATCTCATTAAATATTCCTGTGTCCAAATAAATAAATAAGAAAGAATAATTATGCAAAGCCTGGGGTCAATTAACATATAATTTTGTCATACATTCTTAGAGTTCTCTTATTCTTGGATATAGCACTCCTATGATGGGATCAGGTTCCCACTCCAAACATTATCAGATGAGCAATGTGGATGATCGTCCAGTGGCTCACTGAAGGTCTTGCAGCTACACAGTCACTTAGAAGAATTCTGGGTACTGCTCCTCCTCACAGACAACTTTGGTTGCAATGATCTAAATTCAAGGTTTATAACTTCTTTCAGCTTATACTTGATTTTAGTTCTTGTCGACAGATGCATGCAAACATCTAAAATGGCTGAAAGTTGAGGTCCTTAATGTGTTCGGTTAATAAAATTGCCTCTGACTCAATTAAACAACCTTTATTCAATGAAACCACCTCTACTTAATGAAAGCACCACAGGTTACTGAAACCACCTTTAGCTAATGAAACCACTTCAAGTTACTTAAATTAGCTTTGTGTTATTTAAACAATTTGATAAATGTAACCATCACTTCTGTATTTTAGTAAAATAAACCACCTACTCTGAAGTGGGACATCCTTTTATATAATATTTGACCAGTACTCTATTAAGTTAATGACTTCCTCCTTTAAAATGTAATGACTACTTTTCATGAGAAGAAATCAACAACCATTTTGTATGACCTACAAACATCTATTCCATATCAGTCTGACAAACTAATCAAATTAATCAAATTACCTCAGGAAAGTGGGAGGAGGTGTGGAATTAGGCCAACATCTCTTCACTAGGATTAATTGTAGTCCTCTACATAAAAAAAAATTTGAGGCTATCTATACCTTTGATGACCCTCGTGGGTTTGAAAGTTGGATTCCTCACCCTCTATTCCTTAAATTGAGGAGGGGAAAAGTATGGTATGAATTATTTTAGTGTGAAGCGTGTCATCCAGGAGTGATAAGATGGCATGATCCATAAAGAAAGATATTTGAAATGTGCAACTAGAAGATTATTAGATAACATTCCAACATATCATGTAAACACTTTTAATATATTTAAAAAAGGATTCTTGTCAGAAGTGTTTATAGAGCTCTATCTGGTGGTAATTACTATTACTCTTCATTATCGACCCCTTCAAAATAAGAAAACAAGTAAGATATGCAAGTTACTGATCGGAGGCCTGCTTACAGACCACCATTCCAGGGGAAAGAAATGCAGTGATGGAGAATGATGGCTTCTGTATTGCCACCATTACATCCTCACCTAATTCTGTCAGATTACATGAAAGAGTTGCTGTTGTAGCTGCTCCTGTTGGTTGCTCTGTACTTGCCAATGTGCACATAGGCACTCACATTAATAACAAGATTAATTTTTAGGGTTGTGATTGTTCTAGTATTCCATCAGCAGAAAAAGAAATCCTCAAATGCTTGGAGGATAAGTGTGGTGTTTAACTTATTCCTTAAATGTTATTTATTTACTCAATTTATTAATTTTTCCCCTCCTTTTTTTCATCTTGCTCTGCATTATTCTTCTTATTCTCTTATCTCTGTTAGGTAGGAGGAACTACTTCGCTTGCAGCAGTCTTTGCTGCACAAGTCCCATATTATCCCCTGCTGTCCACTGGAGATAAAAAGGCTGGCATAGTTCTCTGAAATCACTGTGATTTCCTTAGAGAGGAAGTTCATCCAATGTAGTAACAAGATCAGGTACTTATTTGTGTGTGTGTGTGTTTGTGTATGTGCATGCAGTGAGTGAGTGCGTGGTTGGAAGTGTGTTGTGGGTGGGTGGGTTATGGGTGGTTGCATTGTGAGTGGGTGTGTTATATGTGTGTATTCGTGAATGGATGAGTGGGTGTGTTATATGCAGGTGTTTGGGTGGGAATGTGTTGTGGGTGGATGGTGTGTTGTGGGTGGGTGGGTAGGTGGGTGTGTTGAGGGTGGGTCCATGTAGCTGGGAGGGTCTGTGTTTTGTGGATAGGTGGGTAAGTGTGTTATGGGTGGATGTGTTCGTTATGGGTCGGTGTATTATGGGTGGGTGGGAGTGTGTTGTGTGTGTGTGGATGGGTGTGTTATGTGGGAGGGTGTGAGTGTGTTGTGCATTGGTATGTTGTGTGTGGGTGTGTTTTGTGAGGATGTGATTATTTGTTGTATGAGGGTGGGTGTGTGTATGTTGTAGTTGGGTTAGTGTGTTGTGGTTGGGTTATTGTGTGTTGTGCTTGTATTTTGTGTATGCTTGTGGGTGATGCATTACTGTGATAGTCCTATATTATTTTTGCCTAGTAATACTCCTGGATGCCAAAGTTTTGCATGACATATGGCCAAAGAGGTAGAAGAGGACATACAGACCAAATAGGTGGGTGGACAGAGTAGAGAGATGGAAATTCTCCTCAGTATGTGCTTAAGTCTCACAAATTTTTAAGAATCTTTAAACCCCTTCTATATGCAGCAGAGGCGGCATACTTCTGTGTCCAGCAGGTGTGTGGGATAAACAAGTTATAGTGATGTGCTATACATATCACCACACAAAATAGTTTATTGTGGCAGGTCAAGGAGTGTTGGTGGTCCTGAAATACAGCAACTGAAATTTTTATTTAAAAATTAATTCATAAAAATATGATTTCTGATTTGTGGGATTTTTTCTTCATTTCCTTTCTTGATGTAAGTTCAACATTAATTGCTGTGTAAGTGTTCTGTGTACTTTAACCCCATAATCATATCTAATTATTAAGAGTCATTAAATATTCTTGTAATAGCCAGAAAGTACCTGTGTACCTTATCTGTGTTATTGTCAACATATAGTGATAGTCAAGAGATCACTTTTGGCAAAAGTTATGGACTGTTCATAAATGAAGTACTTTTGGTGGAGCCAGCCCTGGTCAGTAACAAGGATAATGCACCAGGAGAATTCACTATTCCTACACTTTCCCCCATTTCATGCAATCCTTGGTGAGCAGATTAATTGAATATGATCACATTCAAAGCATCCCCCTCCCTTTCCTCGGTCTATAGGAAGACACCAGGGTCATTATCATCTCTCCTCATGAGGGATCTCATGGCAGAAGAGGAGGCCAAAGAGAAGAAAATTAGGTGGATCTTTGAATAAGGACAAGATTTCTTTGAATTCAATGTGGATAAATATGTAAGTTCACATTTTGCTAGTTGCTGTGAGCATGTCATCCAAGAGTGGTAAGATATGGCATGATCCACAAAGAAAGATGTTTGAAAATGTGCAGCTAGAAGATTTCTAGATATCATTCCAACATTAACATGTAAACACTATAAATAATTTAAAAGTAATTTTTGTCAGAGGTGTTTATCCATCTGGTTATAATCACTAGTAATCTTCATCATTAACCCCCCAAAATATGAAAACAAGTAGGATGCACATGCTGCAAATATAAGGATTGCTTACAGACCACTGATCCAGGAGAAAGGAATGCAGCGATAGATAGTGATGGCTTCTGTTTTTCTACCATCACATCCTCACCTTCTCATATGCTGTGAGATTACATGACAGAGTTGCTGTTGTTTTAACTGCTCCTATCAGGTGCTCTGCTCTTGCCCTTGTGCAAATACACATACATATACAGGGTTGACTTGAGATGTACTCCCTGTGCAACTATTCACATCTTTGAGGTTTTTTTCTCCTGCTGAAGGAATACTTCAGCAATCACAACCCTAAAAATAGATCTCTTTATTACTGTAGCAGCTTGTCACAAACCTTTCTCCAGTGACACCCTTTCTTTTTCACGTATATCAATTCACTTTCAATTTAGTCAAGAAAATCAGCATCACATAATAATCTGCTTCACATAATGAAAAAATGAGCACAAGTTGCCATATATGTACATAATGTGCAACTGTCCTCCCACCCATCAAGCAATCATACTCCTCTATTTCAGCTAATCAACTACAACAGTCAATAACGATACAACCTGCCCCTTACAACAATCAACAATAATACAACCTACCCCTTACATCCATAAAACACACAACTGACATGGTGTGATACTATCAATAATAATTCTAATAGTTTTCCCAATAATAACACCACTAAAAGGTTCGTATAGTTTCTTTACTTTGTCACACAGCTATTTTAGTATGCATTTGTAAGGAGGTATAATAAATCTTGGATAGAGCTCAAGTGTATGCTATGGAGCTCCTTATTCAGAGACACTCCTGCACAAGCATATATGAGTAGTTGATCATGTAACATGAGCAAAACCTTAATCTAGCTGTTATAATACTTCTTGTGCAGTAGTTTACTTTATCTCATGCTATTGATTTGTTGCTTGATGAGAGTCTGTCAGTATTTTTAATGTATTAGATAGCTCTTTCAACACACACCTACCACATGGACAGTGAGGTCGCAACCTTCATACAAATAAGTTCTTTTTTCTGCACTTGTGCTCAACAGATCCAATGTGCAAAAAATGCCCATTTATATGTGAAGTATGGCACCAGTGAGAAAATCATAAAAAATTTCTTTTTAAATCAAATCTTTCTTTTTGAAAATTGATTTAAATGCAGTCTGTGACTTCGTGGATTTAATATGCAATTTTGGGTACATTTCAGAAATTTTAGGGAAATTTTCTTACAACACATGCAATCCAACTTTTTCTGATTTTTTTTAGCATTGAATTAGGTGTATCGTGTATAACAAAATGGCTGCTATTCATAACTGTTTAGAACACTATGTTTGTATATCTACTATTTGTCATCCATTTAATGAGATAATTTTAACAACAGGTGATACGTAGAAGGGTACTGTGTTTGTTTTGACACCCTTTTAAAGAAAATGGACAGTTTAAGGAATACTACTACTAACAAATTAGACTTTCCGGATAGTAACATCCTACAATCAAATTGACCACTACCCATTGAAATGTGAGTGTGAATAGGTATTTAATAGATGTAATAGATGTAATAGAGTGAAAATACAGCTATAAATAAAGGATGGATTCATTGTTACTATTGAAGCAAGTCATTGATATCTAGTCATAATTTTATTATTCTGGTACAGTTCCATGCTGATTCATATCAGCAGAGTTCGATACACATCAACATGTTTGATTGGCATGAACACCTTGCTGTGTGCATTTGATTTAGTGATTCCACACTTGCACCTCACTAATTAAACAACAACAGTTGGCGCAAGCTTGGACAACTCTGGCACCAAACGGCTGTCCTGTCACATCAGGCAAAGAAAAGATCAGGAGAATTGGATAAAGGTTAATTTTGTTCCCATTTTATTGCAAGCATTTCACATTATAGGAAAGGATGGCTGGACATGATGTGTCTTCTGAGATTTGAAGATGCTGCAGTGGATGCCCAAACTAACTTTAGCTTAGCCATAGATATGTTTTTCACCCCAGATGGCCGCACCTGGTCTTTAGGTTGAACTTGAAAAACTTTGGCTCAAGATGATTGAAGTTTTCAGCTCTTGATTAAACCTGATGTCTAAATTATGCTCATAATAGATATAAATTTCAGTTCAGTACATCATCTTCATTGGGCTTGTGGGTAAAAAAGTCTTCTATGTGACATGCTTGTGGCTATTTCTTGGACTGGGAAAATGAGAACCAACTAAAGGTCAAGGGACTTTCTAACTGTGATTCAAAGTACAAGGGACAACTGACCATAACTGCAGAAATGTAACTCTCCTAGAGCCACTTCAAGATATTAAATAAGTGAATGAAGTTAACACAATTAATAATTTTATAGTGAAGCAACAAAAGAAAAATGCCAGAAAGTACAACTCAGAGAAGACTAATCAGTAATGACTTACAAGTTCAGCTAAAACAACATAAATTGGACGAATAGGCCAATAAAATCAATAAGTAAGAGCACAGTACAATTACTGAATCATTAATTTGGTCCCTCCTCGCTAGATAATTGCTGCACACATTAATAGGGTCATGTTTACACATTTACAAAACTTACAGATGTGGATAGTGCTCTCACTTCTTAGGATTAAGATTTTATTTGATTTCTCAGAGATTCTTTAAATTAAATAGCCTATCATATCATTTTTGTGAAATCGATTTAGTATTAAATCACCCAAAAGTGATTTCAAATCATGATTTTCAAATCAGCTAAAACTAGGTAACCATGCACTCTGATGCTAACAGTTACTGGTTATTAGGTCATAGCAATAATCTGACAACTGGACTAATTCAATGGAAGGTTATGTGTAGCTCTGTTTGCATTATTTCACTTATTAAGACCACAAGAGGAGCTGACAGCTTAACAGAGCAGATTTATCATTACTATTCTATAGACAGCCCTAGTAAATGATTTTTTTTTTTTGGTCAGTAACAAGGACAATGCACCAGGAGAATTCACTATCCCCTCACTTTCCCCCATTTCATGCAATCCTTGGTGAGCAGATTAATTGAACGTGACTACATTTAATGTGTCTCCCTCCCTTCCCCTGTTCTGTAGGAAGATATCTGAGTCATTATCAGCTCTTTCTGTGAGGGATCTCATGGCAGAAGAGGAGGTGGAAGAGAAGTAAAATATGTGGATATCCTCTTCGAGTAAAGACAAGATTGTTTTGGATTCACTGTGGATGAATATGTGAGTTCACATGTTGCTGGTTGCTCTAAGCTTAACAGACCTCCCTGGTAGCCATCATCTTTATGAACACTGTTTGTGGTCACATACCCTGTGCAGTGGCAGCATCGACACTCAGTTAGCATTTCTTTCCTACAGGTCCATTAATAAAAGTATAGTCTCACACGTCTCCTTTGGATCAATAGTCAAGTCTCAGGTGGAATCCTAATCATAATACAATGATGGCTGTATATATACACCTTATAGAGTTACACTTATGGTTAGCCCTTAATTAAACCCCCACGTTGGCAGCTAAGAAGCCCATAACATCGATTCAAAATGAAGAGTGAGCCATTTGGTGTTATGATATTCATATTCAGCTGTCCATAATCCTGATGATTTTAATATAGTAGAGAGGTGTTGAAATACTCACCAAATGCCTGCATCTGGGAAGACAAGCAATTTGACAGGATTTTCTGTAGAATAGACATTGTATTATAAAGACAACACCTGTACATAGTGCGATATACAAGTAGAAAGAAAGCAACAACATTTATTTACTTTATACGAGTGAATTCCAGCATGCCTCTGCAAAATCTCATCTTTGCTGCTTGTCATTATTTCAACCAACTGAATTTGCACTCATGTTATCCTATAGATTTATTAGTTATGTTAGCTCCCTGCCTACCTACCTGCATGTGAAACAAGGAAAAAACCCTTTTTTACCTCAGATCCTATGAGCATCTCTGGCAGAAGGTCTTAGAATTTCCTGAAAAGGGCAGACAAAAAAGTTAGGAGTTAACTAAAATTCTACTTTTGGCAGCCAATTTTTTTTGAGCATAAATAATTAAGAGTAAACAAATCATTGACCCTGTTCTTATAGAAAAGAAACTGAAGAAAAATCATTCTGAGGAAAATAATTGAATTGCAGAAAATGAAATCTGGAGTTGTGACTAGAAAAAACTGGTCAATGTGTAATTTTGTTGGAGAACCAGCATCTCATTTCTTGTTTCTTCATTATGTCTCCTATTTTTTTTGGGAGAGTGGTGGGGGTGCAGGTAATAGTGATGCCAGGGAAGAAGCGCAAGCTAATGCCATATCTCAGAAGCTGAACCACAGTTACATGGAAAGGAGCAAAAACAGTGTGTTGAAAGTTAAAGTGAGCAAAATGGGGTTACTGACTGGCTACTTCAAAGCAATGGGGGTGGGGGGTTGGGTGAAGAGGCTGAGGCTGAGGCAGTGGTGTATTCCTTAAGTAGTGGTGGAGGATTCCTACCGAACTCTGACATTAAAACTTTAGTACAGTAGAATGAGGAAGAAGTGAGTCCTCATTCCTCCTTTGATTTGTTACTTTCTTATTGAGATGGATAGCTCCATATGGATTAAAAATAGCTCAACCTCTCCAATGGTGGCCACCTCGATGTGGTGGAGATGCTTTAAACCAGGAGCCACCAAGCGGTTTAGTGCTACCATATTTTGAATAAGTAGAAGAAAGATTCAATGGTGGGAGTCCAGTGATGTATCCAGCCAAATGTAATTCTGTTTGTTGTATAACTAGTATCTTGATTATTAAAGGAGAAGCTGAAATGAACCTCTTGTTTTTAATTTATTGATATATTCATTTATTTGGTTATCATTATTTATTTAATTTTTACTAGCATGCAGTTAAGGCCATCAGCCACATATGCCTGCTAGTCCCACCTTCGGAGGGTTGTAGTCTCACAAGGGTCTACTTGGAACAATATTTTTTTAAATGCCAAATTTATTTTTGGAAGCTCATGATTTAGTCTGAGTGTCAGCCCAATGTACTATATTTAATAGTGACATCATGTTATGCTCCATAATATACACTATTTTACCTTATAATAACATATTTCACTCCATGACATAATGTTTTGTTTAATTGTTTTTTTTTTTTTTAAATAATATTTTGAATTAATTAATTATTTTCTTTTTTAAAAGTTTTTATTACTAATTTTATTTCATTATTTATTTACTTTTCCAATTTTGGTAACTTTTTTTTGAGTTTTCTGGTTGTCCTTGGTTTTTTTTTTTTTTTTTTTTTTTTTTTTTAATTTACTTTAGTAGGAAGGATGCCATTTTTTTGTTTTGTTTTGTTTTTGTTTTTGCTTTTGATTTTTTTTTTTTTTTTTTTTTTTTTTTAATTTAGAAATCTAAGTTTAGCTTTTCTTTAATATATAGAATGCTAGATTTTATTTTCCTAACTGGTCTTAGTATCTCATGGTTTAGCCTTAAGTGTCTGCCTGGAGTAGTACACTATTTCACTCTGAAATGTACACTAAATAGTATAAGTTATACATCTGTTTTATTTCTCCCTTAACCTACTATGGCCTGCAGTCACACAAGTGTCAGCCTGGAGGACATATCTGTACACAGAACTGCTCTTCTTCTGCTATCTCATGGTTTAGTCTGAGTGCCTGTCTATATTGTGTTCAATATGAAGTATAATAGTGTTTATTACAGAGTATAAAATTGTAATTAGGAAATAAAGTGTACATTAGGAGTATAATAATGTATTTTATAGAGTAGGTATAATAATGTACTTTATAGAGCATTAGGAGCACATATCCAGCATTGCCCAGGCCAATGTCAATATAAAACTTTGTAGTAGTTGCTCAAAAATATTTTTAGATCTTGTGCTAAATGTACTAAATCAATTGTAACCATGTACAATTGAAAAGGTTTAAGATAAATATGTATATATTACAACAATAAGTCTAGTGTATACTGCCAACTCTGGGCCATTGATGCTTGTGGTAAATGCAAGAAGTTTCCCAAATATATTTTAGACAGGATAGAAGAGAATCTCACTTGGGAATGATCCCAGTGATAAAATATTTGTAGTATTATAGATAACTATAAATGAAAGCATATTACCATCATGATCAATTGATATTGTCCTGTAAGATTAATGAAGGTTCAACATAAACCTCTGAAATGCCTTTTTGATTGGCATAAAAAGATGATTATAAAAAGAAAAACTCTCTGCTGCAGCTGATAGTAGCTGAATTGATGACCACCTTGACAATGTGTTTTGATTGTGTTTGCACCATTCCAAAACACAACCTTTGAATCCACAGCATCAGATGTTGCCAGGCTAACTAACAATTCATTTTATAGGCTAGTAGTAGTTGTTAAATTATTGTAGAACAGGAATGCAGCAAGAAAATCAACACTAACAGCCGATCAGGTTCATACTCTTCACCTTAAATGGCAGGAAATACCTAGAAGTCATAAAACATTTATTTGTGGTTCAGAGTCAAATGTACCATCAAAGTAAGTTATACCATTTTTGAAAATATTTAAGCCATGCCAAATCCACTGCTCCCATCAACTCACCCTTGTACATAAAATTTAAAAAAAACCCATAATGTGGCACCATTGTGCTTAAAAGCATATGCCAGCATTATGCGTCCAGACATACTGCTAGATGCTGAAGTTGACAGAGACAACGAAATATAATGAGTGCCGCTATTCTCAACAACAATTAACTCACACAATACACTTTGTGAACATAATATTATCATAGAAATGCTCATATATATTCAGGACACTCACTGTAAGGAAGAAATGAGTAAGGGAGCAAGGACATATCTTCTCAAGAGGACAGGCTAGCTGGAAACAGCTAGCACTATACAGGAAAGAGAGATTAGAGGACTTCGAGAGAGATTTATTAGTAACAAATTGAGTTGAAGAAGTTACCATATGTTTATAAAAAAGGTATATATTTTTAAGCACATGGTAATATAGTAATAAATATGATTTTTATGTTGCTAAGACAAGTTTAACTTTGTAAAAGAAATCGTTTATTTTAAAAGCAAGGATGCATTCATACTTAACCCCTGCTTTCCTTTAAACTTTGAGCATAAGATGCTGGAGTAATGAAACTTGTCCACACCAGATTCAAAAGTTATCGATCACATCAGTTCTATCGCTTTGATAATGGAAGAACATGCTTTTTTTCAGGTTTTATGTTCCAGCAGTCATTGTTTAAAGAAAAAGGAAAAATTTTGTACACCCCCATCCCCTTAGAGAAGAATGGGCTGCCACTTCATTACATATTTAACTTAATACTAGGCAACAGTGGAGGGGCATTCAAAGCTCCATCTTCAGGTACAAATTGAATTCCTCAAATGATATATCAAAAAAAAAGAAAAGATAATTAACACAGTAGGCTGTGATAGAGTAAATCTATCCCAAGAACATCAGCCATCTAATTAGCAGCCCAGGTAGCTAAAAATGGCTCAGGAAGAAAGAGGAGTTGATGGAGATGTGGAAGAAAATAGTCCTGTACTAATCTTCAAGTTAGTAAGATTATGGTTTCGCACAGTGATCAAGCATATGCATAGGAACAATTCTGAAAGGAAACTCCCACTGGGTGTTAACATCAGGGTTTTGTTATATTACCAGAGCAGTTGGAATAGTGTCAGATTTCGAAAATAATGTGTTCAGATGGGTCCACTTTTCATTACCAGCTTTCTTACAGATTGATATTGGAAAGATTTGTTTCTAAGTATGTACCAAATTTTCAAATCAACAAAAGGAAAAGACAATGGTAATTTCACTCTGTGTCCTAGGCAGCGCCCAGTGTTACAACTTTAAACTTCTATTTTTGGTATAGGGGTAAAATTTTTCTCATTAGCTATATTACCTAATATGATTCCATCACTAAGTAGTACTGTTATTTTATAATCATAGAGGTTGCAAATATGTTGGGAAACTTGGGGGTGCTTCAATTATATGCTCCCACTGTAACAGTAAAGCCTTGCAGGCATCTTTGATGTAAAAAAGACAACACAGCATACGTAGCTGAAAGCAAACTTAACTCTCAATATATCAAAAGTTGAGTTTTTACTGCTGCAACAATTCATAAAGCAAGTGAATCACCAGTAAAACTATATAGTAAGAAAGAATAATTTATTTCATCAGGGGACTAAAGGTAAATTTGATAATATTTCTGCAATAACTTCGTTGAACATGAAAATGTATACTATGATATCAAGCAATATATTCTTTGGAGTTATGATTATTGGGGAAGTGTTCTTTTTCACATTATGAAGTATCCATAGCACTTCACCAAAGATACTGTTAAAATCATTATGAAGAATGGAATGTTATAGAATAACATTCTCAAGGTATCTCATGAAGTGAGGAATTGTGGTCAATCAAAAAAAAAGGAAGTCAATACTTCCAACTAAAGGTAGTGTTTATCTCATTTTTAAAAACCCCTTTCTATGTTTGCAGAGAAATTATTATTTACTAACGTGTGTGTGTGTGTGTGTGTGTGTGTGTGTGTGTGTGTGCGTGTGCGCGTGCATGCGTGCGTGCGTGCGTGTGTTCCAACTCAATGAACATAGGTGAATTCAGATAAGTTAACTAATTAACTTATTTTTTATTGGGGGTATGGTCAATATTTTTAATTTAAAAAAATCTTTGTAATAATTTAGGAAGTCAGATGAGCAAAACAAAGTGACAGGTACCTGTAATTAGCTCAAAATAGATGTGATATTTTTCAGTGAAAGGTATTGTTAACTAAATTATTAGCAATTCCTGTAATATACCTCTTTTCCATCTCTCCACACCTTACAAAGGAGGATAGGCTACAGAATATTAAATAAACTATTATAATGGTTTGTTTGCTCCTTTTGGTTTTCTTCTTTTTATTTTTGGAGCAGTGAAGTGGAGTGGATATGTGTGCAATCCAAGCCCCTTAATCTCATCAAGAAACTTGGTAGGGAAGTTTCATCAAGTCTGTATAGGCAGACCTTTTACTTCTATATTCTCTGGAATCCAATGGAGTTATACAATGGTGATTTATTATTAGGGTTGAAACTCCTACACATGCTCGTGATTCAGAGTATATTATAATGACATTCTTTTGTTGGCTAAAATTATTTTATAAGGTTTCCAGTCAGCTATAAAGCTCAATTTTTATTCTGTATCAGCAAAAACCTGAAGGAAAAAAAAGTCAATTTTCTATCATCATCCTTATCTTGCTGGTTGATTTACTTTGTTTGTGTATAGGTCAAGTTGATCTTGTTTATGAGTCTGGAGAAAATTCAGGATGATAGGAGGATGGTCCTTTTGGGAGAACTATATCCTGTGCATGCTACTTCAACAACTGCTACTTCAACAACTGATACTTCAACAACCGATACTTCAACAACCGCTACTTCAACAACTGCTACTTCAACAACCGATAATTCAACAACCGCTACTTCAACAACCACTACTTCAACAACTGTTACTTCAACAACTGAAGCTTGTGGATAAATAATTGATGATTCCTCAAAGAGAGTGGAAGCTATGGTTTATGCCATAGATCATATTAATGGAAACACTGAGCTGCTACCCAATATTAAATTAGCATTTAGTATTAGGGACACTTGCTCTGATCCCTGCTCTGGCTTGGAACAGGCTTTTCGATTTGTTCAAAAAAGTAGTGGAGATTTTGACTTTCTCAGCAATCAAAGTAATACTGTAGCTGTGTCAGGTATGGTTGGTGCACTGTTTAGCAGTGTATCCCTGCACATTGCCAACTTACTTGGCCTGAGCAATATACCAAAAATAAGTTATTATTCAAGTGCAGACAAACTTGGTGATAAATCAAGATTTGATCATTTTTTTAGAACCGTACCTCCAGTATCATTGCAAGTAAGAGCCATTGCTGACATGATCATATATTTCAACTGGATATGTCATCATGCTCTTCTCAGATGATGCATATGGGAGAGGAGGTGTGGACACATTGATAGAAAACTTGCAAATGCATAGTGTTACCATATGCAAGGTTCCAGGATCCCCCTTTCTCTAACTATGGATTCAAAGCAATACAATGCAGCAGTCACTCAAATGGACCAAGACTATGTTAGAAATACCTCTGTGGCTGTTCTCTTTGGGCACGTGGAAATTGCTGTGGGTATGATGGAAGCTTTGAACAGATCCTACATAAAAGGTAATTTTCATTTTGTAACTTGACATGAATAGGAACAGATTTCTGGGGTGCTTCACTACCATCTAAGTACTACAGCATTCCAGGGGGGATACTGAGTATTTTACCACAGGCAGACTCAGATCCTTTGTTTGACAGATATTCCACAGTCCTGCTACCTATCCCAACAATGTTTGGTTGAATGAGTTGTGGGAGTCGAGATTTGGGTGCAGCTTGAGCAGGAATGCTATGTGTGGGATAGAAAAGAACAATATGACACTAAACACATCAGAATATTTGCAAGCTAACCAGCTTACTTCAGTACTTGATGCAGTGCATTCATTTGCTCATGCCATTCATAGCCTGGTGGAGAGAAGGTGTTCTAACAGTATTTTATGTGATGAAATTCTGGAAGATGGACTTCTAGGAAGAGGAATTAATGGAGAACTTTTGCGTGAGATGTTTAACATCTCCTTTACTGGTGTGTCTTCAAACATCATTTCCTTTAATGAGAGTGGAATGGAAACTGGTACATTCATGATCAAAAATTTGCAGGATAACCCAATATTTGGAGACAAGTCTATATTTAACATTGTTGGTCTATCAAACCAAAAAATGCCTGTAAATGTTGCATCAGATATCCAATGGGCTACAGGTGACATACCAGAGTCTATTTGTAGTGACCATTGTGAAGGTGGGAACCAGCCAACTGCTGTAGCTCAGAATCAGTGTTGTACAAGTTTCTCACCTTGTCAGAGTGTACGAGGTTTCAGTGATGGATTGTCAGCTTATCAGGATTGCAATGAAAGTATGGTGCCAGATCCCAGCAAGACAGTTTGCATCCCTGTCACAGTTTATTTTCTGGATTTTTTCAACACAGCATCTATTATCTTCCTTACTTTAACAGTGATTGGTTTAGTAGCAACTCTATTGATAATAATTGTGTTCATTGTTTTTTATAAACATGAGGTAGTAAAAGCTTCAAGCAGAGAAAACACTGCCTTTCTACTCATGGGAATGCTTTTTAGTTTCATCATGCCATTCTTCTTTACAGTTAGCCATCCCCAGCTCTGTGTGCCATCAGATGTTTTGGTGTTGGTGTACGTTTTTCCATGTGTTTCAGTGCTCTACTTGTTAAAACCAATAGGATCCACTGTATTTTCAACCAAAAGTCTCCAAATCCAAATAAACCTCTTCCTTTTATTAGTCCACTTTCTCAAGTGATTGCAACACTTGTTCTCATTTCAATTCAAGCTTTTGGGTCAGGTATTTGGCTTATCGTCCAACATCCATCGATCACTATTGTGTATCACACAATAGCTGCAGAAATATCATGCAATGATTCATCTGCAGGCTATATAGCAAATGTAGTGACCTACAACACTATTCTTATGATTTTGAGCATGTATTATGCATTTCGTACAAGGAAAGTCCCACAGAATTTCAATGAGGTGAAGTACATCAGTGTCACTCTCTACATAATCTGTATCATTTGGCTAGCATTCACCTTCACTTATTTTGTTACCATCTGTCTTGGTTCAGTCATCTGAGTGAAATCCATAATGTTTGCCATAATTTTGAGTGCTGCAATCATACTTTTGTTCATATTTATACCTAAAGTGGTTTGTCTAATATCAACACTAAAGGAAAATGACCGAGACTACACAAACAAGGCTTCATAATCGAACAATAACATGGTAGGATTAGCCTATTTATATAGATCAACAAAAATTCCCCCCCCCCCCCCCACTTTTTATTTTTGATTTATTGTAGTTTGGACAATACTTCATTTTTTCACTAATAATGTTGGTGCTAAAGTTTATATGAATGGTCTCACACATATGGACAATTGGGGAGGGAAGAATAAAAGACATCATAGGTGTGGAAATTATGGAACTGATTCTTTCTCCAGAAATGCTTTATACACTTTTTTCATAATTTAGCTCATTATGATCATTGATACAAAATTGCAGTGTGGTTTGTTTAAAACTACTTGTTGCATATATTATTCTGTTTTTAGATATTGGAATTAAATTCCTCCATGCCTGAAAGAGTTTGACTTCTAGCCATTGCTTTTTCTTTACAGAAAAGTTGCACACACATTCTTCAATTAATTGAAGCAAGATCACATCACATACATGCACACACATACACACATTCAATTATAATAAGGTAATTTAATTGATCATAATTATTTATTATTGTGATATATTTTTTATCTCCATCGGTGGGAAGCCACCTTTTTAAAGGAAGCTGAATCAGCAGTGCCAGAAGTAGTGATTTACCTCAAAAGTAGTAATTTTGGGAAAAAATAGGGAGGAATTGAGTTTGCTTGAGAGATTACCACAACCCTCAAAACCTTGTGAATTTTAAGTAAGGGTCAATGATTCTAGATAAAATAGGAAAAGAGCCAACCACCCATGCAGAAGAGAAGACTGGAGGAGCATGCCTTCAAGTTCCTGAGGAAAGTTGCAGAAATAATCGAGCTTCTTACCAAGACATATCCAATCCAATAGTCACTGTTCTTGCAATCTACTTCTGAGAGAGAATATTTGTATCCACATTCTTTCCATAAAATATTTCATTACAGGGAAAACTGGACTTGGAGTGCTACAAGGCCAAGGAGCAAGCCTGGGACTCCAGCAGCCCAGTTAATTGGTGGCTGTAAATCCATTGAATTGTATATTTATTCAATAAAAAATTTCTATTCTAACTATTCAGCCTGGGTGTTACAAAATTTTTCTGTTTCTCTTTACTTTTAATAAAAAAGATAATAGGAAGGTTTTTCTCTTGAGAAATGTTCTGTCCTCCTACTTTGTAGGCAGAGAAGGGTTGCATGGGACCACAGTATACATTGAATACCATATATTTTATTAGATATGGCTATTATTGAAGCTGTTATATGAAAGAAAAGTTGTAATATGTTCTGTGCAACTGTGATTCAAAGGAAAGGATCATCATCTAATATTTCAACTGTGATTCAAAGAAATGGTTCTATTGTTGGTGATGTGCTTAGAATGCTAAGCTAAATATGATCTTTGTGTAGCTATTTGTAATGATTTTTTTTTGGTGATTCTTTTTTCTTTTTGATTGATAAAAAAATGGTAGTGATAAGAGCAATATTTTTAAGCAATTTGGTGGTGATTTTGGCTGAATCCATCTGGCAACACTGAGGCCAATCTCTGGAGGTTGAGTACTCTTTAGAAGTGATGCCACATTTGGAAAAAAAATTGGGAAAGAAAAGGTCAGATTGGAAAATTGTTGAAACTCTCTAAATGTTGTCAATTTTCAACTTGAGGCAGAGATTCTGTACAAAGATGGATCATAACCAGCTGCCTATGCAGAAGAAGAGGAGGATGGAGGAGAATGCCTTCAAGTTTCTGAGGAAGGTGTTTATAAGACTAATGAAAGAATCAAACTCCTTACTAAGCAGTTCCATTTACATTGCCACTGTTATTGCAAGCTAAACCATGAAAGGAAAGAGAACACCAGTATCCATAATCCTTTCCATAACATGTTTCATCCCAGGGAGAACTGAAATCTAACTAATCCATGATCAATGAGCTGGCCTGGGAAACCAGCAGCACTGAAAATTGCTGGCTGGATGTTCATTTGTATAAGGATATAATGGGGAACTTTCTATTCAAACTGTTCAGTTTGGGTGTTCTGAAAATGTTCCACCTTCCATTTTTGAACACAGATAAGTTGTCCATGGGTAAATATTGGAGCTGTGATCTGAAGAAAATACTGTAAATTAATATAAAATCAGGCTGAAATTTTACATAGAGTCTCCATATGATAAGGAGAGTGTTCACAACCTCATGTAGGTGTGGCTGTGCAGAGTTTGATCATAGTTACACTCACAGGAAGTTATTTTCACTGCCAAAAAGCAATCAGGAAGATATTATCATGTGGTCTCCACGAATGTGACTCAGAAATGTTATAACCTGGCCATACCCACAGGAAGATATTAATGCTTACAGCCTGATTAGTCCATACTACAATCAAGCAGAACAGGAGTTTGTTATTATCTTTCAGTAGGTTTGGCTATGTATGCGGTTTGGCTATGTATGCAGTTTGGCTATGTATGCAGTTTGGCTATGTATGTGGTTTGGCCATGTTCAAACCCAGTGAGTGGAGTATATTAATGAAGACAGGTGGACTGGTTTAGTGGGGCAAATTAAATTGTTTAACAAACTACAGTTATTATCACACCCACAGGACTAACAACATATATTTTCCCTCAGTTCACATCAAAACAAAGCCCTCCACATGGTGACTTCCTATCCTGACCAGTATTGAATTAACCCACCCAGAGTTGGTGTAGTGTGCATAGACAAGCACTTTATGGGCAATATAGCAACTGACTTCAGATGGCAACAAAAAAATTTTATATATAAAAAAAAATTGCATGGATTATGCAGCCTGTAATAAACTGTGTATAAAGTAAAACAATGGGGATATGATGAAACACCCATCTATGAGGCAGAATATAATAGATTAATAAAAAACTATGATTAACTAAAAGAAGGACTGAGTCTTCCACACATGGCAGCAATTCAACTATTACAATCAATTGAATTATATCAAAATGAGTTACACTGCAGCAGATGTCTAGCGCTTGCGGCTGGAACTTTTGCCTGCATTATGACTTGAATCGTCATGAATCTGAATACTAGAGGTGATATCAGACCAAGCATTGGAGAAATCAAAGGAATTACTGATATCATGTTGCTGGAAGCTACGTCTCTGCCAGAAGGGTGTGGAATAGAGGCTACTGAACTTAGCCAGGAGGGCTCGTTGCAACAGGTCTGAGTGGTTGTGCTGTTGATGCTCATTGGAGGACATGGTCAAAATCATGCTGCGATGACTTCCATAGCTGCTGATATTTAATGGCGTGCCCCCAGGTGAGCGAGGATGGTTTGTACGCTTCAGAGTCGTTTGTCCCAAAGTGGAGATCTCCATCATGAGGTTCATGCGATCCTCACTTGAAAGGGATGCTGTGGATATCTCATTTCTCTCTTCAGTTCCTCCCCGAGTAAGATCACATTGATCTTCAACATCTTCTTTTATAATCTCTTCTCCCACCATACCACCAGTTGCTGCAGTCATGGTTCTCTCTTTGGTAACAGCTTCAGCCTGTTCCCGTGCTGACTTGGTGTAAGACATACCTGCAAACTGGACAGTTCCTGCTGCTCCTCTTTTTCCATACTTGCCGGCTGTAGACTGAGGAGGAAGAGACAAGTTGAATGGTGGAGATGTTGGCAAAGGGGGTGGGGAAATCACACCAACAGGTGGAATATGACTGGGAGAATCAATAGACATTGAACTGGGACGCCCCGGATGAAATAACATCTGGGTAATAGCAGGTGACTTACTGCTACTGTTATTACTCTCCTTGCCCAATTGATCAGCAATGGGAACATGTGGCCTATATGGTAAAGCAGATACTTCTGATCTTGTCTCCTTGAAGAGGGAGCCAGATGAGATGGAATGTTCTTTATCTGATGAATCCACAACATCTACACTGGTTTGACCCGTTTCAAGGTCCAGAAGATGACACTTGTAGTCGTAGTATTCCAGTTGTGGTTTTGTGAAGCCGGAGCCTTTGATAGAGCTTACAGCGGGTGGCGGTGGAGGGTGAGATGGGAAAAATGGCTGCATGAAAGATATAAGGAGAGTGATATAATTCCCTGGATTCACACACACATTCAAACAGTTAAGTAGCATGATAACTTTCAAGAACCAACAAGTTGATCATTAAAAAAAAGGATTATGTCGTACGCTACGCAAGATTAAAGGAGAGAGGGCATAAGAAGGTGACTGCTTACTACCAAATTAGCTACTATCTATATTTAAGTATAATTCCTTATTTAGTACCTTGGACAATAACATGTTGGATGATAAAAATGGCTGCTGTGGAGAGAGCACTATATTCTGTCTCCTGCAATAGTGGGTGACACATTTCTCAAGATCCAAAAGAGTCTCTCTGATATTCACTTCTTCACTCCCATCCCCAAATGATGGATGGTCATTCAGAAGGCGATGCAGGTCCCTGAAATAGAGTGTTGCATTTTCCTATAGGGCAGGGGAGGAGAAGAGGGAAGAGCTGTTGCATTTTGTCCCCAGTATATGCAGTATTAGTAATATTGATAGCAGTTTTGAAGCAGTGATAGGAGTGTGGGTTAGGGCCAAGGCTAAAACTATTTTCTGTTTGATGCAAAGTGGAATGCATCTTTATAAATTTAGAATTTAATGCCATATAGCTATAGCTATACCCACTTCTTAAAAATTGGCACAGAGAGAAATATCTTTAGATATAGCAAGTACTGCATGTGTAATGCAATTTCTAATGATATGCACATTGTTTGGTAACTCTCCCTCCCCCTATCCTCTCTCTCTCTCCCCAACAAAATAACAATTTTTTTTTTCTTTTTATGTATCTCTTTATAAGCAATAATAATAATTATAGCCAATTAACCAATGTGAGAGGCAATCACACACAGGCACACATACACACCTTCACCACCACCACAACCCCCTACTCCCTTCTCTTTCTTTTTCCTTTCCCCCAACATAAATATACACAGGATGTATATTACATTGCTACACACTAGATGTGAACATAAAATAATTTATTGCATAATTGATGTGGCTACCTGATGGACTTGTTCTCTGAGCAACTTGTCTCTTTCCACCACAAGAGCCACCCACTCCCTCACCAGTTCCTCTATCTGAGCTGCAATAAAAAAAAAGGAAGAAATTGGTAAGATATCCATATGTTAGCATACAGACACAGATCATTGATCATACTCTATCACTTTTCAGAATATGAATAATTGAACCATCCAATATTTTACGTAACTAGTATAAACGTACATAAAATGTAATTTAATTATTACGGACAGCATTTGGTCCAACTTATACAATTTAAATTAAATATATTGCTGATGATGCTATTTGAAGGGTATAATTTTTCATACAAGAGTAGCAGGGTTGTTTCAAGCATACATAGCTATAATACAGGAATTTTATGGTTAATATGATTAAGGCATTCAGCAGAAAATATAATGGTGCCCATTTTTAGTCTTCATATAAGTTAGAACATAACAATTGTTATATTAATTCAGTAATTCTGTCTCACTGCCTGAAAGCAGGTTTAAGATATAGTCCAGCAGCTAAACACCATATCTGGATGGAACCTTGTTTTGGAGTATATACAATGTTTATTTTGGTACATAATCTGTACCTTAAGACCTTAACTTCATGGAATCTGCCGGGTGACATCATGTCACCATTGAAAATTTTGATATTTTCAGATTTAAAGTTATGTACTTTAGACCAAAAAAATTTGGATTAAAATATAGTTAAATGGTATAAACTCTGTCATATTGCATATCAATATAACCACAAAGATACATAGAACAAGAATATTATGCTATTGGGTAGTTTAGTAGTGTAATTTTGTTTTTCATGAAGGGGTAGCTCAGAATGGGGGGAAATTGGCAAATTGAAAATGTTATGACATTGTACTAATTAGATAGATTTTATGTAATTTGTTTTTCATAAATGGACTGCTTTGATTTTGCAGCATGTTATCACTTATCAGGTATCACTATAGCTAGCAATGTCATGAAAATCAACACATGATGATTCCTGAATTTTGGAATCACACACAGATTAGTTTCAACTTAAAACCATACCAAAATTGACTAGCTGAAAGAAAAGCCATAGCAAAGCTCAATTAAGTTGTATTGCTAGTAGAGGAGAATCATTTCCACTCTATTCATCATGGATTAAGAATATTCTTTAAAGTGTAAGTCTCACTGCAAGGCAGGTCCACATGATCTGATTGACTATGGACATGTAATAATCAGATCAATCATCCAATGAAGCAAAATGTATGATGATGGTATACGCGAACAGTTCCAAGCAAAGTTTGATCCAGATAGTAATTTGATAATTAGGTCACACACACACACAAAAAAAAACAAATAAACTGTTTGTCTACTTACCAATCGACCCTACATTTCAGATACAGGTTGATGCATGAGATAAGAATTATCTTCCACCAAAGAGGTAATAAACATTCAAGTAAACAAATTCAACTTCAAACAATATTATCTCTTTGTGGTAAAAGTTGTAATGTGGTAAACAGTGGAAAGAATCCTTCACACTGGAGGAGATCTGTTTTATGTAGAACTGCAGATTGGGGTACTGGAAAGAAATCATTCAAGCAGTACATTCTGGGCACATGTCAAGAGCAAAATAACTAGTGGGCTAATGATGTTTGCATGCATGTGTAAGGATCTATCAGTGATCTGCATGCTGCAGATACTGGGTACCATGCTGACTTTGTGTCTAGATTTATGGAATCAAGAGCAGTGAGAGTGAAAAAAAATATTAAAGAAATCTCAAAGTTACATAGCACTCATACCACTGCTCAGCAATGTTATTCTGGATGTCTCACACATCCAGAATACAGTAGAGTTCTTCCAGATTGCCTAACATTGTTTTTGTTTAACATTTGTAATTTACATAATTTTACATTAAGTATATGAAGAACAACATAATAATTGGATTATTTGGAACAACCTTGAAGTGTAACTTCAACTTAAAAAATCACAAAATTATCATAGTCCATGCTCTGAAAGGAACATTACATAAAAACTGTTCAATACCCCAATATAATTTTCCCCTTCATTTTGAGCTACCCTTTCCATAGTACTGATAAGCAATATGACATCAGTACTTTATTCCATTTAGTCATATTTTAATAAAACCTCTTTTTTTTTCAGTACACTATTTTA
The DNA here is from genome assembly GCA_963969325.1 of Lycopodina hypogea. Taxonomy (NCBI): domain Eukaryota; kingdom Metazoa; phylum Porifera; class Demospongiae; order Poecilosclerida; family Cladorhizidae; genus Lycopodina; species Lycopodina hypogea. The sequence continues at coordinate 6,675,362 of OZ017790.1, forward strand.
AATCTAAATATATCAAAATTCTCACCAGTGATATGCTGTTACCAGGCAGATTCCATGAACATAAGGCCATATAGATTATGAATAACAACGATGACATTGCATATTTTCCAAAACTAGGTTCCACCCAAATAATGCTTTTGGCTTCTGGACTATTGATGGTGATACTATATATTATTCCGTACTGATATATGGTTGTCACTTTCTTCACAGCACACACATAGTAGCAAACTACAGCATATTAATAATACTACATCAAAAATTTGGTACTTTTTAAACATCATAATCGCCTTATCATAGGCTGGTTATGTTCTCCTATAAAATGGTTTCATATTTCAAAAGGCTTAACATAATTTTAATCAGTGTCAATAGTATTTATTTCACAGTAGACAGGCAGCAATCTTAAAATAAAATTGATAGTTACTATACATATATCCAAGTATTTGGAACAATCACGCCTTTTTGGGTAGAAAGTCCATACAAGTCATTCTGAATGAACCTCAAGATGATATGATGGTATGAAACTATTCTCTGCTACCAGTCCCAGTCACTTCTCATAATATGTTGATCGGGACAGCAGAGATTCAGTCAGAAGGCCCTATATTCAAGGAGGAAGTATTGTATGCAGAGGGCATTTCTCTTACTTTTATTATCAGTCTATTTATTTGTTTGTTTATTCCTCCTGACTAGCTGCTATTGGCACCATAGTTTAGTTCCATGGGTGGCTGGTGATATCCCATGGAATGTTTTCAAACATATAAAGAGCATGACAGATGTGTCATCAATTCTCTTGCGCAGTCGAATTTCTGTAGTAAGGTGTTGCCATATTTAGAAATATGGTAGTAAATGAAGTTACAAAAGAGAGGAAGTTGTTTATTCATAATAAAATAAATATAAAGTATCTAAAATAACTGTTAAGTTAGATTGTTGCTATGTATGCATAATAGACTTCAACTAAAAGTCTTAAAATAATTTTTTGATTATTATCATTACTTTACAATTGTTATAAATTAAGGTATCTAAATAGTTAATTCATTAGCTTTTATCCCCTTCCCCCCCCCCCCCCCCCCCACATTTTGAAAATTATTATTTGAGAGAGAAGAATTAGAGAGTTTGGCCCCTAATATATGAGGGATGTTTAAATTATGTCAAATCATTAATATTGGAGTTAAAAAGGAAAATAATTATAATAGTATGAGGTGAAGGTAGCAAACCAGAAATGTAGTGTAAATTTTCCATCTTTTAATAAGAGTGAGGTTAATTTTTTTTTTTTTTTTTTTTTAATTTATAGAATCACAAATCATATCCATACAACCTTTCATGCACATGCAACATGCATTTACTTCACTCTCACACCATAATCACACACCTGTCATAACATTTTCTTCATAGAAAATGTGTAGTAGTTCTTCTCTTCTTCTCTCAGCTCTGTCCTTTCTCTCAGTCAGTGACAACCCTGGACAGCGCCATGAATACGAACTGTGCTGATCTATGGATAATGTATGTTAACCAGTGACTTCATTGCTATGAATACTGACATCTAGTGGTTAGCACTATCGACTGTGTAATTATGTCATATGCATATAGCAATAAAGTACAATCCCAGGATACAGTTTATCCAACAATAGTGGGTGTCTCTCTTGGTGAATGTACTCTGTAGCAGTAAGATGAGGAAATGTTTGGTGCCCATGACTGTCAGCGTGCCATAATTAATTGTTCTTAAAAATATAAAGTTGCAGTATCTGAAGTATTAGAAGAAAAAAAAACATTAACATTCAGAGAATGCCTATTCAGCAGCACCTTCATATCAGCCACACCCACTAATAGTAGTGATGCAAGGATTGTTTGGGTGCCTAGAAGATCAATTAAACAATCAACAATATCATACAGGATGTACTGTGTGGGCTCCATAATTACACTGTGCAATATACAAACACAATAACACTATTAACACACTAGCGAAAAGTTTGCCCTATGGGCGTTTTTCGGTGGGCTGGTGGGCTCCCCGGCCTTTAATTACAAACTTGTTCAATTTGCTCAATGTTTTATATGGGGAGTGGGGGCTTGTAGATTATTTCTAAAGTAAATATTATGACTGCAAATTAAGTAGTTAGTTTCCTTTTGAATTCACCTGGGTTATAATTCTTTGCTGTCACACATAGGTGGGGGAAGGGAGGAAGAAGGGGGGGGGGGGGCTGGTGTTTATGGGGCATACCACATTTTTGAATTAAATATTTTTATGAACACACTTCCAGTAATTAGTGTCTTTCGAACTTCCTGGGTTGTTTTCTGAACACAACTTCTTCTAAAGATGTCATTTTGAATACAACTTCTGATCACAACTTATGGTTACTTATGAATAGAAAAGTTTATATAGCGTCCCTATACCCTAGCCCTAACCACATTCTCCCTAAACCAGGCCAGTTGTCCTATGAGCAACCCCTGAAAAATTCAGGAAAATTGGTCCAGGCATCTGGGAGGAGATATGTTGCGCATGGACAGACAGACAGACAGACAGACAGATGGACTCACACAATATAAATCTTAATATAATTCACAATATATTTGTGTGTCTCTCTGTCTTTCTGTTTGTGTGGATTATAACTCCTTCCAAACCATTGGAGAGATCTTCACAAAACCATCCAGGATTGATTAGGGCACCTCCCTGCATGTCCTCACGAAAGCTTCGTTAGGATCGGGTGATTATGGGTGCGATTTTATTTTAATGCACACAACCTATCATAGAAACTTGGCATGTTTATTAGTTATATCATGTTTGTTTGATTAATGAGATTAGTGTCAATTATCCCTACATGTAACATCTTATATAAAGCAAACTAAATATGTCTGTTACTGCAGATGACCAACTTAAAAACAACCCATAGGGCTGGTTTTCCGCTAGTTATAGTAAGATGTAGTGAAAACTCCATCTAACCGTAACCAACTTCAAGTAAAAGTATGATATATATATATATATATACCAGTACTGAAATATAAAGGGTTTGCTGGAAATAATGATAATGCAGCATTATCACACTATTAACCAGATATATGCAGTATGCTCAAGGAGTCCTATGTGAGGGTCACCTTATGAAGTCATTTCTGCAACAAAAAAAAAAAGGAAAAAAAAGCCATCAAGATTGCATAAGAATCATTTCACAAAGAACCTGCTCCATATCAGTTGCCCAACACCTACAGGTGGAGATGTGTGAGAATTAATAGAAAATATTCTGGGTCACTTCATGCACAGATTTTTTTTTGACATAATTTTTTTTTTTTTTTTTTTTTAACTAATAGTCTACTTAATTATGTACAACTTTTTTTCTTCACCAGATTACATGCATGTCGAGTATACTAAGTGTACATACAAAATGTATGAAATAAATTTCCCATATTTTGTGAAGTTCCCATATTTTGCGTATCTGAGGAAGTATCACAATAACAACAATGAAGTAAATTAGACCCTGTGAACTCCTGTGGAGCTTGAGGGTAAAGAGAATTTAAAAGTTAGCCTTTACAGAAAAAGCCTAAGAGACCATGACCAATTGATTAAGTAGGAGGTTTATCCCAAGCTTAGAGCCAGAGGTTTGTATCCTGGACTGTGCTTTAATCCCTTTCATTTTCCCCATTACACCTTTTCTCTTTTTAAAACTTCCTTTATCCAATCAATGTAAACAAGAGTCCCTCTCTAAGACCTGTGGCAAATAATTACTATATTATTTATTAAAACATAATATAGACCAGGTAAATAATTGTTTAAAACACTTAAGTTGAGGATAAAGTTGTGGTAATATTTAAAACTTTAGAGAGTAATAATTACTATAATATTTATTAAAAATTGTGTTTTAGACAAGAAAAATTATCATTTAGAATATTTAAGATAAGGTTAAAGTTGTGGTAAGTTTACGATTTTGGGTTTCTATGCAATAAAAACCATTAGATGCAAACACAGGGTTCCATATGGTAAAGGTACTTAATTGTAACTAATTAGCAGTAACAATAAGTTTCAGTGTTTTGAAACAGTAAATAATTATTAAAAATCTATTCTGTAGCGAAACTTATGGATGTATGCTCCCCAACCCCCCCCCCCCCCCCCCACCCCACCCCATTCCATTCAAAGTGTTGCTAAACCTGTGTGCCACAGGTAAAGAAACAACAATCCTTTTGAGGATGGTGG